>OY997588.1:154381618-154981618 GCA_963921825.1 Erodium maritimum
CAACCAAAAATCCAAAAGTTGGCGGCTAATACTCTACCTAACTCCATGCACAAAAATAATATTCTGGGAAATACAAAAAAGTACTGTTTTCCCCCAATGAAAATCATTCTATCACGCACGAAAACACATGACCGAAGCCTTTCTCGCCTTTTCTCTCTATATTTTCTCGCGAACGAAACCAAAACCTCTCCTCCTCCTCCTCCACCATCCTCTCAACCTCGCCGGTCCCTCCGAATTCGTCGCTCCAGTCCCTGGGTAAAGTACAAATCTACGCTCAATCTTTGCTCTCACTTCGATTCAGCTCTGAGCATGCTTCGGAATAGTTCGAATTGTAGTTCGAATTCCTCGATTGCTTGTGTTCGTGACCTTGTATGGTTCAGTGTTTTGTGTACTGGATTGTGTAGTTTTGTTGTGGAATTTGGTCTGTTTTGTTTCGTTTCTGCTACGGCGACGGCTCGGCTTGATTGTTTGTGTCTCGAATCACTGAATCATGTGCCTGTTTGGATGTGGATTTGGAATTTGGAAGCTCTGTTTTGATTTGATGGTGATTGTTGAGTTAGGGTTTCGGAGACCTTAGTTGAGTTTGTTCCTGTTGTTACTGAATTACTCTTTGTGTGCTTGACAGGCTAGGTACTGAAGGTCGGTTAAGTTTAGGGTGATTGATTATGATCAGCTGAAGATGAATATTCTATTAATTTTGTTGTCTATGAATTTTTATATTGCTAGTTGATTTTTGAGTTGAATTGCAAAGAGTGTTTGAGACCTCGGGTCAAGATATTAATTGGGGATTGAATTGTTTTGAGAAAAAACCAAGCTAAATTCGATTTGTGGTGATATGGTGGTGTGTAAAAGGGTCAAGGCTACGTGGTCTAGGATGGTAGATGACCGAATCCGGAATTAATGTTTTTCTTTCATCAGAAACCTGCCTTAAATTGTAGCTACATTGACTTTGCAGTTAGCTCTAGACCATTGCGTTCTATAGTTTTTTGTCTGTATATATTGTTTTATAGTAATGGCTAATGGTTTGGCATTTATTGTGTTCTATTTTAGTCTATTATGATTCAGTGTTTCAGTGTGTGTTGTCGCACTCCTTAGCTTGTATCAAATGTATGCACATGCTACACTAGAAATTCTATTGCTGCATAATGCCTCAAGTGTATAACAAAGCTCAATTTCATGTATTGGAGTTTTGTTCTGTCATTGAAAGGGATTTGAATCACCGAATGCTGATAAATATCCTAGGTGAGCAGTGGAGATAGGTGAATTGAAATGGGAGGTTGCTGCTGTTCTTCCAGAGGAGCTGTAGTAAATACTACACCACCAGCATGCTATTATGTATGTATTTTCTTATCCCTCACATAGTACTTTTCGTTTCAGTTTTAGTAGAATATTTATAGTGCATTCTACAATACAAGTACAATCTACTCCATTACAGCTCTAATTTAATCAAGTTATCAAAAGGGGCTTCTTCCCCTATAGTGATCAAAATCCTTACTCAAGTTATCAAAATCCTAGAAAATAAAATAATCAGTACTTTGGTTGATGGGCCAACGGCTTCAGCTATCTTGTCTGCATAATCATAGTCTTATACTCTTATAGCTGCATGCTGTGTCTCATTTATGGTACCATAATCATGGATCTCTGTTCTATATGCAGTACCCTACAGCACCAGGGGAGGGTACGCCCTTGTCATCTCTCCACAGTGCAACCTCTCCACTCTCTATGGGACTCCTGGTCGATACAAATCTGGACACATCGACCCCTGACACTTACAGGCCACCTCCCACACCTATACCCTATGATGTCGCGTTAGGGTACCCTCAAAATCCTCTGGGTTTTCAAGAAATCTGTAGCAATAAAAGCGGCACAGGAGTGCAGACAACCAATACTGATTCTGTTCAAGAAAAAGTTAGTGACATCGCTCAAGAAGCTCCAGCCAAGTGTGAAGATGTCGAGGAAACAAAAACCAAACTGCAAACTGATGTTGAACTTGTATGCACGAAGGAGCGTGAACTTGAGATCTCAAAAACGGTTGAACCTATGGTTTCAGCAGCAGATGAGGAGGATGTCTGCCCTACATGTCTAGAAGGTAATAATGCTCTTAAACATGTGTTGGGTCTCCTTAGGAACTATAGACTTCATGCGGTGATTTGTTTTAGTTTCTGCAACTTCCCCTCACATTAGCTAATGATACATTCTAGGGATAATTGCAACAAAGTACCCTGAGTATACACTTTGCATTTTGTAGCTCTCTTCTTTTATAATTGCAAAAAGTACCCAAAACTTGTCTTTTTGTTTCACTTTGTATCATTATCATGAATAAGAGGGCTACATTTGCAAATACGAAATACCTCATGATACTTTTTTGCAATTATTCCTACATTCTATTAATATTCCCCTTTACAATGATCTCTGTTGTGGAAAATAGTGTTGACCCTTTCCACTTTTCTACCTATAGAGTACGATCCAGAAAATCCAAAAATCATGACCCAATGCGAGCATCATTTCCACCTTTCGTGCATTCTTGAGTGGCTGGAAAGAAGTGACACCTGCCCTGTCTGTGATCAGGTTTGGTCCATACTATTCTTATGTCACTCCTTTGATTGAATGAGGAGCTTCAACTGTTTATTCATATTATACCTGATAATGAGAGGCTTCTATTCTTCTGATACAGGAAATGATTTTCAGCCTTTCTGATTCTACTGATCAGTGACGTTAACGTAAACTACTCAACCTATGTTTGGTTTCCTTGTGAAGCAGAGGCTATAGATACATACACGACACGAGAGTTTTTTTTACCTTTCTTTTTGGGGATTCACCGTTCAGTGACAACCATAGATCAGCTTGTAGTTTAAGAACTTACTTGTTGAAGTGGTCAAAGGTTCGAGTCGCGACAACGTTATAAATTTTAATCCCTAAAAAAAGTACTGATTTTCCAAGGTATAAATGGCTGATTCTTAAAGGGAAAGAGGCAGCACCAGAACCAAATGGTTGGTTTTGCCTATGGGGTTATTGGCTGTGGCACTCCCTACAGCCACCACCCATGCCATTGCCATTAACATTGCAACCATTTATTGGAACTTTTAATACTTAGAAAAGGTGTTTTTTTTAAGTGTAACCAACTAGGTGGCGGCAACAATATTAGATGAACATGAAATAATTAATGGCAAATGAATATGTACACAGATTTTAGATATGTCAATGTACGGACACCATCTACTGTTAAGTTATTATCAAAATATAAATTGTAATTTATATGTCATTACATCAAGTGGATTTGGGATACGGGACTGTTGGAAGGGATCTCAATTAGTTGTGTGTATGTGAAGGCTAAGCAGACTATTTCTACGGGTCCAAGAGCGCCAGGTATCCTGAGGGGGACTTGAACTATATTCTGGAACCCAGGATCTCGGTCCTTTTGTAACCCCTATTTGCGTTAATGCATCTTGATCTCGTTACCGTTTAAAAAAAAGTGGATTTGGGATACATGTTTTTATAATGAATTTAATAATAAATAAATTAATTATTATTTTTGTATATTTATCATTTATGTCATTAATACGTGTTTTTATAATTATGTTATGGACTATCTATTATAGTCTTATTATATGATTTTACAATTTATATTTTAAGATTGCGTCTCCAATAATTATTATTTAACCTAATTCCTAAAGTTATTCTATCTTAGCTAATTGAAAATCATTGTATCTAATTCTAATATCATGTTTGAGGATATATTTTATTTTGTTTGAGGAGAATATAATTTTACTGATGCCTTCAAGTACCATAATTTATTTTAAATAAGAATTAATTGCCTAGAATTTTTTTTTTAAATAGCTCTACCTCAAACCTCGTACATTAATGTTCACACCATTACACATTTATACCTAACTTTTCCATTTTAATTTTTACCGCTAAAAGTGCCATTTACAGTAAAGGAGTGTTTTGTGTGAGCTGTGAAGTTAGTTACCAGTTACCACACCTCAATTTACTGCGGAGACTCGTCACCGCGTATCTTCATCTTCTGCGTGACTCTCCACTCGTCCTGCTCTCACTCTTCGTCCATGTCTCTTCTCCCTTTTCAATTTCAAAACCAACTTTCTCCTCTCCCCAAACCCACCGGCCAATTCTCCTTCACCGGAATAAATGTCTTCTCCGAGCAAGCGCCGGGAGATGGATCTGATGAAACTGTACCCTTCTCCTCTTTTGATTTTGTTCGATTTTTTTTTTGTATGTGCTTGTGTTTTTACTGGATTTGAGTTCTGGGTTTTTTGTTTAGGATGATGAGCGATTACAAGGTGGAGATGATCAACGATGGCGTGCAAGAGTTCTATGTGGATTTCAATGGCCCCAAAGAGAGTATATCTTCTATACCCATTTCTGATTTTCGTTTCCTTCAATTGTTTTGATCTGTATCTGCCTCTTGGTGATGTTACCTTTCTGGGTTTTGTGTATTTTGAATTGGGTTTTGCTTCAGCTTTGTTAACCATGTGAAGAACATGCTCAGAGTTCTGGGTTTCTCTGGTGAAATCCTCATTTTCAACATTTAAAATTTAGTTGGATGATTCAAGTTTGATCTGTTTTGGGTTCTTAATCTATGTATTGATGATGCAAACTTGGAGTTCTTTTCAGAACTCTACTTATTTGTCATGTGTTACTTGTTCTTAGTTGAGATGCAAGTTTGGTGTTCGATGATTTGCCTCAAAGAGAGAAAAATTAATCTCAGTGTGTAAAATATTGAAGGTTCATATGAGGGAGGTGTTTGGAGGATAAGGGTGGAGCTACCAGATGCTTACCCATATAAATCTCCTTCTGTTGGTTTTGTCAACAAAATCTACCACCCAAATGTTGATGAGATGTGGGTTCTTAACTATGTCTTTTAAGTTAAATCTTTATGGAAATGTTTCTAAGTCTTTTGTGTTTCGATGCAATTCTGAGTTTCAGGTCTGGCTCGGTATGCTTGGATGTTATAAATCAAACTTGGAGCCCCATGTTTGGTAAAAAAAAACCAACATTCTGTTTTCTTATTTGTTAATTATGTTGCTACCTCTTTGCAATGTTGCATTTTATCAGCACATTCATGATTTATGGTGATTGATACGTGCATTTTTCTCTCTTTCGTTTAGATTTGGTTAATGTATTCGAAGTGTTCCTTCCTCAACTTCTTCTGTATCCCAACCCATCAGACCCTTTAAACGGTGAAGCTGCTGCTCTTATGATGCGTGATCGGGCGGCTTATGATCAAAGAGTGAAAGGTAATACCTCATCTAAACATTTGACCTTCATCAGCAAGAAAGCAGGGTAATCCCTAACTGGGGTTCGAGCCTTTGACCTCGAGAAGGTGAGAGAGCTCTCTGACCACCAGGCCAACCCCAGTGGGCGAATAATCTACGAACCTTAGTCTGCATCTTTGAGTAACGACTTCATAGCATTCTTTTCCTTCATTAGCATTACCGGTTAAATTGTGATAAGCATGCCTTTAGTCTTTAGTTACCTTCTTGAGAAATGCTTTTACTTGATATAACTAAGATTCTTGGTTTGTTAGTAATTTTTTTTAAATGATAATTGAATACGTAGCTACCCTTAAAACTGCACATTAGGTTTATCAGTTAGCGTTAGCCTTTTTTTTTTTGCTCTGCTGCACAATCCATATCTCATCGTCCATTTTCAGAGTATTGCGAGAAATATGCGAAACCAGAACATATCGGGGCAGCTCGAGAGGAAGAATCCAGTGACGAGGAGCTGAGCGAAGAGGATGACTATGATTCTGCTGAAGATGCAGTAGTTGGAGAAGCTGATCCTTAAAGCATACCCTTGCCAATTCCTCACTGTAGTCTGTACATGATATAATCTGTTATTGGAAGAATGAAAATTGACCTAAAGACTAAAAGGTTATTTGAAAAATATATACAATGGCTGAGAGTGAATAAGTCTTAATGTGAATTTCTTTTCTCTGAATGTGATTTTAAATTTTTAGTTCAGCTGCTCTTGATCTTTCTTTCGGTTCCTCTAGGATTGTTGATGGAGTTGATAAATAATTATATATATATATGAAATATTCTCAACTCGTAAACAAGCAGCCCTTATAGCTCAGTGGTAGAGCGCCAGTCTTGTAAACTGGAGGTCCGTAGTTCGATCCTGCGTGAGGGCATGCTTTTTTATTTTCTCCATTCACCCACTAAATTGTATATTAAGATGGGCTGGGCCAAGGAATGGGCCCATCTTTCTGAATATAGTTATTTTTTAACATCTTATTAATTTAATTTAGGGATAATTCCACATCAATACCCTAAATATTTCATATTTTATTTAGAGTACCCTAAATGTTTTTTGTGCCATCTCAGTACCCTAAATCTTCATTTATTCCATTTTAGTACCCACCGTTAACTTTCTATCCATTTTTCCATCCCATATATTTGAAAAGTCCATACTACCCTTCATTAACTTTCAAATTTTCAAAATATGCCATTAGATCCATTGATTTTTATTTTATCCTTAATTTTTATCACTGTTGTTTTATTTGCTTTACTCTTTCGTCTTTATTGAAAATACAAAGCTTAATCGACAATCAATCTCTCCATTCAAATTGACACCTCTATCATCAGATACATACAAACAAAACCATAATCATACTCAAGACAATTTTTCTCACACCAGATACAAAAATAAATAAATGAAACTGAGAAATTTAGGACATCTCCGGCAAGCCTCCCCATCTTATCGACCCATTGTCACCGTCTTCGACGGAGGCGCTGGCGTGGAGGAGGTCCGGGCAGTAGAAGGCGAGGAGGAACCAAATAGACCTGCCTTCTTTCATCTCCCAAACCCAACCAAAAAAGAGACCTGCATCGAGCAGCATAGCTCTTCCACCACAAATCGAACCTAAACACAGATTCTCCGCGAGCAACAAAGCTCCTATGGAAAAGATCGAAGGAGATTGTGGGTTTGGTGTCCAAGGAAGCACAAGTGCGGCTGAACCTAAATGTGTGGCGAAGGAAGAGAGGTCAAGGGGTAGTTTGTAGGGTATCAAGGGTATTAATGACATTTAAAAAAATATTGGAGTCATGTGCCATGCACATGACGATTTCCGTCTAAAAATGGACGGAAAATTAACGGCGGGTACTAAACTGGAATAAATGCAGAGTTAGGGTATTGAGGTGGCACAAAAAACAGTTAGGGTACTCTAAATGAAAAAATGAAAGTTTTAGGGTACTGATGTGGAATTATCCCTTTAATTTATTGTTCTTTAATAATGAATATATGTTAAAAAATTATTATTAATATTGTTAAAAGTAATCATTATTCTACATCAAAAATTACATTATTTGAAGATAAAATAAACAGCTTTTCGAAACTTGCGGGTTTTCTCCACGATTTTCAATTCTCGCTTCTCCCCTCAAAAGCTCTATTTCCGCTCTCTTGCTCCAGCCATTCACTCTGTCGTCGTTGCTCATCATGACTGCCCATTCACCAAGCCTGACGACACCACCCACCAACTCCCGTCTACCGGTCTGTCAATCAGCGATGTCTCGCCCCAATACATTGGGGCCCATGGATCATCCCACCGGAGGAAGCTACTTCATCCGATGCTGCTCGTCGTCGTCTGCCCCATTATATGGTGTGCATGCTCCTTGGGGATTACCATCCCCGCTCAGTCCCTCAAATCCAACCACGCCGCTGAAGGATTGACACGAATAAGGAAGATAGAGATCCCACCTCCTATCGGATCACCCGAGATGCGGCACCATACCATGAAGACCGTCTTCTCAGATTGAGCCTCGAGACCTATCGAGACGTCACCAAATCGACATAGAGGAAGATGGACCTTATGCTCCCCGGTCGTGGAAATGAGAAAAGGCACGAGAGACAGGATCTCGGGACCCTCGACAGCCTATTAGGGCAACGCCGATATTGACTGTATTGCTCCACCTCTATGTATGACAAGTCCTCGAGATTGCTTTTTCTTAGATCACACCAGATTTTCAATTATAAGATCAATATTTTGATAGTCACCAAAGTTATATCTCATATTATCTATTTATTTATTTCAATTCCATTTGTACGGTCTCTATGACCATTTTTCTTATAATAATAAAAATTGTAGTTCTGTGTGCTAATAAAATAAAATAATGATAATTAGAGGATAGACATGAATCCACACCTAATCTAGGAGTTTTCAAATAAAACCGCAGATGAATCTCAAGTTTGGCAAAGTTGAAAGCTTTTACACGTGACGTGACTGATGTGAAATATGGTAGGGCCCACCACATAGCCGCCACCAAAGTCACTGGTTGGTTAGGCTACCTCGTAGCTTCGTTTCGCGCATGTTTTATCTGCTTCGGACACGCACACCTTGCTGCCCGTACACAGACACACACGCCTCTTCCTGCGTGGCAGCCCGAGCCAATGTCTCGTATCGTGGGTTGGGTATCGGTGGGCCCTATCCCCACGAAGGGTGAACGCACGTGCGCTCTTTGACAATTTCCCATCCCTCAAAATATCCCCAATTAAAACCATAATAACTAGCCGCAGAGGTGAAATCGGCTACAAACCACTCTTAACTTAAAAACTAAAGAACCAATTCTAGTCACACACGCCTAACATCCAATATTCACCATGATGCCACATCATCCCAATTTCACCAAAACTCACGCCACTTTCATCCTTTCTCACACAAGCAATGGCATAATTGTAAAAGCATGGTGCCATATGGACAAGTGTCCATTTTTTTCTTCACCAATTCACTAATTTAATATTTTCCGATTCGTTTGAACTCCGATTAGCTTCAAACTTGCGCCAATATTTTTATTTTTTCAAGGGCTTTAAATCAAGATCAATCATGAATATATTTTGAAGCACGAAAATAAAAAGGTTTATCGAAGTGATAAAAATAATGTTGAGTGTTGATAAATCTTCACTAATAAATGTTTTATATCGGAGGTATCAAACTAGTGCTAAATGTTGATAAAAACATGTACTGAGGTGATAAACATAGTGTTTAGTGTTGATAAAACTAGTGTTCATAAAAACACGTGATGATGTGATAAAAATCATGTTCGATTTTGGAAAGTGAGGTGATAAAACTAGTGTCCAGTGTTGATAAAACCAGTGTAAAGTGTTGATAAAACCAATGTAAAGTGTTGATAAAAATTACCCAGATACAATTTTTTTTAAATCAGTCCCGAAATAATTTTTTTTTTCGTGCTTCAAAAAAACATGTGATGGGGTGATAAAACACACGTAATTTAATGTTAAACCTAGTGTTTAGTGTTGATAAAACTAGTGTTCATAAAAAGCACGCGATGAGGTGATAAAATCATGATCAGTTTTGGAAAATGAGGTGATAAAACCAGTGTAAAGTGTTGATAAAACCAGTGTAAAAGTGTTGATAAATCCAGAGCAAACTGTTGAGAAAAATTACCCAGATTTTTTTAAAAAAATCAACACCGAAATAAATTTTTTTTCGTGCTTCAAAATATATTCATGACTGATCTTGATTTAAAGTCATTAAAAAAACAAAACTAATGGCGCAAGTTTGAAGCCAATCGGAGTTCAAACGAAGCGGAAAAATATAAATTAGTGAATTGATTAAAAAAAATGATAGTTTTACTAAAGAGCACTTACCACTTACTAAAAAGTGCTGTTTTTTTTGCAGTCAACTACTCAATTGCATCTTATCCATCTATTCTTAAAATGGATGGCTTATATTGGTTCTCTAGTTTTTAGGTTAAGACATGGTTTGTATTTGATTTCTCCTCACTAGCCACATACGTTTGTGTTTCCTGGTACTTTCGATAAGACAAAAATACCCCTCTATTTTAATTTATTAAAGAGGAAATTTTAATATAATATAATATAAATATTTATTTACAAGATAATATCTTCATATATTTTTTTTATAATATAATATTATACCAAACATTTATTTACAAGATATTTTGGTAATTTTTTATAATATAATACCCTATCAAACATGTACCTAATTATTAACTTTCTATTATTTTTCTATTCAAATAATATAAAAAATTCAAAATACACGCCACCCTGAAATGACAAAATTGTCCTTTATTCATCTTAAAATTTTTAAATTAATTTTTGTGATAGATTTTGAAAATATAAAAATAAATGAAAGGTAATTTTGACATTTCATGATGAGGGGTATTTTGAATTCTTTATATTATTTGGATATAAAAATAACATCAAATTAATGATTAGGTATTAAATTATGATTAAATGTTTAACAAAATATTATATTATAAAAAATATTTGACTGGATATTATATTATAAAAAAAATTATACCAAAAAATTATTTTACAAATAGATATTCAACGTAATATTATATTAAAATTTTATTAAAGGCTCGACTCGGGGATGATTTGGTAATTTAAGAAAATGGTTTACTAGCTTAGCATAAGGTCTTGGTCGTTGCCGTGTGTGACCTGACCCTGATGGCTACCCTATACATACACAATTATACATATATAGAGAGAGAAACACGTTTTCGTTTCATTCTCATTTTCGGCTACCTCTGCAACGCCACTGCTCCATTTTCATCTTCCTCGATCTCGTTTCTCACGATTCAATTTTCTCGGGAAAATCAGGAGAGTGATTCAATTCATCAATCAGATCCGACCCAGATCATGGAAGCGAAGCGCGTCTGATTGAGAAACATGAGAGGCGTTAACGGCGATTCGAGACCCGTTAACAGCGCCGTGGAGACCCTAAACGCCGCCGCCAATGCGATGGCTTCCGGCGAGAGCCGTGTTTCTCGGGCAACAGTTCAGGTAAGAGAAACTCGTTTTCATTTAATTTAATTGATATTGTTTAGTAATAATTGTGTGATTGTGAACTTGTTTGGGGGTTTCAATTAAGGTACAAGTTTCTATGTGGTCATGAGTAAAATTCAAAGGGTCGTGCTTTAAGGGAATGGTGAAAGTGGGTTAGATATCCTAATCAAAGAAGCTATGAAAAAAAAGACCAAATAATTATAAAGAATTTTTAATTGTGAAATTTAAATTATGCCCTGTGTTTGCTTTGCCGAATTCCCTCATAAATGGGGGAATTTAGCGTTAAGCATATTTATACATGTAAAAGTTTGTTAGAACATTTGTAGTGGCGGACGATTTGAAGTGAATTCAACTGACAAATCAGAAAAATGGTTAGATAATGTGAATCACTTGTCATAATATGACAATCTTTGTGCCCGTGTTATGGCAAGAGATTAATATCATGGGATATAAATGATTTTATTTGACAAAATAGTCTTTTTGGAACAAAAGATTCATCATCAGCTCAATTCGCCGAACGATTCCAATTTATCCATTTTATAGTAGCTTACTATACGACAAGAAATTATTTATTTGGATTCGTCTGATCAATCGCCCCAAACATCGTGGGAGGTTGAGTGAATCAGTGGCTGGTCTTATGGGGGGAAACCATTGAAAAAGCTCTTATAACGTTACTGGCTTCTTTAAATAAGTTCACAACATGGAACCTCGAATCAAAACAAAAATTGTCTGCGTACGAGATTGATTAATTGTTTGAATCCTTTCATGAGCAATACAACTAATGTTACTTTTTTGGGTACTATGCTCGTGTACGAAACGTGTATCTCATAACATTTTTTTTTTAACCTTCAGAAGAGGCGATGGGTCGGGTGCTGGAGCATGTACTGGTGTTTCGGATCTCACAAACACAACAAGCGAATCGGACACGCAGTCCTTCACCCAGAAACAGAGTCCCCAGAAACCGATGTTCTCGAACCTTCCAATTCTATAGCACTCCCTTTCACCGCACCTCCTTCCTCTCCGGCCTCGTTCCTTCAATCTGGGCCTCCATCAGCGGCCCAATCACCCACTGGGCTACTCATGTCCGCCAGCATGTACTCTCCCGGGCCGGCCTCAATCTTCGCAATTGGGCCTTACGCCTACGAGACCCAACTCGTCTCGCCGCCAGTCTTCTCAACATTCACCACCGAACCCTCCACCGCTCCGTTCACTCCTCCGCCGGAGTCAGTCCAATTCACCACCCCTTCCTCGCCGGAGGTTCCTTTCGCCCGGTGGCTCGAACCCAATCGAGAGTTCCCTTTCTCTCAAAGGGAGTTTCAGGCCCACCAGTTTCAGCCCGGAAGCCCAATCGGCCAGCTGATCTCCCCGAGCTCCGGGACGTCCTCTCCTTTCCCCGACGGTGGTGGGCCGAGCCCAATCGGGTTGCTTGACGGGCTTTCGGGTCGTGATTGGGGCTCCAGGAGGACGTCGGGATCGTTCACGCCCAACTCCAGTAATGGGTTTGTTCTGAACGATCAAGTGGTTGCTAGTGGTAGAGTCTCGTTTGAATTGGGTACTGATGAAGCTATGAACTTGATGAATGGTGATGAATCTGATGAAGACGATCAGAGCCAGAGGCATACAAAGAACTCATCTGTGAGTCTGGGTTCTGTGAAGGAGTTCAATTTTGGCAATGTAGATGGAGCTAGGCACACAGGTGGCTCTGAGACCAAGACTTGGGCCTTCTTCCCCATGATTCAGTCAGGTTTGAGCTGAAGCTAACTATGATGAATCTGGTTTCATACCTCCAAACATGGATTGTCTCATGTTGTACAGAGTGACTAGAGACTACATGGGACAAGGTTTTAGTGAAGGATTATATGACAACTTCCATACCTGAAAACTGAAGACTTAAGTAATTTTAGTGTATAACCCAACTTCTATAGTTTGAGCATGAAGAATAATTGACAGAGCTTTTTATTGTTCTGCAAAGATCTGTACAAATATTTTGAGTTTGTTTGTACAAACCTTGAAGATCTTTGATTCAGATGCAGATTTTCCCTCTATTGAGCATGTATTGTGAAACCTGCAACCCCAGGTCGAATTCAAGCATCGACGAAACAAATGTTTCTTTTTAGCTAATTGTTAATGTTGAGAAAACAATTCATCATCCACACCTGGTGGGAGAGTCGACAGGATTCACCTGGACTAACCAACCAAATTCGTCAAGGTTAATCGTCTCCAATGGGCTAATCCCAGATTAATCCCATTGGAAATGCTCTATAATATGATTTCTCAAACTGATTAGAGATTTAAGTAAAGCAACTAAATATGTGCAAGAGGAACACAAGAACAAAAATAATTCTTCATTCATAAGCTGCAACAAAAAGCACATAACATAGTTTTCTTCATGATCTACACACATAAATAAAATAACCACTTGACAACAAATGCACAAAATGAAGTGGACTTTGAAAGAGCTTTGAGAAAAGGGTTCAGGGACTTGAAGAGCTCAAGATCTGGTCTTGAAAGGAATGGCTCTGATGACTATCTGGTGATACACAGCAGCAAGAGCAGCTCCAATGAAAGGTCCAACCCAGAAGATCCACTGCAAAGAACACAACAACTTAGGATCTATAAACATGAATCATATCAAATTCAAGGATCCAATATGAGGTAAAAACAAGCTTTACCTGGTCATCCCAAGCATGTTGTCTGTTGTAGATGATGGCAGCTCCAAGACTCCTTGCTGGGTTGATCCCAGTTCCAGTGATGGGAATGGTGGCCAAATGAACCAAGAACACAGCAAATCCGATGGGAAGAGGAGCCAAAATCTGAATCAAGCACAAAACCCACACATACCCATGTAAGAACAACACTCAAAACATGTACTAAGATTGACTGTTTAGTATAGTAAATGGTAAATACATACAGGGACATGAGAGTCTCTGGCGTTTCTCTTGGCATCAGTGGCTGAGAAGACAGTGTAGACAAGAACAAAGGTACCAACAATCTCAGCACCGAGACCATCACCTTTGGTGTAGCCAGGAGCAACCATGTTGGCTCCACCACCCAACATCTCATACTTGGAGCCCTCAAAGCCCTTCACCACACCAGCTCCACAGATGGCCCCAAGGCACTGCATGATCATGTAGAACACAGCTCTGGTCAGGGAGAGCTTCCTTGCCAGAAGCAAACCAAAGGTCACTGCTGGGTTTATGTGTCCTCCTGTTGCAACAACAACACACAGATCTGGTCACTACAAGCTCTAATCACATAAAAAATCTGATCTTTACCATGTTTACACATCTAAAATCAAAGTCCAAGTAATACCCACAAAAGAAATCACATAAAAATCTGATCTTCATCATGTTTTCACATCAAAAATCAAAGTACAAGTAATACCCACAAGAAAATGGAGGATTCATGCTAACCTGAGATACCAGCAGTGCAGTAGACAAGGGCAAAGATCATGCCACCAAAGGCCCAAGCAATGCCTTGGATACCCACAGAGGCACACTTGTTGGGAGCAGTGTTGACACCCATAACAGTCAGGACAGTGATGTAGAGGAACAAGAAGGTAGCCATGAACTCTGCAATGCCAGCTCTGTAGAAAGACCATGACTTGAGCTCACCAGGCTCAAAGAGAGGAGCTGGTGGAGGCTCCTTGTAGTCCTTGTCTGTCTGAGCTGATGTGCCCAATGGCTGCCTCTCTGAGAACTTGTTAGCTCCAAGCTTAACATCCTCTTCCTTGCCCTCCATTTTTCCTCACAAAAACTCAAAACCCTAATCTTCAGTTTTCTCTCAAACCCAGAAAGCAAAAAAAAGCTGTGAAGTTGAGAGAGATGGAAGACAAGGGAGGTTTTATAGCACAAGGTGTATTATTCTATTGCCATAACAAAACAAAAAATGGGTTGTCCTCAAGAAAAGTTGATTAACTCTTTTCTGTAAAGAGAAAGAGTGAGTGATCATAATGGGATTAGTTTAGTTGTGCTTTACAAGTAACCTAATTCATTAAAAAACTAAGATTAAAATTCTTATTAAGAGAGGCTGAGCAGAGAGAGCAGTGCTTTTGTGCTGGAAAAGAGAAGAAGGATGTTGAGTATTGACAGGCTCTACTTTGTTTTGCTTGATGAATTATTGTATTATATTCCTCTTGTTCTTATCCATCTCTCTGTCTATTTACAGGGTACAGAACAGAGTGTCATTCTATACTCATAATCAATTTTCTTTGCTTTTCTTGTCTTCTCTTTTTGTAATTTTGTTCTCCAACTTCTCAATTCTCAGCTATCTGATTCTGATTCTAACTACTCAATGCAATAAAAAAAATGTTCATGAGAAGAAAATAGTATTAAAATGGTAGTGGTGAAGGCCAAATCCCCATGAATGTAGGCAACATTTCTGTGGGTTGGAATGATTTTGACTCAATTTCTTACATAGTTTGTCAGAGTTCTTATATATGTAAAGGGAAATTGTTAAAAAAAGTATCCAACATATAAAGGTTTTGTAATTTATGATAGTTTTTTAATAATAAAAACATATCTTTAACTTGTTTTTTATTACATATTTTATTTAAATGACGATTTCATCTTTAAAGTTAAAAATAATGTGTAAAAATCAAAAAAAGATCTAATTTTTATATCTTTTAACTTTCTATTTTTTGTCTCATAACAAGAAGTACGAATAAGAATTTTTTTTTTTTTTGTTAATATTTTTTTGAATCTGAGTTTCCAGGATAAAATAATTTATTTTGAAACGAACACATATGAAATACAATTAAAAGACATCTCTTTTTAATTATCACACATAAGAATTACAAGTTATAAAAAATATAAATACATTAATGATATGTTTTTATGATTATCTCTCTGTATAATTTTCTATGAACAAAAGTTCAAAAGCTACTGAATCAGGTACCAAACAGTCTCTCTTTTTCCTCTTGTTTTGTTTTCTGTTCTCTTCTGGTTAATCTGATGCAAAGGTAATTTTGACCAACGGTATGCAAATCGCAGCCACAGGTTAGAGAACAACGGTAAAAAAAAAGCATCGTGTGGCTGAGAATTTGTTGACCGTTGGGAAAGTGACGGGTGCTACGGCTACAATGCGCCCACGTGGGTGGACCCAACATCAGAATGTGTGTCATCCTTGGAAGTGAATTTACATTTTTGTCCTCCACTCTAATGGCCCCATGCACAGAACTACAGAAGGTCAAGGGCCCCATTTCTATTTGATTTCCTTAGATAATCATACATTGGGCCCACATTATGGGCCCATATTTAGCTGGTTTATGGGCCCAATTTGTGCAAATCCTTATTGCTATCTGATAGACCCTAATCATTCTAGACAACTCAAGCTCATTGTAGAGCTCACATGCATCTTCTCCATTATGCCAACTTCCCCATCACATTGCTAAAGAATCTAGGGGTAGACAAATGTGGCTTTGGATGTCATATCTATAGCCGACCTTTTTTTTCTTCCTAAAACCATAACAATCGACTATTGAAAACTGATGCAGTTCATTCGAACTGCCAATGCTCGTTAACTGACCATGTGAAACGTCAAGTTTTCCATAAAAAAAAATAAGTCAGTTAGGGTTATGAAACAGTAGACAAACCTTGTTTCATAACCCTAGTTGACATTTTTTAGGGAAAACTTGACGTCTCGCATAATCATTTAACGGGTCTTTACAATTCGAACGGATTTTGTTAGGTTTTAACAATTTCCGATAGTACAATGTGCTAGAATATTGTTTTTCCAACAATCTAACGAATAATAATAATAGCATAATGCGTATTCAACTTTTTGCAAGTTGTAACCTCTTTTATATAATTGCAAAGAAATACCCTGGAAAAAAAAATACTACGTGCAATCATCAAAGAAGAGGGTTACAACTTGCAAAAGTGAATACCTTAAGGTACTTTTTTGCAATTATTCCTAATATGTACCTAATCTTATCTCTCTCCAGATACACACACACCTATCTTATTAATGATTGTCACTTTCTCCAGCTAGAGAAAATAAGAAGACAAGTCCAGTAACCCAAACTACACCTGTCAAGAAGATCTGATATAAATACTCTTTTGACACTCACCTGAAAGCTGCTCTGTCCTCACAACCTCCATAAGATGAACTGCTTTTGCAAGACAGATCTGTAAATGAAGATCTGCAAAACCATTTCTTCTTCATATGGAATCAAAGGAGTAACTTCATGCAATGCCAAAGAAAAGAACAACACATGAGAATATGTTCTTCATTCATAAATTAAGTTACCTTACTGGTCTTCATCCAACACTCTGATACAACACATTAAGTCACACTAATCTCGATTATCAGTAACATTATAGACTACTACAATACAGTTTAATCACAAACAGAGTGTTACTCTAGTTTTCCTCGCTCTGTTGGAGCTGGAAATGAGGGCAGAGCCTTTCTGGTTCTCCTTGTGACCATAGAAGCTTGAGCTCGCCTCTCTTCTTTGCCAATGTCAAAAGCGTCCCTGCATGAATTTGCAAGTTCTCGGTTAAGGTCATTGCAACAGACTCATTGTTTCAACTGTAATTTTGCAGACTTAGCTGTGACAAAACTTACCAAGCGTGAAGGGTACAATGTAAAGCAAAGCCGGTTGACCGTGCCCATCCATCAAGTTTAAAGCAACATATGTTATGAGAAGACCTGTAATTAATACATAGAGTAAGAGATCATCAAGAAAAAAATCTGTCCATGTAAGGACATGAACGCGTTATTTCTTACCTAATCCATAAGCAAACATTGCCCAGAAGAAGTAGCCAGATCGAAGAGTCCTATTTCCCAGCCAATCATACCTGCAACGAGGACCCGAGTATGAATATTACATCATTCAACAGAAAAAAAAACATTGATCAAATTCGCTGGCTTAAGAAGGGCGCCCTGTCCTAATGGCAGGGGTTAGTTACGGGGTGGTAGAAAGTTACGGGTTAATTGCATAAATCTATTGCGTACTACACATCTTTTGCACATGACTATCCATAACTTTAAACTTTTACATCCTGCTAATTAAACTTTCAAAAAATTACGCATATATATTTTTCACCAGAAAATGACGAAAATGCACTTGAGCCTGATCTCAAAAAATACTTCATAACTACCAAACAAATTTTAATTGGATGTAAAAAACGGTTTTGAAGATGTAAAATGACTCCTCAAAAGATAAAACTATTAAAGAGACGAAAAAATGGCATTCTTGAGATTATGGTTTAGGGTAATTTTGTCCTTATTTGACGAAAAATAGTTATGAGTAACTTTTTGAAAGTTTAGGTAACTGGACGTAAAGGTTTGAAGTAGGGGACAATTATGTGCAGAAGCCGTATAGTACGCAATAGCTATCTGCAATTAATCCTAAAATTATCTCTTCAAAAATAAAAGTTTCCTTAATCACAAAGATCAATTGCTTGTACCTAAGAGAAAAGGCAATTAGAAGTCCGGGTAAAAGGATGTCCCCAAATCCTATAATGCTGTAACCACCCCATGGATCAAACATGCGAGGGATCTTCAACAACATTGGTATACCATCCTCTCCGCTCCTATCACCACGAGCTACCTATAAAATTGATGGGAGCAATTAAAAATACTTTCAGAACAATATAACAAAACAGTCCAAAAAAGGGGTTTAAATCATGATCTTAAGTGATCACTTACAACAATCATCACGCTTTCGTGAAACAACTTCTTAGAAAGGAACACCCAAAAGATGTCGTAGAGGAAGGCACAACTGAGAAGAACTGTACCGACCTGATCATCAAAACCATACTAGTCAATTGCAAAGAGTACTGAATTTGGACATTAATTTAGGAGTTCGGGTACTTACCTTTAGATTAGGTATACGGACAATCTGAAGAACTGTGATTATCAGTGTAATGCCCTGGTTAATGAACCAAAGAATGAAACAGATCATCAAAATATTGACCCAAACTGTAATGTCTCTTATTACATGAAATAAAGATTCAACTCAAGACATATTTTTAGAAAATAAAGATTCAAGATTTAAAAAAAAAAAAACAGGGCAGTCATATATCTTCAACGGTTAATTGTCAAAAAAATACCCTAAAGTATTGTCCGCAAACGAAAAACTACCTAAAGTTTTGTCCACGCTTTTAGGCTACACTAAAGTTTTGTCACCGACTTCCGTTAGAAAAACGTAACAGATTAATTTTCCAAAACTACCCTAAAATATTGCCCGCACAACTTTAGAATGCATTAAGTATAGCCCACAAATTTATTGAATCCCCGAAGAACTGCCCAGACCATTCATTCTTAACATTCATCACAGTTTCTCCCTGTTACGTTTTTCTGATGGAATCGGTGGACAAAACTTCAGTGTAGCCTAAAAGCGTGGACAAAACTTTAGATAGTTTTTCGTCTGTGGACAATACTTTAGTGTAGTTTTTGACAATTAACCCTTACTTCGAATATTGTACACTATGGGGGAAAATGGTATACTTACAAGTATATCTTGACCTATCCACGCAAAGGAGACATTACGATAAACTGCCCACAGAACAGCAAATGTTATGCAGAACGGAGAGACAGCCAAAGTAAGGTATGAGACAGCACCATAGAATGGTACTTTAATGTAAGATTCTCCGGTCTTTTTGAACCACCTGTGGAAGTGTCCGTGTAGATTTAGTTATACATGTTCAAGAAACATAAGTAATCAAGTAACAAACTCTTTAAGAAAGTATCAACAACATTGACAAATTGACATAACTCTTTTGTTCACAATTTACCAATTATCTAATAAATCATCTTCAGGTAAGGAATAATTATTTGAAATAAATAACTATACCTGAACAGTAAAGCAACCAAGCAAGTTTGCAAACCCTGCATGTGCATGACACTACGAAGTCAGCAACAGAGTAAATAGAACTAAGTCCAGCTTCCTATGGTAGCGATGATTCTTAATATGTAATTAGGGAGTGAAAACAGAAATATTATACCTCCACGCCACCGATGCAAAAAAGAACCACCAAAAGCTCAATGAACCAATATGACATAAGTTCATAGAGCATAACCAAGAAGCATGAAGCAACAACAACAAACAGAACGGCAGATGTGGTGTTGATATCTACAATGCCACTAGCACCCAAGGGTTTGTCATTTGGAATGTCATCAGCAACATCCTACAGCAACAACAAAAATGTTCAAAACCTCAAATCAACAAGCAGACCATTAAGTTAGGCAAATTTGGTAGAAGAACACCTTTAATAACTGGTCTTGCTCAATAGCCGCTTCCCTTGCACTCCAAGCAGACCAATAAGAGGCACACAGTATTGTGCCAACAGCCATCAACCATAGAAATACTTCAGCTATGTCAACTAGTGGCCTACGTGGAGAGTACAACTGCACAGACACTGCAAAAGGCCCAGAACTTTAGAAACCTGCCTATTCTCAAAAGGAAGCGATGGCATAGGCAGAACCAATAAGACATAAGCTCAATTTCCATGCCTAATAGGGTAAAAATTACCAGATGAATTATTCAATATTTTCTTTTCCAAGCTTGAACCGGCATCTTGAGGAAGCATGACAGCTGATATGTGTATATCTAAATCAGTTTCATCTGGTTCACAAACCATTTTGTAAAGTTCTGCAGGGTAAAAAAATGTATTAGACATCTGAATAATGGTACCAGACTTCAACTCATTAGCAATGCATTTCTTCTCTATTTGTTTTGCAAATGGAACAATGATACTGCTAAGACTGTTTGTTTACGGGGTAATTGCTTGCAACTACCCTTTTGAATTGTCCACTTACAGAAAACTACCTTTTGACAAAATGTGAACTTTAAACTACCCTTCAGTTTGAAAACAGTTACGACTACGACCCGAACTTCTTGTTTATTTTCACGGTTCATTTGAGTCAAGAAACACTCTCTCTGTTCTCTTATATAGTCATTTTACCTCCTGTAATAGGGCAGTTCAAAAGGGTAGTTTAAAAGTTCACAGTTTGTCAAAAGGTAGTTTTCCTTGAGGGGGTGATTCAAAAGGGTAGTTTTAAACTATTTCCCCTTTGTTTTTTTTTACAGGCAGCATGCACAGACACTGTTGATGTGTATGAAGTTGACCTCAACACTCAACGGACTAGAAAAAATGTGGTGCATACCTTTCTCATTATTTATGATGAGGACAGCTGAAGCACCAGCAGCTTGTGCATGATTCGCCTTGGTTGTGAATGTGCAGTTTCCTCGATTAACAATGATAACCTCCCCAGTAAGCTAGCACAAATTAGTACACACAAAAGGTTGGTTTTAGAATTTGGTAAACATCTACATATTTCCATGTGATTGTGGCAATGTAATGAGTATAGGGACACACAAGATAAGGAAAAAAAACCTTATTTATCGGGGGAGTACAACAATCACGAGGATCAGCAAGTGTGAGGCGAGTTTGGTGGGCATTTTTCTCCTTTGACACAATAGCAGTGCCGAATCTAGCACCCACACCAACAAACTCACTGCTCTCTAGTCCATTAACCCAAGTTTGAACTTTTACCTATCATAACGAACAATAAGTTAATGGATATTACATGAAAAATCTTCTGTTGGGCTAAGAAAAGTAACTATAAGCTTTGCAAAACTAGGTATAATCAAAGGCAACTTTCATACGTATCAGATCCAACATTGTAACTAACTCCGCAAGGACCACAACAAACTAAGACAGCATGCTTCACAGAAATATAAGTGCATTTCTTTGCCTAAGGAGCTTGCACATATTGTACTAACTTAGACGCCAAAAAGAGAAACACAAGAAACGAGGGTTACAAGCCAAATCGATATATTATTACATATACTATATATTCCAGAACTGAAAATCATCACCATGAACAATAGAGGGAAGAAATGTGTAGGAGAAACCAGTAGAGAATCACAGTTCAAACCAAATCAAAATGACCTGATTTCAGCAATCTAACTCAACTAAAATTGAAAACTAGGTTCATATCAGTTTTGACTCTCAAAACTCAATTTCTAATTTAACTGGGGAACAAGTACATAACCCAATTCAACTCTGACTGCCCCCATAAATATCAACCCCAAATCACAAAACATGACAAAAAATTTCACATCCCAATTACAAAACACAGCTCTCTCCACAACTCTACCTTCTCTCAACATGAACGCGACAGTCAAAACGAAAATTCATCAGCCAGGGAAGAAAAGGGCACGAATTAAGCTAGACCCAGGTGAGAAATTACAGAAATTGGTAACGAATCGTAGACAAAATCAGCTATGAACATACCAAGACGAAGTCGTTCTCACAACCGGGCTTCTTAGGAGCTGAATCGTCGTCGTGCACAATATCTCCAGCTGAAACCAGAGCTGGGTTATTGCACAGTAGCAAAATCAGTGCCGAAACAAGCACAACCAACGAAACCTCTCTCGAATCCATGGATCAATCGAGCCCTCCAAGCTATGTTCTCTTCCTCTGCATCACCGATCACAAGCTCCGGAGAGCACGAGATGGAGAGAAAAAAAACGAACCTTTTTGGTTCTCACACTTACCAGAAACAGTATAAACCAATAAACGATGATTTATCAGCACAAACCATGCCGAATTGCCGATGATTACACATTCAGACAATGATATTATATCTGGAAAAATTAAATACTCGGTATTATTCACTGAGAAATTAAGTACGCAATGTGGATCTACCAAAGTGAAGACAAATCACGTGACGTTTACCAAGTAGCGGGCGCACACGGCGTCGTTTCATGTCCTCTAGTCTACGGCACTTGCAAAATGCCAACCTTTATTGCGGTCAGGGACGGACAATGTCCGGTATTTGCCGTTTGGTCCCTGCCCCTTGAAGGGTGAATTATGAAATAAAGAGAATGAGTAGGGCTTTGTTTGTAATAAAAGGTAACAAAAGGGGCAAATGTGTGAGATTGAAACCTTAAAACAAGTTGGCTTCGGCATGTCACGTGGACATGACCATCCATGTTTTGAGACATTTAAAGAGAAATGGACCAGAGATGAGCAATCAGGTAGATTTTAGGCATGGGTTGCAAAATCTGATATTTGAATTGTCTATAACATTGAAAAGACGTGAATACGTACATCAAACCATAAACGCTTCGAAATCTCTTTTATAATACTTTTTTTTATCGATCCGATTCAAAACATCTGGTTTTTAACTCTTATGTTTCTTTGGAATAATCGAAAAAAGTATCATGGTACATTAACTTTTTGCCATTTTTATAATTATAAAAGAAAACGTCCTTCACTTGTGTTTTTTGTTACATTTTATTTCAAAATAACGATTTATTTTCTAAATTTTTGAAAGAATAAATGAAAAGCTGAAATATTATTTCTCTTAATTTTCTTCTTGCTTGTATGTTAAAAGTAAGAGGGGTCAATATTCGAGATTTTTTTGCTCTTCACCTAATTTTAATTTATATTTGAAAGTATAAAATCGTCACTTTGAAAACAAATTTACACAAAGTGTGATAAAAAGACATGTTCATGACAATTTTTACAGTTTTACCAAATAATAGGACTACAACTTGCAAAAATTGAATACTTCAAGGTATTTTTTTGCAATTATCAAATAACGGGACTACAACTTGCAAAAACTGAATACTTCAAGGTACTCTTTTGCAATTATCCTTATTTTGGTTGGGGAGTCAAACCAAGAAACAAAAAGGGATCCCAGAATAGTACAGCTAATACAATCTTTCTTATTCTTATCAATTTCGATTGTGGCAAACACACAAGATCTTACCAGGAATGACAATATTGTGTAGAACATCAATCTCAATCACTTGCAACACTAGAAATGTAATATCAGCACAAACCTAAATTGTCAAGCAACTATATCAGCACAAACCTAAACTGTCAAGCAACTATATCAGCATCAAAAGACCAAGAACATGTCCATGACATTTAAATTCCACATTCAGCTTCCAATGTCACAATCACATTCCTCCAAAATCAGTAACAACTACTTCGGGGGCGCCTTGAAGCTTGGAGCTTGCAATGAAGTAAATCCACTGTCAACTCGATAATTGAAATGGGTGTTAAAGTTGTTTGGAAAAAAATTCTGTCCTGGCAAAGTATGATTCATGATTCCACCGTTCAACCTCAGGCCCAATACAGCCCGCGAATGATTATCCAAACCGGCTTGGCTTGGATTGCCAAAACCACTCTCCATGTCCTGAGTGATACTTCTTGAGCCCATTGGAGTGAAGTTGAAGTATTGATGACAAGCACTTGCATCAAGCATTGTGTTGTTCACTCTGTCGGGTTGCATATAGTTGTGTGAAGACATGTCAAGCTTGTTATTCTCAAAGCAAGGCTCGGCCAAGACAGTAATGGATCTAGCAACTTGGTCAAGATCACCATGGCCATTGCAATTAGGAACTTGTTGCAGGTGTTTCTGGTCAGAAGTATCAGCCTTTTTGCTCTTAATAGGCCTCTTTGCTTTGACCCGGGTCTGTTTTTGTGCTTCTACATTGCCATCTTCCACCAATTTCTGCATCTCGTCCTTCATCCATGAAGATAAGTTCTCTCTCGTGCCTTTAAGATCATCTAGTAAGGACCTCATGAACATTTTAAGATCATTAAAAGCTAGCACAGGATCGAAGGTACTGGTTTTGGTATTTTCCTCTGCAACGAGTTTGTGCTTCTTCAAAACCGGCTCAATGCTTGAATGTGAGTCCGAGTCTTCACTGGATGATTCCAAGTCGTCGTTGTCTCTCTTCCTGAATGACCATCGCTGCTGAAACTTTGATTCCTCTCCCATGTTTGAGCTGAGAAGGATCAGTAGAAGCTATGAACACTACTGCACTATGCATACAAACATCAAAGATCGTTGGTAGCTATTCATCACCGATGCTCCTATTGATTGCTCGAAACCCAGAAGCAGCTCTCGAAGATCAACCCAGTGATCAGGATCCTAAGGTCACTGAAGCCAGACATAGAGGCAAGGGCACAAAACCACAGATACATCAGAATGTATGTAAAGTAACAGAAATGCAACATTTATCTCAAGAACACAACCTTAAAAATAACAAAACACAATGTCTAACAAAGCTGGGAAATTTGAATAGATGTAAATGTAATATCATAAACATAAGTAACTACAATCCAGTATTGAATTAGTTAACAACTGGGATGTGTTCATCAATCCAGTGAACAATCAATCAGATTCAGCTTAAACAGTATCAAAATGAACACAGAGCCAGATATAGAGGCAAGAGCACAAAACCCAGTTCCTAAACTGATATTGTGTATGATAGATTACAGACCCAGAAACAAAGTTCAGGGCTTTCAACAGAACCACAAATGATAACATCAAATGGGGCAAAATCAATCAATCAATCCAAAGGAATAAGCAAATATAATCAGAAATCAACTCCTCAGAACAGCATCCAACAGTCCAATAACCAGAAAATAAGTGCTTAAGTTACAAGTTGCACCATGTAATCTTCAACAAAAACGAAAACCCAGAAGCAAAATCAGAAAAATACAATCAAAAGGTGGAGAAGAAGGTCAAAAACCCAACCTGAAATGAAGAACATTCAACTATTCAAATACCCAATTAACAGAAAAATCATGTATTGGCTCTCACCTATTCACATCTAGAAATGAGGTTTTGAAAAGTGAATCCTCATCGTTTCAGCATCTCCATCTTCAAAACCCATTTGGGAAAGCTTTTGTGTGGGCATTAATGTCTCCACCTTGAAGAAAAGGAAGGAAATGATACGCTTTGGGCAGAGAGTGTGGTGTTCCCATATGCGCTGTGCTGGGTGGGATGTGCTAGTGCTAGTGCTTAATGGCAGAGACACAGTGAGTGTGTTATGGGTTTCAAAAGCATTGATTTTCTTTTTTTAATCAGGTTTTGGGTTTGAGCAGAAATTGATGTTTGTTCTTTGTTGATTGAGAATAAAATATTGGGAGAACGCTAAGAAAGGACTATTATTCAACTTCGTAGTACAAGATATAACTATTGACTTTCTTGTCGTTCATAAAATATAGTCCGGCAAATATATCATCAAAAACCATAATTTTCTGCCCCAAAACACATAATATTATGTCCAACACATAGAATATTCTGTCAAAAAACACATAATATTATGTGTTTTTGGACAGAAAGTTATGGTTTTTGATAATATGTTTGTCGGATCATGTTTTTTAAACGACAAAAAATCAATAATCATATCTTGTACTACGAAATCTAATAATAATCATTTCCTGAAGTTTTCCCTAAAATATTTAGTTATATCAAGCCCCTCGTTCTCTTGTTTGGGAAAGTGAGCATCTTGCCTTGATGGAAAATATTTTGTTCTAAAGTTGACCATATTGATGTTGGTTTTGTAATCAAGATATAGAAAATGTGTTCGGGATGATGAATCAGGTAGAAAAAGATACTATTACTTGATTAAACTATTACTAATTTTTAGGGTCATTTACGATAAGGTACCCTAATGTTTCGTCCACGAACGATAAGGTACCTTAATGAATTTTGTGTCTGATAAGGTACCCTAATGATTCGTCCACGAACGATTTGGTTTAAAATTGGCATATTCCGTTAGAATTTAACGGAATATTCCTCCAAATCAGTCATTTGCAGTTAAGTGGAGTGTGAAATGACGATTTTGCCCTTGTTTATTTTAAGCTTATAAATGTGATAGACAAAATTACCATTATACCCTTAGATTAAAATCAATATTTATTTTTTATTTTTTAAGAAATGAATTTTTATTTCAAAAATTAATATTTTATTTAAAATATCAGAATTTGATTTTAAAAATTATATTTTATTTTAAAAAAAATCAGTTTTTTTTTTAATTTTTAAAATTAATATTTTATTTTTAAAAACCAATTTTTAATAATAATATTTTTTTTAAATATCATAACTTACCTACAAAATCAAATTCTATTTTTTTAAAATCAATTTTTATTTGGAAAATTAATATATTTTTTTTAAGAAATCAGATTTTGTTTCTTAATCCTTCATGCAGTTCAAGAGATCCTTCTTAATCATTCAGTTCTTAATCAGAAATTTTCTTCATCTAACTTCCACCACAAATTTATTCAGATCTGGTTCAAAAAATGTAACCCCAAAAAATTCAGAACCACCATCAACGAAGAAGAAGGATTGAGGAACTGATGAGAAATTTTTTGGAAATGAACGAACAGTCCCCGGGCCAAATCTCAGGTCGTGAACCACCAAATCTCAGTATGTCGCCGCTGGTCGTGAACCACCAGATCTCAGGCCACGGCGAGGGGCGGCGAGGGGCGGGAGGGGAGGCCAAGTCGTTGGTGCCGCCGTGGAGTTCGACGCGGGGGAGGGAATCAACAAAAAATCAAACACAATTTCAGATCTGGGAGAAGAAATGGCGTTGCACGCTAGAGATGTCGGGGGATCTGGCGCCTGAACTCATCCTCGTCGTTGGCCTTGCCCTGAACTCGCTGACGCCGACTTGCCCTAAACTCACTGCCGCCGGCCTTTCCCTGAACTCGATGGTACCATCGCGAGGTAGAAGGTGAGGTCGCGGTTCGTGCAGGCCTCGTTGTCGGCGTGGGTTTGCTGGACCACGCAGAAGCACGATGCCTGAACTCATCCCCGCCGTTGTGATGAACTCGACCGGCCACCGTCGTGAGGGGCGGCGATGGTGAAAAGGGAGAAGATGAAGCTGGGTTTAGGTTTAATTTGATTAGGTTTTAAAAAAGAAATCAAAGTAAGATATAAAAAATAAAAAAACGAAATTAAGTAAAATAAAATAAAAATGGTTTCTTTTAGTTTTTTTTTTAAGTAATATATTTATAATTTTTTTAATTATTAAATTAAAGTATATTGATAAATATTTACCCTAATTAAAAAACTAAATATAAAAAAATTAATTGAATATTGACATTTAAATAAATAAAAAAGTCAACTGAAATTAAATCTAAAATTGAGGGTATAATGGTCTTTTCATTCTTCAGTCAAAAGTCAACTGAAATGTCAAAGGGCAAAATAGTCATTCTACATAATTCTGTTAGTTTTTTAACAGCATTAAACCAAATCGTTCGTGGACGAATCATTAGGGTACCTTATCGGACACAAAATTCATTAGGGTACCTTATCGTTCGTGGACGAAACATTAGGGTACCTTATCGTAAATAACCCTAATTTTTATACTAGTTTAGAGTTCAATACAAGGTAATAAATGATTTTTGTGCCCAAAACTATTCATATGAAATGATTTTTCTTAAGAGTAACTTTGCATGGGTTTGTATTGACTTAGGGCCTCGGTGGAGCATGCAAGGCAAAAGGAGGACCGGCGGGGCGTGATCCCCCCAGACGTGATAGGCCCCTGGCGGCGAGTCGAAAACAGAGGGACGCCTAGGGTTCCCTCATTCTCGTTGGGCCCTCGGGGTCTATATGGCCCGAACTTAGGCAGACTGGACCGAGGTAGGCCGAACATGGATGGGTCAAGCATTTAGGGAACAAGACTTGCTGGATCGAGCCAAGGTGCTTTGTTTGATGGTGGGACGAGTCGGGTCAGGGACCCAACGGATCACCGGCGTCTCCCCTACTTCTTTTCAAGGAGACGGGCAGAGGAACGATCGGGCTTTACCAGAGACTTAGCTACGTCTTCTCTCTCGATGGGCCGGGAATGACGGGTAAGGGAAATACAAGGCTTGGAGTCAGAAGGCTTTACACGCTCCGAGGGTGTGCCTCGGACATTGTTGGGGGCTCAAAGTACCCCGCTCCTCGGTTAATGAGGAGCTTGTGGTCCAGTGGGGGGGGGGGGGGGGGTCGGCCAGCAACACCGTCCCACTGGACGTAAGGTGGCAGTGGTTCCACTAAGATCTAGCACAATACTCTTCTACCATCTTTGAGGCCAACACTCTCGTGTTTTTGGGGTCATACTCTATCAATTCAGGGATGACGACGCACGCTGAAAACCCGTTAGAGTATACAGTCCGCCTCGATGCTAACCCGAAAATGGATCGACTCTGTCCTAAATCACAATTTGAGTCCGTTGTATCGGTGCCTTTGAACAATATTGCAGTATCCCTTTTCGAACATTTCAATGAAGCGGTTTGGTTATTTGGCCACTTTTATATTATGTTGGGTCTTGTGATATTTGGACTCTTCTGTCAGTAATTTACATTAGTCTTGGTGTGTCTATTTTGGGTTGAACGATTTTTATCATTTCTAGTACATATTTGCCTTCCACTGAAAAAAAAATATTGGATGCGAGTATTGTAAAAACAAGAAGTAACATGTAACAAATTTGTATCATAATAAATTTTTAAGCACGACTGAAACATACGACCGATCACAAAATAAAAAATATGGTCTCTATTTGCAACCATCCTTTGTGACCTATATTTAAAAAACATACAAGCCTGGTTTTTACGTGCAGACGAGTCCTTTTGGCCAGGAGGTCGTCGATGGAATCTTGTCATTTTCCTTTCTTCTCTTATCAGGTCAGTGTTTGGTGGTTCGGTGCTCGGATTTGAGATATGGTTACAACCCCCTCCTCTTTCGTTTTGACGCAGATGGTCGATCGTGCATGGTTACTTTGCTCACCTCTTTGCTGCGTGGATTTCTCGGTTCTTATCCCTTTCGTTTGTTGATATCTCCTTTCGAATTGGTCTTCTTCAGCTTCAATTCTTTTGTACGTAAACTTCCATATTTTATCTTTCTGCTTTCGGAGGAGGCTTAGAGAGAGATCGATATTGTCTCTCCCCTCTTGTAGATTGTTGTTTAGTGTTAACCAATGGTAAGCTCCTCTTTAGAAGTTGAGAGTGATGTGGGTGATCATCTTGGTCGTGTGCGTGAACGACGGCGGAGCCACTTGGGCCCTACAAGAGTCATATGCCCCCTTCAAATATTTTGTTTTAAAAATATTAGTACCTACTTTTTTTTAAGTTACTTAATGAAACCCCTTTTTTTCTTAGTTGTATCCCTTTGATTTTTTTAACGTAATGTACTATCACTGGAGAAAAAAAAAGAAGGAAAAACTCTGTTTCCTAACCTTTACAAACGTTTCATTATCAGATCCTAACGCATGCCAACGTTTGGTCTCAATTCCTAACATGATAGGTTTGAAATTTCTCAGAAACTATAAAAAGCCGTCCAAACTCACGATTCCGTCAACTCGTCGAGCATTGAGTTCGGTTGCTTGAGAACGAGGATAAGTTCAACGTCGAGGAAGGCACTATGGGTAATGTACGCCAACAACGACAACGCTCAGATGAGTTGACGGAATCGTGAGTTTAGACGGCTTTTTATAATTTCTAAGAAATTTTAAACCTATTATGTTATGAATTGAGACCAAACGTTAGCTTGGGTTAGGATCTGATACTGAAACGTTTGTAAAGGTTAGGAAACAAAGTTATCCCCCAAAAAAATTGATGCCCCTTTACTAAAAAAAAGATGGCTTCGCCATTGAGCGTGAGGACTATGTCTGATGTTCAAAACATTTTTGTGCATCGTTGTTGGCCTTTATTCGTCCGTCTGGTGGTGGTTTGATCGTTGTTAAGGCACGTGGAGCTCAAGTTGCTAGTCCGGGTTTCAGACTTTCAGCTTGGGAGTTATTTGAGGTACCTCTAATGTCGATTCATGTAGCTTTTTGGTTTCTAGTCTAGTCGTCGGTGCTTTAGATTTGCACTTTTTGATGGTGTTTGAGCTTCATGATTGTTTTTGGTCAGAGGGATTTCTTGTAGTCTCTTATCCTAGCCCTTGCCTTTTACTTCAAAGGCGAGGATCTAATAAATTTTCTTTTGTTGATAAAATAAAATTGGTATATATTTATTGAAGAAGCCCAATCCATTGAGCCCAATGTATAATATCCAAGATGGGCCGTCGATCGGTTTCAGTCAGCCGAGTCCAAAAAGCCAACAAAAAGAGTCGGATGCCCCGAACGGTAATCGGGTCGGGTGAAGACTGGACCCACTCCAAGGCCCATGACTTGATTACGTCGAGCCCAACAAAACTGGTCCCACAAGACCCAACTGCTCCCGCGTCCAGCCACGGAGGCGGTTTTGCCGGTTTGGTCAGCCGCTGGATCACACCGAGGACTCTTGTGCGTACAAATATTAAAATTAATAAAAAAATCGCCAGAGAATAATACCATAAATTAAATTGAAAAAAGTTCGCCAGAGAATAATATTACAATTAAAAATTAAAAAATAAATAAAGCAACCGAAGATTCTTTTCATTTTGTATATTACATTATCTTAAATGAATTTTCCGCAAAATATTGAGAAGATTCGACTTTTATTACTACTATTATTATTTTGGATATATTCAACTATCTCAATAACTATTAAATTATTATATGGCGATTCAAATTAAGCCACGAGGACCATGCACGTACCGTCGGCTCTTTTATTATATTTAGTGATTGAAGGTCCAATTTGGGCCGCTAGAAATGTCGATCAATGACCTTATTAAATACATGCAAGGGAGAGTCGTGGTTGACTAATATGTTTTGTCCTAGGACAAAGATGTTACCTGGAAACAACGAAACCTCATGTTTTATGAACTACTTTTGTGTTTTGGTTCTAAATAGCTTCTCATGCAGTGTCATGTTCAAGTTTTTTTTTTATCGACAATGCATATTGAAAGTTTTATAAACCCTCTTTTGAGAAGAAAGAGGAAAAAAGTTTTGCTACAAATCAACAAAAAAGGAACCCTAAAACGCTTAAAGACGTCTTTTAAGGGAACAAGTGAAGTGAGCGCTGACATGTCTCTCAACCTCATGAAAGCTAAGGATGGGTACACAAACCCTGAAGCCCCACATCAGGGAAGAGCAAGAATGTGTACGCAGACCCTGAAAGTATGAGTGAGTGCGCAGACCATGAAGCTAAGAGTGGGTACGCAGACCCTGAAACTAAGAGTGGGTATGCAGACCCTGCAATGAAAGGGTACGCATACCCTGCAAAGAAAGGGTACGCAGACCCTGAAGCTAAGGAAGCAAGCCTGACAAAGAAGGCCTAAGAAACCAAATTTTATAACCATAAAGCGCGACGTAAGAAAAAGGAAAAAGTCCTAACACTCGGATTTTTCAACCATGAAGCGCTAAAAAAAAAAGAGAATGTCTTCAATCCTGATTTGTCAACCATTAAACACAAGTGATACTGATATAAAACCAATATAAGTAGGTCGGTATTGATCATGGGATTTTTTACCATCAAACTGTCTGTTCGATTTAAAGATTTTGTAGTCGATTTCGGTGTTCTGTACATAAAATCTTCATTATCGGTTGAATGAAAGAGTTGGGTCGGTAATAAAAGTTTCATTACCGACCCAATTTTAGTGAGTCGCTAATAAAAGTTCATTACTAACTGACATAAAATTGAGTTGGGAATGGAACATATAAAACATGTATGAGGGTATATTTCGTTGCCGACTCTACTTGGATAGAAAACAACGTACAAAATCCAGATGTCTTACTATTCTTCATTTTGTATGTATTATTGTATCTTTATTGATTTTGATTAATTATAGAATCCATCTTTGTGTAGTGACTTTAGTGTCACGACTTATTTGGCGACCCCCTTTTCTTACGGTCAGATTAGTGCGTTAACGACATCTTCTATGGTTTGCAGGCATGCCCCGTTCTCTTGAGGTGTGATAGTCCCTTGTCTTGAGTGTCTCGTATCGTTCTTCAATGGTAGGATGTGCCAAGTCCGCTGCGCACCATCCGAGGACGGCTGAATTCAGGCCCTTTGGGACCTTCACAAGGGCTCGGGTGTCGGGCGCGCCTGGGAGACCGGGACGGGTCCTGCCGGGGCGTTTCAAGTGGTATCAGAGCGGGTCGATGAGGGTACCCCGCGCGATAACTCAACATGGTAGATCGCTCAAGAAAGACGGAGTACCGCGCGCAGGGCGCTGAGCTGACGAGGTGAATATTGCCAACACATATGCACTAGGTGCCGAGAGAGCCACTGGGTCGTGTGCGTGTGCCGAGGTATGCAATGCGCGAGGTAGCGCGGGTTGGTGCGAGCCAAGGGCTGCCAACATGTAGGGTACCGGGTGCCCGAGTACGCCACGGACCGTTGGATGTGAAGGAGCGCTGGTTGGCCGAGGGAGTGTGCCGTCAGCAAGATGCAGACAAGAGATGGTCAAAGGCCGAAGGTTGAAGGTCCTCGCCGAGGGCGGCGAGAGAATGGGTAGGGGAGAATGTCACGACCTTTTTGGCGACCCCCTTTTCCTACGGCCAGATTAGTGCGTTAATGACATCTTCTATGGTTTGCAGGTATGCCCCGTTCTCTTGAGGTGCGATAGTCCCTTGTCTTGTGTCTCGTATCGTTCTTCAATGGTAGAATGTGCCAAGTCCGCTGCGCACCATCCGAGGACGGCTGAACTCGGGCCCTTTGGGACCTCGCCAAGGGCTCGGGTGTCGGGCGCGCCTGGGGGACCGGGACGGGTCCTGCCGGGGCGTTTCATTAGCCTTTGCTGGTGAGGAGTGTATTTGTGTGTAAAAATTTGGAAATAGAAAATCAATAGCTATTAAGTTCCAATTAACCCCAATTTGATAATAAAAAAATAAGTATTTTGTGAAAATATGATCTATCATGTTCTACTGCTTAAGGATGACTTACTATTACACGACTCTGTGTGATGTAAGAACATCTAGAGTAGTGTTGAGATTGAGTCGGTTTGAGTCGTCGATCATGTTCTTTTTATAGAAAAAAAACTATTGAATCTTTGGTGCATAGTCGTTTTTAGTCGAATCTGTGAGACGTGATTTTGACATCGAAGATTCTGTAGGCTTTGACACCAGACCATGTGACGCAATTCAGGTCCGTTGAATCGTTGACGGTCGATCTGTAAGGTGACACGCTGCGCCGAAAAGTATATGCCACCTACAACCATGGTTTCGCCACCTGCAACCATGGACGGGGACATCAACATAAAGTATATGCGGGGATTCAGATGCAACTGGGACTACATTCCAATTTGCAACGTTACTCCAATGAAACGGAGGAACGGTTTTGGGGGCAACATGGGGATGAGTACATCCCGTCGATATTTGTGGAAGATACGGTGACGGCCTCCCCTATGTACAACTGTTCCAACGCATTTTCGTGTTCGGCTTCACCGTTCCCGAGTGGGACGACATATGCTGGGCCAACGAGTTGGGCATCGGGGTCGGCACAAGGATTCAATGATTTTTATCGGGAGGGATCCCTGAATCATACCTATCCTCCCCTACAGACTGTCAAGTTTAAGTTCGGCCGCCCACATCACGACGAAAAGAGTTCTTGGAAAGTAAAGATCAAACAACGTTTAGGCGTTACTTTGAACGGTTCTTGACAATTTGAGCCTATTGCTTTTTATTTATATTCTGGTTTTGGTTTTCATTCATGTTTAAGTTTTAAGTCCTGATTACCACAACCGTCTCTTATTGTCGAACCGATTTTCTTGTCTCATAATTTTTGGATCAATAACCTCTTTTTATTGTCGAACCGATTTTCTTGTCTCACAATTTTTGGATCAATAACCTCTTGGGAGCTTTGACCGTTGTGGTGCCTCTTTTATAATCTCAATAAAATCATCGTTTATTCTAAAAAAAACCGATACAAAAGTGATTCATACATAATTCAAGAGTTTTATTTGATAGTTCATATTATTATTTAAAATAATTAAATAACATAAATTAAAAAATCAAATTCAAATCGATCAACCTTGAGATTCAAAAGTTAAAGGTTTCAAATTTAACACTAAAATCTAACAAAAACGACAGACAAATTCAAATTAGTGAAGCAGGCAAAACGACAGAGCAGATGAGCAGCGATAACCATGTTTGGAACCTCAGACGACATCATTGGTTCGTCTTCCGAGTGTGAAAATCCCAAGATCCCCAAAAATGGCAGACCCAAAATCGGTAAACGACGTCGCTTTCAGTTTTCGAAGCCGATTGGATTCGAATCGCTGTAAAAAATCAAGCCTTCGTGTAAGGGAGGGTTGAAAAAAAAAATGGTGAAGGTGGGTAGTGGAGGCGACGCAGAGGGGAAAATCGGAGAACAAATAGGCATTGCTTCAGTTGAAAGCTATGGCTATTTGAACCCTAATCCTCGTCCATCGTCTTCGTCTTGTTGCTCACGCCAACTGTACCCTTGTGATTTAAGCTTCTTCTCTGCCCCGGTCACTTTCACCATAAAACCCATTTCCCATTTTCGTGCCCTTTCTTTTCAATTCGTTTTCTTTGCCCTTCTCTCTCTTTCACTCTTCACCTCATTTTTAGCTGCCCATCTCCTTCTTTCTCTCTCAAAGCTACAGTGCGCGGTGGAAAAATAGGCCTTTCACCGTTTTCGCCATGTGGGTTTGTTGAAAGATGAGACCTTTATGGAGGATCGTGAATGTGCAAGGATTTGATTTTCTGGGTCTGTTGATGTTGCCAGTGTTGTAAGCTTTGCTCTCTGGGTTAAAATCAAGGCTTGTGTTTGGTAATTTTCTCTTTTGTGTCTGTCTGAAACTGTAGTGCTGTGCTGTTTACATATGGTGTTTGAGTTCTGGGTTTTGTTTTGATGGGTTGAATGAGAATTTTAGCTCTATTTCATCACCTGTATTAAGTAACTTCTTCTGTGTTCATTGAAATTTGAAGACCATATGTTTATGATGCTGTAGTGGATTGTGAATATTTGAGTGTTTCTAAGTTGTGGTCTCTTGTTTTTGTTTTCATTCTCAGGTTCCTTTGGTTGAGCTCTAGCTGCTGAATTTAGAAGACACCATGTCTAAAGGATCATCATCATCACCTAAGAGTCCTTACGTAATGTCAAGGATATCACCTAAAAGTCCTTACATATTGGCAGCAAAATCCCCCAAGAGCCCTATGATCCATGAAGATTACAAGTCAGGCTGTGCTTGGCGCTTAATTAGTATCTTTAATTTTCGCCAAGGTCGTCCCAAGAAGAAGCTGATTTCAGACAGAAGAGGTCCGGCCAAGATTGATACTGGTAATGATCTCTTGCTCATGTTCTCTGTGGGTACTTTGATTTGTAACTCTTGGTAGTTTATTTCTGATGTGATTTTTTATATGAAAATATTGGTTTCTGCAGGCAACAGACATGCAAGGAGTAAGCCGAAAGCTCTTTCTGGTGTTGATGAGAAGTGTCAATATGTTGATGTAAGTTCTAAGAACCCAATTGCAGAACACAATTTGAACTATATGTTTGATGCAGTAATTATACTTATCAGCTCTTACCGTTTCAGGATGGACCGCCCAACAAAACCTTGTTACTTGAATATACAAAGAAAAATGTTACGGGCCTCAGGGAGAAAGACATGCCCACTGAGCAGACGGTGAAGAAGAAACATGCAACAGAGAGCAAGCCAAGTCATGTATCTGTTAAGCCCAGGCAAGCTTCGCGTCAGATATCTGTGGATGAGTTATTACATAAGCTTGATTCTGCTGCAACGACAGATTCACTACAAAATCATCCAAAGCATGACAGAGATAATGATTGTGAGAAGAAAGGTACGGATTGTTTAGACTCAAACCAGTTGATTCAAATGAATGATTTGGCCGAGGCATATGTGAATCAAAAGTTCATCAATGGTGAATTCCTCAGCGGAGGCGGGGCAAGTTCTCAGTCTAAGCAGTTCTTGGATGCATTGCAAATTTTGAATTCGAACAAGGATTTGTTTGTAAAGCTCTTGCAAGACCCGAATTCTTTGTTGGCGAAACAGATAGAAGACTTGAGGGGTGCACGTGCAGATGAAATAGTAGTTTTGAAGCCTGGACCATCAAGAACACAAAGCTACCAAGATGATCATTGCTCTTCTCTGCAATATCCTTATCCAGGGACTGAAGGGCACCGAAGCAGATCTACGCCCTTTACTCTGGAGGGCTTAAGAAGAAAGTTGAAACATGCTATTGGAGTGAACAAGAAAGAGCAACACCAATATAAAACTTCGAATGGAACCAGGAGGATGAAGAGTGAAAATAATGATTGCAGCTTATGGGCATGTAAGGAAAGTCGAGAGATTTCATCATTGATTGATGGCAAGAAACCCGATGAGCAAAAGCAGATTTGTGTTTCAAGTCCAAATAGTCCCGAGAACCTTTTGTGTGATACTAAAACACATGAAAGCTTATGTTCATTTACAGGTGACAGTTTCTTTCTTTTTGCTAAGTTTATAGGTAAAAGTTTACTCTTTTATCATCGTATCTGATATTAAAACCCCTACAGGTTCTCAGAGGATTATAGAAACTACTCTTTCTGTTCACCGAGAAGAAATTAATCTTCGGGAGGTGCCTACAGAACTTGAACACGATAATAAAGCGAATTTGTGTAGGGAAGATGAATCATTGGAGTCCTCTACATCTTCATCAGGGGTTTCTTCATCTGCTGTTTTGTATGTCCAGAAGGTGGAGGATGTAAATAGCACTATGGAAGGAGCAGAGCTACCAAGTCCCGTGTCTGTTCTTGAGCGATTCTGCATTGAAGATATCACTAGCCCTGCAAATATCACATCCCAACCAGGTACACCATCATAGTGATACTAGCAATATATAAAATCATTTATTAAACCTTTTTTGCTCCGAAACTGACTTGTGCAAATTAAACATCCATAGCTGTAGAACCACAACAAATAAGTTTTGAAGAAGAAGACTGTTCTGGTTTATCAAGCTTCCATTCAGATCGCCAAAGAACTTTAAGCTCTTCCATCGATGAACATGGATCCTTAGCTGACTACGTGAGGGCTGTAGTGAAAGCTGCAAGCTTGAATTGGTATGAACTCTCATTGAAGTGCAATCTATCAGACCAAATACTCGAACCATCTATATACGATGAATTTGGGGTATCCTGCTCTGATCATGGACTCCTCTTTGACTGTATCAACGAAATCCTTCTACTGGTTTATCAGAGTTACTTCAGGTGCTCCCCTTGGGTATCGTTCTTGAAGCCAAATGGTAGGCCATTTTCAGTGGAAGAACATGTGGTTTGCGAGGTTATGAATTGTTTTGATTGCAAGCTCCTCCTACAGCCAGAGTCACAGTCACAGACATTGGTGAATCTTGCTAAGACGGACTTGGCCAAGTCCCCTACATGGATGGATATTCGAATTGATGCTGAAGATATCGTTGCAGAGATGGTTGAAAGTGTTCTAGAGGAATTGGTAATGGAAACTTTGTCTCAACTGCGAGTATGAAACATTATGCCATGGATTGATTTTGGGATAAAGCTTCCGCTATCCATGTTTTTGACATTGGACACTAGAAAAAGCTTGACAGGGCTTTGACATTCTCAAGAGAGTCAAGCTGTGGAAGCTTTGCAGGCATGTGAGCTACAAAATCTGAAGGCTCCAGCTCCCATTTCTCTAATGGTTCCATAGCTATAACAATGGAGCTTCAACACCAAACTGTGAAAATTTTGCAGCATGACGAAGAAGGAACAAAAGAGACCATGAAACAACCTTATGGAAATATACTAGGAATGGATTCAGATTTGTTGTCTGATGTATAGCTTTCTTTTTTAAAGTTATACTTTTTATAGTCTTTTAGTGACTTAAATCTGTATATAGTTGATAATTGACAATCTTATTGAAATGGGTACATTCAATATTACAGTTATTTTCTACTTTGACCACTCATTGATCCACAACATTGAACGGGATTGGCCTGAGCCCGTTGAGGAAGAGGGGAATGAAATAAAGGTAGGACTTTTAGAGCATCTCCGATGGTTTGATATTAGTAGTATCAAGGAGCAGTGTCAAGAAGTGTGACATGGCTTCTCCAATGGTCTAGTGTCAAAGTGTTTTTGAAACAAAATGAGATTCTCTCTCCTCTAAAATACCTCCTTGACACGGCGTCGCGTCGTTGCAGGAATCAACAACGACCGACCGGCACACCCCCTGACACGATTTTTTGACATGACGAGCCGTGCCAGCGAGTCGTGTCAGCGTCTCCAACGACCCCCTGACACGACCCGTTGGAGCCGCTCTAAAGTTAGGCCCACCTCCCGCTCTCCAATCACTCCCAAAACCGCAAAACCCTAATTTCCTCTGCTTAAACCTCGCTTCTTTCTCCTTGGCTGTCATCGAACCCTACCCACTGAGCACAGCCATGGACCCAAAAGCGGCGAAATCGAACAAGGTCCTGATCCTCGACTACGGTTCTCAGTATACACATCTCATCACTCGCCGAATCCGGAGCCTTTCAATCTTCTCGGAATGCATGTCCGGCACCTCCTCCCTGGAATCGATCACCGCCCACAACCCGCGCGTCGTCATTCTCTCCGGCGGCCCCCACTCGGTTCACTCGCCTTACTCGCCGAGCTTCCCCGACGGGTTCGTCGAGTGGGCCGAGTCCAACGACGTGTTCGTGCTCGGCATTTGCTACGGTCTGCAACTGATTGTGCAGAAATTGGGCGGTGAAGTCAAGGTTGGGGAGAAGCAGGAGTATGGGAGGATGGAGATTGAGGTTGGGAAAGCTTGTGGCTTGTTTGGGAACAAAAATGCTGGTGATAAGCAGGTTGTTTGGATGAGCCATGGCGACGAAGTGGCTAGATTGCCTGATGGGTTCGAGGTGGTGGCTCGGAGCCAGCAGGGTCTGGTGGCTTCCGTGGAGAGCAAGGCCAGGAGGTTTTATGGGCTTCAGTATCATCCTGAGGTAATGGAGTTTCTGCACAAAAGTTTCGATTTTGTACTGTTCCATCCATTGATTTTGAAGCTGGGTTTGGAGACTGTGATTAGCTTTGACGCCGTAGATTTTGCAAATTTGTTCCTTGTAATGGATGATGATAAGAGAATTTTGTATAGGTGACTCATTCACCTGAAGGGATGGATACGCTTCGACATTTCTTGTTCAATGTCTGTGGAGTCACTGCAGGCTGGAAGATGGAGGATGTAGCTGATGAACAGATTGAAGAGGTGAAACGCAAAGTGGGGCCTGAAGAACATGTGATTTGTGCATTGTCAGGAGGTGTGGATTCTACTGTTGCTGCTACTCTTGTTCATAAGGCGATTGGAGATAGGCTTCACTGTGTTTTTGTTGACAATGGCTTACTGAGGTGAGATTGCAAGGCATTTTGAACTTAGACTCTTAGCAAAAAGGGATAATTGCAAAAAAGTACTCTTAAGTATTCACTTTTTGGCTTTTGCAACTTGTAGGACTTCTCTTTGATAATTGCAAAAAAGTGTCATGAACTTGCCTTTTTGTTGCACTTCGTTTAAAATTGTATTAAACGGACGATTTTACCCTTTTAAAAAAATTTAGTAAAAAACAAAAAATCCAAAATTTTCTTCCTCTTTTTACGTCCAAAGAGGAAGATAATAATAGAGATGAAAATTTTAGAGGTTTTTTACTTATTATTTTTAAAATTTCAAGGGTAAAATCATCATTAAATTTACACACTGTAACTCCAAGGTATTTTTTGCACTTATCAAAGAAGAAGGCTACAATTTGCAAAAAAGTGTACCTCAGGGTACTTCTCTGCAATTATCCCTAGAAAAAATGTATCTCTGAGATTGGTTTCCATTGGATACCCATTGTTCGTAACATTTTACTATGATTGTTTCCATTTCACTTAGGTACAAGGAAAGGGAACGTGTGATGGAAACCTTTGAGAAGGATCTTCATTTACCTGTGACTTGTGTTGATGCAACAGAACAGTTTCTCAGTAAATTGAAAGGTGTGGTAGATCCTGAGGTGAAAAGGAAAATAATTGGAAAAGAATTCATATGCATATTCGATGCTTTTGCACAAGAATTGGAGGATAAGTTAGGAAAGAGGCCCACGTTCTTGGTCCAAGGAACTCTGTACCCAGATGTAATTGAATCATGCCCACCGCCTGGAACTGGAAGTACTCACTCCCACACTATCAAGAGTCACCATAATGTTGGCGGACTTCCTGAGAAAATGAGATTAAAGCTCATTGAACCACTGAGACTTTTGTTTAAAGATGAGGTTTTTAATATAACCTTCCTATATGCTTTTGAGTTATGTCAACTTGTGTGATTTTCTTATGTATGTTTCGTTCTCCTTGTAAAGGTTCGTGCATTGGGAAAGATCTTAAATGTCCCTGAAGGGTTTCTAAAGCGCCACCCCTTCCCAGGGCCTGGGCTTGCAGTTCGAGTTTTGGGTGATGTAACTCAAGGCAATGCACTGGAAGTCCTTCGTCAGGTATATGACCAGTTTTTGCAGTCTATTTTTTGTTGTTGTAATTTTACGGATAATTGCAAAAACTTGCGCTAAACTATGTGCGTTTTGCAAATACTACCGGTGAACTATTTTTTGTTGGATAAACACCCCACTGTTTCCCGTCTGCAAATATGTTATCCTTAACGGAAATTAGTCATGTGATTGCCACATGACTTGATTTTTTTGGAAATGACAGTTTTACCCTTTACATCACACGCTTTTTGCAAATTGTAACCATCATGTATATGTGTTTCACAATTTGAACGCTTATGTATACACTTGCATGGTTACTTTTGACTTTTTTGCAAAAAAATTAACCCCATTAGCGGATTTGCGGACGGAAAATAGTTGGGGGATGTTTTTTGCAAAAAAGAAAAAGAAATAGTTCACCAATAGTATTTGCAAAACGCGCATAGTTCACCACAAGTTTTTTGCAATTATCCCTGATTTTTTATATTGTCTGGATAGTCTTTAATATTTGTTTTTTCAGGTTGATGAGATTTTTATCCAATCTATCAAAGATGCCGGTCTCTATGATATCATTTGGCAAGCTTTTGCAGTGTTTTTGCCAGTAAGATCTGTTGGAGTTCAAGGTGATCAAAGAACACATTCTCATGTTGTTGCTCTGAGAGCTGTCACTAGTCAAGATGGAATGACAGCAGACTGGTAAGCCTTGAGTTATGCTATTATTTACTTTTCGTGTTTTGTCTATCATTTTGATTCTTGTGAATCTGCAAATTCCAGTCTCTAGGAATTGGTATTTTTTTTTTTGCTGATTAATGTTCGTACCAATTTGAATACCTTGGCATTGAGTATTGGCATGCAAAACTAAATGCTGTTTGTTTGTAAGTTCTTTGAGATATTTCTTGTTTGCTATAATAGTCAGATATTTTATTGAGTTTGATATTTAGGAACTTTGGTTTAGCAAAACCACAGTACTTCAACCTTAAGTACCTTTGAGGTATTCACTTTTTGCAACTTGTAACCATCTCCTTTGGCAACTGCAAAAAAAAGTAACTAAACTTGTCTTTTTGTTGCACTTTGTATAAATTTGTTTAAAAACGATGATTTTACCCTTAGAAATAATGCTTAAAGAACAAAATTTTCCAAATTTTCATTTCCCTCAAGTTCCTTACTCTTCTTTTGGTACAGAGAGGAAGAAAGTTAAGGGGTATGGAAAATTTGGATTTTTTAAAATCTAAATTTTGAAACGAATTGCAACAAAAAAAGACAAGTTCAGTTACTTTTTATGCAATTATCAAAGAAAAGAGCTTGCAAGTTACAAAAAATGAATACCTCGTGGTACTTTTTTTTACAATTATCCCTAAATCCCACTTAAACTATATGATAATGTGAGTTGGTATGCATGTAAATATTAGACCTTGATGAACACTCACAACTTAAAGAGTTTTATTTTTTACTACTGTGTGATCAGTACAATGTTCTTATTATCTTTTGAATTCCAGGTACAATTTTGAGCATAAGTTTCTAGACGATGTATCTCGAAAGATTTGCAATAGTGTTAGGGGCGTGAACCGAGTGGTTCAAGACATTACATCTAAGCCTCCATCAACAATCGAATGGGAGTGATGTCATGTACGAGTTATATAAGAGTAAAGAATTGTTTGGTTGTGTTATGTTGCAAGGGCTCAGCTATTTATCGGTCTTTCCCCAGTGGTGCACTGAAATGGGTAAAAGAAGAGCAGCTCGAAAAGAGATTTGGTAATCCTTTAGGTATCTGCTGATAGTTGTATTACTTTGTCCTAACGGGGTAATGAATTTTTTGGAATGTTAATACACTACATGATTATTAGTAATTGTTCTAATTTCTACTAGTGTTGATTTTCGAGGACACTAATGGTTTTGAGATAATTACAAAAAATGTTCTATTATTCATTGTGTGCAAATTATAGCCTTCTTGGATTATAGTAAGAAAGTGTCTTGAACTTGTATTTTTTTGTTGCATTTTGTTTCAAAAAGTTTCATTGTGTGCAAATTATAGCCTTCTTTGATAATAGTAAGGAAAAGTCTTGAACTTGAATTTTTTTTTGTTGCATTTTGTTTCAAAAAGTGGAGTGTCCTTAGCATTGTAAGGTAAAAATCTAGAATTTCCAATTCCTTTATACTATTCAAATCATTTTGATTTAATATTAATTAATGAAAATATTGATTATGTCAGTTAAATTTGATTAAATCAGAAAAATTACTAGTTTCGATTAGTCGAAAAAGGAATAAAATTACGGGAGATAGAAGTCATCATTACAAAGGTATAATTTCAACTTGCTACCCTAAAACATTATGGTTTTCAAATCGCTACTCTATGTTGTATTTTTTCCTTGTTTTCCAAAATTTCCAAGTTACTCTTTTCTGTTTAATATTTTGAAATCCAATTTTCAAATCACTACCTGCTGTTTATCTCCAAAATTGGACCGAAAAGAGGAATTTAAAATTTTTGAAATGTTAAAATAACGAGGAATATTTTAGGATAGCAAGTTGAAATCATCCCTTTTATACAATGTAGCAAAAGTTTAAGACATTTTATCTGCCATTATCAAAGAAGAAAAGGTCTAATTTACCTACACAACAAAAAGAATAGTACTAGACATTATTTTTGCCACTACTGCTTTATATTCCAAAGAATCAACAAAAATACTCTCTTGTTGTCTTCAGACATAAAGATCCTCAACAATAATCATACAACGAACCTGCCCCACATTATTTCCCAGCAAATCTACTAAGCGCTTGTTTGATCATCCTGGCCGATGCCCGGGTCGATCCCTTCACCTGCAAGTTGAACACAGGTCAACAACAATGGTGTCAAAGCTCATAATCTCAGCCATCATCAAAATGTGATACCATACCTTAGCTCTAATCGTCACATAGAGAACCCCATCTCTGGTTATCGACTCAAGTGAGTGAGAGTCCAAGCAAAGATTGCTCACTGCACCCATGACCTCAATCAGCCCTCCTTCCTTCCAGGGACACCTCCACTCAATCAGAACATCCTCGTCACCACTTACACTGATGGATAGATTGCCAGTAGAACTATCATAAGTGATCTCGGGCTCTACACTCTCGACCTCGCTCCCCTTTCTCGTGCTGCTTCCCGGTTTGTTACAGTCATAGTTGTCTGAGGTTCTCTCTGCAGCATCGTGCGCCTTTCTTTTTCTTCTGCCGGGTTCCAGCTCTCCAACCCTTTTCTCGAGATCTCTCAGGTACTCTATTGTGTTATCTAGTATGGATACCTTGTCCACCTGAATAAACCCACCTTGGAAACCGTTATTATTGTGTTTTTTACATCACAATATGCAGAGTTTGTTTGTTTCAGGGTTAACTGCATACATCTATTGCCTATTATACATGTTTTTTATATAACTATTGTACTTTCGAAAAAATTGCCACATAGCTTTCCTGCAAAAATGATGAAAATCCCCTCAGCCCTGATCTAAAAATCTATCTTCTTAATAGTTTCACCTTTTGAGGAGTCTTTGCATCTACTCCATCGTTTCCTGCATCTAATAAAACGTATTTGGTAGTTATGGAGTCTTTTTTGACATAAGGGTCAAGGGCAATTATGTCATTTTCCAGCAAAAAAAAGAGCTATATGTATTTTTTTTGAAAGTTTAAAGTTAGAGATCATTAAATACAAAATACGTATAGTAAACAATAAGAATATGAAATTAACCCAATGTTTTTTTACCTTGCTGATAGAAGGAACCAGCGATCTCAAGATAAAGAACCTTTGGTCGAGATTTTCCTCTTTCTTCTTTGATGTGCCGATTTCATCAGTTTCGGGTTCTCTACATATTCCCAACAAAACCTTCTTCAACAGCTTCTGTGAGGACTCGGCTCTTGGTTTCTGATCACTCCTTGATCCCACTCTCTTCCAACCAACAAAACTGGATTCTTTATCGGAGTTTCCAAAACGATGTCCTAAAACCAACTGGTGTGAGCTCTTGAAAAGGGTCGAGAGAACACTCTGGAAGTACGAATCCTCTGAAACAACCTTATCAAGTTCTACACAAGTTTGTGATATACAGTCACTGAAATTCATGGAGTTGTGCAAAGAGTTGCAGAACTCATCTTCGGTGACTTGCAAGCTTTGCACTTGTGAAGCTCCATTGATCCCTTCTGAGTCACTTGAACTGTTATTGGGAGAGACTGTTTCAACTTCTCCTTCACATCCTACAACTGTAACTAACCGTCCATGAATATTATCATGATCGAACCCAGAACAAGCAAGATCTTTGAGATCTGGTTTCTCGGAACCCATGGGGTATGAACTATCTAAGTAAGTTTGTTTTACGAGTTGGATGAGACTTGGGTCCTCCATAACCTGCGGAAAGCATATTACAAGAGAGCAGCTAAACTGAGGAACTGAATTTAAAAAATGTTTAGATTTGAAGGGATAATTGCAAAAAAAAAAAGTACCCTGTGGTATTGCAAAAAATGTTTAGATTTGTAAGTTTTAGCCCACTTCTATGCTAATTGCAATGAAGTACCTTGAACTTGTCTTTTTGTTGTACTGTGTAAATTTGTTTAAAATGATTATTTTACTCTTGAAATTAAAACTCTACAAATAAGAAGAAAAACAAAATCATCAAAATTTTCATCTCACTTAACTTTTCTCCTCTTTGTACGGTACAAAGAATATAAAAAATGAAGGGAGATGAAAAGCGTAGATTCTTTTTGTTTTTACTCATTTTTTTTCATATCTTAATTTCCATGGGTAGAAGCGTCATTTTGGAACAAATTTACAGAGTGCAACAAGAAGACAAGTTCATGCCCTCATGGCACTTTTTGCAATTATCATAGACGAGGGCTACAATTTGCAAAAAATCTATACCTCAAGTTTTTTTTTTTTTTTTTTTGCAATTATCCATTGAAGTAATGATTGAAAAAATAGAGTACCATCTCAGTGATGCCAAGCTCAATCACACCTCCTAAGTATGGAAAGCACACTACCGTCTGAAATTGAAAAGAGAAAAATACCATAACTATTGAATAGATCATTGACTATCTGTCAAGCGGTCATGATAAACATGAATTCACTTTCTGAATTTTGCAAGATCATCTGAATATGTGTTTATTTGAAATAGCTAGTAGGGACAATCTCATTCGGCTACCCTCAAGTATGCATACCATTCTTATGTTTAAAAAGTTTTTGACAACCACTTAAGTTTTTTTCAGTCTCTATTTACCCCAATTCCCTCAACTTTTGGGTGTGAAATAACAAAAATGGCCCAATGTAAATACACAATAAGGGTATTTTTGTCATTCCACATCCAAAAGTTGGCGGGATTCAGGTAAATTGAGACAAAAATACTACAGGGGATTGTCAAAAAACTTTTTAATCTCAAGAGTACTTGATTGAGAAATGTGCATACTTAAGTGTAGTTGAGTGATATTAACCGTAGCTGATATGCATTGAATTGTAAAGAGGCGTGAAGTGTTTTGGGTAGAGAAAAGCACACAAGTACCTTAATGGAGACGCTCTGAGGAAGAAGAAGAACATCATGTGTAGGAAGGTGAAGCAAAAACCAAACACAGAAATATTTGAGTTAGTTTTGATCAGGCTAATCATACTGATAAGAAAAAGAAATCGATCTTCACTAATAATCACCAATGTACCTTTGCCAACAGAGCGCGACTAAACACTTTACTGTCCGCATAATGAGCATTACGAAGCCAAATTGGTTGAGAACTTGCTAAAGTCCGTCCCGGCAACCTGAAATAATACAATTTGTTCTTGAGGATATGAATGATATTGAAGATCCATGACTCTGTATGGTTCAATAAAAATTTACCCTTGCCCTGTGTTGAACACAAAAGACATGCAGACCAAGTAATACCACTCCAAATCAGTAAGATCTTCGGGTGATAATGCAGCTGAAGGTCCTCTAGCTTGTGGATTGGCTTCACCAGTAGAGAGAGACTCGTAAAGTTCTTTTAATTTCTCGCTTCTCTGAAAGTCCATTTGGTCGGCGTTGAATTCTACAGACTGAACTGTCTTTCTTGTCTTGATATCTCCGTTATAGTACCCATCGCCCCATTCCAATACCCTGAGAAATTAACATTTGCAGCACATTACAGAAGGAAAATTACCGTAGGACTAGGGATGATTACAAAAATGTACCATGAACTTGTCTTTTTGTTGTACTTCGTACAAATTTGTTTCAAAATGACAATTTTACCCTTAGAAATTTAAATTTAAAATATTATTAATTAAAGAACGAAAAAAAACATTTTTTTTATAAACCTTAAACTTTTTCGCTCTTTGTACGGTACAAAAAGGAAGAAAATGAAGGGATATGAAAATTTGAATTTTTGCTCTTTATTTATTAATTTTAAAATATAAATTGTAAGGGTAAAATCATCATTTTTGTACAAATTGCAACAAAAAGACAAATTCAAGGGGTACATTTTGCACTTATCAAAGAAAAAGGTTACAAGTTTCAAAAAAAAAAATGAAAACCTCCAGGTATTTTTTTTTTTGCAATTCCTTAGGACTACAGGAAAAATAGTTGGAATACTGAAGAAAATCAAATGGACTGATAGATTTTTTACCCAGGTTGTCTATCTGAGATGGACCAGAAGATTCCATAGCTCCACTGAATGGTTCTCACAGCAAGAGCAAGCTGTTTCTTCAGATTTTCTGGAGCCATGCCTCAGCAAACAAGTAGCAATCTCAAGACTAGAATAGTTCCTGTGTGCCAAACTCACCAGATGGGATTCAGCTTTGAGCAACTGGGTTCTTCTTCTTCCTCCAATTCTTGATTCTTCGTTCAATCCAAACACAAACCCAGAAAGAAAGTTTCAAACTTTTGGTTCTGGGATGTTCATACTTCCCACTGAATTTCCAAGAAAAAGCTAGGGTCTGGACCCAACCCCTGGTTCTTGTGTATTTCTGGGAAGTAACTGAGATACTCTCTGAACCAACAAAATCATAGCTCAGAACTAAACCTGGTCCCTAATGCTAACACCAGCAAGATCTCAAGACGTAGATTTGGAGCTAGCCAGGGAACCCAGATGCTAAATGGAAGAGAAGGTACTAATCATCAATATGGGAGTACAAAATACATGAGCACAGGTTTAGAGTCTCTGTTAGGGCTATCAATGGACATGTACTCTAGAAGCAATTAATTTCCTGTTGTTACAGAATCAGAACACTCACTATCTTGAGTATGAAGAAAAAACAAAAGGGAGAAGTAAAAAATTACTACCTCAGCTTCTAGAATCTCTGGTGAAATAAAAGTCTAACTACAAAGAAATTACCCTATAAAAAGGCATGAACTTTAATGGATGTATGGGACACAGGCCCTAATCACTTGCTGTATTTTCTCTTATTTTGGAGTTCTTAAGATACAGAGTCCAAATTAAGAACCAATCAAAGATCTGACCCAGAAAACTGAGACACTGTGTGTGGACCTATACCCATATTTGTAGCAGCAGAGACCACTTTCTGAAATGGGTAAGCTCAACTCAGTCTCACTCACCACAGAGTTAACCATAAACCAATCCAATCTTTAGCTGCTTTTAGCCTCAAGCTAAATCATAAAAAAAAAAAAAGCATGCAGATATACAAAATAGTAGTAACAAAAGCTCCATATCCATATATTAACTCAGAAGCAACTAACTGCACATTGCCATTTCATGATTTTTCTAGCTGTAGTATGCATATAGACTTATAGAGCAATAAATAGAGAGTGTTTGAGTGAGGACAAAGGTACAGTAAGGAAGTAGTAAAGGACTTGGAAGGTTGGTCCCATATGCATGTATATGGTGGAGTTTGGTAAGGAATAATAAAGAAACACCAAAACACATTTATTATGCCAAATAGTAGTAACAAAACAAAACTACTACTCCAACTAGTAGTTTTTATCTTACTTTTCTCTGCTTAATTTGCTCTCATTCTTTATTTTTCTTGACACCGTTAGCTTTCTGTAGTGCTTATATTATATTGAGTGCATGTGTTTAGGAGCTTTATTATATTGCTCCTTCTTTTAGCATGCTCCCCAAACTTCCATGCACAGACTTTAGAGAGAAGACCCAACCACAAAGCTCACCTACCTCCTTTTAATGACACACCTACTGGTCAAAGTCAAACCCACAAAACAGAGAAGCAGCCAAATCTCACTCACCATAACAGAGAAGCAACAATTTGGAATTTTACCATACCATGTATAAACTAATCATAATTTCCCCAATATAAAAAAAGACTTGGGACCATGCATGAAAGAGTAGTACTAGTTGTCAGTAGTCAGTAGAATTGGGACTTGGGACCAACAACAACAAAAATGGAAAATTTGTGCACATGTTTTGCATTTCCTGCCTGGTTTGCTCTGTGACCTAATGAAACTTGAAAAAAAAATACAGGTTAGGGTACTAATATAAGACTAACTACACATAACAACCTTTATGAATTGACCACCAAGTCCAACACATGACTTCATTGTGACTTTTCACAAACAAATGATCCCATATTACATTTTCTGCAGACACATGACTACCCTTATGAATTTCCACATGTCACAATCGTACAAAATAGACGAAAACTATAAAAAAATTCAATTTTTTCCGTCACGTGAGTTTAAAATTTTATGATATCCAAAACTACTTATTCTCTAATCTCCTCATCTCAATACAATTCCGTGGAAGATTTCAAGAACGGAATCAATTTGAAATCAGAAGAGTGAATGGAATACATATTAAAATACTGTATTACTGTTATCTCTGGTTGGTTCATGTCATTAACTTTCTTGCAAATATAAAACACTCAAATCCACAAGGAAATCAACTTGTCTACCTAACTTTCAACACCATTTTCCTTTTCTTCCCTTTGATTCATTGATCAACGACTATGAATTTAAAATATTACACGTGAATAGGTAGGTGAAGATTTTACATCGATCATCCCCAGTTTATATGGATCTTCATCAATCACCCATTATTTACTCCTTTTCTCTATCTGTCAAATTATAAAACTCAAGATAAATCATTCATATGAGATGTTGAAGTTTTCTTAGCTGTCCTAATACTTCCATTAGATACATTAATTAGTATTTGATTAGGTACACTCCACTCAACATTATGGTCTTATCCATATTCATTACAATCACGACAATTTATTTATTCATGCACCCAACCCAAGTGGTCGCCACTACAACTGCTTCCTTAACATATTGAACAATATAGCTTGTATCAATAACAATTTGATTTTGGTTTCACGCTGCACTACCAAACAAGCACCTTACTACTAACAAAGATTCTAGAAAGCTACACCCTGGCCAAAATCAAGAAAGAGAAGGAAAAAATCAACATTGCATGGTATTTAATAAATGAAGTAATTAACAATCATATCAAACAAGAGACCAAACATAAAGCATTCTGATAAAAGAAGAGAGAGAGAGAGGATAAACATAAGGGATAATTTCAAAAAAAGTATCATGAGGTATTCATTTTTTGCAACTCGTACCATTCTTCTTTGATAATTCTAAAAAAGTACCCTGAACTTTTCCTTTTGTTACAATTTGTATAAAATGACGATTTTACCCTTGCAATTTAGATTTAAAAATAAAAGGTAAAAAATCTAAATTTTCTTCCTCTTTGTACCATACAAAGAGTAAGAAATTTAAGGGATATGAAAATTTGGATTTTTTATTTATTTAATTATTATTTCTTATATTTTAATTTCCAATAATAAGATCGTCATTTTGAAACAAATTTGTACAAAATGCGACAAAAAGACAAGTTCATGGCACTTTTTTGCAATTATCAAAGAATAGGGCAGCAAGTTACAAATAGTGAATACCTCAACGTACTTTTTTTTTGCAATTATTCCAAAACATAATGCACACATCTTCATACGGAAAGCCCAAGCCATAGTGATGGCCTGGTGTGGCCCGAAACTGAACATGGCTATTTCAAACTCAAAGCAGAATGTTGTACAGATAATACCTAAGATATCATTACAAGTACTTTAAACAATCAACCTCACAAACTAAGAGTCTGTTTCACAAACCAACATCTAACAGCCAAAACAGCAAGACAGAAGCGTTATTTCCTCAAATGCACCACAGCATCTACATGGACTGATGATTATACTTGGCGGGCTGGAACAGTATCACGGGAGTCTGAGGAGTTTGTTAGTAGCTGAGTCTAGAGCATCAACGTTCCTCCTAAGAACCTTTCTTTACAAGTGTCAAGAAAACATGGGCCATATTCTAAAGCTCGGGGTTTAGATCCTCTAATTGAAATTCCAGTGTTCTAAAACTCAGGGATATCGAGTTTTGGCCGATCACATGTTTTAAAACACTGAAATTCTTATATGATATTCACCAGAAAATATACGACAATGTTTTCATGGATTAGTTTTGAGGTCTTAAGAACCACCTGCGGAATAATAACTCATGCAACAAAAAGGAACGGGGAAATAAAATGGCAAGGATACAGTTGCATGGCTAGTCTATCAATGCCTTTTATTTCCTCATTTAATCTGCAACAAAAGAATAAAGGATTCCAAAATTAAATCGAAATAGCTATGTTCAGTTTGGACTTGGCACAAATTTGTGATCTCTGGTATTTAACAAAGAAGTAGTGCATTGAACAAATACCTCAAACATGAGTTGATATATCTATTCCCTTTTGTTGCTGCGTCTAGTACTGCAATACAAGGAGAAAGGAAAAAAAAGGCATGATGTTAGACGACATTTCACAGAGAAAGTAACCAAAGTCATAATTTTTTTTGATAAGCAATTTTTATTTATTTATTAAAAACTTTGATTTTCTACAGGAAAAACAAAGTGAGGCGATGCAACCCAAAAAGAGGGGATCAGGAAAGCAGAGCTGAAGATACAAGGGAGTGAGAGACACAGTATCGTGCTTCCAAGTCATATATCCTCTGATTTTTATAAAAGTATATGATCATTCTATGATTATGCATCAGGAAAGCAGAGCTGATCAAGAGCACCTGCAATGCAGAGCGAATTGGGGGTGATATCAAGGGGCGAATCGGAGAAAAAGGTGGCTACTTGCCACACCCAATTTACCCACGCACTCAATTCGCCCACCTTATGGTCACTTGCCACACGACATGTGGCTACGCATCCGGTTTCGCCTGGGATAATTGCCTCCAGTGGGCTAATCCCATTGGAAAAGTTCTACGTTGAGAAAACTGACATGAATCATTGTAATAAACAACTCTAGACATACGAAGAAATCTGCTTTTATCACAAATGTTACTAAAACCTTTTCAATAGATGCCTCAATGATAAAGCTTCAAGCATGGGGAATTCACTATAGTTTATAAGGCAAACCAAAGTTTAAGAACATACAATGTTAGCTACTTCGCAGCAATCTATAAAAACATCTCAATAGACTACTTAATTTAGATCGGTTACTTACCAGATTCCTGGAGGCTACCCGCAGAATCACTGAAGCAATGCATATGATCAAGAGAGCTGCTAGTAACCTACAACATTAAAACCATCATCATTATATCGTCCAAGCCAATTCTATTTTGTTTTTCCATAACTCCAATTAGTCACCGGCAACCAGCAGTGAAAAGAAAATTTACACAAAATCAAACATTCCTGCTCAGAATTCATGAAACTTCAGCTTGCCACATGTACATTGTAAGCTAATAGACTAATACAGATAAGGGTCGAAAAGGGTCAAATGTTCTATTTTCAATGGGCTTTCTTCTATTTTCTCGGCAGCCAAACAGAACTCACCTCGGATAGCGCCATCCGGAGCGAATCGAACAGAGAAACGAAACTCTGGGCAATTGCGACGGAGTCCCTCTCGACGACCTCCACGGCCTTACAGATCTCGGATTGATCGAGCGAGGGTTTTGACCCGGACAGTTCGCCGAGCTCGGATGAGGTTTGTGAACAAACGGATGGAGATGGCTCAGATTCTAGGGTTTCCGGTGCCGGCGAATCATTGCTCCGATCTTCTTCCTGCAGCTGGGGGCGACCATCTTCGTCCATTTTCCCGCGGTTCTGATCCAGAAGTTGGTGGTCGAACCGGATCCGAGTCAAGTCTTCGTCCCTTAAAAGACACTCAGACGTGATCAAGTTCCTGAATCTGGTTTAAACTCGGCCAAAGTCATAATTAAATATAAAAACTTATTTTAAAAAAAAAATTAACTGATACTTATTTTAAAGTTTTTTAACTAATACTTATTCAAATGTTTAGTTGTATAACAAATAGCTCAAACCGTCAGTGAAAATAAAGAAAATGCCCTCAGTGATTTTTTAAATAATTTTTAAAAAATAAAATTAAAGTGATTTTTTAAATAAAACTGAAATGATTTAATAAGTATATATATATAGGAGAACCTAATTATTCTAGCTAATAGCTAAACAGTTTCTAGATGGGGTGATAAACATAAGTCTTGTCCATCATTGCAATAATGTTGAAGACAAAGACAAAAGTGGATGAGATAGGAATCCAAGTCTCGTCCATCCTTGTAATAATATTGAAGACATAGATAAAATGGAGGTGATGGGAATCCACTATCTTATTAAAGTACTTTAATGTGTCAATAATATCGACAATGTAAGGTGAAGGGACTCCACCACTTTTAAATGCGTGTTTAGTGGCAAGATTGAGTGTTTGTCATGATTAAGAATTTTCCTATAAGAAGGAGTTGGTTTTCATCTGTAATGTACGCTTGTAAGATTTGCAATAATAAATAAAGCTTGTGTGTTTGTACATGTATTATTCTCCATCTTCATATTATCATCAGTATCATCCACCATCATCAAGATCCAACAATAAAAGTGGTATCAGAGCCTAAGGTAACCTTCTATCTCTCCATGATATATATATATATATATAACAAAAGTGATTTTTAAATAATTTTTTAAAATAATTATTGAAGTGTAGTTGAGGGTATTTTCGTTATTTTAGCTGACGGCTTAGGCTATTTGTTATATAACTAAACATCTGAGTAGGTATCGGTTAAAAAAACTTTAAGATATGCATGAGTTAGACGCTACAAATTTAAAGTAGGTATTCGTAATTTACCTTAAAAAAATCTAACACCTAGTCATAAATTATGCACTTTCTACAAATGTTACTAAAAAATTATTATTTTTATAAAAAATACATCTCTAATTATTTTTCGTCTATAAATCTATAAATGAGATGAATTTCTTTACGATGAGTTGAAAACAATCGTACAAAAGCTTATATATAAGTATCCAGATTACAAATACATATATATATATATATATGTGTGTGAGGGTTATAAAATACAAAGTAACTGTCAGATAACTAATTATTGTTAAAAATAACGGACTTATAACAAAAAATAGTTGGGGATATTTTTTGAAAAAAAAGATTTCACGTATAATGTTTGAAAAAGGGAAAACCTTATGCAGTCTCGTTGTATTTTGATCAATTCTCAAATCATAACTCATACCTATAAACTTTCTTACATAGTAACAAGTTTGACAAATTAATTTTCAAAATATATCAAAATTTGTTAAGTGTTACTGATTCCGTGAAATACCAATCACATGCTTGTCACGTGCCTCTAAAACATTCATGAAATGACATGAGAAAACTTGATGTCATAACGTAAACCTTTCGTTTATTCTCAAATCGTAACATCGACCTATCAACTTTTCATGTTACTTACTAAACAATTGTTAAACTTGAAGACGAAAAATGACAAACATTACGGTCAACGTTATAACATCGAGTTACCCCTTTAGAAAACACGCATAATTCGTCATAAGCTTTTGAATCAAAGTCACACACCACAACATACCTAGGAGAAAATGATATAAACTGCGAGTTTTTTTGTCACATATTATTATTATTATTATTTATTATTATTATTATTATTATTATTATTATTTGTGACATGGTATCTTATCTATATTTTGGTTGTCTCGTGTAACAAAGTTAAAAACCAAATAAGATGGGGATAACAAGCTCTTGCAATCGACCTTAGCTTCTCTCGATACTCGTGATGCAAGCTTCTTTGGATGTTGTCATGTTCGTCGTCACCATCCCTTCTTTACTGATATTGTCTTTTTCATTCCCTTAGGGTTTCATGTCATCGCCTCTATCAACGGTCTTCCTTTCGGGCCCATCTCGTCCATCCACCCCCGATCGATCATCACCACCACCTCCTCCTCCCTTACCAATGCTGCTATCGCCCTCCCCTAGGGTTTCATGTCGTCATAGCTTTCAGCGGTCTCCCCCAAACCTCATCCCGTCCAGCCACCCGCATCACCACCTCCTTCGCGAGTATATTTCTCTACCTATGGTGGATCTATTAGGGTCCCCAATCTCTTTTGCCGCCCTCAAGACATCCGAGCTCACCGGAGGCCCGACCCAGGTTTTAGAGACAAGGACGTGGTACTTCCGATCACTCGAAGGCTCCGTGAAGGGTCGATCCTACCCCCCTTTGTTGGACTTGGTCACTGAAACCATCGATCTAGTTCATGGAGAGTAAAATCAGCGGTGGGGTTTGAAGGAAAGGCCGACGATGGAAGACGGTGAGGGCCCCTCCGTAGCATCGAAAACAACCGATGAAAAATTAAGGGCGACAAATTGTCATTGTGGATCATTAATAAGAGTTCATGTTGACTCAAATAACCATGTGAGGCCTGCTACGCATCCTCTCTAGGTCTAATGAGTATCAGATAGGATAACGGGACATTGTTGATGAGACACGTCCAATCCCGATGACATTCATAACCCGATCCTAAGGAATAGATAATGGGCCAGCGTCAAGCTCACTAGCCCAATAACCTTTTGAGCCCTGTTACTAAGTTTTAATCGCAATCGTTGATATCTAACTTGCAATCCTAGTAGTCCATTTGAAAATATAAACCCTAAATCTCTATATCCTCATATTTCTCTTTTATGTCGCTTCTCTCAACTTTCATCTCTTTCCTTTCTTTTTTCCATCTCACCTCACATCGTCGTCCTCTCTTTCGAGTCTCACCCATACTCTAACAAAGTTCTTCTTTTGTCTCCTTCAATCCCCTCGATCAAGCCAAAAAATGCATCGAAACCTTGCGCTGCTTGCCGTTGTCGATACATCTCTCCTTCCTCAACCCCTTCTTTTACTTTCAGGTCGTCATATTTTTTATGCTCTTTGACGAGCTCTCATAAAAGAGATCCTTCACATTTAATGTGGCAATATCCGATATTGTTGGTGTTGAGTTTGAACGGCTTCAAACAAGTTAAATAGGAGAGAGATGAGAGGTTCTCAAAACTCCAGAACTAAACCGACCCCTATAGACGACTCACCAGGTTTCAAATCATTTTTCAACGAAATTATTACCATTTTATATTGTCCACACGCAAAAACTACCTTTACATATTGTTCACATCCCTAATTTAAATGAAATATTCCAAATTTCATTAATAAACGATTCTGATCAAAAGATACAAATAATTTAAAAGAATAGAAAATGTTTTTTCACACGTGGACAATATAAAAGGATAACTTTGGGCAATCAACTCAATATAAAAATTAACCATAAAATCTTGTTTTTCTATCTTATAAGAAATTCTCATTCATACTCTAAATGCACACTAACGAAACTTAATGAAGTGTCAATGCTTCTCTACACAAAACAGAGTTGAAACACAAATTACAACAATTATAACAATGTTAATATTAATATGGTGAACACCTTACACTATGTTACAGAGTGAGTCTTCTCCGGTAAGAGCAACCAAAAACATGCGCAGCAACGTATGACTCACTAACCAGAGTGGGAACATGAACTCCGTCCATCCCAACTGTCATTAACCTACGGTCGCCTCTTAACGGGCTTGATCGAACTTGAAGCAGGTCTGGTCACTGAGCTGCTGCCAGGAGCGGGTTTTCTAGCACCTGAACAAAAAATAAGAAACCATGAAGAAGATATAGACATACTGGGAAACAAAACAAGGGAGATATTTTAGCAAAGACTATGAATTAAATGAAGGGATAATTGCAAAAAAAAAATGTATCCTGAAGGATTCATTTTTTGCAACTTGTAGCCCTCTTCTTTAATAATTGTAAAAAAGTACCATGAACTTATCTTTTTGTTTCAATTTGTATGAAAATGACAAATTTACCTCTATGTACCGTACAAAAGAGTACAAAATTGAAGGGATGTGAGAATTTGGATTTTTTGTTCTTTGATTATTATTTTTTAAATTTAATTTTTCAAGGGTAAAATAGTCGTTTTTATACAAATTTATATAAAGCGTAACAAAAAACCAAAGTGGGTAATTTTTTGCAATTAGCAAAGAAGAGGGCTACAGGTTGCAAAAAATGAGTACCTCACAGTATTTTTTTTTGCAATTATTCCTTAAATGAACTCACTTGATGGTGCGTTTGATGAGCTTTTGGCCAATGATGTGCGAGACTTGGACTGCACGAATTTTGGAAGTTTAGATGGCACCTTCAATGGCTCTGTGGACAGTGCACTATTGGATGGCCTCAGAGAAGGCTGATGATTAGAAGATCCAGAGGTTCTGCATCAACCATACAATCATAAATCATACTTAAGATTTAATTAAATGTATAATCACTTACTAAACAAGTCCATTACACCATAATAAACAGACATCACAAAGAACAGGTAACACAGTTGACTAAGGGATAAATAAATACCAGGAGCTACAAGAATCATATATGTAAAACAACCAATTATTTGATAATACGGATAATTGCAAAAAAAAAAATCATTTACTATCAACTTTTTGCAGGTTGTGACCATGAACTTATAATTTGTTGCACTTTGTGTCAATTTGTTCCAAAATGACAATTTTGCACCCGAAATTTTAACATTTATGTAAAACAAGAATCATTTACATAAAACAGCCAATTATTTGATAACAGGGAGAAAGTATTATGCACTAGCGACTTTTTGCAGGTTGTGACCCTGAACTTATATTTTGTTGCACTCTGTCAATTTGTTCCAAAATGACTATTTTGCTCTTGAAATTTTAAATTAAAAAACAAAATCCAGAATTTTCACCACCTTAATTTCCTTCCCATGTATAGGATAAAATTTGATTTTTTGTATTGTACATGGTACTTTTTTGCAATTACCCCTAGATAATATTAATATCCAGAGACATGCAAATAGTTGAAAGTATAACTAGATGTATAAATAAATAAACAAATAGGTACAACTTATGTGTTGAGGAGGGTTGTGTGCATGTATGCACATGCTTCATTATCATGCAATCTGGGTTTTTTCCTTCCAAAATTATTGTATGAAATGGATAAAAAACTTGAACCAATAGGGAAAGACTGACCTGTCTGCGTTATCAACAGGTTTGTTGAGTTCAGGGAACATAGTGAGCTCCACAACACCACTGCTCACCGATTCAGTCTCCGTTGCCATAGAAAGAACACCATCAGATATGTCACTTAGCCTCCCTTCAGAATCTCCATCATTCCCAAACCCCAAGAGCTCATCATCATTATGAGCAGCATCCCTGGTAGAAAGCTGGGACTGCAGGAAGAACTGCCTGTTTTTATAATCATCTATTGACTGTTGAGAGCCGGCTACAGAGGGCTGCTTATCGCTCTGCTCTGAACAGTTATCCATATCAGAAGCTGCTTTCTCTAGAAAGCCCGAGACTTTCCCTGAAGAGAGTGTCCGGCTTGCTCTAAGAGCCCCCCCAGTGGAATGTCCTCTGGGAGAGGGAGCCCCATATCTAACACCACGCTTCTCACCATTACCATTAACCTTGGGTTGCTGCAATCGCTCTATCTTTTCATCTTTCTTTGCACTTGCTTCTTTCAAGGTTGCCACCTGCAAAACCCAATAATACTTTGTAAGAAAATGATTATTCAAATAGGGGACCTCCTTATCTCAATGAATTGGCCATGAACGTAAAACTAGCATGTGAAGAAATTTAAACAGTTGGCGGATCCAGAAATTCTTGAAAGCAGGGGCAATATTAAGTTTTGGGTTGGTTGTCAAAAATTACTCTAAAGTATTGTCCAAAACGAAAAAGTACCTAAAGTTGTGTCCACACTTTTAGGCTACATTAAAGTTTTGTCCACTGACTTCCATTAGAAAAGCGTAACAGGTTAATTGTCAAAAAATACCCTAAAGTATTGCCCACACAACTATAGACTGCATTATGAATTGCCCAAACCACTTTAGAATGCATTATGTATTACCCACAAATCTATTGAATCCGCGAAGAACTGCCCAGAGCATTCATTCTGAACATTCATCACAGTTTCTCCCTGTTATGTTTTTCTAACGGAAGTGTCGGTGGACAAAACTTTAGTGTAGCGTAAAAGCGTGGACAAAACTTTAGGTAGTTTTTCGTTTGTGGACAATACTTTAAGGTAGTTTTTGACAATTAACCCTTAAGTTTTTTAAAGTGTCTTATAATAATAAAAAGAGATATTTTATTTATTTATTTAGGACATAATTGTCCCCGAAATGAAAAATAAATATTCATTTAATCATTCATCATCATTTTACTTATTTACTTTAACCTTTATTATTACTATGATTATTTTAATTACTTATAACAAAATTGTTATTTCTCGGAAGGTACCAGGTTAAAATAGTCATTTTGACTATAAAAACATGTGACCCTATTTATTTTATGAATTGGGATGCCAAAGTAAAATTGACCTGTTCCATAAGTTCTTTAACATCTCTTCCCTCTTTATTGCTCCTTGCAGCGCCTAACTCAACACCAGATACCCTCTCAGCAAATTTTAAAGTGCTTATAGTTTCAGAGTAGGATTCAACATCAGGATTCAGCTGCACAAACATAAGGGTCTTCGCTTGACCACCTGTTCATAAAAAATAAAAAAAATTATGTGGAGTCACACACTCTTAAAGCTCACTACGTTGTTCTATGCATCATGTTCTTCGAATCAGAAAGAACTTATAAACAATAATAGATAATTACCCAAAGAACTCTGAAGGACTTGAGTCAGTTTACTATTCCTATATGGCACATGCAGATTCTTCTGTGCTAGAGCAAAGATAACATCTCCAAGAGCAGAGAGTGATCTGTTTATATGTTGTGCCTCCTTGAGTCTGTCTCCAGTTGCTTCAGATCGATCTACTCTTTCGCTCCCAGCGAGATCTACCAGATGTAGACTACCTCGTAATACTGTATCAGTCTTCAAGTCCACGCCACGAACATGAACGGTGAGGATACTGCAACACAAAATCAAACATTAGTTTCATCAATAGAACTAAAGAATAATTGCAAGAAAGTACCCTGAGGTATTCACTCTTTGCAACTTATATCCCTTTTCTTAGGTAACTATACCCTGGACTTGTCTTTTGGTTGCAATTTATATAAAAATGACGATTTTACCCTTGAAAATTTTCAAATAATAAGCAAAAAACAGAAAATCCAAATTTTCATACCCCTAAAATTTCTTACTCTATGAAATATTATTTTTTTGTTCTTTAATTACTATTTTTAAAATTTTCAAGGGTAAAATCGGCGTTTTGAAACAAATTTATACAACAAGACAAGTTCGCGGCACTTTATTGCAATTATCAAAGAAGAGGGCTACTAGTAGCAAAAAGTGAACACCTCAGGGTACTTTTTTGCAATTATCCCTAGAACTAATTCATGGAAATGAAATCAAAAGTGCAACCTGTGAGATCGGCTACTTCTTTCATTCAGGGCAGTGGCCCCCACAGCTCTGTTAATCAAGCCAATGTGCATCAATTCTATAACATCAGAGGTAGAATTAACTGGGTGCATGCTCGCATTAGGGACAGCTAACCCATTTGGTTGGGTTGTATTCCAAATCCCGAGTGTGTGCAAGTCAAAGGAAACAATTCAAACAGATAAAAAAGTATTGTGCACATGGAATGGAAATATATTATTAGTTCAGAGTTTCATAAATGTGAAGGATATCTTTTCTGAGAAATGTCATTTGAGAGGAGGTCACGGACTTGTTCATTATATATCTCCACCATTTGGACTCCAATTTCGTATGATATGGAGCTTCTCCTGCTTTGAGAAATTTGGAAAAGGTCATTTAATGCTCTATAGTTGACTCCCCAATCCTCTTTTGATGATATGTTAGGTCCACTCTAGTACAAACACAGTAAAAAAAATGCATAAGATACATATGCAAGATCTAACAAAAACGTCATGGAAATAGAAGACAAGTTATGTACCATAGTATAGGTTTTTCCTGAACCAGTTTGACCATAAGCAAAGATGCAAACATTGTATCCATCAAGAACGGACCGAATCAATGGTTGAGTATCTAGGAATACCTCCTCTGCCAAAATAGTATATTGTGGATCATAAGTACATAATCAGAACCGTGTTTCTTTATAATGATATCCAAACTCAAGAAAAATATAATAATGATTAATGACTTCAAAAATACTCTATTTGACTGGAAAAGGAAAGGCAAACCTTGGGTAGCTGTGGAACCAAAAACCTTGTTGAACTTGAATAGTCGGCGGTTATCTTTTCCCTGTTTTGAGGGATTCACAACAACAAGTTCGCCGTCCTCACCAATGTACTCAATGGTGGTCTGCTTTCCTTTTTTCCCAGGAAGAAAAGGTCTTATTCTACAGTAAACTCTAATATTTCCTGCTCCAGAAAAAAAATCAACATTAAAATCCAAATAGCCGAAAACAGCACACCTTTCCAAATGTCTACTTGGCCCGGTAGACAGTGGTATCACAGAGCCAGAAAAAAACACACCTTTCAAATCCTGAACTTCATTGTACAGTTTCCTATTTTCTGCAAGAACCAGATGATAGTTTTCAGCAGCATCTGCTAGGCCTTTAAGGTTCACTCCTGTTTAGGGGAATATTGCATCACAAGAGAGCTATTAACAATGAGAGACTTGAAGCAAAACTAAAGACTAATGAAGGCAAATAACAAGATACCAGTCTTACCCAAGTTATAAAATTCCTCTGAGTAACTCCTCTTTGTCTTTAAGACTTCATGTTTGATGGACTCAGAAACCACCCTCAAATCCTATATAGCATGAAGTTTGTGTTACATAATTAAGTATCAAAGTAGCAGGTGATGATAAATATGGGAATAAGGCAAACCTGTAACGCTCCACACTGAAGACCTAAGAATCTTTGGTAGGTGCCTTCCTTCTTTTGCCATCTCTGATATTTAGATTCAGAATATGCTTCTACTTCTTTCACCCTGCTTCTTGAATCTATAAGAAGGTGCTCGAGTTCGCTGATCTTCTTCTCTAACTCAGTCTTGGTTTCCTTGGATCGTGCTTCTAGTTCAGAGCGAAAAATTTCATGAGTCTTTTTAGTCATTTCTAGTTCTTGTTTCAGTGCTGAAATCTCTATTTCATTCTGAATCTTCTCCTTCTTTAACCTAACCACATCCTGTTCTTCATTTTTGTTAATTTCTTCTAGTTTAGTATTCTGAATCTGTAAACCAAAGATGCATATAATAGCAACGTGTAAGAGATACAGAAAATAAAGGATCAACAATATTGAAAAAAAGGGTTCATCGTCAAAAAGTGCACTGAAGTTTTGTCCACAAACGATAACACACCTAAAGTTTTGTCCACGCTTTTAGGGTGCACTAAAGTTCATAATAGATTTGTGGTCAATACATAATGCATTCTAAAGTTGTGTGGGCAATTCATAATGCATTCTATAGTTGTGTGGGCAGTACTTTAGGGTAGTTTTTGACAATTAACCTGTTACGTTTTTCTAACGGAAGTCGGTGGACAAAACTTTAGGTGTGTTTTTGTTTGTGGACAAGACTTTAGTGCACTTTTTGATAATTAACTCTTAAAAAAACATGGTTACTAATGATTGCAACAGTACCTTTGCCAGTTCAAGCTGGTTCAAAACAACCTGCTCAAAACAGTTCAAGACCAGTTCAGGTATACTTTTATACAAGGTTAACCATACCAAAAAGGGAACACACCCGAACCTATCACTTAAAATACCTCATTTTCATTACTAGTCCCTGCTGCAAGGGTTTCTAGAAGTCTGATCTTTAACTGATACTTCTCTTCCCGGGTCTTATAGATACTGCTTTGCTGCAAGAATACAACAATGTAAACATCAAATGTTCACAATGACTAAGACAATATTCTTCAGAAAAAATACGCCTTTAAATAATTTACAGTTTTCAGGTTTTCCGCTTGAGTTGCTAACCGTCGCTCAATAACTTCCACAACTTTTCTCAAAAGGAATGCAACGCGCTGAACACAAAGTAACAGATGCTCAAATTAGAAATTTTGCAGAGAGAAAATATAATGAAATGTAAGAATAAATATCTATTCACAAGTCAGCTCACTGCCGTACATTAGGAACGTCTAGGTTCTTTTTCTCAAGGTATTCCTCAAAGATCTCATGCACAATGGTGATAAGTAATTGAGTTGAAACAGACTGCACAAAAACACCACAAGTGTTAGAATTGACATGTGATCATTTAACGGTTTCTCAACATGAAGAAAAAAATTGTGTGGAAAAATTTCAAATGAACTTACATCTAAATTAGTTATATTCATTGATTTCAAGATTTTAGCATCAGAAAGATCATCATGACACTCTGGCTTCAACTGGGGTGCCTCTTGTTCTTTATTTTGTAATTTGAAGTTAACTGAATTCCTTTGATTTTCTTCTATACGTGCTGATGCATCTCCCAAGAACCTATCAGTTCTGTCTGGGTGTTCTACATTTGAGAGGCTCCATCTCTTTCTTGTATGATCTTGCATGTTCCCACCCTCAGCATTCATATTGAAACATGACCTTAATGCCAAGAGACATTTCAAAACTGGCACCATTGATCCCTGCAGATATCTCGAACACTCAGTCAAATAATAACAAAAATTAGAGATGAAATTTATAGGAATAAACTACTATATGACCCAAAGCTGCAATTGTGCATGTCAACTTACCAAATACAGGTGGTGCAAGTCAGCTTCAGTCAGATAGTTTGGCATACATCCAAATTCTAATTGTTAGTAAATTCCTGAATTAAAGAAACTAATTATACAAGCACTGAAATTCTCCCGAAAGGCATTATTGGGCCCAAGTTGAGGTCAAAATTAATTCTTGATGGAGGTTTACCAGCCATTACATTTGAGTTTCCTTAAAAATTTGGGGCATGAAGAAAACGAAACATTGGGGCTGTATCTTAAAATGATCAGTTCACCTAAAGTATGGACCCTGAGCAAAACTGAACCCAAGGTTAGGTTGCACTGTATATCCCTAAGACTACTAGATCTATAAAAGACTTCAATTTTAGCAAATGTAAGTAGTAAACCAGGTACCATTAAGAATGGACTGTTGTATACGCAATGCTTAAACTCTTTAATTACCTTCTCCAAATCAGAACTCTTGAATGTCGGCAATGCCATTTCATCCACAGCTGCAAGAAACCTTTCAACATTTCCCAGACTGGGCTCAGAACTGCCTACCTGAGTAGGAGAAAGAGGAAAGAAAAATGACAGTTGATTCTAATGAAAATGGAATCCAAAAAAAGTTATGATTTTCATGTTAGAATAAAAAAGAATACAACTTAGTCATTTTCCCAAATAGTTGAGTAATTCACAAAGAATAGGAACAGAGAAATGTTGAAATTATATAACGAAGTGGCATACAGAAAGAGAAGGAAAAGAACCAACCATTGCAATTGAACCAGGACTCAGCCTGTCCAACATGGCACACAAAACACTACCATCAAGCAAGTAAGCCCTCAACTCATCCTCGGAATCCAGTGGCAAACTTATACGAGGATGTATACTGTTAACCCATGCAGCCAAGTTCACTAGCTGGTTACCTAATATAAACCAAAGTTCCAAGATAAGAAAATGATAATGAGCCAATTTGAACAAAACTACATATGCCTATCTGAGCGAGCATGTGCGCAGACTGCTTGAGGAGCAGAAAGGGAGATAACAATTTACCTTCCACAAATTCCTTAAAATTTTCTTTAGATTCATCATCTCGACTACTAGCATCACTTTTGCTGTCAATTTTTCCATTTTCGCCTCTTTGCAATGCTGAGTGGACATTCATGATGGAATGCTATATCAATAACTTAATCCCCTTGATCTCTTGAGAGCTCTACACAAATCAAAGCACCAACCCAAACCCAGATAAAAAAAGGCAGCCTTATATCATTATGCTTCACCATATTAGAATAGCCTATACAATTTTCACAAATTGTTGACAAAAATTGGTTGTATGCATATTTCACAAAATTCAAATAAAAATAATCTTATAGCAATTCCAGGAGCCATCAACTACCACTTCAGTCCCACCTCGAATAGCATTGCTACAAAAATCATAAAATGAGCAAGTTTGAGATTAATACCCTTGGAATCTCCAAAAAAACATGAGTGAATTTCGATTTTTGAACTCACAATAGATGAAAAACAAAGGAAATGCAGAAAAATCCAAACTTTCTCATTCACGCCTAAAAACCTCGCACACCCACATTGTCCGAATAGCTCGAATTCGCATTTCCCCCATTTTCCCAGCTGCCAAACAGAAGCCAACGCGGGTACAAAACAAAATTCAAAACGCACCTAAACCCAAAACCTCGCCCATTTCAACACAAAAATCTTCTCTCCTCGGGGAAAATAACAAACGAATACACAATTCCAAGCTGAGGGCTAAGGAAAAACCCCAAATCCGGGAACCAGATCCACACAGAAACCCTAGATTTAAACTAAAAACAGAAATGCAAGGCGAAAATGAGAGAAAAAGGCACGGACCTGAGGAAACTAGAGAGGAACTCATGAAGATCTCCGAGCTGCAGAGCTTTCCGAGCCTGAATCAGCTGGATTATCACGAGCGCAGCAACGAATGGCACGAGAAAGCAATGCGTTATCGGCCGATCTGCCCAAAACGGCGCCGTTCCGGTCGTCACCTCCGCCTGCAAATGTGAGACCTTCGGAGGATGGGAGTGGAGAGAGGAATGATCAACGGAGAGGATTGGATCAGCCTTTTTGTTTTTTTATTCATTTTTTAATAAATATCGTATTTTTGTTTTGCTTAATTACGGATTTGCCCTCCGCTCGTTTTGGAATGGCCTTCCCGCCTTTGTTCTGTTTCTTTTGTCCTTTCTTCTTTTCGATTTGGATGCCACGCGCTCGGAGCGCGTGGTGAGTTCACACGGCGCTGTTGCTTAGTTGTCGGTACGTGATTGGCTCGCCAGTGACGGCAAAAAAGGGCGATCCCGGTTGTCTTGTCTCCATTGATTTGCAATAAAGAGATTTTATTTTTGAAATCAAAGCTATCTGTGAAAAAACCTCTCAATCATATCATTTGTGTATTATATGTGTTGGGTCAATTCATGTTATATTTGTATTATGTTTATTTGTGTAGTGTTAAATGTGTTAGATCTGTATCAAGTCGGGTGAATCCGTTTGTCTAAATCTATTATTATTTAATATAATTTTTAAATTATTAGATCAAATAGATTCAACAGATTATGTTTTTAAGGATTTTATAAATAACAAAAATACTATTCATCAATATTGTAGTAGATTTTGTTTGAGTCCCATAAATAAATAGATAAGGTATTTCTATCATTTATTATTAAAAACAAGTAAAGTGGGAAAACTGAAAATTTAGCGTACTCAAATAATAAAATTTTGGGTTAATTATTTTTAGTACCTTTTATGCATTGGTAACACTATACCATGTTCTAGGTAACGCTCTAGACAAAATTTTGGTCAAGTTCACGTCATTTTGATGATCTGTGACCAATCTATAAGGGGTATTAAATGTTTTGTTATCAATATATAAAGGGTATTAAATGATCTATGACCAATTCATAAAGGGTCTTAAATGACAGTTACCAAAACGGAGGGACCGTTACTGAACATTACAAAACGCAGGGGTATAAAAGGTATGTTACCAATAGAAAAGGGGTACAAAAGGTGATTAACCCTAAAATTTATAAGTGATCAACGCTGCAAGATTAGTTTACTTGAGTAAATGTGTTACATGCAGAAGTTTACGACAAGAGTTCAACATTCAACGACATGAAATAAACAAATCGAGCACCAAAAAAGATTTGTATTATGTAAACCTGTATCATTCATGTAGTAAAGCTCTTTCCAAATCAAGACCTGATACTGAGGGCAAATAAATGCACAAAACCCACCTATGTCTGCATATTCTGATGTTATATCTAACTCTCAGCAACAGAACTTCAATACAAATTTCAAAACTACTGTGTTTAACCTTTTCTCTAGGCATATACATGTACATATACCATCAACACCTGTGAATGCACAATAATAGACATGACCATATACAAAAAAAAAGACCTTTTTATCCATCTTCAAAACCCCGACTAAGCTTTCCTGGTAGGTTCCATGTTGTCTTTGGTAGTTTTGGGTTTAGCGGCTACTTTGGAGGGTTCGAAGATGGGCATGTATGCTTCGGTTGTTCTCTTGTAAGCATCGCTTTCTTCTCCTTGGGTACCGATGAGCTTCTTCTCAATGGCTTCAAATTTTGCAGTGGCCCATGGTGCTGCACCAACGGTTTTAGCAGAGCTTGGTGCATCATCTACTGTCAGTGCTAAAAACTCGTCTCGAGAGGCATACCAGGTATGACCACATGCAATGCACTCCAGCTGAAACAGGCAATGAAACGTGTCTCATCACACAGCTTCAAACAGAGATGCAGTTCAAACTTTCTATCGAGCTTTTACTTCTAGACAACGTAAATTCACAAGAAAATTTCAATCAACTTCAATCAAACAAGATAGAATTTCCATACTTTGTCCCGGTTAGATGAAAATTTCACAGTTATGGGAAAAAGATATAGGTCCACAGCCCAAAACTTCATATAGCATATAGATATATATAGTATAGGAATAATTGCAAAAAAGTACCATGAGGTATTCATTTTTTGCAACTTGTAGCCCTCTTCTTTGATAATTGCAAAAAGAAAACGTCATGAACTTTTCTTTCGTTGCAATCTGTATAAAAAGGAAAATTTTACCCATACAATTTAGATTTTAAAATAATGAGTAAAACACAAAAAAAATCCAAACTTTCATATCCCTTGATTTTCTTCCTCTTAATACCGTACAACAAAGAGTAAGAAATTTAAAGGACAGGAAAATTAGGATTTTTTTGTTCTGTAATTATTATTTTTAAATTTTAGATTTTCAAGGGTAAAATTGTCATTTTCGAACAAATTTATACAAAGTGCAATAAAAAGACAAGCTAAGGGCACTTTTTTGCAATTAGCAAAGAAGAAGGCTACATGTTGCAAAAAGTGAATACCTCGGTATTTTTTTTCCCAATTATCCCTATAGTATATTCAAAGTAGCTAAGCCCTTCCCTTTATCCAGATTAGACATTTTCATCCAATTTTGGATGGAAAGTGGTCATGTAGTTTTTTCCAAAATACCAATAATACCCTTAGAAAATAGTCAACTACCCTTTGATTTTTCCAAAATACCAATAATACCCTTGGAAAACTGATTTATAAAAATAAAATCTGATTTTTAAAAATATTTTTTGAAATAAAATCTGATTTTTTTAATATTTTTTTAAAAAAAGAATGATCTTGATGGCAAATTTTGAAAATCTGAAGATAAATGAAGGATAATTTTGATATTTTGCAAATTGTATGGTTTGAAGAACCAATGGCATGCTTTTGAAAATTTGATTGTTAGTGAGAGGTATTGGACTTCTTACACTCTTTGGATGGAAAAATAACAGCAAAGTAATGGTTAGGTACTAAACTGAAAATAAATATTTGCCAGGGTACTATATTGAAATCTCCCCTTTTTTATATCATAGTTTGGGAGTTAGTAATTAAAATGTATTTTAAACATCTTGATTTCTACTCAAAATACACGAACAGATGTGGTCCAGAATCACAATAGAACTGTAAGTGAATGTAAAAAATCATGCAAACCTGATAGCGATCTCTACGTCCTGCTTTAATAATTTCCTTCAGCCCCACTTGTTTCTCCCGGCATCTTGAGCAACTGGCTTTTGTCATCTGTTTCACAAGCAACACATCTGACACATAACCAACAAATCCGATGGAAAGAAAAAGAAAAATTAAGAATCTGCAAAATAAAATAAAAAGAAGAAAACCTCTATGTGTGATGACTTCTCAGGCTCCTTTGGAGCTTTTTCCTCCGCAGTTAAACCCTCCTAGAGCCAAAATAAATAAAAATGAGGAAATAAAAACTGTATTTGTAGTGGTATTGCGGAGACAAAGTTGCTTCAAAGCACTTTAATAGCTCACTCAGCTCATGTAACCACCTAGGCAGCAATAAAATAGTAGAGCAAAATTTTTGAAGTATGAAATATTCTTTTTCAAACATTAGAAAATGCAAGATGAAAGATGAGTACAAAAGATATTAACTTCTTGTGTCCAAATCCATGGAATCAGTGAACAGAACAGAACAGTAATGAAAAAGAAACGCATCCCCAATAATTCAACCGGACCAACTCATATATTTCACCCAAAATTAAAATATTAAGGCAGATATATATGTTCAATCTATCTTCGGAGAAAACACACACACACACACACACACCAACCTTATTATTTCCCAGATGAACTAATACCAGGCAAACATTATTAGACACTACCAATAAGGAACTGCTATGTCAAGCCAAGCCATTTCATTTTAAGCTCATAGTTATGCAAAACAGAAGACAATTTATAAAGTCACTTCAATCAAATACCTAACAAATGCCCAATACTATGAAGGCACGTCAAGCAATTAGGACTTAACCCCATGCTTGTGTTATGTGCAAATCGAATATGCCAATAGCTAGTGTTATGATGTGTGGTCTTCTCCTAGCAAACACTAGTCTAATAATATTTTCAAGCATACCAAAAAACATAGCAGTCAAAAGAAAACTAATAATATGCATCCCCTGTGATTAGGAAACCAAAACAGACACCATACCTTCAACTCATTAGGCGTCATTTTCAGTATTTTTGAAGGCTCTAACTCTCCATTCAGTAAACGGCGAGATAGTTGTGAATTGATCTGCCAACAAGGAGTAGAAAAAGGAACAGAATATTGAAATCAAATCCTAGTAAACAGTCTTTAAAAAAATTGCTGGTAATAACTGAGTCGTTCCTCTGCTCCTCTCCCTCCCTGGTTTTAGCTGTTTCAAGCTCAATCTCTCTCCGGCTCTTGCCATCAGAGAGTGTCTCTACCACAAATAACTCTACTGCTAGCCATGTGCAACCTTCTTTTGTTTTCACTGGACATCACCTTTTCCAAGAACAACCCTAGACGGCCAGAATCTTATCATTTTCTGACTTATAACAGAGCACCTTTACTTAATTGCTTTCTCAAATCTGTTTTGGCCTCAAGAAGTGTCAGTTTGTGTTGGTGCTTCTCAGGTGACTGAATTAAGCTTCTGACGGACTCTTAAAGTCCACTCCATTTTACATAAAATCTAATTTTCTTCTCTCTATGTTTTTACTTCATGTTTTTAATGTTTTGCATTTAATTTTTTTTCTCTTTCTCCGGTATTAGGTGTGATCTCTATTTTATTAACAAAAGTGCTGATAGAATATCTTAGTAAAAAAAGGTAATTGCAGGAACAGGTAAGCACTTCTAGGGCCAGTTTCCCTGAAATTAATCAAGGAATGCAAACTTATCTTTCTCTCTTCAACAACATTCATTAGCAAAAACTTGATGGGAACAGTCTACTTTCTTCTAACAATTGGTTATGAAACAAAGCTCTTGAATATTTACTAGTTGATTCATGAGAAAGGATTTGATCGTTGCCTTAGAAGCCATTCATGTTCGTAAAAGAGGAAATCCTATCATATTAAAAGTAGGCTTTATCTTTATGTATGCATAGAAGACTTTTTACCTTGAGATTATACAGAAGTTGCCGCATCTTTTGGTTATACTTCTGAAAATCAGAGAACAGAGCATCATATGCGGCTCTCTCAAGAGCACTGACTGCTCGAACAGCATCATCTGGCCAGATGAAAAAATTTCTTTCAACTTGATTTGCTTTTCCCTCGTCATCTGCATCAATGTTCTCTGCAGATTTGCACATGAACTTAATTCCTTGTAGGAGCCTCTCCAACCACCTATCGCGATGGTTTTCTCTTGTGAGTGCACCAAACTTGGATAAAATATCACTATCCTCCAAAGTATTAGCCGCACAGCTTCCATGTGTATTTCCTTTAAGAGGGCGATCAGGCCTGGCTGGTGCATCATCCTCCCTTGAAACATCAGGAGGAGGCGTGGTTCTTCTCTTGGCCATCCTTTGACCTTTTAAAGGATCTTCCTGTTCAGGTGCAACATTTTCAGCCTCCACAAGGTCAGGAAGTTCTCCCAAACGCGCCATGGTTTCCTGGACAAGAAGATCGATCTCATGATGCAACTTGTCTCCACAATCTTTATCAGTTAGCTTGCAAAGCTTGCACTCCTCAACATCATATACTTTTTGCACAATGAAACCAGGATGCTGTTGACGAATTGGAAGCGGTTTGTTTTCCGGAATAAAATGCACCACACATGTGTGCATTACAGATTCAGCCGGAGCCTCGTTACGATGCGAACTATAGAACAGCTCTCTTGCATCATTTAATATCCAGTTTCCACCCCCTTTTCTCTCAGCTTCTTCAGGACGAAAAAAATACTGTGCAATGACCTTTACTTCCCCATCTCTGTTTTGAGCAATATCCTATGGATAATAAAACAGCTATCTCAAAATGACACATTATAAAGCACAAAACTGATAGAAAACCCTCTAAATAACAAGTTCAATGTTCATGCATATTTAATTAATGAAAAAGAACGGAAAGGAAAGGAGAACAATGCAATTCCAAGTTACAAAGACAGCTCACATTTAAAAAATAATTGTCAACCTACTAAAAACTAAGGAAGTAAAGCCATCAACCAATGTTGACCCGCCTAATCAAAGGAATTGATTTTGCCAATGATATAGTGCTACAAGACTGAAGTAAGGGAGGAGTATATGACCCAACCAGTTACTAATCTTGGTTATTGATTCATTAAGAATTTATATAAATCTCAAGTGTTTCCCTTGGCTTGCCCATAGTTCATTACTATGACGGTCTAGTTCGACAGAATCACCTTAATAATTGCAACATGAGGCTTTTGTTTATGAACATCATCTGGAACAAGAAGAACCGGATCTTCCTGCACATACACAAAGTCCCAGAAGAATGAAGTTAAGTAGCCATAAAAACATTTCAGAACTGGACAAGTGCAGATATTAAGACAACAATAAAGAAAACAAAGCAGCTACCTAACCATTTCAGAGCCATATAAATGCAGGCACTACAACTACAGTATGGAGAACCGGACAAATCAGCACAGTCATCAAAAAAAAATTATATGGTAACATGAACACTGCATTGAAACCCAAGGCAAGCTCAAACCCACACCCAAATTCAAGCAGATACTTCAAAACCCTAGTAAGGGAACAGAAGTAAATTCCAAAACCTAAAATGGAGACCCTAATCCTTACAAATTCATCCATGAGATCACATAAACTCCATGTTCTAGAACCCTGACTCATTTCTCCATCCCACATTTCCCCCACTAACCCTAATCACTCCCCAATTACAGTCCAGACCCAAATCGACGGTGAAACCATAAACCCTAACCTTTCACGAGACTCCAAAAATGGCAATGCGATAACCAGCAAGCAAAAACTTACAAGTTCGAAGCGGCAGCCTTCGAACTCGAAAGCTTCGAAGTGGCTCCGCCTCTCTTCGCCTTCGCCACTGACCCGAACGGGATCACCTATCGGTTTTGCATCTTCAAGCACCTTCTCTTCTTCTTCTTCTTCTTCTTCGCCGTTATGGTCCTCTCCGTTCTCGTCACCCTCTCGAATCTCCGCTTCGGCCGGTCCGTCCTCGTCCTCGTCTTCGTCTTGAAGCCTCAACTTCTTCATCCACGGCTGCTGCTCGTCGTCTTCGCCGCCGGTGGACATTTGAGCGATTTTCCGGTTCCCCATTACCGGAGTATAGACCGGCGCACTCACGACAAAAACGTGATCACCAACCAGGGGCCGATCTCGGTACCTCAGTTAAAAAGATGTGGATATGTAAAAGACATGGGTATTTGAAGACCTGACTGTTATTTGACCTTTTAAAATTTAAAAATATTTAATTTTAGAATTAAATATTGGAACTTGTTTTTAAGTATGGATCACGAATATCATATTACCCGTCGTTTTAAAATGACAAATGCAGTATCTTAAATATTGATTATACGATTTTGTTAGTAAAAATGAACGGAATATTGCATTTCGTTAGTCATGCGACCTCAAGTGTTATATAATAGATGATAAAATGATGTTTTGCCTTAATTATTTGACCTCTATGGAACATCGTTCTCACACGATTGAGCTCCGCTTTTTAATAAAATTTACCGGTTTGATCACAGTGGGTCATGTTCATTATTGTCACGTGGGACAGTACACATGGGGGATCGAGGAACTTGAGTGGTGGAACAAAGGTATGATAATATTCTTGTTCATCTTAGGAATAATTATACAAAAAAGAATGTCCCGTTTATCTATTTTTAAGTTATAATTAGTTTCTTTAATTACTTCAAAAAATTGTGTTCTTTATTGATTATACAAATGTTTCTAAATTTTGTCTTCTGGTTATTTTATTTATTTTGATCGAAATAGAGGATATTATAACTTTAAAAATATTCGCAAAATGCCAACATCTGAGTATCGAAATGAAATTACATCGAAATTGAGGTAACAAGAACTGAATGTAAAATTTGCTCTTGGACCTGTAGGTTGATTGGACAGGAGAACTGATGTAGCATCTGTTGGCACCGATACAGCATTAGCCAACCAAATTGGCACTGATCGAGCAGATCTATTGTAGAGTTTTGCAGAGGTGGACCGATACCCCCCCCCCCCAAATGTCAGGCGTGTGTCGTCCTCCCTTAACTGATACTGGTATGGCTCCTAAACGCGGGATTGCTGACCTCGAACTGGCAGGGGAGAACCTTACCAACTTTTGGTGGAACCATTGCCACCTTACGTCCAGGGGGGCGGTACAGCCGACCGACCCCCCTCTGGACCCCCTTGGACTCATTTTGTGAGGCGGGGGTGCTTGGCCCCCCTGCCGCTGTGTGATTGGATCTGACACAACATGGTCGACCCACATATTTCAGGTCAATACCAGGAACCGACCCATGTACTATACCTGATCCAGGCTCCAGGACCCGTCGGGTACCACCCTGGTCCAGGCCGGTCTTGGGTTGGCCCATCACCGGCCACGGCCTACTCCTCCCGCGGCCCTCGCCCGATCAGGCTCAGCCCGGCCCATTCTTCTCGCATCCGCCAACAAGTCGCATCCTCGGTCAGGCCTAGTGCCTGTGTCTCCTCCGCTTCCAAAGCCCTAGCCGACACGACCTCCTTTCCCGGCCTCCTCGTCCAAGACACCGGTTCCGACTCCTCTTCCGGCTTTATCTCCACCGCGGCCATTGCCTTCCGATGAAGTCCTTCCATGGAGTCCAGCCTCTGCAGCAGCTCCCGAGGAGGCGAGGCCGAAACCGACATACCCCGAACAATCCCCAGGTAACTGGCCCGTGTTCCTGGGCCGACCCAGAATCAGTATCAGAGCCCATTTGGTCCAGCATGGGACTGAATGGTTTCCAGTCGGGTTATACCTCGAATCCCTAGACCGGGAGGCACGGAGCCGGGGGGAGGGGGTATCCAAGGTCAAGGTTCCCTTAGGGGTGACCCCATTGGGAGTAGGTGACTGATCAACCTCCCCCCAATCTGTTGCATGGGCCTTGATTTTCCTATCCTTATGGTACTCCAATAGAAAGGAGCCAAACCGTGGAGGGCCTTTAACTGCCCATGTACACTCCTTCAAGTCATGGCCGAGCCTACCACAGTTTTAGCAGAAGCTCGAAAGCTTAGAATAGGTGAGCTCGATGTGGATTGGCTCAGGAAACTCCTTGAATCGGAGTATCAGTCCCCCCGGAGCGGCCTCTCGATGAGGTGCCAGAACCTAACTTTGACAGTTCCGCACCAACACATGACCCACTTGTCACATGGGACATCCACACACGCTCCTAGAGCGTCCCCGATTGAGGTGCTTGTTTCCTTTGTCCTTACTAGAGGCGACAGACCCCTGGAGTGCGCTCACAATTTCACTCGGTCAAGCACATGCATCTCCCGAGCACACGGATCCAGATCACCGAGCAGTAGGCCTGGCCATCGAAACGTCAGGGCTCATTGCCTTGGACCTACGCCCGAGCCTCAGAGGACCGGAAGTAAAAGCCAAAGAGCCTTGGTCCTAGGTCCTTGATCACAAGACTTTCACAACATTCCCCCATGCATTCGTAATGATTCATAGGAGAGTGTCCTTACGGAGGGTCTTTGGGGACCACAGTCTTCCCAACATCCCCCATTGTTGGCGGGAAATAGTCGTCGATGTTGCCCGGGAAGACGGGACAAACACCTTGACCTCCGTTTCCTCTTCCAATGAGCAGGACGAAAGGCCGTCATATAGACCTTGAAGCTCCGAGAATAAATCAGCCGAGGGCGGAGGGAATTCTTCCATAGCCAAATACCGCGAACGATTCTGCGTCATTCCCTTCGGAGTCGTAAGGCACACCGAGATAAGTGGGATTTTATCCTGAGTGGGGAGGCACCGGCCTAACCCTAGAGCTACCACTACCGTCCTAGGAAGCTCCTCCATTGGAGCTTTCCCCTTGGTCGGGTCTCGTCGTAGCGGCGGTGCCCTAGGAGGGCTAGGTATCGGTGTCATCACATGCACCCGGAGTGGGAGGAATTAGGGCATGCTCGTGACGCGATGGTGAGGAAGCCCTAGCCATCGCACCGCCATGGAGAGGATTCGACGACGATGTAACCCTATTAACTGCACCACCCCGTTGGGGAACCGCCAGAGCGAAGTCATGACTGGTGTGGAGACCAGTGAACTAGGGTTTGGAGAAGGGAGGGCTAGGAGGCAGTTACTTGCATATGAAGTAACTGAGGTCTGGCGTTTGGAGACAGGCCTCCCTCGTCTCGGCTTCACGATCGGGGCCAGTGAGGTTGGTCCCAAAGAGAAGGAGACCCCCTCCAACGCTTCTCCCATAAGATGGAGAGTCGAAGACGCCACCACAGGCTGAGATGCAGAGGGAGCCCGAGTCGGCTTGGGTTTTCTCCGCCGACGACTCTTCTCCTCCGCACCGTGGGCGGTCTGCAGGGGACAAAGTAATGCCAGAAGAGCATCACTAGCAAGAGAGACGACATGAATCACAGTAGGAACCACCGTAGAAGGCAAGTCGGCGACGGCGGGGTAGAGGAAAGCACCATAACTTCGCGCGCCTAAGGCTAGGAGAGAGTCTCAAAGTTGAGAGAGAATTGCATGCTAATCAACCTAATGTATTCGTATAATGGATTTTTGGTTAATTTTAATTTCAATAAGTAGTTTCAATTCTGTTTTCGAAACCCTTTAATCACGAGTAGGCAAACCTAACCACAAAAACGTAATCAGAGCCAACACGAGCACTAGTGGAACCACAACGAGCTCACATCATCGGAGTCGACGTAGAAAGCACCGGACAAGTGAAGTCGACGGTGAAACGAAGGAAATCGACATGTAGATTTTAGGTTGCTCCAGGTCCATGACCTTTGATTTGCCTAACGTGGTTTGAGGCACGAAAGACTTAGAAAAGGGGAAGCCAATAAGTGCCAAGACAGAAAACGGTTATGGCGGTTGGGGACAACAACGTCGGGTGGAGCGGAGAGGCACGGTCGTAGATGTTGTTTTTCAGCGATGAGCAATTAACGACTGTGTTTATTTCCCGTCGATGGGATCCCGTCAGTTGGATTGACGTTTATGGTACTGCAACCCCTTGGAGAAAGTCTAGTGAAAGCGGTTCACAAGGATCAGGTGAGAGCTGGTAACCAGCCTTTTCATGTTCAATGAGACATTTACAGGAAAACGTGACGCTAGAGAGGAGGCCCGTCCCATTCTCACTGCGATTGATTCTTGTTAGTCCTACTCCTCCACCACCCATAAATTTCCCTGCGTGCTTAAATATTCGTCTCGAAATCTACTAGGTCTCCCTCCAAAAAGCCAACTTATAGACATGCGTCTTAGAGCAACACACGTCGATCCATAGAAGATTACCCTTTGACCTTCCACTTTCTACATTGTCAATTTAGGTTAGAGTTCTATTCAAAATCGAGATACTAAAACTAGTGTTTCTTTTAGTCAGCAAGTGATTATGCCCATACTCAAGTATGACTTTCGTTAAGTTTCATTTATTTGATATGTTCTGATATGTAAGAAAATATCTCTAAATTGCTCTAAAAAATCATAACAAAACATTCACATTTATCTATTAAACAAAGTGATACTAAACACTAAAATTTTGCGTTTTGGAGTACTACCCGTATCAATCAGGGAAGGATGACGCACGCTGACATCCTAGGGGAGTATGTAATCCACCAGTATTTCTATTCGGTAATGGGTCCCCTTGATCCTAGCTTCCGTCAGTCTAGTCTCGTTGTATCGGTATCGTCAAACGCTACCACATAATCAACCTCTAAGCGCCTTCAGGAAGTAATCGGAACCCCTGAGCTCTCTACTTTCTGATTGAGTATCTTCTAGTGCGGGAACTCGTTTTATGTGGGTTATTTTATTTCCATTTTGTTTAGTGTTTTAGTGCTCTACAACCCGGTAAATACTGGTTATTATTAATATATCCAATCGATATCTCCAAAAAAACACTGAACCATATACATCTCCTATGAATCAAGCCAGAAAACGAGCTTGATACGTTTGACAATGTCTGGTTAGTTAAATATGTAACCCAATGTATATATTTCCCTATGTTCGATTCAGACGTCGAAGCATCAACGTCGTAACAAGTCATAGTCATGTCCTATTTTTTTTATTTAATAACGTTGCCTGCAGAAGTTTCTCCAAGCACCGTCCATTAAAAGAAGAACTCGCACGCCATCGCTTAAATCATTTGACGATTCCACACCAGGACTCCAAGGTGCAGCTCCTTCATGAAAGAGACATCAATAATTGTTACAACATGGCAAATATTTGTTAATTCAGAAAAAAATAGCCCATCAAAACTTATTTATTTGGTCAATTTTGTGTATAATTAGTCTGAACTATAAGACTCGTGTTATGCTAACAATTTTTTATTGAACAAAGCACCCAACAACAAAAGAATTAAAATCATGCCATAGTATTAACCAACGAATTAACAATAATTATGTTAGATTATAAACAATTTTAGTATTTAGTTATATGACACAAACTGAACCACCGTATCACTTAAAAAATCAAAAGGAAATCAAAATATCGTTTAAAATGAATCGTTATTCATTCAGAACATTAAATAAATAATCGATGACGGTTGAAACCACATAAACGTGTCTAATTTCACCTCCAGATCACATCGTTCTTTTGCCACACATTACTCCAATTTTCTTTGTGAGTCAGACACTCAGTCGATTCTTTTATGTTAACATCACATTATTTATATGCGTTTTTATGATAATAGACGGTTTTTAATAACAAATTCTTCTATGTATTATTTTTTTTAGAATAAGTAATAGTTGTATTAATGAAAAATAAGAGTGTTTACATTGGTCACGACCTTGAAAAGGTTAGTGATCCAAAAACTCTGAAGCAAGATAACCGGTCCTATAGGAAACGGTTTTGGTATACTAGTAAACAGAACTAAAACTAAGATTGAAACAAAAATAGAACATAAATAAAAGCCAAAAGGTTCAAACTGGCAAGAACCGATCAAAGTAGTACCTAAACGCTACTTGATCCCTACTTTCAATGACTCTTTTTGTCAGAATGTGAGCAACCGAACTTGAACCTAACAGCCTGATCGGGAGGTGTGACTCTAACCAGGGACCCCTCCCATAGTACGTCCATGAAGCCATAGGTGCCTATCATTCTTCGTGATGGCCTGCTTTCCAGCCCTCGCCTGATCCTTACGCGTCTCCCCACAATATCTCTTTTGTGGCCCAACGGCTCTTAAGGTCTTTCTGGTTGGACTGACAACTTCCCAAATAGGACAGACCCAAGGAGGTTCCAGTTCTCCTAAATTATTTTCCCACAATCAGGGTCCTGCACCCATTAGGATTGAAATTTGAACTTCCCAAGATCCCGATGTTCCCTTTACAATCGAGAGAAAGCAGAGTTGACCAGTGGTCTGATATTATAATACACGTGTTACAGAAATCCAAATTAGGGAGCCTATAGTAATACGACCTAGAGATCAGGGCTCGATCCAGCCGGGACTTGATACGTCTCTCATGGTGACGCCCCTGGAACCATTAGTACTAATGTCCCGACATTGGTACGTCCACTAGGTCTAGATACTCAAGCACTTGCCAAAAGCCACCAATGAGCGAGCCCGGATAGCTATCTCCACCTATCGCTTCAGCTGAATCCAAGATACCGTCTAGATCATCAATAACAATCCATTTCGACTTGGTTGTCTGGTGAAAACGATGTAAGAACTCCCAAATCAGATGTCTTCGGTCTCGCCGTGACTCCCCATAATTATGATGGAGTCCGTCTCATGAAGGTCTATGTATCTTGGTAGAGATCTTTTCTGCTCTATCAGGAGAATTGATTGAGTTTTTTTTGGGATAATTATCATTCCCAACCCCAAACTTTACGTCAAATTCATATCCTAACCCTCCTCACCTTTAGTTTTTTTTCAAAACCTATCATTTAATGTTCGAATTAGCGGAACAGTTAATTTGCTAGTCACGTGCACACTTAAGTGACCCCATATTTCGAATTTATTCCCATTTTGTTTCCTTAAAACTACTACTGAAGAGTAAGATTGTGAATGTGAATGGATTTAGGAGGGTATCAATGAGAAAGGGTCAAGGGTAAAAATGGGAATAAATTCGAAATATGGGGTCACTTAAGTGTGCACGTGACCAACAAATTAACTGTTCCGTTAATTCGAACAGTCAATGATAGGTTTTGAAAAAAAAACGAAAGTTGAGGTTAGGATTTGAAACGAAAGGTGAGGAGGGGTTAGGATATGAATTTGACGTAAAGTTTAGGGTTGGAAATGATAATTATCCTTTTTTTTTTCCTGTGTGCCAAAATTAAAGAAAACCGACACGTAAGCAGGTAGCAGGTCAGTTTTTCGCCGGGACGACCTGTTTCAGACTTTCAGTATATATAAAACTCTCTGAATATAAACCACAAATAAAAAACCTGATTCAACAATCAAAATAAAAAAGAAGAAACGAGGTGAAGATTGATTCATCATCCTTTCTTCTCCGTCGTCTGTAACTTTTTTTTCTCTTCCTTCCCTTTGGCTCTCTGAAATTTCTGTAGCAAGCACACCTCAGCAATCTGATCAATTCCCAGGTTCGCTCAGGTGAATAATATACGCACATATAAGTGTTTTTTTCATTTCGTTAATCGTAGTTTTGCTCTGCATATAGTTCAGTGATTTGATCAATTTAGAGGGTTTTTAGAGCTGTAACTGGTTTGAATTTGGTGGGTCTGTGGAATTTCTGCTACATAATATTGGGTTATTAAGTCCAGTGATCATGCTAATCGTAGTTTTGCTTATTGCTGAGTTATACGATCAATTTAGAGGGTTTTAGAACTGTAAATTGTCTGAAATTTGGTGGGTCTCTGGGATTATTGTTACATTATTTCTCAAATTGGCTTATTGAGCTGTCATTGATTTGTTTACTTTATTGGGCTTGATTATTGTTAGGGTTTCATAGTTGTTTATCTTGTTAATTTGGGGATTATCTGGTGGGTTTGGGTTAAAGGGGATGTTTATAGTGAATCTTTGACCAAAATTTGGGTTTTATTTGGCTGTTCTGTTTTCTTTACCGTTTTGAAGTATATGTGAATCTGATTGTTGGTTGGAATCAAGCAGGTTTCTGGCTGATTTAGGGTTTCTTGACTTAGTATCACGGTTCTGTTCATGTGTAAATCGGAGTGCCGGGTCCAATAATTTCATTTGGTCAATCCTGAATTCAATTTGAGAAGCATTCAAAAGGGTTTCTTCTGATTTGGGTGAAAATGGTGGAATCAATTGCTGCAACTTCTCTTCTTGTGCATGCCCCGGTGTGTGGAAGAAGAAGATCTTCTATCAAGGAATCATCAAATATACGACAACCGGTGTATATATGTCGGTTCCCATGTAAGGAGTTTCTCGGCAGAAGCATCATTGCTCCTTTATCTCTAACTAGATCAAGGCTTGGGTATGGCAAACGAGTCGTTTCACCGGTTAAGGCTTTTTCAATGGAGCTGACCAAAGAGCATTCATATAGAGAAGACGAGAGGAACAAAACCCCCCAAAACTCGGACTACTACCAGGTTGACCCTAGTCATGACCGAAAACCTGGGTTTTGGCCACCTCAGAATAAAGCAGACAATCCCGCTATCCACAACCCATTGCTCAGACAAGAAATGATGGGTTGTGGCTGGTTGGGCGCTATATTCGAGTGGGAAGGAGTGATGGTTGAAGATAATCCCGATCTCGAAAGACAAGCATGGATGGCTATTTCCGATGAGGAAGGAAAATCTCCTCCACCGGCTTTCATGCTCAAAAGAATCGATGGGATGAAGAACGAGCAAGCAATCTCCGAAGTTCTCTGTTGGTCAAGAGACCCTTCACAGGTGAGAAAAATAGCTGCCAGAAAAGAGGAGATCCACCATGCTCTGCAAGGCGGTGCCTATAGCCTCAGAAGTGGCTCTCGAGAGTTTGTGAATGTGTTGATGCATTACAAAATACCCATGGCATTGGTGTCTACCAGACCAAGGCAAACTCTTGAGTCTGCAATGGGGAGCACAGGGATCGAAGGTTGTTTCAGCGCGGTTGTGGCTGCTGAAGATGTGCATAGGGGGAAGCCTGACCCGGAGATGTTTATATACGCTGCACAGCTATTGAAGTTCATACCGGAGCGGTGCATTGTGTTTGGGAACTCGAATCAGACTGTGGAGGCTGCTCATGACGCGAGGATGAAGTGTGTGGCTGTTGCTAGTAAGCATCCTGTGTATGAGCTCGCTGCTGCGGATCTTGTTGTGAGGGATTTGAATGAGCTTTCGGTGGTTGATCTGAAGAACCTTGCTGATATTGAATCTGAGTTTGGGTCTCCAGAACCAGAGATGGAGATGGAGGAGGAAGAGGAAGAGGAAGAAGAGAGGCATTCTGGAACCTCTGTGGCTGATGATTTCTTCTGGTAACATATTCTTAAATGTACAGTTCCTTGTTCTTGGTTACAATGTGTTGATATTGTAATGCTATGTATAGCAAGAACAAGAAAAAAAAATGATTTATGAACATAGTATTGTAACTTGTAAGCTCTTTCTGTGAAATACATTTGTTTGAGACTGAGTTGCATGAAGCCACATTATATTGAAGCTTGGAAGGCCCAGTGAAAGCCCAACAATCTTTAGCTGACAAATTGGGCCCAGTGGAAGCACATATTTGTGGTAACATACTGAGTTGATCCCAAGTGTACAAAGTTGAGTGGGCAGTTTAGGGATGCTTATAAATCGATGATTTGTCCATGAGAATAGATTTTTATCCATTGAAGTGGATTGGTATTTTTCAAATCCACAAATAGCCCACAGAGAAAAATATTTGGTGGATTTAGTCGGTGAGGATTTGCATGTAGATCGAGTTTGATCCGTTCAGGTCATGTACGAATACAACGACATGAAAATGAACAAGTCGAGAAGGAGTTAAGATTTGTGGAGAAAATTTTGAGGGGAAATACATTAGAGAGAAGAGGTAACGGTTTGTTGTGTGACTAAAACTTGTAATGCATTTGTCATATAAGATTTATGAGTTGAACTTGTTAGTTCAAGCTTGATCTTAAAAAAAGTCTTATTATAGAAAACGAACAGTTAGAAATCAGTTCATTCCCAGAATCCTCGATCCATACATAATGAAGCGGTTTTGTAAACATACAAAACTTACTCAGTTTTTTACGGATAAATGTTTTTTTTTTGATAATTATACAGATAAAAATTAAATAACTATCAAATTGGATAGACCGTAAATCAAATATAACATATTTATTAAACATCCTTAAACAGCTGAATTGAAATCGTGTACGGGTCATGTAAGATAGTTACGTGATTCTATAAGAATTGATTTTCATAATAATGGCTTCTTGGTATCATACGTCATACCTTACGTACATACGTCATATTACTTTAATATTAACGTTGCCATCCTCAAAGATATATCCTAAGACACTTGATAGCTCCACTTAACTAAACTGTTAAACGACAAAAATAGTGGTTAAGCTTATGTTTCGTCATGTTTTAAGTTCTGGATTATAACTTAGTTTTATAAATTAATCATGTCAAATTTAATTTCATATCACATATACAGTTAAATTTAAAATCTTAACATACAAATATTTATTTTATAATAATAACAATATAAATAAATCACCAATAAAAAAAAGATGATTTAAAACAACATTTTATGTATGAGAATTTGAAAGTAACAACCATTATATAAAAGGAGATTTTATCGTCTTGATTATAAAGTCAGGCAAAGCTACGGCTAGTGTTTCTGCTGAACCGAGCCCGATGGGCCTGCCTCACTTATCATTATTATTGGGCAGTGCGGTGGATGAGGCTCGGGCCCATGTGGTTGGCAGATCAGGTCGTTGGGTGACCTGGGTCGGATCGGGTCAGGAGGATGGGCTGCTTGGGTTACACACAACCGGGTCGGTTCCACAAATTCAGGCAGGGCATCATATACAGCGGCGGGGAGCTTTCAGCACCTCACCTCACAGAATGAGTCCGAAGCGGTCCAGAGGGGGGTCAGTCGGTTTCACCGCCCCTCTGGACGTAAGGTGGCAGCAGTCTCACCAAAAAAACGGAACGTTACTACCCTACCAGTTCGGAGGTCAATAATCCCGCGTTTTGGAGTCCTACCAGTATCAAGGGAGGACGACACACGCTGACAATTTGGGGGAATACTTTGTCTACCAATATCTATATCCGGTAAGGGGTCATCTCGATCCTACCTTCTGCCAGTCTGAACTCCTTGTAACGGTGTTGTCAGACGCTACCATAGTCTCACCTTCCAGACGCCTCCATGAAGTAGTCGGAACCTTGAGTAGTCTGAGTATCCTCTTTCGTGGGAATTCGTTTCATTTCAGTTATTTATCTATAATTGTTTTCAGTGTTTTAGTGTTTTTCTGCCCTGTAAACACTCGTTATTATTGATATATACAATCGTTATTAAAAAAAAAAAATTGGCCTTTCAAAAATAAATAAAAAGAAAATTTGAATTTTCAGTTTTTGCAATTTTAGATTATTTGATTGAGTAATTATTACAGAAATGAGTTTATGGAAATAAACCATGACATTAAAAACTCACATGAAAGTAACGTAAAAATGATTAATATGTAAATGCAATACTAATTTTGGGATCATCACCCCAATGATGGAAAGAAACAAATAAAAATAAATAAAATCCCAGAAAAGGAGATTCTTATTGGATGCTGACGTGTCACAATCAGAAGCAAAGTGGACCACGGAAAGGGTTGGTAGAGTGCCGCACTATATCTGCTCTCTACACACCTCTTCTCCACTGGCAGCTGGGGTTCTCTCCAATTTTGCTTTCCTCGGCGCTCCTCCACTTCTCTCTGATATTCGCATCTCCTTTTGTCGGAGAAAAGATATTCTACGGCCAGGACCACCAGCTCCGGTGCTCGGAGCCCTAGAATCGTTTCTGGTAATGATAACAGTGAGCTTTGCTGTTCAATTGATATGGAATTGCTTGTGGGAGAGAAATTGCTGGCTGATTTTGAATTACCTCACGCGCTATGCTGATTGATTGATGTGTTAACTTGTTCTTCAACGTGTTTTTGTTTATTGGTTAGTTTAATATGTTGGCATGTTGATGTTGAATTTTGTTAGTTTTGTTTGGGTTTTTGGGATTGATGTTGAGGGGATTGAACTGTTTTGAGGATTTGTGAATTGTGATGGATTGGGTAATTGGGTTTGATTGAGAATGAGAAATGGGACAGAAAATTGTAATTGTAGAGATCGAACTCCGTAGCTGACTTGATATGGCTGTTGAACTGATTGAGTCAATCAGTTCTATTTTATTCAGATTTCGGTGCAACTACACAATGCTCTCTGGCTATGGATTTGTAGTTATGCTGGATCATTATTCAAAAGTTTAGTAGACTGGGTTATGCTTTTGGCTGCCTTTTGTATATTTTAGTGTGTGTGAGTCAATGTATCATTGAGGACATGTTTTATGTAGCGATGCACGTCACCTTGGATGTGTTTCTATATCCTGTAATCTAAAAACTATGTGTTTGTTTTGAATCAGGAACACCATGGTTCTTGTTTCCCAGGCTGCATCAACATGTTGCATCCGTGCAGAGTTAACACGATGCAGGGCAAGCCACCATGTGGTGTTTGGGGTAGAAAACAACATGGACACGTCCAAATTGAAGGACACCCGTGCTAGTTTTTCGTCTTTATCATGCAATAATTCCCATCTAAAACATATCCAGCCTATAGGCAGTGGGGAGGTGGGATCTAAACGAGGACGTGGAGTCATTGTTGCTGCAAGCCCTCCAACAGAAGATGCTGTGATTGCTACAGAACCACTGACGAAGGAAGATCTTGTAGCATACCTTGCCTCAGGGTGCAAGCCTAAGGAAAACTGGAGGTACAGATTCCCAATTAAGTAAATTATTTGCTAATTCTCTCCAAGTTATATAGCCTCTTTGTGTTTTGGTGTTAGTGACTAAAGATGTTGAGGTTTATTTTCTTTCTTACAATTATTTTGTAGGATTTTCATTCCGTGATATGCACACGATAGATTCTTAATCCTTTTCTCATTGTACTATTATATGATTTTTGAGAAAACTACAAGAATGAATTAAGCTTAGTAAGTCTAGGGATAGTGACAATTAGCATTTGTATTTGTACAGTCTTTAGGTGAGTACAGAGGGTGTAGTGTTTACTAGCAAAGTAGTTGGCCATGTTTAGTAGTATATAGATGGAATGGAATAGGCAAGACAGTGATTGATCAGTATATCATTCCCTTTGACCAGGTTCTTATACAATTTTGAACCTTTTTTTCTCACTCCCTTTGTAGTTGACCAATAGTAGACACCCAGTTGAGAAAGAACAGTTTTCTACTAATGGTTTGGTGCCGATATAAGAACCTTTTCTCTTCAACTGATATTATTTTGTTCCTCCATTCTTTCAGAACTAACTTCTCATAACTACAGTCTGGTTTTACCAACCCAATTGTGTTGTCTCTGCAGAATAGGTACTGAACATGAGAAGTTTGGTTTTGAGATTAAAACCTTACAACCCATGAAATATGAACAAATAGCTGACTTGCTGAATGGAATAGCTGAGAGGTTTGATTGGGAGAAAATTATGGAAGGGGACAATATCATAGGTCTTAAACAGGTAAACTGAATTATTATGCTTGATGATTCTACCTGTTAAATGACACTTCCTAGAATTGCTTTCCCAAAGACAACTTTCGTATTGGCCTTGCTTACTACATGCAGCTACAGTAAAGCTTGCCTCTACAAATTTTCTTGCCTTCTTTTGGTAAGCTTCTAATGGGTAAAATTTCATACCATGGACCAGGGGAAGCAAAGTATATCACTAGAGCCTGGTGGTCAGTTTGAGCTTAGTGGTGCACCACTTGAAACTTTGCATCAGACCTGTGCTGAGGTTAATTCACACCTCTACCAGGTTAGTTCAATTAATTATATTCATCATGCAAGCTCATTACAGTAAGTTCCAGCGATGTCTTTCAAATTAAACTTATTGTTGTCAATTTGAGCTTCTAGAGTAATACGTTTTTGTTGCCATCCTATGATCATTGTTATCATGGTTAATCTTTACTGTAATCTATATCTTCCAGACTGTACTGAAGCTGACTTGTAATGTCATATGTGTTGATTTTGTCATCTCCATACTAATAACGCAGTAAAATGGAGGGTTTAGTATATCTTTGAATTAGCATATTCCTCTAGTTTTTGAGATTTAGTGAGTTGTGTACCATTCCTATTAACCTTGTATGTTGTCTTCACACATTTCTTTCTCATTACCAGGTTAAAGCTGTTGCAGAGGAAATGGGGATCGGATTTTTAGGAATTGGTTTTCAGCCTAAATGGGGACTAAAGGACATACCAATAATGCCGAAGGTATGTTTAAGTTTAAAGGAAAATAATATTTTTTAGGTAGCGGACACAATTAAGTTTGAATAGTGAAGACCCTTGCCAAGATAGTAATTGGTCTCTCTAGCATGGTTTGATTTTCCGGTCAAAGGAAGAAATATTATTTAATACATCAACTTCCAGGTCGATATCAAAAGTGATATACAAAACTTTACGGTTAGCAGATGTAATACATCATTTTTTAATATTTGTACTTTGTTAAGTTACCATTCCATGTCAATAGTAGAAAGTATCAAGCAATAATCCAGAAACTCTTATCTTTTCTTGTTGGTCAAGTAAAAATGACTAGGACAAACTTATTCTAGTATCTAGCATGTCAAATTGATGCGTCTTTAAGTAGCTTTCATTCCATATGCCAGTTTCCATCGTCCTGTGATTTTGTTTTAGCCTTTACGCAAGTTACTGACATTGTGTTTCGGTTCAGGGAAGATACGAAATTATGAGGAATTACATGCCCAAAGTTGGTTCTCTCGGATTAGATATGATGTTTAGGACAAGTACTGTACAGGTTAGCATATCTTCCCTGATCTGATAAACATGCCTCCAAAAGCATATTCTGTTTGCGCATTCACTACAACTTCTCTTCCAAACTTGATGCGGATCCAATTTTACTTTTTACAGGTCAATCTTGACTTCAGTTCTGAAGCAGACATGATTGCAAAGTTCCGTGCTGGTCTTGCCATGCAGCCTGTAAGTGGCTTTTATTTCTTGTTTCGTCTAAATTCCATCACATATTGAGGGTATCTGATTAGTTCGGTTGATTACCAGATAGCAACCGCTCTATTTGCTAATTCACCTTTCACCGAGGGGAAGCCAAATGGTTATCTCAGCATGAGAAGGTATCTCGAAGTCTGATGCTGTTGTTGCTTTCAATATTGCTTTAGTTTCTTCACCCAAGCATTGACCTTAATGCTTCTCTGTTTTAACAGCCATATTTGGACGGATACTGATAACAACCGTGCTGGCATGCTTCCCTTTGTCTTTGATAAAACTTTTGGGTAAGTCTTTTTGATATATTATTGCTTTGCTATATTTTTGGGATAATTGCAAAAAAGTGTCCGTTGAACTTGTATTTTTGTTACACTTTGTATCCATTTTTTCTTGCAAAATGACGATTTTGCCCTTGAAATTTTAATTTTAAAAGTATAGAAATAGAGAATTTTCACCCCCTTAATTTTCTCCCTCTTTATGAATTATCAAATTTTACTAGCAGAATCAATTTCTTCATTATACTAAAGGAACTAGTCAAATTATCTTGATTCAATTATTCATTAATTGATAACTAATGGAAAGAGCGATTATGTTAGTAAAGTTTGATATTCGATTAGGTTACAAAAATCACTAATGTCAATCGGCTAGTTAAACTCACACCCTTCGGTACAAAGAGAGAAAATTATTAGAGGAAAATTCTGTATTTTTTTACTTTCTATTTTTTAAAACTTAATTAATACAAAGTGCAACAAAATAAAAGTTCATGGCACTTTTTTGCCGTTATCAAAGAAGAGGGCTATGATTTGCAAAAGGTGAATAGCACAGTGCACTTTTATTGCAATTACCCCTACATTTTACTTGACTTTTGGAGCTTGTCTTAAAACTATCACTATTAAATATCTCTACTTTTCATATTCAGATTACAAGGCAATTGTGTTACTCTTATGGCCGACTTTGTTAGTCATTTGATTTTTTTTCAAGTGAAGTCTTATATAATCTGAAAGAAATTAACCTTCTTTTTTTCTGAAGGTAAATAATCATTGATTACATGGTATGTTCATCATTTATTCGAACGTTTTGATGCAGGTTTGAGCAGTATGTTGATTATGCCCTTGATGTTCCAATGTATTTCATCTATAGGAAAAAGAAGTATATCGACTGCACTGGAATGTCCTTCCGGGTTTCCTTCTGTCCTTGATAACCTAGTCTTGTAATTTAAGACTTTCTTCCATGGCAAAAATCTAGTATACTCAAACAATTGTTACAAAACTGATTATACAAAATTTCTGCAGGACTTCTTGGCAGGGAAGCTTTCTTGTATGCCAGGTGAATTGCCAACCTTAAATGATTGGGAAAATCATCTGACAACAATATTTCCCGAGGTTTGTGATTTTTAATGAATTTTAGTCTTTTTGTGGTGATGATATTGCCCAACTTTAGTCATGTGTTACCCTTACGATGTTGCAGGTCAGGCTGAAGAGATACTTGGAGATGAGGGGTGCAGATGGAGGCCCGTGGAGGAGGTTATGTGCATTGCCAGCATTTTGGGTAGGCTTGTTATATGATGATGTGTCACTTCAAAATATTCTGGACATGATTGCTGACTGGACCCCAGAAGAAAGACTGATGCTAAGGAATAAGGTAAAATTGGAACTTTCATGATCAGATGAAACCTATACAACTTTCATGCTTGATACCAAAGCTTGTTTGTCCAACCGGTCAAGCATTTGAATTTGGGTCTTGGGACCCTAGTTCAAGTGCTATTTCTCTTCCCAACTTCTGTAGCCCTTTGGGTCTTTCTCTCCTTACTATCCAAGTGTTGTTGGGCCTTTCTTAAGATGGGGGTCAAGAACTTCGTGCCTCTCTTAAACAATATACTTACTGTATAGGGAAAATGTCATTTTCATACCCACTTTGACCTTTTGCTATCAAAAAACCCCTAAAGGTGAGAGATTATCAATAACACACAACCTTTCATATTTATCAAAAGCACCAGGATTTATACAGAAAAGGTGATGGTTTTATCTGGAACACACTGTCACCTTTCTCATTTATCAGTGGGTTTTTGGAACAAAATGACCCAAATGGGCCAAATCCAAATGTTTTTGACGATAAATGAAAGGTGACCGTGTGTTTTTGATAATGCCTCACCTTTACCGTGTGTATTTGAGAAACAAGGTCAAGGTGTGTGTGTGTTAATGAAGTTGCCCCTATCATAAATAATGTTGTTTTTATTCGTTGTATGCTTAAAGTTTGTTTCACATCATACGACCCTTATTGTATAACTTGTGCAACATGTGATTACTTCTTTCTAAGCAATTACCAAGGGCAGAATTAATCATATTATTGGCTTAGTAGGTTCCAAAGACAGGCTTAAAGACACCGTTTCGTGATGGATTGCTAAAACATGTTGCTGAGGATGTTCTAAAGTTGGCAAAGGTAACTCAAAACTGTGTTGCGGTTCTTGTTACTGTTGTTGCTGCGGGTCTTGATCTCTATTATATATAACATTCACCTTTCTCCAGGATGGCTTGGAAAGGAGAGGCTACAAAGAGTCGGGATTCTTAAATGAAGTTGCAGAGGTGGTCAGAACAGGTACACTGAAGCCTTTAGTCTTATCGATTTATCGTAACTTATACAGAATATTATTGGCAAATTAAGCACTATTAACTATCTCTAGAGCAAACAAATTCAGTATAATGGGTATTTGTTTCGGGATGAAAGGCATAGTATGCTTGTGAGTCAGAAAGTTCTATACACGCATCTATTATCTAGGGAAAATCTCACTGAGCTACTCTTATAAATGCACATTTCTCAATCAACTATCCCTAATTTAAATTTTTGATATCCCTCCTAAGCTTTCTTTTGGTCCCATTTCCCCCCAAATTTGTCAACTTTGGGGTGTGAAATGACGACAATTCTCATGTAAAAAATATAAAAAGGGTATTTTCATCATTTCACACCCAAAAGTTGACTGAATTTGGGTAAACAGATACTGAAATAACTTGAGAGTTGGCAGAAACTTGGGGATAGTTGATTGATAAACGTACATACTTAAGGATAGCTGAGTGAGACTATCTCTAATATCTATGCCCCAAGTTGCACAAAAACATGTTTGTGTAGTATCAAAAACATGTTTGTGTGGTATGAAGTATACGGAAAATGTTATTTACACACCCTCGACAACCTTTAATTCACAAAAACACACTATATAGTTGTTGGGTTATCAATAACACACTGTCACTTTTCTTCATTCACCAAAACCCCATGGATTCCGTTAATTTGTTAAAAAAACCATGATAAATGACTTTTTTAACCAACTAACGGAATCCATATGTGTTACTGATAACCCAACATCTATATAGTGTGTTTTTGTGATTCAAAGGTGGTCGAGGGTGTTTTGATAAAATCACTTGAGTGAGTACATTTGATTGTCATCCATGGTGAAGTATAATTTGTCGTTGCCACAGGGGTAACACCGGCAGAGAAGCTTCTGGCGATGTACAATGGCGATTGGGGACAGAGTGTGGATCCCGTTTTCAAAGAGTTGCTCTACTAAATATGAAATACATTCTTCCTTCTCAAGGGACCTATCGGACTCAAATCCATGAGTGTAACTTTTGCATTTCAGTCACTGCTTAGAATAAACTTTCATGGCCATTTTCAACATCGTTATTAGCTTTTCCTGAAGTATTTCTGTTCATCGTTATTGTCACATTAATGTGTACTATGAAATGGTGACGCACCTTGTTGTGTTTTATCTGTTTTATGAGTAATTAATAGCTTGATTTTGCCGGTGAAGTGGTGGATCTGCTTCTTGTGGCTGAAGCCAAGTTTACCATACCTGACTTTGTTGTCCTTCACAAGTAATAGATTTGAGCATCACATACTGTCCAGAAACAATTAAATGCGAAGTAAAAACAGGAGGATCGTATTTATTTGTTGTGTGATAATTTATCTATTTATAAAATACCCATGTGCCGTGCAGCAATTTTTGTAGACTATTTTACATTATAAATGATCGTCTTGCATAGGCAGATCTAGAGGGGTCTTTCAATTTCGTCTCTTTCTAAACTTTTTAGTTTGATACTCATATACTTTATCTCTCGATTTCGTCTATTTTCAGGTATTATTCAAATACATTTGTAATTTTTATGCCCTAGTATAATAATACTTGAGTTTTTTAATAGAAAATTAATATGAGTGTTAGTTTTTGACTCTCAAATAATTTCATTGAATGATGAGTGAGTTGTTAAAAGAGTAAATTAATATTGTTAACAATTTTAGCATGTCTTATTTGAAATTTAACGTATTTAATGTATTATTTTTCATAACTATTATGCTAATAATAATACACAATTTTATTAATTATCGATGACATACCTTGAAATGATTTTTTTTAGCAGCAAAGCATATATTAAAACACCGATTCTTTGAAATAAAGAATACCACTTATATCGTCTTGTGGATAATTCGTAAGGTATTTGATTGTTGTGTTTTTTTCTACCGTATTTATTTGTTTATGGATAGTTTGTGGGTATTTATCTGCAGTTAGATCCTCCTTAATGCGAGTGGTGATTTGGTCAACAGATTCATCCAAATCGCCAATCGTGCTGGATGGTGTTTCGGTCACGAACTCACCCAACTATGACAATTTGGCTTACGTCTCCTAATCACCCGGTGTAACGTGTGGTCACAATTTCAACGACTGAATCGTCTACAAACGATTAGCCACCAGCGATTGAATCATATTTCTCCATAAAACTTGACGATTTCTATTCCTATTCCAGAATCGTCCCTCCTTCTCCTCTCTCATTTTTCGGCCATTTTATCATTTGAAATATTGAACATCGAACAATGAAATAAGCCACGTCATACTTTTCATTCCAAATCGGGATGTCCCTCCCTCCAAATCGGTACATCTGGGGGAGTGGTTTATGGACCCTACGAAAAAGAGTAACGTAAGCTATTGCGTTTTGATGAACAAGAGGCAACTCGGAACTCTCCACGTGGCTGGCCAGAAAGCAAGAGCCGTGTGGACTTGACTCACTGACTCGCGCACCTCGGGACTGACCTCAACTTCGTGTCCCAAGTGGCATCTGAATCACGCGCCTGTGTGTGGTGAGAGTTACTTTGTCTTTTTATTACATCCTCGTATTCAGGTGTTGTCTTGTCTCCCACCACACACCTTCATAAATATCTCCGACCCTTTATTTCATGAAGTAATGAGAGGCTTTGTATCACTGAGGTGGATTCACGATCCACTACTTCAATAAAACAGTTACAACATCTTTTTCATTTTGCTTTCCCAAAAACGAAATGTGTTCAATCCTCAAAGAAGCGAGTCTTACCGTTACAATTTAGGGCATCCACAGTGGTACTGTCGACTGTTGGTGAAGAGTGGTCGGCAGGAAGCGTTTAAAAATTATTTTTTATTGACTTATAGTCAGCTCTCCCAGCCAGTACCCTACAATGCTAGGTGGTTAAAGCGTTTATGATAGCCATTTTTGTTTCTAATCGACAGTGAGAAGAGGCGTGAAGCTCCCAACCAGCCCTCTCGTCAATATTATTATATTATTTCTTCTTTCCTACTTGTTGGACTCTCTCTTACTTTTTTGCTCCCAACCTCTCTATTGTGGATGCTCTTAGGGGTGTTCATAAGATCAGCCGGATATCTATCTATCATGATTCGTAATTCGTTATTATTAATATAAATCGATAAAATATTATACAATTAATGTTTGATGTCTCCGTACTAGAAATTAGTCTTGTTCTTTTATTTTTTTAGGTGTTTCCTTTGTGTGTTCACTTTTCCATCTTAATAAGATCTCTTTATATATATTCAAAAAAGAAAATTATTTCAAACTTTTTTTTAGCTAGAATGGAAAACTACTTAAATATTTTGAACTCTCACTGCTTATAATAGGAAACTAAACTATTCTAATAACATTTAAAATTCAAAATAAAATACCACGTGTTCTATTGTGGGATTTAAACGATATTTTTTTTAGACTTGTTCCAATTTCTTAAGCATGTTTCTGGTTTTAATTATGTCAGTTCGGTTTTGTCTTATGTGCATCCTGCATGGTCAACAAACATCGTCTGATCTTGATCCCAACTTAACCTCTGCTCTATTTTATTTTAGTAAAAGCGACTTTTATTCTTTTAAAAGAGTCAGTACATATTTTTAAGTTCTATCGAAACAAATATGATAACCTGTAACTACGTAACGTCTAGGACGTTGTGTTGAGATGTCATAGAAGCGACCTAAAACTGACACCAAAGATAATGAACTAGAACAGTAATGAAATAAACACTCAAATCTAATAACGAGAAACTGAAAGACAATAAAACTAAAACCCGCTGACGATCACTGCTCAAGGGGGGGGGGGGGGGGGGGGGGTCTGAATATCGTTGGGTCTCCCGAGGGCGACACTCTGCTTCGTTGATAAACCCGAATCTGTGATCGGTAGTGGAGAAGGGCTGACAGGGCACCCTCAGAGACCTCTTCCTGTCCCTGAGCTCTGCCGGGTGACTCATGCGTGTCGGCGGGGCTGTTTCCCAGCCCTCGCCCAAACTATGACTCATCGGCCACCCTATTCTTCTACTGCCGGTTGCTCCATCACTCGAACTCCGCCATACCTCCCAGCGATGAACGGTAGAACTTCAAAAGTTGCCCGACCTCTACCCCTGGATCCTCCACCATAGGATCCCGGGGTCATAGCCGTTGAGTCCGCCAAGAGCCGTTCTCATACTGAATGCCCCACCTCTGCTCTTTTTTTATTAGTAATAAAAGTATAAAACGGTAGATTATAAGCTAATCACAAATTAATTAAAGGCTAACTTCTTACAAAAGATACTGGCATTTACAATTTGCTCCCTCTGCCACCTGCCTCTTTCCATATTTGTCCGGTTGTGTAGTATATTTAATTAGTTGCTTTATGTGGCCTGTTTGTGAGTGTATCCTTGTATATCAATATACCTCAACTACAATATTCAAATCATCAAATAGAACAAAACTGTTCTAATATAACTAAAAGTGACAAAGTATGGAACGACTACCAATTCCATATGGACAATCATCACCAACATTTCGTCTTTTAGTGTTCATCTCGAAACCGTTGAATGCATTTGACGATAACTACTTTTCTTTGTGTTGTCATGTCTAAGACGCCCTCTGTAAAAAGTGTATTCAAAATGTTTTGAATAATTTTATTGGATAGTCTATACTTCTTTATATAGGATATTACAAGGTTCCTAAAAAGAAATAAGTATTACATAGTATGTTAATTAATTATTATTATTAAATCAAATCGGAATAAATTAATTTGTTTATTTTGATTTGATCATACCTTCAATAGTCCCTCTCAAGTTGGAGCATGAAGATTCGTAATGCACAACTTGAAAAGGTGATATTAAAACGATCACGTTGAAAACCTTTGGATGGTGTAAACAGCTACTCGTCTTGGAGCCAAGGTTGTAAACGGCTACTCATCTCGGAGTCGACGGTGCTAACAGCTACTCGTCTCGGGGCCGACGGTGCAAACAACATATTCTTTCATGGCTGACGGTGCAAACGGCATCGCGTCTCGTGGAGACGATGCGAAAAAAATCCCATATTGTGGCCAACGGTGCAAACGGCATCTCGTCTCGTGGAGACGGTGCAAAACATCTCGTCCTGAGGCTTCCACACTCCCCCTCAAGTTGGAGCATGGAGATTGGTAATGTCCAACTTGAAAAGGAGATTGTAGAACAATCACGTCTTATGCCTTTGGATGGTACAAATGACATCTCGTCTCGGGGCCGACAATGCAAACGACTACTCGTCTCGTGGCCGACGGTGCAAATGACATCTTGTCTCGTGGCCGACAGTGCAAACACATCTCATCTCATGGCTGACGGTGCTAACATCATCTCGTCTGGTGACTGACGTTGTAAATGGTGTAGAAGGTAGAACACGGTTGTGGTTGATGACCACGATGAGGAAGCGAAATAGCTAGAAAAAAACACAAATAAAATAAAAATTAGGATCAAATATGTCCTTCAGATGCCCTGCCCACTTGTTAGAACCATAAGCTAACAAGTGGGCAAAGCTACGGATTCATAAAAACTTTTCAAAGATCGAAAACCGGGAGCTCTGATACCATGTAAAAAATGTATTCAAAATGCTTTGAATAATTTTATTAGATAGTTTATACTCCTTTTATACAGGAGATTACAAGGTTCCTAAAAGGAAATAAGTATTACAGAATATATTAATTAATTATTATTATTAGATCAAATCGGAATAAATGAATTTGTTTATTCTGATTTGATTATACCTTCAATACCCTCCGATACAAACACAAGGTAGGATTCCTTGATGGATCCATCCCTAAACCCGATGTCCAGTAAAGAAATTTCCAGTTGTGGATCCAATGAAATGCGATTGATCAACTCTTGGTTGCTCAATTCCTTAGGCAAGGAGTTACAGCTCAATTGTGTTTACACCGAAACAAGAAAAATATGGGGGATTTGGAACAACGATTCACTCAAGGAATCACACCACGAGTTTATGCTTTTCGCTGCACAATTGCCTTGTTACAAAAAAAAAGGTCAATCTCGATCTATTATGGAAACATAGAATCTGTGTGGGATGAATTATAGGGTCTAGGTCTACGCTCAATACATGTCTACACCTGTGGCCTTCGCACATGTAACGCCACCAAAAGAATGCAAGTCATGCGGGAAGAAGAACAAGTTTATGATTTTCTCATGAGACTTGATAAGGATTACTTTATAATTAGATCTCGAATTCTTAGCCTCGAGCCTTTACCGGGACTTAGAAGGACCTATGCCATGGCATGCCAGGAGAAGTGACAAGTCGCGAGCTTCCATGACAAAGGGCATTTCAGTATGACCATCAGCGGGTTAGGCACTCGATTTTATAAGGTTTGGGGATTTTGGGGTTTCCCCGCATTGGAGATTTTAAGACTTGAGAAGGATAGATGGCCGAAAATCGATGGTGGTTGGGTTTGATTTCCATGATAATCATCTGACGGTCGTGGTCGTTTATGAAAATAACATTATAACAATGTCTGGAAACAGACCACTATTTTGTTGGGTCTTGTAAATTTAAATTTGGGTGTAATGGTAATTGCTAATTAATGTTGTCTAGTTTATGTTTGGTTGAGTTTGTGAACTGAAATCAAAGTATTTTTGCTTAATAAAGAGAGATAAGATTGGTTGAGTAATTGGGTTTATGAACTGACATTGAAGTGATCTTTGCTTAATCAAGAGAGATAAGCTTAGTTAATTAATTTGCTTCCTTTGTTTCAAAAGCATGCTTTGAATGCTGAGAAAAAGTAAAGAAATAAAAACAATGAATAAATGTTGAATTTTTAAAAAATGGTAATTAAAGATTTTTTATAAAATAATTTTAAAATAAATATATATTAAATAAAAATAAGTTAAATTAAAGACATATTTTTTTAAAAAAAAAAAGGATTAATGAAACTGAGACTCGGTGGGTGGATTATGAATCTCGTCGGCGAAAATCTTGAGCTTTACCAGATCTAGTCGCAAGCGCACTGTCTGCGTTGCTCGGGTTTGACGGGTTCGTCAGTGTTATCCAATTACTAGTTTATCCTTGGTTCGGGGAATAGGAGTAGACGTTCCTTTGTCTCGGTAGCCAAATATCATGCAAGTTTTCTCTAGTTAACGAGACTTTCAGGTATGTCTTAAGCCCGTCTTCCTTGTGTGGAGTTTGTGTGGTGGATCGAGAGAGTGGGTTGATCTTAAGCTCAAGACTCTCTTGTATGTGGTGGGCGTTTGTTGGGAGCTTCCTACTTGACTAACTGGAGACGAGATCTTCCGTGTCATCGCAAATTCCAACCTCGGTGGCTGGATTTCTATTCTTCGTTGCTTAGTTTGGTCATTGCGAGGGAAACAGACTCAAGGAGTTCGATCCGTTTTGGGTGTTGGCCTCCAGAGTTCTCATCTCGACTGTAGATCTGTTTCTTGAAGTGATGTTGGTGGAGACTCTCTCGAGTCATCGGAGGTCACTAGTGTCAGTTCCGGTCGTGGGACGTGCTTCTTTATTCTCGCTGGTACTGATCATTGCGATTTTTCTTTGGTCGCAACTGGTGGTTTGTTTGGTCGCATGGAGCTACTTTTCAGAGTTGGTTGTGGGACGCACTTCTTCATCGACCCAGGTGTTGATCGTCGTGGTTTTGATAGTTCGATGTGGTGCAAGTTCTTGTATCCCCTATATTTTACCTAATATTGTGTCGCCACTTTGTCCGCATATCGTTATCTGCTTGGTATTCAACTTATCCCTTTCCATTTGTGGTGAAGGCATGTTGGTTTATGGTGCTGGCCATCGGTGAGTGGTTCGGCTATTGTCCCTCTTGTTCTTAACCTTATGTTTCGATTTTGGGTCAAGTGTGTCCGGGTGGGTCTTACCCTCAGATCTGTCTGTGTCGTTTGTGGTGTTGGCCTCCGATTTCTTAGGGTCAACCTTCCAATATGTGTGATAGGTTGATGGTCCTAATAAGACAGGGTGTCCTACTTTCTTAAACAATCAGTTGCGTTTATGCTAGTTCCGATTGTGCTTAATGGTTGGAAAATCCGAGTTTCAGACCTATTTATTATTTGTGCGCTTCGTGGTAGTAATATCTGGGTGTTAGACATTTTTATTCTTTTTGGTTTTGTGCTTAATGGCCGTAAAATTTGGCATCCAACTCCTCCATATATGGACACTCGTCGTTAGACATTTTGAATAAGAATTAATGAGAGAAATTTGAGAAAGATATTGATGGTTTGATGAAGGAGAATGGGTGTATTTACAGATGAGAAAATTTAGCTATTTTAGATTAAAATCTGATTTTTTGTATTTAATTTATTTTATACCTTTTATCGACTATTATTTAATAGGTCGAAATCGCAAAAACCACATGTCACAGCACGCGACACACGATTTCGGTCCACTAAATCATAGATCACAAGTTGCGAATGGAGCAGTGGGTCCGAACGTTGTATATGGTCTAACATAGCATTGAATCTTTTGTCTCCGAGCAACACACACATACCATGAAGACCATGCAGCCGCCCATAAATGACTTAGACTAAATAATATCGCACCCACCAAATTCTATCGCCTATACATGAAAATGACGCCACTAAAATTGCACTTCTCTTTTTCTTATTCCTCGCAGCCTCTTCTTCCCACTTTCTCCCACTTGCAGCCACAGTCAAAAAAACATTAAAGACACATTTCGTTTTTTCAACCTCGTCTTATTAAATAAAGACAATTATAAAAAATAACCCTCATATATTAAACGTTTACCTTGTGTTCAGTGTTCCTAAACAAAAAGTTCTTCTATGTTTTCTTTAATTTGTACAATCTATTACAAAATTTTAGAAATAAAGAAAAACACTTATCTGTCATGATATTAGAGGAAAACCTATTTATTCTTAATTATAAATTATTAAAATATCATACTCGATAGACATTTCTTATAACCCCACATGATATCTAAATATCATTTCTACAAACATATATAATACTTAAGAGACATTTTTTTGTGTAAAAAATATATCATAATTCAAGGATAAAATTGTTATCTGCAGGCATGGTTGTAAAAAGCGTTAGGCGCTAGTCGGGCGGTGAGAACTCCTAAGCATCCGGCGTAGACTAGTCGGGGCCTAACGAGGACTAGGCAGATTTAATTTTTTGATATTTTAATTATTCATAAATATATATATTACACAAATATGATTAAAAAAATTTAATATATATATATATATATATATTATATTTGTATAATATAAAAAAATCGAGAATAAAAAAAACTAAATTTATGCTCTTATTTTTATTTTACTCTTTATTTTAATAAAAATCTAAACTATAATGGTAAATCATCAAAAAAGGACATGTCCCATATTCTTTTTATCAAAAACTGTAAAACCATTACAAATATATTGTTTCTCTAACTTTTATCTCTTTTTGAAAAACTCAATTTCACAAATTGGAGTTTTAAGTTTCTGATTAATCGAATGGGACGACAAGTCGAATGCTTTTCAGATTTTAGGACCTAAAATAACCAACGAGTCAAACGTTTTTTTTTTACAGATTTTGGGCTTATGCGTGAGCCTAAACAAACTAAGCGGAGACTTTTACCACATTGACTGCGACATATCATGACCCAATTTAGATTGAAAATATAACTTTTCATTGAAAAGGGTAAATTAGAAAAGTAAAAAGCTTCATTTTTTGCCACTATCCCCTGATATTAATCACCGAGTCGAAATCACTTTGTTAACGTTGGTGCTGTACAGTTCACTAAAAACAATTTCGTGTACGTTTCGATAGTCACACCTAATATTGCTGAAAACGGTTCAAGACCCCTAAAAATGGCTGCTTTTAGGTGTGACACTAAGCAACAAAGTGCTGCCAGTGAACTACATGTGTTCTGAAGCGATGACGTGTCATCAAATTTCAAAAAAACAGTAACCACAACCACACAGATGACAGAGTCACGAGGATTGATTAACCAGCTCATACGTAGTTACTAGTTACTGAAAATAAGGTTATTAAAGCCTGCAAGCAGGTGAATCAGGGTATATAAATACGTGGATAATCAGCTGACATAGGATATTAAATCCAATTTAATATATATAGAGTTTAGTTAATCATACAAAACTTATAATCAATCGATATAATCATACGCGTGAAATGAATACTTTTTATATTATAATTTGGTGTACTATTTATATAATAAAATTAGATGTTTAAAAACTGTATGATGATTCATGCGTTTTGAATCAAGTCTACCGCATATTTATTTAGATGGAATCCACTAAATATTCTTTTACCACGAACGAATTGTAGACTAAGAGCATGCACAACGCTACGAACCAGGATGCGAACCGTGACCCGTTATTTAGCGGTTCGTGGTCACGGGTCGCGCGTGTGGAGCGCGATTTCTACGGTCATGAACCGCTATCCCAGTTCGCTGGTTTGTGGGTCGTTGGTCGCGCGCCAACCACTCACGCAGCAACACGTGGCCTCTCATTAGTTTTTGTAGAAAAAATACAAAAAATCAGAGTTAAACTAAATATAATTGGTCTATTCACAACCTGAGTCCCAACTCGAACCCCTATTTAATCTTCTCCACTGCGAAACACACTCGATTTGAGCAGCTAGAAACTACTATTTTATAGATTTGACCCACAAAACTCTTAATCCTAACCTTTAACACGAATCCTTACATTGTACATGTTCTAAACTGATGTCCATACGAAAATGAGGTGATGAATCACTGCAAGTCGGTAAGTGGGCCCGTCAGAATAAGAGGCGCAACTGAACTGCCAATGCCACGCGTCGGTTTCTCAGAACTTCCCATTCCCAGTTGGGCCTTCTTGGCCCACAAGTTGGCGCCTACACCGAACCTACCTCCCCCTCTTTGTTCTTACCGCTTCTCCGCCTATATAATCGCCCCTCACTCCCTTCCTTCTCCATCCACATTCGCTTTTTTACACAGCTCCATTTCGCTTTCTGTTCCGTTTCTCGCCTTTCAATCTCAATCGATCGGAGGATCCAATCCTGGTTTAGCGAATTGCTCCGCGAAGATTTACGATGGAGAACAAGGTTACTCTCTCCGGTTTGCTGAGGAACACGGCTCTGCAATTCCCTCACCGCCGTGCGATCTCGGTTCCGGGGAAGTTTGATCTCACCCACGCTCGCTTGCAGGAGCTTGTCGACCAAGCCGCCGCTCTCCTCCTCGGCTCCGGCATCTCCGCCGGCGATGTCGTCGCTCTCACGTTCCATAACACCGTGGAGGTATTTTTTTCATTTTTTAAAAATTTTCTGTTTGGTTCCCGAGAAAAACAACAACCTCGATTCCGTTTGATTGACGTTGCGTGCGAATTAGCGATTGTTGGATTAATTGATTTTGTATTTTATTTGTTTGTTTGCAGTTTGTGGTGATGTTTCTGGCTGTGATTCGATGCCGAGCCACGGCGGCGCCGCTGAACTCGGCTTACACGGCGGAGGAGTTCGAGTTCTATCTCTCGGACTCGGAATCGAAGCTTCTAGTGACGTCGCAGGACGGTAACGGAGCTGCTCAATCCGCCGCTTCGAAACTCAAAATCCCGCACGTCGCCGCCGTGCTGCCCGCCGGCGATTCCGTCGTCACGCTCTCGCCGTCCGTCGCCGAGCCGAATTCCGATTTCGTCGCCAAGCTCGTCAACGATCCGTCCGACGTGGCTCTGTTTCTTCACACCTCCGGGACCACCAGTAGGCCCAAGGGCGTGCCCCTGACTCAGCTCAACCTCGGCTCCTCCGTCCTCAACATCAGATCGGTCTACAAGTTCACCGAGTCCGACTCGTCCGTACTCGTCCTGCCCCTGTTCCACGTCCACGGCTTGGTCGCCGGGTTCCTGAGCTCACTCAGCGCCGGCGCGTCGATCACACTGCCCGCCGCCGGAAGATTCTCGGCCTCCACTTTCTGGAAGGACATGAACGCGTGTAACGCCACGTGGTACACTGCCGTCCCCACAATCCACCAGATCATTTTAGACCGCCACCTTGCTAAACCGGAACCGGCTTACCCGAAACTCCGGTTCATCCGGAGCTGCAGCGCGTCTCTGGCCCCGTCCATCATGGCCCGGCTCGAGGAAGCGTTCGGCGCTCCGGTCCTGGAAGCCTACGCGATGACGGAGGCGGCCCACCAGATGTGCTCCAACCCCTTGCCGGAAGACGGCGGCCACAAGGCCGGCTCCGTCGGCAGGGCCGTCGGACTAGAACTTGCCATCCTCGACGAAAACGGCGTCGTACAACCGTCGGAAGCCAACGGCGAGGTCTGTATCAGAGGACCCAACGTAACCAGAGGATACAAAAACAACCCAGAAGCCAACAAAACCGCCTTCAAGTTCGGATGGTTCCACACCGGCGACGTCGGCTACTTGGACTCCGACGGCTACTTGCACCTCGTCGGCAGGATCAAGGAGCTCATCAACCGCGGAGGCGAGAAGATCTCTCCGATCGAGGTCGACGCCGTGCTACTGGCCAACCCCGACATTGCTCAGGCCGTCGCCTTCGGAATCCCCGACGACAAATACGGCGAAGAGGTAACAAAATTGAAAAAAATCCAAATCAGAAAGGGATAATAACTCCACAAAACAACTATATTATCGACCATATCACATCGTTGGATGATTTTTTTTCAAAAACCATAATCTGCACAATTTTAACAAATCGTTAGTTTTTTTGGTGTGTCAAAAGCACGTGCGTGTGGATTATGGTTTAGTCGTGCGTGACACACCAAAAAAAACCAACGATTCGTCAAAATTGTCACGGCAGATTATGGTTTTTAAAAAAAAATTCACCCAACGATGTGATATGGTCGATAATATAGTTTACATTTATATTGTGAAAACGAAAGTCGAACAATAGTTGTTTTGTGGAGTTATCCCAATCAGAAATCAATTGATCAAACCCAAATCAGTCCTTTTAATTTCATTCCCAATCCGATTGTGCAGATTGTTTGTGCTGTGATTCCTCGGGAAGGGTCGGAGGTAGACGAAGCAGGAGTGATAGGTTACTGTAAGAGAAACCTAGCGAGCTTCAAGGTTCCGAAGAAAGTGTTCATCACAGACTCGTTGCCGAAGACTGCGAGTGGGAAGATACAGAGGAGGGTCATCGCGGAGCACTACCTTGCTCAGATCTCCACAGCCAAAGTTCCCAAATTCGGAGCTTGAAGGAACAGTTTGGGACATCCTCTGTGGCTCTAAATTTGTCTACCTCGTAGTGGTACCGAATAGGGTGTTTATTAATCAAATCAAAACCGTAGCATCAAAGAGGATATTGTATTTGTTTTTTTCATTGGTTTAATAGTAATGAATTGGGTATTTGTACAATGAAGTATAAATGGAATGGAGTAATAATATATGATGTCAAGCCCATGCAAATCTGCTAGAAACAAAACAGCCCATGATAATGTTTTTTTTGTGAGTCTTGTTCGGGCCTTCTAGTAATAATATTGTATTCAAAACCATGCAAATCTGCTAGAAACAAAACAGCCCATGCTGATTCCATGTCTTGTGTTATCAGCTCTCTTTTAGAGCTTGGATTCGGTAAGGTTGATTGGGTCAAATCTAAGGTCGAATTTGTTATTGTCTCGTGTGTAGGTTGGATTCGACGGATTGATTTTGAAAAGATCTAACGTCGAATTTGTAGTGTAGATTTGATCTAACGTTCTGGGGTGATCTGTGGAGACTGAAAGTCCCCCGGATCCAACATTTTATTTGGAGAGGGGCTTCAAATATTTTACAAACGGCTCTAAGTCTCAGATACAAGAGAGTGGATATTCCGTAGGGTGTGGTTTTTGTGGGGAGGAGGAGTCGGGAGTTCATGTTTTATTTTCTTGTCCCAAGGCGATAGAAGTTTGGAGCAGGGTCTTAAATATGCATGTAGTGATACCTGACTCTGTAATGGATACTTTGAAGGTGAGCTAGGGAGGGATGGATGGAGAAAGAGCTGTTTTGATGGCAGTTATTTGTTGGGAAATTTGGAGAGTCCGAAACAAATTGATGTGGGATGAGAAGGAGAGTTCGGGTGAGAATATGGTAAGAGCTGCTTCGAATTTCTACTCATGGTGGAAGGAGGCTCAATTTACTGAGCCTAATGGTAAGGGTGGGGTGCTCGGTCCCGGGTGAAATGGCAAAGACTACTGGTGGGTGCTTGGAAAGTGAATGTGGACGGGGCCATCGGTGGGAGAGATGGAGGAGGCGACGGTATTGTATTTAGGGACGAGACTGGTTCAGTAGTACGATGAAAATGTATTCTATTTTCGAGAATAAAGGATCCTCAGGGCCGACCTCACCCTTTGGCCGTTTAGGCGACCGCCTACGGCCACACCGAGGAAAATGCCCCATATAAAAAAAATGGCTTTTGATATTTAAAACCCAGCAGTTTGTTGCCTTCTATGTTCATGCCCCCCTTTTTATTTTTTTTATTTTTATATTTTAAGAATGATTTGGGGTTATGGACTTAAAGCCCAACTTCCCATAAAACAAATACTAATTACCAATCGGTAATCAGGTACGCAGCCATATTTTTTCTTCTTCTTTTTTTGATTATATTTTAGTCGAATTATGTTTCTAAAACAGCAAAATTTTGTTTGTAATACTATTTTTTCTAATTTTATTTCACAAATCATGTATAAATATGAAGGTAGTTTTAGGTTTATATTCATCTTAGTTACTTCTAATCATTTTTTTTTCCAAATTCTCTATTGATTCATTATGATTTCCTCCTCAAATTCTAGTTCTTTTTTAAAAAAAATATATCTTTTATTTCTATATGATATTTCTTGGTTGTAGAGAACAAAGACAAACACGACGAACAATCTGCAATACAAAGTTATAATGTTAATAGTTAAGTAACGTTACTACTGGTTCGGTAGTAGAATGGAAATGTATTCTATTCCCGGGAATAAGGGATTCTGAGACGGTAGAGGCTCTCACTATGAAGGAGGCGTTGAGGTGGATCCGAGACAAAGAGTGGTTGAGGGGGTTTATTGAGACTGATTGTCTAATGTGGTGCTGACAATCTCTAATTCAGAGTCATTTTTTGCACCAATTAGAGACATTATTGATGACTGTAAGCACCTCTTGCAGGAAATCTCAAACTTTCAGGTCGGACATGTTCGACGAGAGGGAGACAAAGTGGGACACGAGCTGACTTGTAATGCGCAGGATTAGGTTAATTATGATTTGAATTGTTCTTTTGTTCCGAGACTATCCAAGGTCTAGTTTTCAATGTTTTTCTAGTAATAATACAAGTTTTCTTTAAAAAAAAAGTAATTTGAAAGTGCCTTATTTTGTCAGGTGTAACAATCATTTATATAAAATGAGATTTTATTATTGTCTTGATTAAAAAAAATTGGAATTTTCAGTTCTTGCAGTTTAAAATTATTTTTTTGAATAATTATTACAGAAATTAGTTTATTCATTGAAATAAAACACGGTATCAAAGACTCACACAAACGTAAAATTATTAATATGTTAAATGTAATACTAATTAGGATCATCACATCCTATTTTGCAACGCGCAGATAGGAACCTAATTTTTTCTGTGCACAGCCCCTCCACCCTCCCCCTCCTTGGTAGCCATCATTGAAGCCCCTCTTTCCACCATTGAAGTCCTCCTGCTTCCACCATCGAAGCCTCTGTTTCAAAGCTCTCTTCCAACCTTCGGGTTTCAGATCTATTGTCGTCGTTCATTTGATCGGAGTCGATTTTATTTTTTTCTTGTCTTTTTTGCAGACAGACTACCTCCTCAGGTCGTCACCTATCGTTCAATCCGTGCCACGGCCTCTCCCTCGCCTCGCGCTACCAATCATGCGTCGCTGGACCGGTCCCGCCTTCGAGCCAATAGCCACCGTGGCCCTCTGCCGTTTTCCGGAATACGGGCTCCACGCGCCGTCTTCCATCTGCAGCGGCCTCCCGCCCCAGGGTCACCCCTCGCCGACATGGGTCCGCTCCCTAGATGGATCTGGGATCCGGGAGAAGGGACGGTAGACTGGGGCCTATTTCACCGGCACCCGAATTCGGGACTCTCAACCCCGAACAAGCTTTTGCAGCAGGGAGGTCTCGAGGAATATGCACTAAAGGCTAATTCTCTAGTAGATTTCACTGTTTTAGATCGAATAATCTTTTGGCTCAATAAGTTTAGGACTTTGGTTTGTTATTTTTTTGTAACGTTGGATCGAGGAACACTAGGGTTGGGACAAAAAACTGGTATCCGGGACTGTTATGTCCCTCATTGTAAGCATGATATAAAATCGTAATACAACTAACTCTTTCCCGTTTTAAAAAAAAAAAGATCATCACTAATGATGGAAAGAAATAAAAAACAGAATAAAATACCCGGAAAGGAGATTTTTACTCGAGGCTGACTTGTCATGATCAGAAGCAAAGTGGGCCACGGAAAGGTTGGTACAGTGTCGCACTATATCTATCCTCTACCCACCTCTTATCCAGTGGCAGCAGTTGAGATCCTCACTGATTTTGCATCTCTTTTTGTCGGGAAAAGATACACTACGGTCAGGACCACCAGATCCGGTGCTCGGGGCCCTAGAATCGTTTCTGGTAATGGTACCATTAAACTGATTGATTGACGTTTAACTCGTTTTTAATGTGTTTTTATTTATTAGTTTAGTTTAATCGGTTGACATGTTGATGTTGAATTTTGATAGTTTTGTATGGACTTTTGGGGGCGATGAGGTGGAATTGAACTGTTTTGAGGACTTCTGAATAGTGGGATGGAGCCAATGGTGTTAAAGTTGGTCTAGAAGGTTGATTAGGTGTGGAAGTAGTTATGTCGATCCAATTAGTATTACTCGAATGGATTTTGTCGGCTGTTCGACTAGACTCTGATTAGGCCAGTCAGGCGGGCCGATACGACGCTATATTGTTGTTTTAAAAACTCGACATCGACGAACATACATATTTTTATTTTTGAAACGGGTAACCGGAGACTTTCATTAATACCAAATGGTAATAAAGCACGAACATACACATTTAATATAGGAGTTTCTTCCGAAAACAACGGTTTTTAGTATTTTTTTTCTTCACATTATACTATTTTGACTTATTTTCCGCATTCTAACTGTATGGTAACTTATTTTTTACATTTTACTAGCGTTAATTTTTACGAATTGTGTTAGGATGTGAAAAAATAAGTCAGAATAGTATAATGTGAAGCCGCCCGAGATAATAGCCGATATGGCTTCCTCGACTCCCATTACTACCTCGTAGGGAAAGCAGACGAGAGATCGACAAAGCCCATAGAGGACCGCTATACCACAACAAAGAGACGAGACAACGAGAAGAAAGAGGAGCAAAAGGGAGCTTATTGTCTTATTACAATAAGGGGTTGATTCCCTGGCCGTCAATGGCCTTAGAGAAACGAATTGTGTTAGGATATGAAAAAATAAGTCAGAATAGTAAAATGTGAAAATGAAAGTAAAAAACCGTCATTTTCTGAAGTTATTCCTTTAATATACTTCGGTTGATACAAACTAAGAAAATAAGCATCGTCAGGTGATAGCTACTCTAATTTTTCATCATTCTCGTCACCCTCAGTGTCGGGGCACTTGTATAGTATGACAAGGATACCTTATCAATACTTCCATCTTTAGTGTCTCCCGCATAATCGTACTCTCCATTATACTCTTTTACGGGATATTCGTCAATTGGGGGCTCTTCTTTTCGTTGCACTCATCTCGTGGGGATTCTTCAATCGGAGATGAATAATCTTTTTTGGATATCTGAGGAGCAATACTGGGTACAAATAACTAATATGTCACACCTTCTAGACGAAAAGTAATTTGACAAAAGTTCGTCAGAACATCATTCAACAATATGTTCATGGATATGCGAAATTGTGTACAAAGCACGTAAAAAACTATATTGCGATTGCATAACATCATTTAGTTGGAAACAAATATATTAGACTCATGTATAAAGGCCTTTGGAAATGGACGAAGTTCACATGATAAGACCTTCTACAGTCGGGTCTCGTCGTCGTCAAAATCGGAAGAACATCTATTTTCCCCTTCGTGGGGTCGAATCGGTGTCTTTTGTCACGTCGAATCAGTGAAGACGCTTTAGACGGTCTATGAATCTGTCGACTCGGGGCAGAGTATATTCCATAGATTCAATGTTGACCAAACGAATCAGGGGACGACACGTGAATACGTATCGGCGCGCCGAATCTGACTTGGCCGGTGATTCTACCACACGTCCGTGGTCAGCAGATTCGGTTGACCAAAATATTTGTTTTTTTAAAATAGTTGCAAGGACCGACACCTGGATTTGACACGCATACTTTGGCATGCCGGGATCGAACAACGATATTAATGTGTTGAACTAACCGTCCATATTTACAAACTTATCGAGGTGATCAGGCCCCGCTCGCATATAAGGTCAACGATACGTACTACAACACGCCTTACTACTTAACTGACGGAATTTACCCACCGTGGGCGTGCTTTGTTAAGTCTATTCCTGCACCCCAACTACCGAAGCACATGTTCTACACAAGAAACACAGGAGGCCGCAAGGAAATACGTGGAGAGAGCGTTTAGGATCCTGAAAGCCCGTTTACATATCATCAGTAAGCCTGCTCGAGGTTGGGATGACAGGAAATTGTCTATGATCATACGGGCATGCATTATTATGCACAACATGATTGTGGACGATGAACGTGACACATTTCAAGGTGAAATAGATGACTCTCATTTGAAGAACCAATCATACCCGTCCATCGAGGGATATTACCAGACTACGATTACATCCGAAGCCAATCAAATTGACTAGATAATCGAGCAGTACACCAGCAACTGAAGGGGATTTGATTGAACACATTTGGAATCTGTTTAGGGAAGATGCCGTTATGGATGAAGACAATTTGTAACTGGCTTATTTTATTTTCGTAGTTGAAATCAATGTATTTCCATTTAACTGTAGTTCGACAACTTTATTATATCGTATATTGTTCCGTGTACCCCCATTGTCCTTTAGGCTGATTCGGTTGCCTGTAAAAGGCAACCCATCCTCATCCTTTAAAAAAACAAACACATTCCAAAGTAGTGTTATTGATCTAAATTTATGGAATCCGAGAACGAAAGCAGTGTTTTCCAGGCTGATATGGGTCCGCCACCATTAATGTATAAGATCGAGTGAGAACAACACCGTTGTGGTCGGGTCGAGTGAATTAAGACAAAGCTAATAAATTATCAGTTGTCATTGACAAGGAAATACATTGAAGCAATTGCGCTCGACACATTTGACTGGACCCCGTTGGAGAAGGCCAACCACGAGACTCTTATGTTTGAGATGCTTCACACTATGAACCACAACTAGCGCGTTCAATGTTCTGCTTTTCTATCTTACTACTCAGTTTCGAACACGGTTGGTTTCATTTTGTACTTGAAAACCCACCCCGCATTGTTCGAAATATATAAATGTATCCCTATCTTTTTGTAATATTTGGCCGATTCTTTACTTGGTCACATGCACCGATTCTGACACCATAATTTGTCTTGGACCTATTCTACAGTCATTTGTGTTAGATCGATTGTTGGACCGATTCTGTCCTATTGGATATCAAACCCTACAATTCGAACTCACCTAGTTAAAGTATTCCAAATACAGAATCGGTCACAACTCTTCTTACTCAAAACTCTCTCCAAAGCAGAATCGACATCATCTTAATTTCTCCAAGACTGAATCCATGGCGGCCCTTTGGACGAACGTAGAAGAGAGGAGACTCATTCTTGCCTGGATGGTACACGGTAGTGTCGTAAAAGAGTATTGGAACGACCTCTACGAGGATTGGAAATCCATGGAAACAGAACCATATTCTCGGACCGCGAAACAACTTTAGGATCACTGGCAAAAGAGCAACCTCCGAGTCGTGCGATTCGAGTTGGCGTTCTTCCAAGCCCGACATGATCTCGGTCCAACGACCACCGATGTCGAGGTGCTCCTTGAGGCCAACCATACGTATGCCCGTAACGTCGCTCTCCCCTTCAACAAACATGAGTGGTGGGCTACCGTTCGGAAATGTCCGAAATGGCGCCTGGTGAACGGGTTTCCCAACCTCTAGTTCTCATCCGTTCGGATTGCTCGGAGGTGTTTTTTGTTGATTCTCGGGATTTGGTTTTCTTGGTTTTGCCTTGTATTTTACTTTCCTCGTTTTGGGAATAATAGTATTACTTCAGCGCTAATTGTTATCTTATTTTTTAAATTTTATATTATCTTGGACTGAGAATCGACCAATCGGATCTATTCCACTGTAAGGGTTATTGGATAAAACCAACGAATCGGATCTAATTTGACTGGGATCAATTTAATCTCACCGTAAAAGGTCTACGAAGTCACAAGGCCCACATGATCAACAGTAACATTACAAAAATATCAAACTATTTCCGAATATGTCACGGGATCAAGACCATGATTCCCTTGAAAGCTACGACTAATTTTTCCGGATATATATATTTGTTGTCCACAACCAAAGAGTCATTAGCATGGACCCCACCCGCTACAAAACAACAGTACACCTACTAAATCTACAGTTGAAAGCGGGAACCAATATATTTACTGTCATTTTTTACGGATTTTGAAGACATACAAAACTCATTGGAAATTTGGTCACCACGTGTCCTTGCACGAGCATCTTTCCTCGAGCTCTTCAGCCCCTTTGTGAGCTCTGGCCCACGGAAAGGGTTTATAAAGTGCCGCACTATATCAGCTCTCTACACACTTCTTCTTCACTGGCAGCTGAGGTTCTCTCCATTTTTGCTTTCTTTGGCGATTCTCCACTCCTCTGTGATACTCGCATCTCCTTTTGACGAAAAAAAGATACTCTACGGCCAGGACCACCAGATCCGGTGCTCGGTAATGGTAACAGTAAGCTTTGCTGTTCAATTGATGTGGAGTTGCATGTTGGGGAAGAATCTGTTCCATTTTCATGCTCTTGCTGGCTGATTGATTGATGTGTTAGCTTGTTCTTCAATGTGTTCTGATTTTATTCGTTTAGTTTAATCTGTTGGCATGTTGATGTTGAGTTTTATCTAGTTTTGTTTGGATTTTTTGGGGGTGATAAATGTCGAAAAAGGTGCGAAAAACAGTCATGACGATCCGATTGGGGCTACTCCGGCGGATCTAGGCCGTCGGCGGACTTGACGCCGGTTAGGCGGAGTCAGGCGGTGCTGCTACGGTTGCTCTGAAAACTCGACATCGACGACGGTGAAGAGGGCTGAGAGCTTGAGCTTGAGCTCCTTCCGTTCTACTCGAGCTCCACTGTTGTTCTAGTTTGATTTACTCAACAGGTGAAGAAGATGAACTTTGAGTAGAGAGAGCGGCGGAGCCGTCAAGGAGATGAGCTGATAGTAGAGAAGTGAAGCGGCGGCAACAAAATGATTGGGGTTAGGTAGAGTAGAACTAATATTATAATAAATTAATTAGAAAGAAAATAAGAATTAATTATTAATTGTCGAAAACACTGACAGCTAGATAGATTTTGGTAGAAACTAAAACTACTAATTGCTTTTAGAGATGGAATAAAATATGGTAGAAACTGGGAAAAGGAGTCGGCAGCTACAGGGATGGGGAGGGTTAGTACTTAGTAGGGATGGTAATAAACCCAAACCCGTCGGATACCCATTTTGACCCGGTCGGGTTCGGGTCGGGTTCAGGTATTGACTAAACGAAATTCGGGTGTGGGTTGGATTCGGGGTGGGTATGAGTACCCATTTATCCTCCGAAGAATTAGATATATTTGGAAATGGGCTTGGAATTGTTGGGATATAGTTTGTGTTGTTACCAGATTAGAGATAAACAGGGATATTTGTATTAATATTCTTTTAATTCTATATATAATATATATTTATAAAAAAAAAAAAATCAGATTAGTCCCTGCATAGGGGTACTTGGGTTGGGTAATTGTGTTAAATGGAGAATGGAAAATAGGACAGAAAATTGTAATTGTAGAGACCAAACTCTCTAGCTGACTTGATATGGCTGTTGAGCTGATTTAGTCCATCCCTTCTATTCTATTCGGAGATCAATGCAACTAAACAATGCTCTGACTTTGGATGTATAGTTCAGCATCAGCTGGATCATAATTCAAAAGTTTAGTTGACTGGCTTATGCATTTGGCTGCCTTTTGTATGTTTTAGTGTGTGTGAGTCAATGCATCAGTGAAGACATGTTTCATATATTGATGCATGTCACCTTTGGTGTGATTCTATATCCTACAGTCTAAAAAATACGTTCTTGTTTTGTGTCAGGAACACACCATGGCTCTTGTTTCCCAGACTGCATCAACATGTCGCATCCGTGAAGAGCTAACACGATGCAGGGCAGGCCATCATGTGGTTTTCGGGGTAGAAAACAACACGGGCATGTCCAAACTGAAGGATACCCGAGCTAGTTTTTCTTCTTTAGTATGCAATAATTCTCTTCTGAAACCAATCCAGCCTATAGACAGTGGGGAAGTGGGGTCCAAACGAGGACATGGAGTCATTGTTGCTTCGAGCCCTCCAACAGAAAATGCTGTGATTGCTACGGAACCAGTGACAAAAGAAGATCTTGTAGCATACCTCGCCTCAGGGTGCAAGCGTAAGGAAAACTGGAGGTACAGATTCCCAATCAAGTAAATTATTCGCTAATTCTCTCCAGGTTGTATTGGTAACACACTTTTAGTACCCCTTATGTATTCGTAACTGGACAAAATTTTGGTCAAGTATACTACATTTTGATGATCTGTGAACAATTAATAAGGCATGGTATTGTTCTGTTTCCAATAAATAAGGGTTGTTAAATGATCTGTGACCAATTCATAAGGGGTACTAAAAGTGTGTTTCCAAAACTTAAGGACTCTTATTGAACGTTATAAAACTTTGGGGTACTAAAGTGTGTTACCAGTTCAAAAAGGGTAGAAAAGGTAATTAATCCTTGACGGAATATTCCCTTTGGCCAAGTAGTAGACTTCCAGTTGAGAAAGAACAGTTTTCTACTAATGGTTTGGTGCCGGTATACGAACCATTCTCTTCAATTGATAGCATTTTGTTCCCCCTTCTTTCAGAACCATCTTCTCATAACTGTAGTTTGGTCTTACCAACTCGAATGTGCTGTTTGTGCAGAATAGGTACAGAACATGAGAAGTTTGGTTTTGAGATAAAAACCTTACAACCCATGAAATATGAACAAATAGCAGACTTGCTGAATGGAATTGGTGATAGGTTTGATTGGGAGAAAATTATGGAAGGGGACAATATCATAGGTCTCAAACAGGTAAACTTTCGTATTGGCCTTGCTTTTTACATGGAGCTACAGTAAAGCTTGCCTCAGCAAATTTTCTTGACTTCTTTTATTAAGCTTCTAATGGATAATTTCATATCATGGACCAGGGGAAGCAAAGTATATCACTAGAGCCCGGTGGTCAATTTGAGCTTAGTGGTGCACCACTTGAAACTTTGCATCAGACCTGTGCTGAGGCTGATTCACACCTCTCCCAGGTTGGTTCAATTAATTATATTCTTCTTGCGAGCTCATTACAATAAGAGCATCCACAGTCATCTCGCCGGCAGCTGGCGAGATGAATTAAAAATAATTTTTTTTGGCCTATAGCTAGCACTCCCAGCCAGCACCCCACAGTCATCTCGCCGGCAGTTGGCTTTATGATAACTCATTCCTTCATATATTTGCTCCTCGCCGGCGACAAGTGCTGGTGATAAGCTAACAACCAGCACTCCTCGCCAGCAATATTATATTCATTTCTCTCTCTTACTTTTTGAACTTTCTCTCCTCGTTTTTGCTCCCCGCCGGCTCCCCTCCCATGGACTGTGGATGCTCTAAGTTTCTAACAATGTCTTTCAGTTTGAGCTTCTAGCATAATATGTTTTTGTTGCCATCGTATAATCATTGCTATCACGGTAAATCTTAAGGTGATATTGCAATTGTATAATCATTGCTATCATGGTAAATCTTAAGGTGATATTGCAATTGTATGACGTTTCTTAAATTTATAGCTTTCCTTGTCATTTTATTTATTCTTTTGCCGTAGGAAATGTATGAAATGGAACTTTATTGTTTACTGAAATCTATATCTTCCCACATTGTATTGAAGCTGATTTGTAAGGTCGTCTGTGTTGATTTTGTCATCTCCATACTAATATATCAGTAAAATGGATGGTTTAATATATCTATGAATTAGCATTTTCCTCTAGTTATTGAGATTTATTGAGTTGTGTACCATTCTTATTAATTTGTATGTAAATTTTATTTATAACATGCCTCATATATCAGACCGGGGTTCCATAACTAAAATGTCAACCTTGTTAGTTGGGTGTGGCCGTAGCCTTTAGAGGTAGCTTTTTATTCTTATATTTTCCTGATGTGGGTTCACACTTCAACACTCTCCCACGTGTAGGACTGGACATCTACACGTGGGCCATAGCAGGACTGGACATCTACATATGGACTGGAGACCACAGGGTGGAAGTGATAAACGGGCCGTGTGCCGAACCAGACTATGATACCATAATAATTCTTAGAATTGTAGATATTATTGATATTGTTTTTATGTTTAATACATAAGGAGAGACCCCTTTTATAGGGTAGAAACCTACACAACTTTGTAAGTTATCTTCACACATTTCTTTCTCATTATTAGGTTAAAGCTGTTGCAGAGGATATGGGAATTAGATTTTTGGCAGTTGCTTTTCAGCCTAAATGGGGACTAAAGGACATACCAAGAGTGCCGAGGGTATGTTTTTCTTCTATCAAGTCTCATCTATTCAATTGTATGCTCAAATGTTTAAGTTTGAAGGAAACTAATATTTTTTGAGCTAGCAGACACAATTAAACTAACCTTGGAGTAATTGGTGTCAAGGTATGATTTTTCAATCAACGGAAAAAAAATATTATTTTAACACTTCAACTTTCGGGTCAATATCAAGTGATATACAAAACTTTGATGTAAGCAGATATAATTCATCAATTTTTAACATTTGTACTTTAGAGATGATTTTTTGACTATCGAAACTAATACATGGTTGGGCTAATTGTCAAAAACTACCCTAATGTATTGTCCACAAACAAAAAACTACCTAAAGTTTTGTCCACGCTTTTAGGCTACCCTAAAGTTTTGTCCACCGACCTTTGTTAGAAAAACGTAACAGGGTAATTGTAAAAAATTACCCTAAAGTATTGCTCACATAACTATAGAATGCATTATGAATTGCCCACACAACTTTAGAATGCATTATGTATTGCCCACAAATCTATTGAATCCGTAAAGAACTGCCCAGACCATTCATTATGAACATTCATCACAGTTTCTCTATGCTACGTTTTTCTAACAGAAGTTGGTGGAAAAAACTTTAGTGTAGCCTAAAAGTGTGGACAACTTTAGGTATTTTTTCGTTTGTGGACAATACTTTAGGGTAGTTTTTGACAATTAACCCAAAAAAACAATAAGCAAAAGCATCAAGCAATAATCCAGAAACTCTTATCTTTTCTTGTTGGTCTAGTAATAGGACAAACTTATTCTAATATCTAACATGTCAAATTGATCCCTCTTAGGTAGTTTTCGTTTCATATGCCACATTTCATCATCCTGTGATTTTGTTTTAGCCTTAGCACAAATTACTAACAATGTGTTTTGGTTCAGGGAAGATATGAAATTATGAGGAATTACTTGCCCACAGTTGGTTCTTCCGGACTCGACGTGTTGTTTAGGACATGCAGTGTACAGGTTACCACCATAACTTCCCTGATCTGATAAACAGGCCTCCAAAAGCATACTCTGTTTGCATTCACTATAACTTTTCTTCCAAACATGACGTGAATCCAATTTTACTTTTTAAAGGTCAATCTTGACTTCAGTTCTGAAGCAGACATGATTGCAAAATTTCGTGCTAGTCTTGCCATGCAGCCTGTAAGTGCTTTTGTTTTGGGTTAATTGTCAAAAACCACCCTAAAGTATTGTCTACAAACAAAAAACTACCTAAAGTTTTGTCCACGCGTTTAGGCTACACTAAAGCTTTGTCCACTGACTTCCGTTAGAAAACGTAACAGGTTAATTGTCAAAAACCACCCTAAAGTATTACCCACACAACTATAGAATGCATTATGATTTGCCCACAAATCTATTGAATCTTTGAAGAGCTTCCCAAACCATGCATTCTGAACATTCATCACAGTTTCTCCCTTTTGCGTTTTCTAATGGAAGTCCGTGGACAAAACTTTAGCGTAGCCTAAAAATGTGGACAATACTTTAGGTAGTTTTTTGTTTGTGGGCAATACTTTAGGTTAGTTTGTGATAATTAACCCTTTTATTTTTCATCTAAAATACCTCACATATTGAGGGCATCTGATTAGTTTGGTTAATTACCAGATAGCAACAGCTCTATTTGCTAATTCACCCTTCTCCGAGGGGAAGCCAAATGGTTATCTCACCATGAGAAGGTATCTTGAAGTTTAATGCTGTTGTTGCTTTCGATACTGTAATAGTTGCTTAACCCAGGCATCGGCCATAATGCTTCTCTGTTTTAACAGCCATGTTTGGAAGGATTGCGATAACAACCGTACTGGCATGCTTCCATTTGTCTTTGATAACACTTTTGGGTAAGTCTTTTTGATATATTATTGCATGTCATTGCTTTGCTACATTTTGGGGATAATTGCAAAAAAAAAAAGTGCCTTGAACTTGTATTTTTGACACTTAGTTTCCATTTCCATATGAAATTTTAAATTTAAAAGTAAAAAACAAAAATTCGAGAATTTTCACCCCCATTAATTCTTCATTCTTTATCGGCTATCAAATGTTATTATCATAATCATATGTTTTACTAATAAAACATTGATTATGTTGTAAACTTTGATATTCGATAATATCGATCAAGTTACAAAAATTTCTAATAGTCAATTGCTAGTCGAACACACACCCTTAGGTACAAAAAGAGAAAACTATGGGAGGAAATTTCTGACTTTTTAGTTTTTCACTTTTTATTTTTAAAATTAAATTAATACAAAGTGCAACAAAAATACAAGTTCAACACATTTTTGTGCCGTCATCAGGACTATGATTTGCAAAGAGCAAATAGCACAGGGCACTTTTTTGCAAATGCCCCTACATTTTACTTGACTTTTGGAGCTTGTCTTAAAATGTACTTTACATATTTCAGATTACAAGGCGATTGAGTTACTCTTATGTCTGACTTTGTTGGTCATCTGATTTTTTTTGAGTGAAGTCTTATATAATCTCTGAAGGAACGAACTTTTTTGTTTCTGAATGTATATAGTCATTGGTTACATTGTATGTTCCTCATTTATTCGAACTTTTGATGCAGGTTTGAGCAGTATGTTGATTATGCTCTTGATGTCCCAATGTATTTCATCTATCGGAAAAAGAAGTTTATCAACTGCGCTGGAATGTCCTTCCGGGTTTCCTTCTGTCCTTGAAAACCTAGTCTTGTAATTTGAGACAATCTTCTATGGCAAAAATCTTATATACTCAAACATCTTTTACAAAAGGGGAAACTCCGTTATACACCTGTTATTTGATTTTTTTTCCACATCATAACTGTTGACTTCTAAAATGACACTTTGTATCCGTATAGTCGCCACAATTTGCAGAAAACAACGGTATGTTTAAAAAAAACGGTAAATTGACGTCTTTTTGCCGTTGTTTTCTACAAAATGATGCACAATTACAGATATTATGTGGAAAAAAAATCACGACCCGTGCAACGTGTGAAAAAAAAGTCATAGAACTGGTATGTTCTGGCGTAATCCCTTTACAAAACTGATTATACAAAATTTCTGCAGGACTTCTTGTCAGGAAAGCTTCCTAGCATGCCAGGTGAATTGCCAACCTTAGATGACTGGGAAAGTCATCTGACAACGATAGTTCCCGAGGTTTGTGATTTTTAATGAATTTTAGTCTTCTTTGTGGTGATGATATTGCCCAACTTAAGTCATATGTTTACTCTTATGATCTTGCAGGTCAGGCTGAAGAGGTACTTGGAGATGAGGGGTGCAGATGTAGGCCCGAGGGGGAGTTTATGTGCAATTCCAGCATTTTGGGTAGGCTTGTTATATGATGATGTGTCACTTCAAAATATTTTGGACATGGTTGCTGATTGGACCCCAGAAGAAAGACTGATGCTAAGGAATGAGGTAAATTTGGAACTTTCATGAACATATGAAACCTATGTGGGGTTTCCATGGCAAAACAATAGGGTTAATTACCTTTTGTACCCCTTTTGAATTGGTAACACACATTTAGTACCCCAAAGTTTTATAATGTTCAATAAGAGTCCTTAGTATCCCTTATGAATTGGCCACAGATCATTTAATACCTTTTATGTATTGGTAACAGAACAATCACATGCCTTATAAATTGGTCACTAATCATCAAAATTTTGTCCAATGTGTTACCAATACATGAGGGGTACTAAATGTGTGTTACCAATACATAAGGGGTACTAAAGGTAATTAACCCAAAACAATATACAACTTTCATGCTTGATACCAAAGCTTGCTTGTCCAATTATCCCATAGTTCACCGCAAGTTTTCGCAATTATCCCAACAATATATTATGATCCGTACTGTATAATGTATGCATGTTTGTAAGAAGAATAAACTTAGATACACATGATTACTTCTTTCTAAGCAACTATTACAGGCAGAATTAATCATAATATTGGCTTAGTAGGTTCCAAAGACGGGCTTAAAGACACCGTTTCGTGGTGGATTGCTAAAACATGTTGCTGAGGATGTTCTGAAGTGGGCAAAGGTATCTCGAAACTGTGTTGCTGTAGGTTCTGTTAATGTCGGTTCATGTTACTGTTGTTGCTGCAGCTCTTAATTTCTATTATGTACACATTACCTTTCTCCAGGATGGCTTGGAAAGGAGAGGCTACAAGGAGTCAGAATTCTTAAATGAAGTTGAAGAGGTGGTCAGAACAGGTACATTGAAGCCTTTAGTCTTATCATCGTAGCTAATACTGAATATTATTGGAAAATTAAGCACTATAAACTATTTCTGGAACAAACAAATTCAGTATAATGGATATTTGTTTCGCGATGAAAGGCATAGTATGCTTGTGCGTCAGAAAGTTCTATACACACATCTATTATCGAGGGAAAATCTCACTCAGCGACTCTTATAAATGCACATTTCTCAATCAACCATCCATGATTTTAAAAGTTTTTGACGCCCCTAATGAGTTTTGGGTGTTAAATGACTAAAATACTCACGTAAAATTTTTAAAAAGGGTAATTTCATCATTTCACCCCCAAAAGGTGACAATTTTGGGGGAAAATGAGAGGGTCGTCAAAAACTTTTGAAACTTGAGGGTAGTTGATTGAGAAAGCTACATACATAAGGATAGCTAAGTGCGATTATCTCTAATATCTATTCCATAAGTTGCACAAACACATGGTTGTGTAGTATTAAGTATACGGAAAATGTTACTTACAGCCCCTCGACGACCTTTGACTCTCAAAAACACACTATATCTTCTTTAACCAATTAACGCAATTCATGGGTTTTTTGGTAAGTATAGCATGATAGCGGTAACCCAACACCTATATAGTGTGTTTTTTTGAGAATCAAAGGTGGTCGAGGGTGTGTTAATAAAGTTACACCTATCACTTGAGTGAGTACATTTGATAGTCATCCATAATGAAGTATAATTCGTCGTTGGGACAGGTGTAACGCCGGCGGAGAAGCTTTTGGAGATGTATAATGGCAATTGGGGACAGTGTGTGGATCCCGTTTTCAAAGAGGTGCTGTTCTGACATGGAATCAACTCTTCGGAAGGGACCTTTAGGATTCGAATCTTTGAGTGTTAACTTTTGCATTTCAGTCACCTCCTCGAATAAACTGTCATGGCCATTTGCAACATCGTCGTTGTATTTGTACTCATCATTATTGTTGTCACATTGAGTTGTACTATATAATGGTGTCGCACCATGTTGTTGTGTTTGTCTGTTTTCTGAGTAATAGTTTGATTTTTGGGGTGAAGCGGTGGTTCTGCTTCTTGTGGCTCAAGTTTACCATACCTGACTTGGTTGTCCTTCACAAGTAATAAGATTTGGACACACAAGAGAGTGTAGGGTAATGAAAATAATAATAATAATTAGTTCTATCTTGGATCGCAGATGCGTCGTAAACTGATAATGTATTTCATGTAAATTGGGGTAGGGAACGTATTTGTTCCATGTGTGACAATTTATCTATTTATGGTGTATCTATTGTTCACTTGAGTTAGCACGATGGTGAAGAGCTCTTTACGTTTCACCTCTCTTGTTGAAGTTATATGTTCGAATCTCAATGGATACCCATAATTTGGGAGCATGTGTATCAATTAAAGGGTCGGATTTGTGAGATTCAAAAGCTCATATACCGCTAACGTGCTTGATAATTTTGTAAATAACGCAAAATTTCCCGCCTTTTGACCGTATTATAACGCGTGTTGACCATGCCTACAACGCACAAAGGTACTAACATTTTTTTGTACGTAAGGTATTAGTCATTTGCACGTAAGTACCAACATTTTGTTAGGTAAGGTACTAACACTTTGGTATGTAAGATATCTGCACATTTCGTGCATGAGCGCGTTACAATACAGTAATGGTCAACGCGCGTAACAATAACAAAAAAAAATAAAAGTTCGTTTTTTGATCTTATACATCTTTTATTTAGATCTGACGGCTAATAATAATTTCTAATTTAAACAATAAGGATAATTTATACTAGATATTATCTCTCTATCTCTATATATATATATATATACATATTTTGTTGAGGTAAACAGTTGATCATGACATGACTAGCTGGTCTGGCTTTGGTTGGTCTAACAAAATCACAAACCATTCCCTGTCATAAGCATACTAATTCTGGATCTATAGTAAACCAGTGACAGTGACTCAAGCTTTAGTGGAAAAGATCAGGTACTTCTTCAATAACAACCTTACTAAAAGACCATCAATACAAAGAAACAGCAATGAACCTAAGCCCATTACTTGGGACATGTTAAGGAGACAATCAGACCAAAAAGAAGTCACACCCACAAAGAGAGCAATGCCACACCATCAACTCACAACTACACAATAACACCAAAGGAAAATGAAACAGTAAGAAGAACAGCCCAATTCATCAACAGGTCAAGCCTCTTCCTCCTCATATCCATCCTCTTCCTCATACTCTCCTTCCTCGTCTGCTGTAGCGTCCTGATACTGCTGGTACTCTGAAACCAAGTCGTTCATATTGCTCTCTGCCTCGGTGAACTCCATCTCATCCATACCCTCGCCGGTGTACCAATGCAAAAAGGCTTTCCTCCGGAACATTGCAGTGAACTGCTCGCTAACCCTCCTAAACATCTCCTGGATTGATGTGGAGTTACCGATGAATGTGGAAGCCATCTTCAAGCCGGTGGGAGGGATGTCGCAGACAGTTGACTTCACGTTGTTTGGAATCCACTCCACAAAGTAAGATGAGTTCTTGTTTTGCACATTGATCATCTGTTCGTCTACCTCTTTGGTACTCATCTTACCACGGAACATGGCTGAGGCAGTGAGGTAGCGTCCATGGCGAGGGTCAGCAGCGCACATCATGTTCTTGGAATCCCACATTTGCTGGGTGAGTTCTGGGACTGTGAGGGCACGGTACTGCTGGGAACCTCGAGATGTCAGAGGTGCGAAACCAACCATGAAGAAGTGAAGCCGAGGGAATGGGATGAGGTTGACTGCAAGCTTGCGAAGGTCTGAGTTCAGTTGACCAGGAAAACGAAGGCAGCAAGTAACCCCACTCATGGTGGCTGAAATGAGGTGATTCAAATCCCCAACTGCTCAACAAAACAAAGCTGGTTAGTTCCTTTGATAACACCTAAGATTCAAGCTAAACAACTTATTTTATGGGACATTAAGGATCAATAAAGATTGGTGGTATTGCCTGATAAGTATACAAGCCATAAGTGGCAAAAACCTACGAAAATAATATGAATACTATTAATGTGCTTACTTGCTAAGTTATTAGAATTTCCTAACGGTCATGTGAATCTAGCTGTCTCTAGCTTTTAAGAGGAGTATAAAACCCACATGGGGGAATTAAAATTGCCTTCAACTTTCATGAAAAAGATTACACATGTATAAATTGGATTCCACATTCGGAAACAAAACACTATGCAACCTGGTAAGAACAGCTATGGCAAATAGCCCTTCTACTTCAGATGACTATTGATGTGGATTAGCCCATAACCAAAATAAGTTGGGTCAAGGTAAAGAGCTTCACTTCTATACAAGTAAGATCTGAAGCTAAAACTTAGTAACGTATAGATGACTCATACCACACTTATACAACTCATACAACTGAACAGAAAGCCAGAACACGCGCAATTGCCATTTTGCATAATCCCTCAAACATGATAATATTATGATTTGAAAAAAATACGGCTAAGTGAATGAAATACTTACTATCATGAAATAATCAAAATGATAATTTTTTCTAATCATCATTTTCCATGGTAACAAACAGAAACTAAATGGTGAAGCAAAAGTGCTCAATTCAATATAAGGGATCAAAGGAACTTACAACTGGGTGTGGTGAGCTTCAAGGTACGGAAGCAAATGTCATAGAGCGCCTCGTTGTCAAGGACCATACATTCATCTGCGTTCTCAACAAGCTGGTGAACAGAGAGAGTGGCATTGTAAGGCTCCACAACAGTATCAGAGACCTTAGGGGATGGGAACACAGAGAAGGTGAGCATCATCCTATCTGGATACTCCTCCCTCATCTTCGATATCAGCAGCGTCCCCATTCCAGACCCAGTACCACCTCCCAGTGAGTGACACACTTGAAAACCTATTAACATACCAACCAAACAACAATTCAGCACAACAACAAACTTTCTCTCGTTTTCCCGACACCCAAACAGGGTTTCAATGGGAAATTTCACCATAACAACAATAACAACAAATTGGTAGTAGATTATCATAAATCAGCCAAACATCGTTCGTTTCCCTCCATTATTTTCACGATTAGATACAAATAAACAGCCTGTTAGCATACCAACCAAACAACAAGGGATAACTCCACAAAACAACTATTGTTCGACTTTCGTTTTCACAATATAACTGTAAACTATATCATCGACCATATCACATCGTTGGGTGATTTTTTTTTTTCAAAAACCATAATCTGACGTGATAATTTTGACGAATCGTTGGTTTTTTTGGTGTGTCACGCACGACTAAACCATAATCCACTGATTTGGTGTGCCACGCACGTGCTTTTCCACCTAAGCACGTGCGTGGCACACCAAAAAAACCAACGATTTGTCAAAATTGTCAAGGCAGATTATGGTTTTTGAAAAAAAATTCACCCAACGATGTGATATGGTCGATAATATAGTTTACAGTTATATTGTGAAAACGAAAGTCGATCAATAGTTGTTTTGTGGAGTTATCCCAAACAACAATTCAGCACAACAACAGACTTTCTCTCGTTTTCCCGACATCCAAACAGGGTTTCATTGGGAAATTTCACCATAACAACAACAATAACAACAAATTGGTAGTAGGTTATCATAAATCAGCCAAACATCGTTCGTTTCCCTCCATTAATTTCACGATTAGATACAAATAAACAGAGATTCGGTCCGTACCTTGCAAGCAGTCACAGTTCTCAGCCTCCTTCCTGACGACATCGAGAACGGAGTCAATAAGCTCAGCTCCCTCAGTATAATGACCCTTGGCCCAGTTATTTCCGGCGCCGGACTGGCCGAAGACAAAGTTGTCAGGCCTGAAAATCTGGCCGTACGGCCCTGATCTGACGCTGTCCATGGTGCCAGGCTCCAGATCCATGAGGACGGCGCGTGGAACGAACCGGCCGCAGCTGGCCTCGTTGTAGTAGACATTGACCCTCTCTAGCTGGAGCTCCGAGTCGCCCTGGTACCTGCCGGTGGAGTCGATGCCGTGCTCGGCACAAACCACTTCCCAGAACTTGGCGCCGATCTGGTTGCCGCACTGGCCTCCCTGGACATGCAGGATCTCACGCATCTTTCCTCTCTCAGTTTTCTCGGGAAAGTGACGGAAAAGTTCAGTGGATTGAGAGAGAGAGAGGAAATTTGGGGGGAAGAGTTAGCTGGGAAATGATTTTATAGGAGGAATATAACAACCTCCGTTATCTATTCCGTTGGAGCCTGTGTAAGTGAGTAACGGCGTTTTGCGTTTTTAGTTGGAATTTCAATATTGTTTTTGGGAAAATGGGAAGAAAAAATAATGTTCATTATTCACTTTTTTGGAAATTTTATTTGTTTCTTTTTTACTTTTTAATTTTTAAAATTGATCTTTTTTTTAAATTGAACTTCATTTTGTTATGATTGCACCGAATTGTTTTAAAATAATAACCTTTTCTTTAAAATATAATAAAAATATACATATTTTTCACATTTCACTTTGTATTTTATGTTTAGTTTTTATTTATTTTTTTGGATTAAATGTAAAAAAGTACTTTAAAATATTAATCATTATTGGAGACATGTACATGATTTGTAACCGATTCATAACACATATAAATGATTTGTGATAAATTCATAAGACACATAAATAATATGTGATCAATTCATAAAAGTATGTAAATAATATGACGAATTCATAAGGCATGTATATGACTTGTGATTTATATATAAAGTTCTTTATTTAATAGTTTTTCAATTTTGAATGTATTATTGTTTGTGACTAATAATAAGAGTAAATTATATATATTTTTATTATATAAAATCTTTAGCTTAAAATTAGGCATAGTTCATGAATTATAATCTTTTTACTGTAATGTAAATCAGTAATATAGATTGAATCTTGCCTTTGAGAAAGACCATGAGGGTGGTGGAGTGTATAGGATGTTATACTCCAAAATTGGGCAGAAAATAAACTGCAAATTTGCTTTATGCAGGTGGTGGCCAATGTGGCTTGGAGGATGAAAGCTGCAACAAAATCAATCATATCATGTGAGAGAGCATATATTGGCATCAAAACTTGCCATCCAAGCAAACTCAATTCACCCTCCTCTAATATTTTAATACAACCTTTTGAGAGGACGTTGTTTACACCATTCGACGATCTTTCATCTGCAAAAGAACATTGTACATAGATTAGTGGGTCAAATATCGAAAATTACTCTTAAGTATTGGTCACGAATATTATATTACTCAACGTTTCAAAATGACAAATGCGCTACCTTAAATATTGATCACATCATTTTACCATTCGTTATAGGACACTTGAGGTCATATGACTAACGGAATGAAATATTTCGTTCATTTTTACTAAGAAAATCGTGTGACCAATACTTAAGGTAGTGCATTTGTCATTTTGAGAAGTTGGGTAGTGTAGTGTTTGTGACCAATACGTAAGAGTAAATTTTGATACTTAACCCTAGATTGGATTATCATGAACATAATGTCACATTTATAGCAAATACAAAAAAAAAAATTGATTCCGCTAATTTTGGCTAACGATGCCAAACCCGTGCAAATATATGAAGTTACGTGTAAAAAAAGCGAAAACGCTCAAAAATTTACAGTAGTATTTGTATGTATGAGAAATATAACAGTGTATCCAATACTCAAACATACATGTGATGTGACATTCATGACCAACTCCCATCCTCTTGATTCTTTTTATAGTTTTTAAGAATGTTGGTCTTAAAGTTGCATAATTGGAGCTTGACAATGCCTCAAGCAAGTTCCTCCTAAGACACTTCCATGCCATTACTCATTGCTTACTTTGCTTCACTTTTAGTGAACACTTTCTTTGTTGTTGAAGCTAGCTTGAAACACATCAATCCATTCTTGTTTTTTTTTTCCATTATGTTTTGGATATTATAACTCATGAGTTAATTACATAAGAGGGACCATAGAGAATTCATCATTCTTTTACTAATTTAGGGGAAATTTCAATAACCATCTTCTTTCTATTTTTATCAGGACAATCATGTTACCATTATCTTTATTTTGCATAAAAATGTTGTAAATTTTTATCTATTATTAGTAAATAATGGTTTATGTTAAACAATTATGACGTCGTTCGTTTTTTTTCTTTTCAAAAACTAAACTTCACCCTTGTTTTTAAGATTTGACTAGTAGTTTTCGCAAAAAACGATATAAACGTTGGATTTCTATGTTATTTATTAATAGCATATTAAAGGTGATTATACATAAAAAAAAAATGAAAGGTGATTGTGTGCTTTTGAAAACAAAAAATATCAATGCCGTATATTTTTCTTAATAAAAAAGGGATATTTTCATCTCACTACCTTAACTATGTGTTTTTTTTCATCTCACTATCCTAACTATTTTTTGTGGCACCTCACTGTCCTAAAATGCATTTTTTGTGGCACCTCATTACCCTAGAATGCGTTTTTGTGATATTAAAACTGTTTTTTTAATAGAAATTTTGAAAACCAATGGCATGTTGTTGAAAATTTGATTGTTAGTGAGGAGTATTATGGACTTTTAAGTGTTTTCATACAAAAAAATGGATGGCACATTGACGGCGGTATGAAAGTGAAAAAAAAATGCATATAGGGTAATGAGGTGCCACAAAAAATAGTTAGGATAGTGAGATGATAAAACTACATAATTAAAGCAGTGAGATGAAAAAAACCTTAAAAAAAGTGTGTTACTATTTCTTTTTAATATGCTCATAAATTTGTACTTTAAAACACTGTCGGATCTAAATCAATGATATATACCAAAAATATGCTATCACAAAAGTTGGATTTTAATACTTTTATTAGGTGGGTTCAATTATGTCTATCTTGATGACAATGAAGTTCTAACTAACATTAGCAATGTGAGGTGTCACATTGATTTGTTTGATTTGGTGCCATTAAAGCTCATGTGTGGTTGCTTGGGATTGCCCTAACACTGGGCCTCCACCTCCTCTCTCATCTGCATGACAAGATGTTTTACCAGAAACCCAATGGGCCGAAAAGTACATCATAGGATATGATCCTAAGCACATAGCTCGGCCCATTTAAGGGCCCATGTACTTCCCCGACGAAGAGTAGAAGACACGTCGGCACTATGATCCAACCGTTATTCTCTTATTAGTTTACGTATTTTACAACGTATACATTAGCTCACTTGGTTGAAAAGCCTTGTATTGTTTTGGAATTTCTCTCTAATTTATACTTTACAACGTAATCATTAGATCACTTTGTTGAAAAAAGCCTTGTTTTGTTTTGGAACATGCATGAATGTTGGTTTTAAGTATAAAATAATTAGCACCCCGGTTTGATATTTATTAAAACAAACATTACACACGTTTATATTTGTTTCACAAAAGTAAACTATTATCTTTTATTATAAATAAATAATGATTTTTGTTAAATACAAATTGCAACTTTCGCTAAAAAAAACGACACCACCAGGTTTCAAAAATTACCCTTCGCTTTTATTTTTTGAAGAAAAATTGAGTATATTATTACAAACGATCAGCTTCCACAGTACCAGCTAAACTGTATGTAACACATTTTAATTCAAATTTAAATCAGCCCAATCATTCGCATGTTTTGTCAACTCGTGTGCTATCTTGTTGGCTTCTTTCCGGACATGTTCGACAGTGAACCCTGACAAGTCCTGGAGGAGCCTTTTGTAATCAATTATAACACCACCGACCGGAGCTAGTATAGCCTCCGTATTTGTGATTGCCAGAACCACTTTCATATAGGCAGTCTCTACCTCTCCTTCCAATCAGCCGTTTTTGTGAATCCTCTTCAGCACTTTACGAACTGTCAAGGCTTCTACCAGTTCCATATCTTTTATACCCAGGAATAGGGCACAACTCCATCCATCCACTTCCCCTTATGAATTCCCACTTCGCTTTTGTTTTTAAAAGGTTGTTTTGTTCGAAAAACTTCACAAATATGACTTGTAAGTCTTCACAAAAATTGACAAAATCCATTAGATTTAACAGAAATGATTGTTTTTTTTTAAACGGGAAAGAAGTAGTATTACGATATCATTGTGCTTACAATGTGGGACCTAACAGTCCCAGACACCAGTTTTTGTCCCGATCGGCCGTGGCCCATCGGGCACACATAGTTCCATACAAATAGTCCGCTTTGATTCGCGGATCCGAACTTAGGATTTCTTCGATCCAACGTTACAAAAAAAATAATAAATCAAATTCCTAAACTTATTGAGCCACATGATTATTCGAACTAAAACAACGAAACCTACTAGAGAATTTGTCTTTAGTGCAGAATTCCCGAGATCTTCATGCTGTAAAAACTTGTTCGAGGTTGAAAGTCCCGAAGTTGGGTGCCTGTGAAGCAGGTCCCGAGCTCCCGTTCTTCCTCCTGGATCCCAAATCCATCTAGGAAGCAGGCCCATGCCGGCGAGGGGTGACCCTAGGGCGGTAGGCCGCTGCAGATGGGATACAGCGCGTGGAGCCCGTAATCCGGTGAACGGCAGGGGGGCCACGGTGGCTACTGGCTCGAAGGCGGGGCCGGTCCGGCGATGCAGGAACGGTAGCGCGAGTCGAGGGAGAGACCGTGTAGCAGCTTGAACGATGGACAACGACCTGTGGGGGTAGACCGGCTGCAAAACAAGACAAAAACAAAGAAAAATAAAACCGACTCCGATCAACAGAACGACGACGGTAGAATAGAACCTCATGGAGGTTGTGTGGAGAGCTTTGGAAGCAGGGGCTTCGATTGGACCCCGAAGGGTAGTGGAGAGCTTTGGATCAGGGGCTTCAATGGTAGAGAATGGAGGCTGCCATGGAGGAGGGGTGGGGGAAGGGGCTGCGCACAGAGAGAATTAGATTTCTCTCTGCGTGTTATAACAGAAATAATTGTTTATTAATAATAAATGTGAGATTACTGTGTTTGTATAAAACAAAAATGAACCGAATGTATTTATAATGTATCTCAAGTGGGTTATTAGGGTTTTCCCCAATAGATATAAACATGTATAAAACGTGCTCGAAATGAAGCATTATTTGCAAATCATTTGATCTCATCTCGAAGTTGACTAGAAACTGATCACTCATACTTCTCCACAACCTACACGCTAACCCTAACAATCAATCCAAAACCTAATATTTAACTAACAATCAAAGCTTCATTATTTATTACAAGGCTCAATGTTTTCGAAGATACCCACGTTCTCATTTCCTTGTGTTTGTCTATAGCTCCAACTTCCAAGTAGTTTCGGCGCTACCCATTTTGTAGCAACATAAATATCAATCACCTTCTTCAACCTCACTCACCTAATCATCAGCTTCATCATCTTCCATAGCTTTTATTCTCTCATCAATGGCCAAGATCTACCCTCAACAACCCACATGCTCTTCTTCATCTTCTTCATCAAATCAAAGAGAAACATATACAGTGTGGATGAAATCTCTGGTGTGCCACACCAATGGCTGCACAGCCTATGACTCCAAGGGCCAGCTTGTTTACAGGATCGACAATTACGATAATAAGTCTAGCAATGAAGTGCATCTCATGGATCTCAGGGGCACAGTTGTTTGTACTATACGCCGCAAGGTACCTGTCTATACATGTAAAAACCTACCCTTATGTATTGGTCACGAACAATGAGCTACCTTTAATGTATCAGACACTATTGGAAGCATGTAAATGAACTGTGACCAATTCATAAGACATGTAAATGACATGTGACCAAAACACATAAGGTCCTTCATTTAACACTTTTAAATTTTGGGTAGTTTACTGTTCATGATCAATACATAAGGGTAGGTTTCTACAAGTAACCCTATGTAGATAGAAACAACATCAATGTATAAGCATGTGTGATGTGTCTGGGTCTAACGTTGTTGTTTTGCTGCTCTTTTTTGTCAGAAGTTCCAGCTTTTTGGGAGGTGGGATGGATACAGATGTGATTCAGACAAGGAGATGAAGTGGTTTCAGGTTAAGAAATGCAGGAGACTTGTAATGAAAGATCTGACTTGCCAAGTAATAACCGTTGGTAGTGGTCGATACTGGTTCGTGAGATCGGCTTCAGGGTTCAAGATTGTTAACATTGATGGAGAAATCATTGCGGAGGTGAGTTCCGGAACATTTGCATTTCTCGATGGCCTTGAGTTTTAGGAACCGCTATAGATGAGGGGTTATCAGTAACACACCTATATTTCCAGTGTTTTTTCTTATAACGACACGTGAGAGTGTGCTACTGATTACTCATCACCTATATAGATGTTTTGCCGAAGACGTGTTAATAAAGTTACCCCTTATTGAGTTTTATTGAGATTGTTAGTGATTTAATTTTTCTGGGTTTGTGCAGATGAAGCCAAAACAATCCTCCAGTGGAGTTGCATTGGGAGATGATGTGTTTGCTTTGGTGGTGGAGCCTAATGTTGATTCCTCCTTGGTCATGGCTCTGGTGACTGTGAATGGAATGATGGATCATAAACTGTGAAGATGACATGTTCTTGAGCCATAGAAATTTTTGCACATTCATAGGTTTTTGTTTTGTTTTGTTTATCAGAAATATACATGTAAAAAACATAGTTTTTAGGGTTTCTGAGGGATTGATGTCTTGAGGTAGCATCAGTTGAATTGTTCATAGGATAAAAGCTACTGCAGAATTCCTCAAGAAATGTAAATGTTGTTCTGATTATTTTAAGTAGTTTTGGTTAAGTTTAAGTGAGACCACAACGCAAACAAAATGTAAAGCCAAAACCCATTTGCTTTTGCTTTGGGGGAAATTAAAGAACTCATTTCAGCAGACAAAAAGCATCACTTGCACTGCCAGAGAAGTAGTTTAATATCCAGAAAATCTGCATGAATCAATCTATTTTCCTGTGCTTTCTAGCTACCACCATATTAAAAAATAGGGATAATTGTCCAAAACTACCCTAAAGTTTCGTCCACAAATGAGTTGATGCACAAAGTTTTATCCATGTTGTGTGGCTACCCTGAAGTTTTGTCCACGCTTTTGTGGGTGCATTGAAGTTTGCCCACGCTTTTGTGGGTGCATTGAAGTTTTGTCCACGCTTCTATTCAATCCGGGAAGCACTGCCCAGAGGCCCTAGACCATCATTCTGAACATCCCTATTACGTCAAAACTAAAAAAGTCGTGGACAAAACTTCAGGGTACCCACATAGCATAAACGAAATTTTGTGCATCAACTCATTTGTGGACGAAACTTTAGGGTAGGTTTGGACAATTATCCCTAAAAAATATTAAGAGGTTTTAAAAAATTTATGAGTTGTAGTTTATCAACAGAAACATCATGAACTTGCCTTTTGCTGCAATTTATATAAAATGATGCTTTTATCCTTAGAATTCAGATTTTAAATGTAACAAGTAAAAAACAAAAAATATGAAATTTTGGATTTTTATTTTATTTTTAAGGATAAAATCATCTTTTTGTAACAAAGTTATACAAAATGCAAAAAAAAAAACAATTTCAAAATTATTCCCTTATTTAATTATAGAATTACTCATTTTCTTCCTCTGCTTTGTATGGTCTGTTTTCTCCTTCAACCTCAGATGGGCAAATATAATATTTGCTAGATATATGAAATTTACAACATTATTTTTGTATATGTTGAATGATTCAATGGAAATAAACAATCAAGCATGAGCTCCACATTACAAATACAAGCCAAGTAAATAAATTTCCTTGAAGCAAGAAAGTAACCCTTGATTTTCTATTGCACTTTATTACAAGTCAAATACTCTGTTTTTGACCCTTAAAATCAAAGAACAAGAAAACAATTCAGACAAAACAATATATATATATATAGGGTAGCTATCCAGTAAAAACCATCCTTATTGTGCAAACTACGAACCAATCTAAGCCACAGGATGCGGTCAAAGTGACGTCAGCAGAGCGCGCGCGATGCTGACACGTGGCAGATTCGCGCGCGCCTCTGCCCGCGCGCGTGAGCGTGTTGACCACGCGCGTGCACGGTGCTAATAGTTTGGCGCCCACAGTGCTAATAGTTTAGCACAATGCCAAACTATTAGCACTATGCGCGCCACGTGTCAGCACTGTGCGCGCGCACCAGCAGCGCGCGCGCCCACGTGTCAGCACCTGGTGAGTTCGTAGTTTGCACAATAAGGGGTGGTTTGTATTTGATACAAACCCTATATATATATATATATATATATATATATATAGGGTAGCTATCCAGTAAAAATCATCCTTATTGTGCAAACTACGAACCAATCTAAGCCACAGGATGCGGTCAAAGTGACGTCAGCAGAGCGCGCGCGATGCTGACACGTGGCAGATTCGCACGCGCCTCTGCCCGCGCGCGTGAGCGTGTTGACCACGCGCGCGCACGGTGCTAATAGTTTGGCACGCACAATGCTAATAGTTTAGCACAGTGCCAAACTATTAGCACTGTGCGCCCAAACTATTAGCACCGTGCGCGCCACGTGTCAGCACTGTGCGCGCGCACCAGCAGCGCGCGCGCCCACGTGTCAGCACCTGGTGAGTTCGTAGTTTGCACAATAAGGGGTGGTTTGTATTTGATACCAACCCTATATATATATATATATATATATATATATATATTTGTCCATATTCATCAAAGGAGCATCTATTCCTCAAGAGTTCAAATTAGTCCAACAATCTTAATACAGGCATACTTCAAAATCAGTGATTTTTTTTCCTTAATACTAACACAAGTGATAATTGCAAAAAAAAAAAGTATGCCGGGTATTCATTTTTTATATATTTTAATTTGTATGAAAATATCGATTTTATCCTTACAATTTAGATTTAAAAAATAATAAGTAAAAACAAAACAAAAATCCAAAATTTCATATCCCTTAATTTTCTTCTTCTTTGTACCGTGCATTAAAGGATATGCAAATTTGGATTTTTTATACTCTAATTATTATTTTTAAAATTTATTTTTTCGAGGGTAAACTCATCATTTTAAAATAAATTTATACAACATACAAAAAAAGACAAGATCATTGCTTTTTTGCAATTATCAAAGAAGACTACAAGTTGCAAAAAATGAATACTTAAGGGTGCTCTCTTGCGATTATCCCTATAATGAAATGAGCATGACAAGAGATAAAAGGTCAAATACATCACAACAAGCACTAAAAGATACAGTGAGAAGACAGATCCGGCCTTGTACTAAACACCTATACTAGAAAGCAGAGACATGTAGCATTTGCATGGGAGGAGCAAACAAAAGGATGAAAAAAGTTCTATTACAATATACATATTAACTTACCTTAATCTGATTTAGTCAGGATCCGGGTTCAGTGTAATGGGCAACTCCAGCTGCTTCAACTATACATAGTATATAGATTTCATTTTGTCGGGTGCTAATCACTTGCTCTTACTTGCATTCTTGAGGTTCCGCATAGTCATTACAAGCTGTTGCCTTTCACCTTCTACCTCTGCAAACTTGAGACTTATTTCTGAGTACCTCTCTTGCATTTCCAATAGTTCACTTTCCATCGACTTGTTCTTTTCCTTCAGTGATGCCAATTCAGTCAACAGCTCATGCTTACATGTAATTTCACCGGTTACTCCCCGAACCTGTATCCCATTATCAACGTGTCATAAGTAATTGAGCATCACACTATGCATGGCATTGAAGAAACAAATATGGTACTAAAATTAGAGGATATCACTATACATGGCATTGAGGATATCACTTGATGGTACTAAGTGGGGTTAATTTACCTGTAGTGATTTAGTTTTCTCAAGAACAGTGAACGAATCATCCTTCTTCAGGTCACCCTTCAACTGGAGTACCTGCTTTCGGAGTTTTTCTTTCTCAATCTCATCCTCAGACAAAGAACCCTTCGAGTAATTACATTGACATTGACATTTAAGCCTCTGTAGCTCCAATTGTAAGAGTTCCAGCTCAGTCTCTTTTTCTTCCTGTGAGGGAGCTCCTTTGACTTTTTCCTCGAGCTTCGTTTGACTTCCCAGCTTCTCGGATTCATTGCCCTTCTCCAAGAACATTTGTTCTATCTGATTAGTTCTTAAATCTAGCCGGTTCGACAGCTCAAACAATTTTACCTCATGATCATCTTTAGTTGCCTGGAGCTCTTCATTAGCTTTTCTGAGCATTTCTTCCAGTTGAATTTTCTGCATGCGCAGATCACCTGCTTCTGTAAGAGCTTTCATGGCCATCTTCTCGTTTGCATCAAAAGTAGAGGCCATTTGTGTGGAGAGTCTTCTAAACTCCTCTTGAATCCTCTCAGCTGTATCAGCATTTTTCCACCTAGTTTTCCTCAAAGCTTCCTCTGCTTGGATAGCTCTTTGCTCCTGCTGAACTCTGGCACGCATTAACTCTTCCACATCAGCTTCAAATCCCCGTGCCTGCTTCTCCAGGTCTTCCTCAAGCCTCTTGATACGGGCTTCGAGTTCATTAATAGTGGCTAAAGAGTCTGAGGATTCTCTTGACTGCTTCTCGAGTTGTTTTTCCAAGCTATCAACCTCTAAAGAACTCAAGCATTCATATTGCACCTCAAGTTGTTCTTGCAGCGTACTTTGCTCCATTCTGTAAGACATATCGTGGTGTTCTTGTTTAAGTATCTCGTAGTCAAGTGCAAGCTGCTCCATCTGCATCTCTAGTTCATCTTTATCTCTCCTGTAGATCTCTATTTCGCTACACAGGTCTACAATTTTCTGCTCCAGCATGTATGTTTCCTTAGCGTCTGTATGCTCCTTAACAAGCTCTTCCAATGCCTTCTGCTCTTCTTCATCATCATCATCTTCTTCTTCAATATTCTCAAAAGAACCTGATCTGTCAAAAACATCTGAAATCTCCCTGTCCTTCTGCTCCAACATTTCCTCTAGGTCTTGCACTGCAAGAACCAACTCTGCATTTGATTCCCGTGTCTTCTGAAGTTGGACCCGAAGACTAGCATTCTGGTCCTTTTCATGATCAAGTTCTTTTCTAGTCTCTTCCAGAAGAGCCCGTAAGTCCTCACCCTCTGTGTCATCGCTATGGTTCTGAGATGCCTTGAGTTTCTCACATTCTGCCCCAAGAGCATTTCTCTCCTCTCTCAAGCTAATAACTTCTCTGGAGAGATCTTGACCCCTTTTGCTCTCTTTCACAATTTGTTTTCTAAGAGTCTGCAATTCCAGTTCTGTCACATCAATTTGCCTTGCCAAAACAACAAGCTCGGCCTTGAGCTTTTCAACCTCAACATCTGAAGTCTCTTGAGAGCTATGTGTGGAGTCATCTGAACTTGACAAAGTAATATCAGATCCACTGGAGGCTCTGCGGTTACCATTCAACTCATTGTTCTGGGTGGTTTTGTGGAATGGCTCATCCTGTGAAACAATGGAGGAGATGCAGAAGAAATTAACACCAACCATCAAATCACAAATATATTCAAGATATAGGAACAGCCTAAAGTGGGTGAAACCTTACTTCAGCAGAATTAATGGTGATGCTATCATCTGTGTCAACAATGCTGAAGTGGCTCTTCAAGCTCCCAATCCTATCTTGTGATTTCATTTTGACATCTTTGGGTTCTTCCATTTCTCTGCAGAGGTTCCCAAACACACTTCAAGATTTATACAAAGCAACCACAGAACTCGGAAGAGTAAATTGCTAGAATATAAAACAATAATTGGACCTTCAACTATCAACTTCAGTTTTTAGTTGAGTTGCTTTTTTAACATGGTATCGGAGACAAGTTCCTCAGAGACACGAGTTCAAATCCCACTATCTTTTTTATTTTTTTTCTCTATTATTCAATGATTTCTTAGTCTGCCTCTTATTTTGTTTTTTTCAAAGCCCTTATATCCCTTCTCAATGGGGTTACCACTCCTTCTTCTGAATAGCTTTTAGTTGAGTTGGTCTTCTAATATAAATAAACCCGCAAGAGAATTTATGCTTACCTTTCATTGGCACTGTTCTGCAGCCTGTGAATCAAAACCTATTCATAGAAACATATACGAGTTCAATGTTACTATCACAGAAATATTGTGAGATCTTGAGGACATTGAAGAGTCAAGGAATAGTGAGTACTGACATGCAAGACCATATTTGAATTGGAACTACTAAGGGGAAGAGAGATTGTGGAAGGTTTAGTTGCTTCAGCATAATCCGCAAAATCAATTGTGACTTCCCCAATGAGACTGGCTTTTGATGATCCCTACAACAACCCACATGTTAATTCTCACAGACAATTCACCGAACAACACAACAAAGCTCAATAATATTGAGCGTTACAATCCACACTTACAGATGAGACAATGAGACGGTAGATTCTCGCATTGACTTTGCAGGTTTTGGGATCTTTGACAAATTTAACAGTTTCATATGCTGGATTTTCCCATCGACACGTTCCATCTTGAACAATAGCCTTCTGCAACCTCAATGTTGGTTTCCCCAAATCAGCAGGAACCAAAGATAGTGTCAAGGCATCAACGCCTGGCTGTGACACCTGAAATCATCATCATACAGAACTTGCTCAGTCCTCCAATTTCTTGACCACATTCCCCAAAATAATCACTTTCATGATTGCATATACCCCCAAAAGAGGAGGAAGAATCTTAAGTATTTACTATTTTGTATCTCACTGGTTTATCTCAAGACTCAGATTCGGTTGTTTGGCAACAGAGAAAATGAAGGAATTTGAAACAGGATAAATTTTTTCAATTTCTAGCTCATAGGAGATAGGTCCCTAGTCTGGATACAGCTGAGCTGATCAGCTCAATCAATTAGTTACAGGTAGGTCAATACTACGAACTTCAATTTTTCCATCGCTCCGAGAAAATCAGTAAAAACCCAAATCAAAGGAAATCAACTGTTCTCTCCCATCCTACATTTTCTCGGCAGCCAAACAGGACTGAGAGAAAAATATAAATGAATAAAAAGAGATTCCAACAGAATTCGAGCTCGAGCACAAATGAGGCACGAAATCGAGATCAAATCATGATTCATTGCTTCGATTTCAGAGACGACAAAGGGACACAGTACCTGAGTGGCGTGGAACTGCAACTTGAACACCTCCTTGATCCTGTTCTTCTCCCCTCTCCATCTCGCCGACTTGAACATCCCCGCCGGTAAACGCGCCGATCACCCGAACCTCACCTTATCTCCGCCGGAAAATCAGCATATCCGCCGCCGGCCCGTACAATGCGGGCTCAATGACCGTTGGTACAGGCCTAGCTCATTGGCCAGAGAGAAGAGACGACCGAGTTGGCACAGTGGACGAATGCGAGTCGACTCGGCAGCCAAACAGGAGTGTGGGAAAGGTCACGGATTCGGAGAGCAGATCTGAGGATGCTTCGCTTTGGCTCGGTGTGTAGTGTAGTGAGCTCTCTCTCTCTCTCTCTCTCTCTCTCTCTCTCTCTCTCTGGTGTTGTAACAGTCTCTCTGTCACAGTCACGGAAATGACACGTGGCTTCTTCTTTATTTTTTGTTCCCTTTTCAGCTTTTTTATGAATAAAATTGAAAAAGAAGCTTCTGTGGAAACTGGAAACGATTAGAGATGATTAAATATTAAGTAGAATGTTAGGTGAGTGATTAAGATGCTAATCTCATATTTGACCTAAGCTGAGATATCCTCGCACGTGATGAAGCAGGGGTTAAGGGTATTATCGGTAAATAAATTGAGACACTTACCGATGAGCATTATCATCTCATCTCCCTCAACGAAAAATAAATAAATAGTATAATAATATTTGTTGGAATGAGTGTGCTAATAATAATGATGAGACTTTTCAATCCACAATGTGACAAAAAAAAAGTGATGAATTCTTGAGAACAAATAAAACTTACAAGAGTGATCAATTCAATGGATAGTGGTAATAAAATATGTTGAGATATTTCTTTTAAATAATTTTATTTGCAAACTATATATAAAAAATATCTTTCCCTTTTTGGTATTTTTATATAAAAAAATTCTAATGATTATTTTACTCTTACAAATTTAAACTTAAAAAGTAATAACTAAAAACATAAGATTCAAAATTTTCTCTTATATTTCTTACTTTTTTGTACAATGGAGGGGAATAAAAATAAAGAAAATGACAGACTATATATTTTGAGAATAAAATTGTTATGTTTATGAAATTTTTAACGAAAAGTCTATTATATTATTTACAATTACCGAAAAAGATGATTAGAAACTATAAAAAAATAATACCTCAGTGTATTATTGTTTTTAAATTTTCCTAAATTAGACGTGATAATAGTATTGTTAACCTAGTGTTTTGTAAAATGCGAGATATTAACGGAGTATTGATCTCATGTGAAATATAATATTAGATGTCTAGTATGAGTTTTATGATCACAACAAACATTTAACATGATATCAAAATTATTTTTAACTTGTACATTTTTTTATCTCCGAAAAGAGAAAAGACGGTCTACACGAGGGTAGACAATAACCACGGACTACAAACCGAAAGCCTGTACAAGAGTCCAAACCGACTCACAAAAACAGAAAATAAAACCAGACAAAACAACCAACATAAAAACAAAGAGAAAAAGGCTCCAAACAAACATAACCATAGGCCACTACGACCTCCCAACTTTGGATTGAATGGAGCTCCTGCAGCTTATCAGCGGATATCTACACCATTCTGAGAAAGAAGTCAAGAGTAAACCCGGGTACAAGATCCTCCCAATATCAAAAACCTTCGTTTGAACCCGCAAAACCACCTGCTCCACGGACGGGATAATACCCTGAAAAGCTAAGCCATTTCTGGCCAACCAAACTTCCCATAACACAAGGCCACAAATAGGTGTCCACATCCTCCTATACCATTTTTAACTTGTAATTTAAGAATGAACCAGCGTTTTAAATATCTCTAAATATCAGTGAAATATTATTACGTTTAAAGGAACGACCGTTATTAATAACTTCAATTTCTGAACTTTAATATCAACATGTGTAATTTGCAGATCAAAAACAATGTTCCAACGATGCCATTAGACATTCGTGTAAGGGCTTAGAGATGGCGTGAGGACAAAGTAAAGGGTATCTTTATGAAATGATGATACATGTTTGGTATAGAAAGTAACTATTATGTCATGTGTTTGTGTTATAAAGTACAATGTAAAAAGAATTGAAAGCCTGTAATTGTCTTGGTCCCCATTGTTATGTGGGTGGGTCTTCAATTGAAGAGCTGCCCCAACAAATTCATTAATCATGCTCACCTCATATGTTTTCACTGGAATATATTAATATATGTGTACCTGCAAACATTTAATTTTGCATTTATAATATAACAATAAGTTGCATGTATGTGTTTCATTCTTTGGTTACATTAGAACAAGAGAATTTAGTTTCAAGCACCTACCATACCAATTCCATAAAGATGTTTATTAATGATATATGTGAGAATTTAGTTTCAAATATCTACCCTACCTTTCTCTTCAGATGTTTATCAATGACACTTTTGAAATATGTAAGAAATTTTGTATTAAAAACCGATCAAACAAAATCTGAAATTTTATATATAACCAGATATTTGATATGAACTTTAAGGAAAACCTCTGACGCATGCTCATAAATTTGAGCGAAACGAGTGAAATACAGCGTTCGATTTGTTTAATCGCCCAACTTGTGGGTTAATCACGGGACAAATAGGAGGGAAAAAATAGCTTGGACGAAGGGACCATCGTTTGGTCTCTTTCTTGGCCCTGGACAAATAACATGTATCACTTATAACCAAAACAAATATAAAAATCATAAAAATAAACAAATATATATTATAAAAATAATTAACCTCGAATATTTAGGAAAACCCTTATAACAAAACGCAACCAAATTATTAAGCAAGTTTTGTAATTTATTTTATTTTACTCTCACAATTATTTTATTCTATTAGTAGTCGAGTGTGGGAAGCCGATGTCAGTGTTATCGAGTCCGGACGTTGGGTCTACCCATACATTAACCTGATTCATTTATTTTTATTTCAATTATATAAGTTTCTTATGAGAAAATAATATTATTGTTTTTGTTTTCGCTAAAAAAGACAATCATGTTACCATATCGAGTTTAATATAACATGTTAGTATTAGAATAATATTGAAATCATCATTCACTCATCTTTCTTTCATTTTTTATCAACAAATTTGTATCAATACCCCACATTTGAAATAAAGGTAAGACAAAAGGAAGAATCTCTCAAGGAGCTTATAAATAAAGACATCTCCGAATGTGGATCCTAGGGATAACCAAGCTGAAAAGTATATTGTACTTTAACAAAAAGGATAAACAAGTCTAAAACCTAAATATTACAACCAATGGCAAAGCCAGTTTTTTCAATGAGGGGGGACACCAATTTTCTTTTTATGTTAATGCATAACATTAAGATAATAAGAACTAAGTTAAAAATATTAATATCGTAAAAAGTGATAAAAATAACCTTCAGATCCTATACAATGACTTAAATAAGAATAAGTTTAAGTAAAAATAACTAAAATTAAGAAACTTAAAACAATTAGAAATTTTACATAAGAAGCATAAAATAATAAGAATGTTTAAAGTTTGAGAGGGGCATAATTAGAAAATTATAAACTTGAGAGGCATTATTATGAACACTTTAAAAAAAACAGTTGATAAAAATAAAATTTTAAGGGGTACAAATATGATTTTTGTTAAAAAAAATGTAATAAATGTAACAAAAAAATTGAGGGGGCACGTGCCCCCCGAGCCCCCTTAGTAGGTCCATCCCTGATTACAACCATCAAATAAACCGAAATCTTATTAATCCAATCTAAACTATTCTTAATGTTTGTCAATTTTTATCAACCAAGATCTTACACTTTTTTTCTCAAATAAAATGTATTTTTTAACCCTCGGATAATCGAAGTTACGATATTTATACTATAAATGCTCTAATTTGATCCCAAAAGTTCAGACTTTTCAAGCATATATATTTGATTGAATGCTGAAGATTTGGGGACCATTGCAAGTGTGTGCTTTGTTTTGTTTTGTTTTGAGTTAGCTGTTCGATTTTAGCCTACTCGAGCTTTGGTGTCTTGAGTTGGACCCATCTTAGCCATGACTCCAAGCCCTACCATTACAAGCACAGTCTCGAACCTCTATGTCTTGTTGGTGTGGTGTGGCCAATTCCATTAATCAACATAGCTAATAGTCCAACTTGGTTTAAATGCTCCAGCAATGTCCCATCCGAACCCACCATACCCTAGCCTCTTTCTCTATTGCCATTAATAGCAACCCCGTCGAGGGGGTGCTCTATGGACGTTGGGACGACGAGCGCTAGCGACGGCTTAATGTTCGTCGTCGTCGATAAGGAAGGGGTGGTCGGACGTTGGAGGTGCCTGAGAAGCAGTAACGATTCGTGAAGCGTTTGTTATTGACGACCTCCTTCCCACCCCTTTCGATTACAACATGTTACGTGTCCTGTTATTTTTGCTTCGATATTAATTTTTATAAATTGTAACATCTTCCTATTGAATCTTTGATTGGAGAAAAAAAATTCTATAGCACGGTCTACTTTTTCTTTTTCCTTTTTAATTTTCTATGTGACATCTTTCTCTTTTATCTAGCACACTCTTAACCAAAAAATAGATTGTGTTCTTAGTGCAATAATTACAAAAAATAAATAAATAATACTATGAGGTATTCATTTTACAATATATTGTATCCTTTTTCTCTTCCGATAATTGCAAAAACAAAAAAAACTCGATACTTATATTTTTGTTGTAATTCATATAAAAATGATGATTTATCCTTACGATTTAGATTGAAAATATACAAAAATAATAAATCAAATCAAAATTATCTGAATTTTAGTTTTCTTCTTGTTTGTTCATACAAAGAGTGAGATTCAAGAGGATATGAAAATCTGGATTTTTTTTGTTATTTAATTTATTAATTTTAATTTTTAATGATAAAAACATCATTTTAAAACAAATTTATACAAAGTGTAATAAAAAAACAAGTTCATGAAATTTTTCTTACAACTATAAAAAAAATCTATAAATTGTATAAAATGAATATCTCTTGGTATTTTTCTGCCATTATTCCTAGAATTCAAAAAATAAATATCCGTTTAAATTCTTAATTAAATTGGTATTTAATATGATAATGAATCTTTTGGGGATGAATTAATGATAACATGAAAAAAAATGTTTTTTGGGGATGAATATGAAAAAAAAATGTTAATGTTATATTAACTTCTGATTATGCCATACTTGTCAATGAATAGTCATTATTGTCCAACAACCACTTGATTTTATGAAACCAGATCTCTATCTTCATCTTCATAATCAGAACTGGTCCCCTTAATCCACGTCCTTCACATCATTGCCTCCACTTTTAAGCTTTACCATAATATAAGATTGTGTGCACCTACCACACTACTCAGTGCTATCTCTTATAGGTTTAAGAGCATCCACGTGTTGGCGGGAAGAATAAAAAATTATTGTTTGTTGGCTTATAACCAGCTCTCCCAGCCAGTACCCTATAATGACAAGCCTTTTTGTTGGCTTATAGTAATCTCTTTCGTTCACTTTTTTGCTCCCATCCGGGGATGAGTGCCGGCCTCAAGCTCCCAGCCAGCACTCCCTGCCAACGACCTCCCAACCAGCTCCCAACTAGCTCCTCGCTGACGATTGCTCTCAGTCAGTACCTCATCGCCAACGACTATGGATACTCTAAGAATGTGAGGGTTAGTTTATAAAACAAAAGTTACCATGAAGTCGTATTTAAGTGGTTTCAATTATTACAAAGTTATGGAACTAATTATGTTACAGTATTGCATTAAAGATGGTAAATAAAATGATGGGTTTTAACATGGGTGATGATAACAAGACCCAACATAACAACACATTGGGAGAGAGACAACACAAAACTTGAATGATGATGACAAAACCCTACACAACAATACATTGGGAGAGGGAATGATAACATTCATCCAAACTAATTGTCTTACTTTGTAGCGCAAGATTGTTTCGACTTGTTTACTTTGAAAGACGGCTAGTTTTCTCGAGCTTTATGGTTGACATATCTAGGTTTTAGACCCTTTTAAGTGCTTCATGGTGGCTTTATTCGGGTGTGAGTCTCTTTTTTTAGCCGTCTTTTTGTGTTCGTTTCCTTTTGTGCCTGCGTATCCTTTTACTACCAGGTATGCGTACCCTTTCTCTTCAGGGTCTGTGTACCCATTCACTTCAGGGTCTGCGTATCCATTCACTTCTTTTCAGGTCTTTAAGTTTGTAAAATCTAGGTTTCTAGACCTTTTTATTGTGTTGTTTCTTGTTTCCTCGGTGTGGGGCTTCAGGATCTGCGTATCCATTCATCTTTAGGGTCTGCGTACCCATTCATAGCTACCTGGGTCGTAGCGGTTGTTGTGGTCTTTTTTTGTTGGAGAGTATGTAGGTAGACTCTCTTCACTGTACTCCTCTTCCTCCTTGAGAGAGGTTTAATTTAAATATGTTTTGCTGATAAAAAAAAGATTGTTTCGACTATAGAAAAATGCATAACTAAATTTCAAAATCTGAAAAACACCGTATTAAATTGACTAAGCAAAAAGAATTTGAGTTTACAAACACGGTATTATTAATTTTAATTAATAACATCGTCGAATCGAGAACGATTTCATGGACAAAATAACATTCGTCCCAATTCACGACAAATTCGTTCCCATGGATTCGTCAAGACGAATCAGGTACCAATTACTTATTTGGATTAATTCGTAGACCAAATCATATTGCGGTATGAATGCCCCAGGCTCAACTCACGTGAACATGTCCGAAATTGTCGACCCCATCGTGGTAACAGGGGAGATGCGTGTTATGCAGTCAGGGACAGCCGAAGAAAGGTCATAATTAGATGCATGGTTCATTATCTCACGTGTATAAAGCGGCCCATTTCTGTTCTTTTTCTCGTATGGTTTAGGCCCGCACAAGGCCCATTGAACACTGATCTGGTGGCTACGTACGGATCGTGTCCCAGGCCCAATCCATATTGAACCTCTGCCATGCCACGTCACACTTGCTGGAGGGTTACCTGATATAAAATTAAAAGTTTTGATTTAATCTTCCCTTTATTTTGTGTGTGATAAATGATAAAGGTAAGGTCTAATGAAAAGAACGAATTTATTTGTATAGCTGAGTTCGTTTTTTTTTATTAGAGAGAAGGGAAAGTATTAGAAAAGGGGGAGATGATCTCGGAATGGGAGACACACCGTCAAAACAAAGTCCAACGAAAATGCGGGAAAGAAGAGCAGAAAAACAATAGAAAGGCCACCCCGATCCACCACAGCAAGTATAACTCGTCAGATCAGCAAGCACGGACCTACAAGGAGAGACAAGAGCCAACGAGGACCGGGGGAACAAAGTGCAGAGCTCCTCAAACATGGAAAGGCAAACTTTAGGTGCTCCCATTTAGAGAAGCAGTTGGAGACTCGATCTACTCGTAAAAGTTAAAATGCAGACCGGATGCTCTCAGGTTGGTAAAAGACCCATGTTGAACCCTAACTAGAAGAATGTTCGGCTCAATACTAACAGATCCAGAACATATCACGCCGATTGCGCTCCAGCTAGATATGCCAAAGACAAAGTAGTTCACTACCGACCCACTCCGACCTTAGCCTCCTAGATCCCACCGGGAAGATCCAAGACTCAAGGAAAATAGCAGAAGACAACAACAACACAACCACGACACCCCACCACCCCAAAATCAGGGACCAGACTCTCTAAGTCCACTGACAAGCAACAAACAGGTGTCTGACATCCTCACCACCTGAACCACATAGAACACATCTCCACCGAACTAACAAAAGAAGCACATAGCTAAGTAAGATTTCTGATTTTCTTACTACATGAGTTACTTTTATTCGGACATCAATGTATAGTATTTGGACTTAAGTTTTTCATTTTCGTTTTTTTTCTCAAACCCTAAAGTGAGTAGCAGGAAGCATGAAGGCGGTGGGAGGTATTACACTTATGGAGACAAGTTCCTAGGTGGCGATGGGGAGAGCTGCGACGCAGCAAGCGACAAGTATGATAAAGGGACGCAGCCTAGCCCGAAAATGGGTCGTAGGGGTTGGTCCATGGCCATAGAGATCCATCCGGACGGTGATCTTTCTACCATTAGTTACTAAATCTGCATTATGAGATCTTGTCTGAACCTATCATGACGTGACGACGGTTCCTCTAGGCCGCGATGAGAGCTTGCAAGCACTACGGGAGTAGAGTCCATCGGAAGGATGGACGGAGAGGACGAGTTTGATTGGGGTTTGACGATCTTTGAGGGGGTGAGAATGCTAATGACAGCGGTCATAGACCCTATGGTGGCGGGAGCTCGGGCTGTACAACCTCCAATGATCCCAGACCAATATCGAAATAGGGGAAACAACCCATTTGCCGAATGACGAGGATAAGTCGACACACTGTTTTGGTTCTTTTCCCGTGTGGCGACAATAACGATATCGTGGGATGAGTACTTGTCGAGTTCGTATGAGGAGCGTGGATATGGTAATCAATGGTAATGGATCCGGAGGTAGTGTGGTCATGGGCCATGAGCCTATATTTTTGGATCTGACTCTATTGGGTAGCGTAGAGTTGAGCGGTGGCGGCGGACGACATCAACATCTCGCGGAGAGGAACCATGGGGGCCGAATTAGAATGGTATGGCGACTCCGATTGAGTGCCATACAAATCGATGAGGGGTGACATACACGCTTGCCTCATCCAATGAGAGTCGATAGCACTACTGCAAAAATTCACTTGGCTAACGGATAAAATGGATATGTCACTAAAGTTTTGCAACTTTAGCCACGAATACAGACATCTGTCACTAAAGTGGCAGAATTTTCAGCCACGGATGTCGTATGTCAGCCAAGTGAGTACTTGCCCAACAAATAATATATATGTTGCTAAAGTAATGCGTATCCGTCAGCCAAGTGAGCGAACTTTAGCCACGCATGTTGCATCCGTCAGCCAAGTGAGCGAACTTGGGCAATGGATCTACATACGTCACCCAAGTCTTATACATCCGTTGCCCAAGAGTATTGACCAATTTTTCTCCAACTAGTTGACCATCTCGATCGAGCACCTACTACCGTCAGATGATTCCTATTTTGCATATGTATAGTACGTACAACATTATATACCATATAGACGGTTTTGATTACTTTATTTATGATGCAACGTTACTCATATTTAAGAAGTTTTGTATCTTTACCCTTTATGTACATCTTACTGTTTTGATCTTATTATCAACCGTTTCTCCCACAGATTAAACAATGTTTTAGTAATTACTTGAATTCACTAATTATTTTAGGACGACACTAAGCTAATTAATGTATACCAATTATTTATATTTAATTAAATGCACCATAAATAATTAAAAAAATGGATGAGAGAAGAGAGGGATGTGTCACTACAAGGGAAAGTTTCATTCCCGACGCTATTGAAATGAGTGTCACCATATCTAAGAAATGGGTGGAATTGGATTTAGTCGTTGTTGAGTATTCATCGAACTGAAACCCGCCATTGAGAAATTTGTGTATCCTTGTCTCAATGTTATATAAATACTAACTATATAGTGCACAAGATAAAATTAACTTGCAATAAATAATTAGTAGACAATAGTTACGTTCATATCAAATGTCACAAAACTCTTCATTTAATTTAATTATGACAAACCATTTGTACAATAAGTAATGATATATATAAAAAATTAAAACAAAAGAAACTGATTTGAGAGACTTAAAAATCGTATATATGTTTTCTAAACAACCATACATCACAAAGATGCAACAACTGAGTTGCTTACCACTTTGACCATGAGGTCTTGGGTTCGAGTCACGTAAGGCACATTCAATGCCATTTACTCCTCTTGAGCAGTTGGGGCTTCGACGTGGCTCGACGTTCCAGGATGTGGCCGGGTCCGGCGGGATTGGGCTCCAGAACGGGTCGGGGCCTAGGCACATTTTTTTTAAATCTGATATTAAACTTTGGTGACAAATCCATCAGATTGTATCCGTCAGTCAAGTTACAACTTGGGCGACAGATGCAATCCGTGGGTAAAGATTAAGCCTTACCGACGGATATCTTGATCCGTTGGTCAAAATTTTGGCCGACGGATACATCCGTCAGCTAAGAACTTGGCCGACGGACACGTCCTCTTAGGAAACGGATCCAATACGTCAGCCAAATACATATCAGCAGTAGTGTAGGTACAATGAGGACTCAGCGGATACCACTGTCTCATTGTTCGTAGGGTGGTAGATGTCCCATCAAGTACCGACACAGTTCTCCCCTACCATCTCAGGAATCAACATTTATACGTTTTTGGAGCCGTCATCTATCATCCGAGGAAGGATTCGGATGAAGTCAGTTGAAACCCAAGAGTTACAGTCTTTCAGACAACTGTATCTGTGGTTTAGTTCGTTGTCACAACATAACAACACTTATGGAGTTGTTCGGTAAATGAGTATCGCTCTTTTATATTATTTTTATCCCATAATGTTAGAACTTTTTACTTATTTTACCATGATGTTTTTGTAAAACTTGTATGGTTTAGTATAACTTTTGTAAAAAAAATTTAATTACATGTAGATTCCTAAAAGAAAGCCGGCAGATCCGGTAAGACTGTCTGGGCCCGGCCCATAACCGTTTCCACTTCATTAGATACCAGCCTACCCGCCACCGCCTTTGGACTCTTCACCCCCAACTTTTCACTCGGGACACCTCTCGCCGGCACCGTCGAATCTCCGAATTTTAATAAGTCGCTTCTATTTTGGAACCTCATTGAGATTTGTCCCATAATATCTGATCTCGTGTCCGTTTGATCTGATCTTGTCTACGCCATGGGTTTGGCAGAGGAAGCGCCACCTCAGGCCACCGCACCACCACCCTCGGCTCCAGCTGGAAGCGACGTCGTTTCGAACAACACTCCGATCCCTGCTTCGCCCAAAAAGCCCCTTCCTGTAGTCGTTCAAGGTAAATAGACCGGTGTTCTGTACTCTAATCACTCCTGTTTGGTTGCCGAGAAAACGGAAGGGAAAGGGCATGAATTAGACTCGATTATATAGAAATGGGTATTGGGTAGCTGTAGTTGCATTTTGATTCGAATCTTATCATGGGAAGCCAGAAAAGTTTTGATTTTTGGTGAATTGTTAGGACTTGAACTGAAGCCTTGTTTTGAATTTTCAATGTGTCTGTGGCAGATTCTACTGCTGAGAAAGGATCAGGGACTTCAATTGATAGAGGTAAAGTTATGGTATTACATTTTCTCTTGGGGGCTTAAGCTCACAACTTTGATGGTGTGGAGTTTGAGGAGATTGTGATTAGATTGGTTAATTTTGCTCTTTTAGATGCCGTGCTTGCTCGAGTTGAAGCTGAGAAAAGATTGGCTTTGGTGAAAGCCTGGGAGGAAAGTGAAAAATCCAAAGTAGAAAACAAGTAACAAGAGTTTCTCTATCTATATTCATACCCATCTTGTTTTTCAAATATCTTTCATAATATTGTGTTTTGCTCATTACCTCTATATACTATTGAGGAAATTTAGCATTCATAGGTTTTATTTCTTGCCCCATATGTGGTTTGCTTTAAATGTATCAATGCAATGTTCTTGCCTTTAGTTTAAATTCCTCTTAGGGGTAACTTCGCTAACACACCCTCGACGCCTTTGCTTCTAAAAAACACACAGTATAGGCGATGAGTTATGAGTAACAAACTGTCACATTTCGTTATTCATCAAAAACCCACTGAAAAGGTGTGCTTTCCTGATAATTCAGTGTGCATCGTTCCTGATAATTCAATGTGCATCCGTGGGCTTTTGATGAATAACGAAATGTGATAGTGGTCGTCAAGGGGGTGTAAATAATGTTTCCTTCCTCTGATTTTTTCACGATATTCTATGCTTGATTGAACTCAAGAAATTTGGACTGTTTCACAGAGCTTACAAAAAGCTATCTGCTGTTGGAGCTTGGGAGAACACAAAGAAAGCAACAGTGGAAGCTCAGCTGAGGCAGATTGAGGTAATGTAAAGTAGAACTGAGTTTAGTTTCTTCAATGGTAACTTCTTGATCTTCCGTCTACCATGCTATGGGCTCAATTTGCATCAACTACGTTACAGTAATGTTTCAAGGACACTGAGATCGTGTGTTGATAACTGGTATAGGAAAAATTTGAGAGGAAGAAAGCTGAGTATGCTGAGAAGATGAAGAACAAGGTTGCTCACATACACAAAGAAGCACAAGAAAAGAAAGCCATTGTTGAGGCTGAGCGAGGGGAAGAGTTTCTCAAGGTGGAAGAGACAGCTTCCAAGTACCGTGCTCGCGGATACATACCAAGGAACTCTTGTGGATGTTTCGGATAAGGTCTTTGGGATGAGGAATGGTGTTCTTCAAGTTAGCTTGTATCTGCTCTTTCTCATAGCTGTGTTTTTCTTTGTTCTTGTTAGGCAATTACATAATGTTGCTGGTGTTTTGAGTTCTTTGCTATCTTATTTACACAGCATAATGTGTGTATAGTATATATGTGATCAAAATGTTGTGAAAGGATCGCTGTGTGATGAAAATATTGAAGTTTGATCATTGGTTTGCTAAAACTAGTGTTTGGAATTGTATTTTGGTGGAATTCCATCTTACTATTCCTCATTTATGGGATTTTAAGATTATTATTCTACGTCTTTTTTAGTTGTTTTGAGGTTTCGATTGTTTCAATTTAGTATCTTGTCCTCCACCTTCTTCGACCATAGGGCATTTTCCTATCAGATCAGGAACCAACAACTATATATTTTTAAAAGCCTTCAATATCATCAGAGGGGGGACAGATTTAACTGGCTCCTCAGAAGATTGTATAGTCTAATTTAGCATTTCCAAAACTCTGCTACTATCGACTGAGGATTGGTGAGTACTAGTCTGACGGTGACAGGGCTGGCCAAGCCTTCACTCTCGGGCTTCAGTATCTGTTTCAGTGGTCTCGACCGCTAACACAGTATCATCCTGAAGCACATTCCAAAGTCGTTTGTCATCTTTTTCGGAAATGGGTCTGCTTTGTCTTAGCTTACCGTCGGAATAGTTGTACCGGTTGCTTCGGCCGCTATCACGATATCCTTTTCCCGACATCTACCTTAGAGCATTTCGGCCAATGAGCACTCTTTTTATTTGCTTTATCCTACGTTATTCGAACTTTTTCAATAACCTTGTTTATGTTGCAATTGTGTTTACATAATTTCTGTTTGCTCCACTTTAGCCGAGGTCCTCTAGACTTTTTCTCTTCTTAACGTATCAGATACATTTACCGTTCATAAAAACATAAAAAGACTATGATTAACAAAAAGAGATTATTACATTTTTTTTGTAAGCACCCTTTTGATGTAATTTATGTTATTAGCTTCTTCTTTTTCTCATTAATATGTGCTAATTTAATGCAAATCACACATACGTATATCTAATGCAAAATCTTCAATGCGACTATCTAACCTATGTTTAGTTTCAGTTTCGATAATATTAATCGTATAATGCGTGTTTTGTTTGTTATTTTGTTTTTAATCAAAATATTATGTTTAATATTAATTTATTCTATCAACAAGCAACTATGAGCCAACAGAAAAAGCATGACTAGAAATAAAATTCTATTAGTCTGGCTGATAGAGGGAAGAGAAGTAAATTTAATATTTTTTTATTCTATCAGCCAGTAATATCAGTCAACAACCTCGTTAAACACTGTAGATGCTCAACACATTGGGAGAGAGACTATACAAAACTTAAATGATGATGACATGACCCTACACAACAATATATTGGGGGAGGGAGTGATAACATTTGTCCAACTAATCGTCTTGTTTTGTAAAGCAAAATTGTTTCGATTATAAAAAATATATAACTGAATTTCAGAATCTGAAAACACCATATTAAATCATCTAAACTAAAAGAATTAGAATTTACAAACACGTTATTATTAGATTTAACTAATAATATCGTCGAATCGATAACGATTTTATCGACGAAATGTCATTCGTCCCAACTCACGGGCGGGGCCCTGATTTCATCTAAAGTGTCTTACATTTTTATCATCAAGTAGGCGACCGGCTAACGCGAATTTGAAGCGAGTGTCATCCGCCCGTGACACTGTGTTCGCCGGGACTGTAAGTACATCATCGTCCTCTTCGTAAGTATCTCGGACGGGTTCAGAGACCAAAACCCTCGTTAGCCGTTCTTGGACCACTTCCAGGTTGGCCGGGTATGAATGCAGCGATGTATTGGGGGAGTGAGGGGAGTTGTGGAGGTGCGCCCGAGATAGCTCCTTCAAGCACTGGTCTCTTGCATGGCGTTGCAGAGGGCCGAAATTACAAGAGAGTTAGACTGAGACTAGGATGAGTTAGATTGAGGCTAGACCGAAATTTGTTCAATCACGGGCATCCATTCCCAGCCACATCGTCAGACATTTGGACATCTATTTAGGGCCTTGACGTCCTTCCAAAGGTCTGGAACTTTCATTGGCGAACTTGTGCCTTTAGGTGACAGCTGCACTTCGGACCAAAAAGGTAGACATGTTGACGACATGTCCTATCTATCAAGAAGGAGAGAAATCAGAAATGCACTTGTTGGTTACATTCCCGGTGGCGGCATCCAAGAGAGTTAGATTGAGACTAGGATGAGTTGTCCTAGAATCGGTGGGGGTCGGAAGGAGCGGTGGAGTTAGGTTCGGAGAATCCATAGCGTTTAGGCGTTCTGAAAAGGGTTCCATTGGAGTGGAGAGAAAGCGATGTGTTGATAGATGGAGGGATGGAGGTAGAGCGGAAGAGGAAACCCGATAAGGTCGGACGATAGATGGAGGAGGAAGAGAAAAAGGACGGAGCCACTGTAATCACTTGCCTTGAAAAAAAGAAAGGCAGGTGAAAAGATTTTGGCAAGACATAGAACTGTTGAGGGAGAGGTTCAAGACTAGTTCATTTTAATTGGTCTTAAACATAGGGCGCACTACTATTCAAATGGTCTGGCTATTACCCTTTCACATATTTTCTGGGTCCTAATTCCCCAAAATTTAGTCATGCAAAACATTTTGAGCGCATTCACACTGATTCGCAAGAGAACGGGAAATTCAAAATAGGAAGACGACATTCCAAGATACGAACATAACCAGTTGAACAAAAGGATCTACAAGCGACAACAACTCGTATTTGCAACAAATCATTGGAGTCTAACCATAACTTGACAAGAGGGCTTTATCCCAACATATACATGGCATTAAATTCACTGAATCCCAAAGATGACATAAAAATAAGAACTAAAAATGAAATCATCTTAATGCACGACTGTCCTAAATTAGCATACTTAGTGTCAGCTATGTAGGGCACATAAAATGAAATGGGTGATCAAGATAATCCAGTGCATAAATACAAAACCCGTAAGCGGAAACATTGAAGGAACTAACAAAACTGACCCTTTGCCCAAAAACTATGCCACACCAGATACTCATACCTATAATGCATGAATGTAACTTTTTTTGGAAAATTCGATGTCCCAAAAGCAAATAAATATAGATAAACCATTTGTAAGATGCTGAAAATGTGTATATTTATTTGGGGCACAGGTAAAGCCTACTAGTTTTAGTTCTTGTTATGTGCCGAGGTAAAGATTAATGGGTAAACCCTTTATCCTAACCCCATTTGAGCTTTGTTTTTCAATTCCTAACCCAGGTTTACCTTTGGTGACATTTTCCAACTGTCACCTTTCAATTTCTTGCGGAAAATATCGTTTACCGTTTATTTTGACGATTCCGTTAGTTTTTTGCCACGTGTCACTTCACCGTGACGACACGTGGCCGACACGTAGGCAAAAAACTAACGGAATCGTCAGTTTTGACGATTTTTGATACTTTTTGCAATAAAATTAAAAGGTGACAGTTGGGAAATGTCACCAAAAGTAAACCTAGGTTAGGAATTGAAAAACAAAGCTCAAATGGGGTTAGGATACAGGGTTACCCCAAGATTAATATAAGTGTCATGATTCCATCTCTGTGGTTCTGAAAGAAGGTCGTATCTGATTTGCGGTTGAAAGCAGCATGTCAACTAATAGTTGTTTTCTCATTTCGTACTGGGCGGGCACGAATGCATCCATCAGCTCGCACGAATGCATGAGGAGTCAAGGCCGTCCTCTCGTCTTTCCGATGACGAGAAAGGCCCTTGCTCCTTGGTCTCGTCCCGACGGTGCTGGCCTCGGGATTTATTCATGAAGGATTTTAGATCCCCAAGCTGTTGGGTTGTATCGTTTTTTCTCGGTTTCTACCTTGGAAGTCTGAGTAATGATAAATTCACCGCCTATCAAAAAAAATTGAAAAAGAAGAGAGAGGCTTATTTTCTCAAGGACGATGAATGATTTGGGGGACCGCTTTATTGACATTTGGATATCGGCGGGGGCGGCAAGCACCATCGCCTCGACCAATTAGGAGGCGGTAGATTAGTGAGGGGTCTACGCATACTACCGTCTCACTGGCCGTACGGTAGCTCCACCAAATACCGACACGGTACTCCTCTACTATCTTGAGAACCAGCATTCTTACGTTTTTGGAATTCTACATTATCATTCAAGGGAGGACAACACACACTAGATCCTCGGAAGAGTACTTAGTCCACCAAAGTACCATCTTTCTGGAAATGGACCCGGTCTGTCCTAGCTCATCGCCGTTAGGCGTAGTTGGATCTGCCTCTGATTGCTAGACGCCCCTCAGATCGTCGAGAGGCTGCGTCGGTCACTCAACGCAAGCGAAAATACTTCCCACAAAAAGGAACTCAGGAAGGACACCAGGCAGAGCTCGCCGCCCCAATCTCTGCCCCCATATCTTGAATCGTTTGTCTCTCCACAAACCACCGAGAAAGGGCATCCAACTTTCCATCAAAACCCCACCCTAACCACGCTCCGCCCACTTTGCTCCTATTGTTGGAGCCAGCTCCGAGAATACACCAAAGCCTATCTGTCCATGGCGGTGGCTTACTTCCTGGCGCAACTCCAAAAAGAAACCCAATCAGATGTTGATTCTAAGAGCATCCACATCAGGGGGTTGAAATCCAATCAGACGTTGATTCTAAGAGCATCCACATCAGGGGAGCCTCGGCCCCTCACGCCCTGTGCGCCTCGCACCCCACACCGACCGAACCCCGAAGCCGAACCATCTCTCCCTTTTGCTCCCCCCCTCCCCCCCGGCTTCGCCTGAACGCCCCCCTTGATGTGGATGCCCTAGTAACCAAATATTATTATAAAAGAGAATAAAAACAATACCACGGCTAGAGTAAAAAAAATGTTTTCCTCAACAGTTAATTGAACAGACTTCACATATCGTCCCATACCAAGAAAAATTATAAAAAATGGCTGACAAACAAATTAAATAAAAAATCAAAACAAAATCGTAACACATGAATAAATCATTCTTCATCAGAATCAGCCGGCGCAGCCGGGGAGTCCTCCTCCTCCGCCTCCGCCTCCTTAGCCTCCGTGACGGCGGCGGCGGCCGCCGCAGTTCCGGCCACGGCGTCGCTGAGGCTCTTCTTCATGGAAGCGGTCTTGGTGAGGTGGTTATAGCAACCCTTCTCCTTGAAGAGCTGCGAGAAGTGGTGCTTGCAATAGAGGACGCCGTCGAGGGCGGCGTAGGACGACGGCGTCAGGAAGCAGCCGCCGTGGTTGCACCGGAAGCAGTTCTTGTGGAAGATCTCTCCTTCCACCGTCACCTTCTCTAATGGGTATGCCGTCTTTTTGCATTTCGAGCACTTGTCGAGCGTCCCCGAGAACATCCTCGACAACTTGCTCGGCGCTCTTTGCTGAGACACGACGTGATAGTATTGACGGTAATCAAATCAGAATCAATATGTTTTAATTTAGCTGTGATGGTTAGTTACGATATTATGTTTATCTTTCTAATGGTCATATGATATGTTAGGTTACGTGGAGGAATATCAATTTTTTTGTTAATAAGAGTTAGATATCGAAGCTTATTCTCAAGTATTTGTCACAAACACTACACTACCTAACGTTTCAAAATGACAAATACACTACCTTAAGTATTGATCACGCGTAATTGTTAGTATAAATGGACGGAAAATTCCATTCCGCTAGTCATATGACCTCATGTGTCATTTAATGGATGATAAAATAACGATTTTGCTCTTAGTTATTTGACCTTTATATATTTTATAAGGAACTTTAGCATTGTACCCTCGTCATTGTTTCTTATAAAATATATAGAGGGCAAATCCGTCATTTTACTATCCATTAAACGATACAAGATGTCATATAACTATCAGAATGAAATATTCCGACCATCATTATTTAAAAAAATCGTGTGACAAATACTTAAGGTAGTGCATTTGTCATTTTGAAACATTGAGTAGTGTAATATAATTAGTGACCTATACTTAAGAGTAAGTTTCAATATTTAATCTTTTTAATAATATCGAACAAATTATTTTATTTCATATATTTTACGATTTTCTATACGAACGATAATTATGGGTTTGAAATGTACCAAGCCCGATGAAGTCCTCGGAAGAGTGTTAAATTTGGAAGTGAAGCTGCCGGTCTCCTTGAAAAGTTGCTCGAAGTGAGGCTTGCAGTATAGAACTCCGTCCATGGAGGAGTAGCTTCCCATCTATACAAAAAAAATACATGGAAATGTCAATAATCATGTTCGGATTATAAGTCAGATCGAGAAAAATCTCTTTTCTTCATTATATATCGTATTAATTTTATTAAAACGGATTACATTCCTGGACTAAACTTCAACCCTCAATCGTGGCGGAGCCAGCTTTTTACTAAAAGGACATAATTATATTTTTTATAACTATAAATAACGTAAAAATAATATTAAATTATTAGTATCATATAAATCAAGATTTCATATTCATAATTTTTTTTGTAAAATACTTATAATATTTCCAATGTCATATAAAATATCCGTTTCAAAACTTTCATAATTGTTTTTTGCAAGCTTATCTCATCTGCTTAAATCCTTAAGCCATATTTTTTTCCCGACAATTATAATAGCCTCAAACTCTAAACTAAAACTTAATCAAGAATAATTTTATTCATATTAGTTAGAGTTAGAAACCATGAATAATGGAAAATAATAATAATAACATAAATAAATAAATAAATAAATAAAAATTGATATTTGAGGGGGGTATTGTGCTCTCAGGTCTCACTTATAATTGTCTTTTAATTGGGTATAGCTGTAGTCTTTATAAACATTGTTTTTCCTTATTTTCTTGATGTGGATTTAATATAGGGGAAACTCTAGATTCTTATTTTAAATAAGACAAATATGTGATGCTGGTCGCTTCCATTTACCATCAATAAACAATGGTTTTCGTTTAAACTACTGTCGTCGTCAATTTTTTTACTATAAGAAACTAACATTCACCTATGTTTTTATGATGTTGTTTTCGAGATAAACTTTGAAAGATTAATTGTTAGATTTTAGGGAAACAATTGTTTATTGACGACAAATAGTGTAACATGGTTGTCTCAACAAACGTTTAATGGGTATACGTTATTTAAGTATTTTTAGACACTTCAACATACAAGTTAAAGAGAGACCGAACTCTAACAAACAGATTCACGTATTTTAGAACGTAAAAGATTCGAGTCATCATCGCAAAAATCCGAAGATGATGTATTGTACCACAAGGAGGCCATTGCAATGACTACATTTGAAGCAGGTCTTGTGATAAGGAACTCCATCGGCAGTCAACATTTCAAAGAAATGCACCGTCTTGTCACATGCCTTGCATTTCTCCTGAGTCCCGGTGAAGCCCATTTTCTCTTCTTTTCTCTCGTTTTCTCGGGAAAGAAAATGTGAGTTTTTCTGAAGCTCTACCTCCAATGTCAGAGACAGAGGAGGAACTCAAAAATACTGGTTTTGGCTTGGCTTGTTTGAGCTTGTGGGCCTTTATTTGAGAGCCCATACAGGGAAGGTGGATTAGTGGTGGAGATTAGTTGCTAATGAATTGATGGAGATGGTTAATTACAGCTTAATCATTGTATTAACAAACATGTGGGGATTGATTTTGGATTATCATCTATTTATACAGTGGCTAATACAGATCCTTAAAAACGGCATGTTTTTATGTGGTTTTTGACCAAGTGTATTTTAGATATAAATATGTGTGATTTTCCTTATTTTAGCACATATTAATGAAAAAAGAAGAAATTACATAAAAGGGTGATTACAAAAAAGAGTACTAATATTTTTTTTGTTAATCATAGTCTTTTATGTGATAATAGTAGACACATATCTTTAATCAATATTTTAGTTGCCTTCTATAAATGATTATTTTGTCCTCCCTACAAGAATATGTTTAAAATTACATTCAGAGCATCTCAATGGGATTAGCCTACTAGAGACCATTAGTTCATGCGAATAGCAAGATTCTGAAAATTGCTAGGCGTTAGTCGGGCGACTAGGATCTTTTGGAGATTAATCCGGGATTAAGCAGAAATTAATCGAAGATTAAACGAATTAATTGGAAAACAAGGAACTGAGGACTAGGTGGACGCCTCAATGGGGTCTGGTAGGGATTTTTAGAACATCGGCGAATAGCACCAATCAAGTGAGGCTATGTATCCTTCGTCTCAAAGTGGATTTGCCGAAAACCATATTTTTTCGTCGATTCGCCCGTTAAAATTTTTCTGGCTCTCAGCACAAAACACTTGATGCAATGATCTTTTGCATGAACAGATGTCATTTCTTATTTTATAGCCAGGATGAATTAAACTATGACCACCAAACTATAATTCCAAACACTAGTTTTAGCAAACCAATGATCAAATCTCAATATTTTCATCACACAGCAGTCCTTTCACAACATTTTAATCACATATATACTAATAATATACACATTATGCTGTGTGAATAAGATAACAAAGAACTCAAAACACCAGCAACATTTTGTAATTGCCTAACAAGAACAAAGAAAGCACAACTATGAGAAAGAGCAGATAAAAAGCTTGAACAAGCACCATTTCTCGATGTGCTTTTGTTCTTCTCAACCCTCAAACCTACAACATAGTGAAATTAAATCTGTGTTCACATGTTCATGATTAGGGTTATCTGGTTTTAGCCCTTGTTGGCTACTTGTAGTGTTTAATTAGAGGTTGTTTTAGTTTACTTCAAGTTAATTTGAGTAGCAAGACTCTAGTTAGGTTGCCCATTGTTGGGCTTTGATTGTACTTCAAGTTAGTTTTTTCGGGGTATTTTCAGACCTGTTATTGTATTGTTTGATTCGTTTTAGATCTGGGTATGAAGACCCTTTTGTTTCCCCACGGTTAGGGGTTTAGTTTTGAGGCTCCCAGTGCTCTTAGTTTGTACTGGTTTGAATGAGGGCTCAGCTGAGCCCTTGTCCTTGTCTTTTTTTTCAAAGACCTGTATCTCTATAAAATAATTTGCTGATAAAAACAAAGGATTAAAGGAAAATGATGAAAGTTAAGAGATGGTGTTCATACGAATCATACCTCAAAATAAGATTTATGTTTCTTCCTTTCTCGTTGGATTCCGCCTCTTTTTAAGCTCTCCTCGAGTCCTTCACCCCCTCCACCGCATTAAATGCTCGAGATTAGTCCCAAGAACGAACAATGGACTTTGACAGCTAGCTACAGATACCCAAGGCGATGGCGGCTCAAATATAAGGACCGAGAAGAGGAGAGAGCTCGGGTGAGGGACCGATACTGTCACGAGAAAAGGGAAAGGGAGGGTTGAGCTTGACATCTGGCGGCGATTCAAACGTTGAGAGGAGAGAGAAGAGGTCGTCGAGGTTGTCTAGGGTTGTGCGTGAGAGAGAGGCTCGACTGCGAGAGAGGATCGGAATAGATGGATGTGATGTTAGGGTTTGGCTTTGGCTTTGGCAGAGGCATTGAATGCAATTCAGAGAGTGGGTGAGTGAGTTTCGAGGTTAATCTAATGGCTGGAGTTGAACCGCTACATCAGACGACTAAGGGAGACAGGAGTAGTGACACAGGCCTTCGGCTGATGGGCTTGGCGAGGTCTAACACGGGCCTTGGTGAGTTGGGCCTCAAGACAGGTTGCCCCGAGCCCATGCGCGTGCTACAGTACCGACCGGTTATGGTCACCACGGTTTGGCATACCTCAAACCGTAGACCAGCCGGTTCGATGATTTTTAATCCATCTCCAGCCCGGGTTAGACCGGTTTCGGGTATTCCGGTGACGGGGACGACCGGAAACGGAGAGTTTACGGTGACTATCGGATTTTGCACAACCCTACCTCGCTGGCTGATCTATTTCCCCCTTCTGAGGCTGTTAATCCCATTGACTCAACGCCCAAAAATCCATAACTAGCCTTTCCCAAGGCCCGTCCCGAGATCCGGGAGGGATCCCGTAGCTACCACCAACCTCGTTCGGTCTTTCTAATTCCTCGGTTATCACATCGATTTTTTTTACATTGGGCCTCTTAGAGATGTAGATAGTCGTGTTGTCTCTGTACACCCTAGAATTCCATTCCTCCTCCCTATATAACGACCTTAACCCTTATGCTAACATTATGTGCCCTATGTTTTGGTTCCAGACAGAACTAGTGTGTGGGTTCGACCGGTAGCTGTCTTGTCTCAGCTCGCAGCTTCAGCGGCTCCCCAAAACTTGCGTCAATGTATCAGCTCTTCTCTTCATGGTAACAATGCCTTCTGTGTTCTTAGTCAGCCCTTTATTTTGTTCGATCTGGATCCAGATCCATCTGATTTGTTCTGTTGGTTCTGTGTGTCAATCAGGTTCTACGAGTTTAGTCTCTTTGATTGAACGAAGCTCGGCCGTGATTTCTCTGTCCAAATTAAATAATTCTCCGGGGTATTTTTATGCCTAAACTCTACCGACATGTAAGCTTTTTGTGTTCTTCTTGTTTTCTTGTATATTTTCAGTCTCTCATTTTCTTTCCAATTTCAGTTTTGGATATGCCTTTTATATGTGTGAAACTCTGGTTTGGTAGGTTTGACTAGGCTTCATTATGTATAATAGTTTTATGCTCAAACAAAAAATGATGCTGGTTAAGGATGAGTTATATATATGCACTCAGTGAAACTAGTGAGCACCTATGTATTTTTTAATTCTTCGTACGGATACATACTTGCTTGTTTTTCTTCCCCAAAACAAATCCATATATTGATAGAACAAAATGTCCCTCAAATTGAAATGTGGCCTGGTTCAACACAATCCAGGGTAGTGACGTGAAACTGATTGATGAAGCCTCAGAGAAGTTAGAAGAAGCAAAATGCCGACCTGGGAAGAACAAGGTCATGAACATCTCTCCTCCAACAAACGCCTCAGTACGTTATCTAACATGGGAGTGGTTCTCATCGTTCTCTTTCAAAGTTATGATAGAGTCCGTACGAGCCATTTCATCGACCAACCCACCTCAAGAGATTACTCCGTACGGGCCATTTCATCGACCAACCCACCTCAAGAGATTACTGCAAATATCTCTCCACAAGCTTGAAAGGTGTGAATGAGAAATTGGGTATACGAGTGACTATAGTCTTACTAACTAGTGAAGCTGCACAACTCAATACCTACTTGTTAGAAGGGTATTGCAGAAGAGTAAGACGGAGACTCCCCATATACACGGAGATAAGAAGGATAATATTCATGTATGTTGCTTCGATCATACCATCAACCTCATGGTTCAAGATATGTTGGATCACATGCACATTGTGGTTGTCAAGATAAGGCTTTGCATTACATATGTCAACCAAGTGAAATTAAAGTTGCACGCTATTAAGATGCCTTCTCTTGATGATCAAACAACATAGGATTCTACCTACCTCATGCTTAAGAATGCAGTGCAATTGAGAGAAGCCTTTTGTCATATGAAGGAAACTGACAATAGTTTGAGGATCAATCCATCTATATAAGAATATAATAAATTAGAGAGCATATGCAAATACTTGGATGTGTTTTATGATTTGTTACACAACTTTGGGGGAGGCAAGTTAACTATTAACATGTATTTTCCTAAGGCCGTAGCAACTTATGTGAATTTACTAAATTGGGAAAAGAATTCATGTGCATCCACTCGGGGGATAATGAATAGGATGAAGATGAAATTTGACGAGTATTGGAGGCAATGTAGTTTAGTCTTGGCAATCGCTGCTGTTTTAGACCCTCGATATAAATTAGTTATTATACACGGAGATTTATGGGAAGGATGCAATCAAGCATATTCGTGAAATTCATCATGCTCTCGCCCAAATATATGATGAGTATGATACTCAGCCTGATTCAATTACAAGTGATAATAGTTGTTCCACAACTGAATTTTTCAACTTCGATGTGAAGGAAGCTATTTCTAAGTATATGGGCAAGACTGCTGTCATATTTCTAAAGTCGGAACTAGATTTGTACTTAGAAGAGCAAAGGATTGATATGGATGACAACAAGTTTGATGTATTGGAATGGTGGCATCATAACTCTTCAAAATAACCTACACTTGAAAGGATGGCTCATGATTTTTTGGCGTTTCCAATGTCTTTGTCTGAACCAGATTCCCTATTTAGCATGACTGGTCATCCAACCATTACTTTGGTTCGTGGAAAAGACTTTCACATGCCGATCGGCAAGCAAGTAAGTTTTAGTTCAGCTATTTTGACTCGTATTTGTCATATCTATTTTGAAAAGTTATTATTATCAAACCAAAGGGCGCTTGTTAATCTTCTTCATGAACTTATTAAACGAAAAGAATAACATCAAAGGTTTGGAATGATTTCCTTGTGCATTCTCTACATTCTTGATTAACCTTTTTGTAATGTTTTTTGTGTTTGGTAAACTTGGTAATACTAAGTAAGACGGCAAAATGAAAGTGGTCAATCTCGTTCGAATTATGATGGTGAAAAAATTGCAGATTCTGAGTGCAGGTATATATCCTCATCTATACATGATGAAACTGATAAATTCTTGTATTATGTTCAATTTTTATTTACTTATTTTCATCAAATATTCTCAATACCGGATATTATTAGGAGCCGAGTCAACCCACCTAGCATAGAGGCTTTTAAGCGGTGTGGAGATGAGAAACAACCTATCTCAAGGAAGTTCACTGATGAGGAAGAATGGGTGTGGAAATGGGTCCCACCAAGTAAAATTTAATTCTTGAGTTTTTCATGTTACATTATTTATTTTGTGATTAATAGTTATTCATGCGGATTAGCAATGTTGTTTGATGTAGGGACAAGACGGTGGCTCGAATTGGAGCTAATACGATAATAGATGGTGAAATTGCATCCGTTTTAACATCATCACGTCTATGGGTTTGCACATTGGTAATGATTGTATTTACGTGATACCATAGAGTGGTTTTTTTTCATGTTTTAATGTATATGTTGAATTTGCTTTGTGTAGCTTATAACATGTGCATGTTCGTGGTTGAACTTGTCCATGTTCAAGGCTGAGGGGAAAAGATGGGCATTCCCGCCATGCATAGCTGTAATGTGTACCACTAATTGTAAAAGATGGGCATTCCCGCCATGCATAGCTGTAATGTGTACCACTAATTGTAGTTTGATTTGGTACTTTGCATAGAGTTACCTATTAATTTTATTAATGTGCAGGATTTTGCGGTTTGTGAGCTGGGTATACCATCCGGTACGAATCAGTGACCTCCACATAAATGGAGCCTCCAACCAACGCCCAAAGAATATTATAGTGAGACTAGCTTATTGTATATGTGATATGGTAAATACTTTGCGAACTAGCTTATTGTATATGAACCGTCCTTAAATAATAATCAGTCATTGTCTTAATCACTGGTTTCCTATCTGTATCAACATATCCAAGAAGAGATTGGAAGTGTTGAACAGTATGTCCAGTTACTATGATCAAGAGTATAATCAAACTACTCACCATCATGCTAGGTTCATGAAAAGGGTGGTAAGTGATAACTGTGTGTTTATGTGTTTATTTGAGATGCCTACTATGAAATATTTTCTCATTTGGTGGTCTTATCATGTAAATCAGGTTCAAGTAATAAATGAGTTGATTAATGCATCTTCACCCTTGTCACAAGGAAAGATTTTGTTGGCAATTGATGAATGGGAAGTGCATAATATAGACGTGCCGCAACAGAACAATTGGTATGCCTAGTTCCGAGTTTATGCGTGTTAAATGTAAATCTACTTATCTGTTTTCCTGAAACAGTGATGATTGCGGTGTGTTTTCATGAAATTATACCATGGGGAAGCGTGTGGACTGATGGATGCATTTGTACAAGATGAGACAACAACGATTGATTGACATGTTATTTCGGAGACTACTTTTTATATTTCGGAGACTGGAGCATGTAATTTTTTGAATGTCCGGTTGCTCAGGATTTATGGGGGAGAGTACCAGGAGTCCAACTTGGTAATAACATCTCTTTTCGTGAATGGTTGGAACTACTTAAATCATCAGGCAATAAAGACCTTGCAGCTCAAGTGGGGATGGGTTGTTGGGAGGTCTGGAGGTGCGAAAATCAATGGGTTTGGAATAATAAGAGGGCCTCGAGGGAGGCCCTTTTCCAAACTACCATGCGTATGTGGAAAGAGTGGTCGGATGCACAGGTAGCCGGTCCTTCCCCAGCGCCGGTGGTTGTGGGGGAGAACCGGAGGTGGTGCCGGCCAAATCCAAGTAGAGTGAAGCTTAACACGGATGGGTCGGTCTTTGATGGATGGGCTGGTGGAGGAGGTTTTATCCTTCGAAACTCAGAGGGTGAAGTGTTGGGAGCCCGATGTGTTATTTATCCAAGAGAGACCTAGAGTTGATTGAAGCGATGGTGGTTCGGGACGCACTCCAGTGGGTGCAACAACTGGAGTGGAGGCTAGGGAGGTAGAATCTGATTGTCTTGGTGTAGTGCTTGGTATTAACTCCTCAGACAGATTGTTCAACCCTTTTTTTGGAGGTATTATTGAAGATTGTAAGATCCTTTTGAGGGGATTAGTGGGATTCCGGGTTAGTCATGTTCGTCGGGAGGCTAATCAGGTAGCTCACACTCTTGCTCAAAATGCCCAGAGTTGGGGTCATATTTCATTGTTACCTTCTTGTATGCCAGAACCTATTCAAGGTCTCTTGGCTCATGATTTAAGTTAATGATATTTCAGCATTTTGTCAAAAAAAAGTACTGTTTTATTCTCTCTTTTCAAAAAACACATTTGCACCATCATGTTTTTCGTTAAGCTGGTAGGAAAATCACCTAAGAATTCAAAAATACCTAAAATAACCCTACTCCCAAACCCTAAAAACACTTTCGAAAGGCTACAACAACTATCGTTAATCTGGTAGGAAAATCCCCTAAGAATTCAAAAATACCTAAAATAACCCTACTCCCAAACCCTAAAAACACTTTCGAAAGGCTACAACAACTAAACTACACTCTCTTGGAAGGACAAGATAAATACGTTAGGGTTTAGAATATGAGTATTTTTTTTGTCTAAATTAACGAAATTTAAGAAAAACTAATGAAAATCATTACTTTATGACCATAGAGAAAACGTGTGAGTGCATTTTTAAAATAAAATGAGGGAGAATAACATATTCGAGACTTGCCCAATTTTTATTATTTATCAGGACTATAAATTCTAGAATCTTAAAGCTGCAGCCTGCAGACTATTGTAGAACCTTAAACTGCAGCACAGAGAGTAAAGTAATCAATCTTTATTCTTCTTCTCCATACTGATACATTGGGGTTCATGTATCATTAACCCTAACTTGCTTGTTTTTCTTCCCCAAAACAAATCCTTATGTTGATAGAACAAAATGTCCCTCGAATCAGAAGTTGAATATTCTGATGGGTTGGTTCAACACGTGCTTGCAATCCAGGGTAGTGACATGAAACTGATTGATGAAGCCTCAGAGAAGTTAGAAGAAGCAAAATGTCGACCTGGGAAGAACAGGGTCATGAACATCTCTCCTCCAACAAACGCCTCGATACGTTATCTATCATGGGAGTAGTTCAGGGGCGGATCCAAGAATACAACTCAGAGTATGTCATCGACCATTGCTAAATGTGGTAAAAAATGAAAATTACAATAGCATGCAAATTACGTGTAAACTACGTGCAAACCACATGCACGACATGTCTTAAAATGACCATAACATTTTCATATGAACTCCGATTTAGCCTCGTAAGGTGTCAAATCAAAGATAATTGAAAATTCTACGACTTTATGTAAATTTCTTGGACAAGGTATGTTATGACATACCTTATAACCCTCTAAATCCGCCCCTGGAGTGGTTCTCACTTCTCATCGTTGTCTTTCAAAGTTATGATAGAGTCCGTACGGGAAGCTATTACCGGACATATTTCATCGACCAACCCACCTCAAGAGATGACTGTAAATATCTCTCCACAAGCTTGAAAGGTGTGAATGAGAAATTGGGTATACGAGTGACTATGGTCTTACTAACTGGTAACTCAATACCTACTTGTTAGCTCCGCATCCTCATTTGCCATCAACCAGGACCTCTACTTTGACAACAATGACACAATTGTCATCATCCTTCCTACAAGGTCAGTGTTCAATTACCCAAATGGATTATGTATAAGAATCATGAATAACCCAAGAAACAACTTGCTTTTGGAACTCTGTTTGGTTGCTTTGATTCATATAGAACAAATTAGACATTAGCTTCATTATTCGTCATGTGATCATTATTGCAGAAGGGTAAGAATGAGACTCCTCATATACACGAAGATGAGAAGGATAATACTCATGTATGTTGCTTCGGTCATACCATCAACCTCATGGTTCAAGATTTGTTGGACATTGTGGTTGTCAATATAAGGCTTTGCATTACATATGTCAACCAAGTGAAATTAAAGTTGCACGCTACTGAGATGCTTTCTCTTGAAGATCAAACAACATGGGATTCTACCTACCCGTGCTTAAGAATGCAGTGCAATTGAGAGAAGCCTTTTGTCATATGAAGGAAACTGACAATGGTTTGAAGATCAATCCATCTATAGAAGAATGAAATAAATTAGAGAGCATGTGCAAATACTTGGATGTGTTTTATGATCTGTTACACAACTTTGGGGGTGTTAGTTAACTATTAACATGTATTTTCCTAAGGTCGTAGCAACTTATGTGAATTTACTGAATTGGGAAAAGAATTCATGTGCATCCACTCGGGGGATAATGAATAGGATGAAGATGAAATTTGACGAGTATTGGAGGCAATGTAGTTTAGTCTTGGCAATCGCTGCTGTTTTAGACCCTCGATATAAATTAGTTATTATACACGGAGATTTATGGGAAGGATGCAATCAAGCATATTCGTGAAATTCATCATGCTCTCGCCCAAATATATGATGAGTATGATACTCAGCCTGATTCAATTACAAGTGATAATAGTTGTTCCACAACTGAATTTTTCAACTTCGATGTGAAGGAAGCTATTTCTAAGTATATGGGCAAGACTGCTGTCATATTTCTAAAGTCGGAACTAGATTTGTACTTAGAAGAGCAAAGGATTGATATGGATGACAACAAGTTTGATGTATTGGAATGGTGGCATCATAACTCTTCAAAATAACCTACACTTGAAAGGATGGCTCATGATTTTTTGGCGTTTCCAATGTCTTTGTCTGAACCAGATTCCCTATTTAGCGTGATTGGTCATCCAACCATTACTTTGGTTCGTGGAAAAGACTTTCACATGCCGATCGACAAGCAAGTAAGTTGTAATTTAGCTATTTTGATTCGTATTTGTCATATCCATTTTGAAAAGTTATTGTTATCAAATTAAAAGGTGCTTGTTAATCTTCTTCATGAACTTGTTAAACGAAAAGGCTAACATCTAAGGTTTGGAATGATTTCCCGGTGCATTCTTTGATCAAGAGTATAATCAAATCACTTAGCATCATGCTAGGTTCATGAAAAGGGTGGTAAGTGATAACTATGTGTTTAGATGTTTATTTGAGATGCCTGTTATGAAATATTTTCTCATTTGGTGGTCTTATCATGTAAATCAGGTTCAAGTAATAAATGAGTTGATTAATACATCTTCACCCTTATCACAAGGGAATTGATAAATGCAAGATCGACCCGATCATTATTGGGGCCTAAAGCGAGAGTTTGATCGATGTCTTTTTTTCTTCTTATAAATGAATATAATTGAAAAATAAGTAAAATTGTTCGTATACAAATAATATACTATATGATATTCAAAAAATGAGCTTTAACATCTACTTATAACACTGAAAATCCAAAATAGATGATATATATTAATTTCTAACAAGACAACCTCCATGGATAAGAGTTACCGTCTAAAATTCTATACAAAAATTCAAAAGTTTAAGGATTCACATTTATCTATAAATAAGATACATTCATGCCAAGTTCAAATATGATAGGTTCAAGATAATTCTATATAGTTACACCAAATTATGTTAGCTTATATGTGACGTCGTGTATGACTCGCTTTATCATCAAGTTCTAAAAATTTCCACATTTATAATTTTTTTTAAATACTAAATATAAGTTCTAACTAGGATCAATAAAATATAAGCAAAAATAAGAAAATTCATAACCGACACTAACAACGCAAGATAATAGATAGCTGAGAATTTTCAAGAACCAACGACATTCAGTATTGAAACTCACCGGTTAACCGATAAAACAAGATAGGACAAGTCCAACACATTCTGTAGATTATCTTAGGATATATGCCCAAGTTCATTTAACTGTTATTGTTTTCTAAATGTTAAAAAAGTTTATAAACAAACTCAGGACTAAAGAATCAGAAACAAATAATCATTCATGTTCATGACCTCTGGTCTTTCTTCTCCGTTGAGCATCTTCATCTCACATGAGTGAATCATTTCCCAGGATTTTGGATAATACAATTATATGTGATAGGTATATAAATCCAACTTTATTTATTGTCTTGTTTGATCATAAAATGAAAATTTCGTAATACCCCTTCTTATTGCAATATTTTTGGAATAGTTTCTCTTTTTTTTTTACTTGTATTTTGGTTAAATTACTCTTGGTTTCTTACAATACTTTCGTACTTTATAGTGTATAATAGTACTTCTAAATTTCAATATTTTCGAACTCTACGAGACTCATGCTTCTAGTCCATGAACTACATGGATTATTCTTCGATAAATGACCTTGTTTTTTCAATAAACATTTTAGTACAAAGCCAACACATTCTAGCACCATATGTTAATACATGTCATGTATCCCTTCCATTAAGACAATATTAATATTATTCAATATTCGTCTTTAGATGCATATATAGTTTCATTATTTGAATGTTTAATAAATTGGTATACAAAATATTAAGGGAAGTAGGGAATATCAAATCAATACTTAATGGATTTCTCACATGTTTACATCACATTTTTTTGCTGCTATGATCAAACATCTATATCCAATATCGGATTTTGTTTTCAATTTTAACGACTTACTTTTTCCAAACTATTTTGGTCTGCGTATTTATGTAATAAAGTTGATAAATTGATTGTCATTTCTCAAAAAAATACTAGTGTATTTATATATAAATATCCACACTTTCTTTCTTTCGTTTGATCCATTGTTTTTTATCCATGTTTTTAATTCATTGATCACTGGTAATTTGAACTTGCATGTTTTGTTTCGTTAACGATAGTTTTTCATTGCAAAATAAAGATGTACAGAGTTCTTAGAATGTTCAGCCATCAAGAAAAATTGTCTTCCATTTTTATGAAAATTGTTTTATCTGAAAAACAAATTTGAATAGAGATCAAAATTGGGCCCAACTTGTATTAAAATTTGATTTCAAAATTAAAAGTGTATTACTTTCGCTTAATTAGGTTTCATCAACTAGTAACGGGTCGTTAATTTTATATGACATTTTTTCATCCGACACCTTAAACGACGTTTTATTTAATTTTATGGGGCCTTTTCTGATGTGAGGCCTCAAGCGATTGCTTAACTTGCTTAAATCTTGGGTCGGCCCTGGATAAATGGGAAGTGCATAATATAGACATGCCGCAACATAACAACATGTATGCCTAGTTCCAAGAGTCTAATTGATCCAACCATGACCGGTGAAGATCCTCTGGTTTATGGAAAAGACAGGGCTCAGTTTAGCTACGATATTGTAGTATAGCCATTTTGACTTCGTGCTTGTTATAGCTTTTTTTTGAAAAGTCATAGTTATCTAATTGAAAGGCTCTAGGTAATCGTCTGCATGAATTTGTTGAACAATGATGACAAAGAACACCTTGTCTCCTTTTCATTTTCGTGGCAGATTACATGCAGGAGAAATAAGTTTTCCACTGAAAAGAAAAATAGTCTCAGTTCCTAACATAGATTTAGTTATGAAGAACTTATATTGAAAAATGAAGGTAGAAATCAGATAGAAAGTTAACGGTGAATATTAAAATAGAATAAATGAAGATTTAGGATACAGATGTGACATAAAAAAAATAGATATTCTAAATGAAATATGAATGATTTAGGATACTGTCGTGAAATTATCCTTAAAAACTAACATAATAACGAAGAATGATAGTTTTAAGGGAAAATGACACATAACCACCGCTAACTATTACGTTTTTTCGCATCACCCCCCTAACTATATTTTGTGACATTTAAACCCTCTAACTTTACTTTTTTTTCACTTTAGTCTAACGTTGTTAACTTTCCATCCAATTAGTGTCAAAAGCCGAAAATACCCTCCACTTATTATCAAATTTTCAAATTGATACCATTGGTTTAGCAATACCTAAAAACTCTTAAATGTGTACATTAATCCCTTCTCCTTATATCTCAATTCTATATTGGTCCTCTTTGCGATGTGGTTTTCATACATTCATCTTGAAAAGCTTACACTAATTTGATTCTCTAATAATAGTATATTACTTTCAGACAGTTTTGCATATCATTCTTAGTTAAAACCATTCACACTTGGTATTCTATCTTTTGCTGGGGTTTTTTCTTTTAATCTGAATTGAGTCGAGATAAATCATTTCGAGGAGACAACTCGAAAAGGAAGCAGGATCCTTGCGCACGATAAGGACTTGATACCTGTCAGATAATTCAATTTTCTAGCTTTCGGTCACTTTAAATTTCTGAAAAGCTACAAAATTGCTGCACTTCACTGAAGATTAACTCTAAGACAGCACCAACATATTACTTCCAATTTCTGAAAAGTTACATTATGCCACTTTATTGAAGATTAATTTTTAGACAACATCAAGAGATGAATATAGAAGTAAGGCAAGAAAGCTTTTCAAGCTACATAAATCCTAAACCTGCAATCACATTGCACCATGAAAGTTGGCATTGCTAGCAAAGAGAGAAAACAAGTGGGGAAGAAGGAGGTGAAGTGTGGGCGGTGTGGGGCTGAAATGAAATAGGAAGAGTTTAGGTTAAGTTAGATATAAGTAATGGGTAGTTTAGACATTTTAGGAAAATATAACAGCATGTGCTTTGCACATGATAATTTCCATCTAATTTTGGATGGAAAACGAGTAAAGTAAAAACAAAGTAAAGTTAGAGGGTTTAAATGTCACAAAAAATAGTTAGGGGGGTGATGCGAAAAAACGTAATAGTTAGCGGTGGTTATGTGTCATTTTCCCTAGTTTTAAATCCAATCTCATTCCATCCATTAAGTCCTCATGCAATTTGTTACATCGATATTGAGATTTTTCAAATCATGAACAATATTGTATGCTCATATAGATTTAAAATAGATCGAATGTACAAAAATTAGAAATTTGAAAACAAAAAAGCAAGTAGTGGACACGAATGAACTCTGTACGAGAATTCGTTGTTCCACTTTTTGTCCCGCTCGTTGGAGAAGATAAATTCAGATTTACCGATCAAATCTTGGATTTTGGGTACAAAATCTGAACGAGCTCATACAAAACCACCAGATCTCAGATGTAGGGTTCAAAATCACTATACGCCGTGGGTTTTGGTGTGAGAAACAAACCCCATAATGATCAGACCATGCTCCCCTAACCCATCCATGAAAACCCCTCTGGCCATGGACCGGACTATAGTGGGAAGGACAACTACACTCATCCCGAAAAAGGAGAAGACTCAGGTGGACAAGGGAGAGACGACAAACCATCTCATCCCATACGAGACCCCGATTACCCGTCAAAAAGGAAAGAGACCCGATTACCCATCAAACAAGGAAAGAGACCACCAAGTTTAGTCACAAGGATGAAAGGATGTTATCCGTGGTACAGACCCCGAAGAATAGAAACCTAGATGACCCACTACCGAACAAGATGCACTCTACTCCAGAGCAGGATGAGGCGAGGTCTACAAAGCAGCCTCGCCAAGGTCAATAAACGACCCCCTTGCATCGGGGTGTGCATGGGGATGCATATTCCGCCTTGCTCTGCTCAGTGTAATCTCGAAGCACTAGTCCCCCCTTTCATGGTGTTCTCCCCAACATTCTGGGCGATCTACAGCTTCTCCAAATCCAAGCCCACGAATATCGGGTTGAGTCAAGAAAGGTGATCATTTTTGTTAGAATATAACTATAATTGAGCCTTCAACTATAAGCTTGAGCTTTTAGTTGAGTTGGTTCTCTAATATGGTATCAGAGCTTGGCACCTCACGGACCCGGGTTCAAACCCCACTCTCTACAAAAAAATTATTTCTTCTATATTTATCAAATTTTCCCAAAATGGGCTAGCCCTTATCATTCTTTTCAATGGGCTCATCTCCTCTTCTAAATAATTCACCTCCGAACCCGTAAACGGGCTTGTCTGTGAGGGCGCATGTTAGAATATAACTATAATTGAGCCTTCAACTATAAGCTTGAGCTTTTAGTTGAGTTGATTCTCTAATAATTTTCTATCATATCATCCATTCTCTAGGAATATGCCCCACTTTTTTCTTCTTTGGTATAATTGGGTCTGTTGTTATAAGTCGAGAATTCCATGTTTATAAGCTAGAGTACATTTCCCCCTTCTATTATTTTTATGTTATCGTTTTCAGATTGTCCTTGTAAGGCATTGTTTGTAATTTGGATTTCTAGCTTCAATAAAAGTCTCTCGAGGTGCTAAAAAAAACCAATAACATTGTTTTGAAAATTTAAGGGTTGATGAAAAATATTTGATGTATATATCTTGAATAAAAAGTTGACACCGAGCAAGGTGATACTACTAGAACGTTAAAATACCCGTTTGACCTTAAGAGCATGTACAATAGAAATGCTCGTATGTGAGGCTTGTATGTAAGGCTCGCTGACTGGACAAAATAGTGGGACTCGAGACTCAAAATAGTGGGTGTTTTACAATGGGGCTTGGATGTGAGGCTTGTATTGTGTGTGGACCAATCATATTTAGTTAAATATGATTTTTCGTATTTTTTTAAAAAAATAGGACGCGTGACACACGACCATTGGCTGGCCGAAGGACGCGGGACGCGAGCCACGGGCCTCGGCGCGTCCCGTGGTTGAGGGACGTGGGACTCGGTCAGACCCGTATTTTTGCGGGACGCGTAAAAGCCGTCCCACAACGGGACGGCCCGCAAAAACGCGAGCCTTATACATGCTCTAAAGACTAATCTCAAATACATGTTACAAATTCTGCAGATATCACGTGGGTAGCACGTGAGAGGGGATGGATAATACCTCTCAGGCAAACGGTAAACAATAACAACGATGGCAATGGCGTCAAGCTTCTGATGTGCTTCGTTCCCTCCGAAATGAATGGTTTCCCTCCGGTCACCGTCACCGAAGCCACCGGCGGAGGCGCCACCTCCGCTCTGTTCGTTAACTTTGCAACTCGTTTGTGCGCCGGAAGAAGGAGAAGCGTCGTTATTCGTAAAAAGCACAAGTTTCTAGTATTCGCCTCAAAGCAAGAGCCAGAGTTCCACGAGAGGGAGAATGTGGAGGTCAAGTTCGGACCTAGACTAACCCTACCCAAGGTATCGTTTCTGTCTTTCTCATGCTTATGCGTTTGTCTAGTGTTTGGTTGCTGAGAAAATCGAGGAATGAGTGAAATTGGAAATGAAATCGAATCTCTTAGCTTCCCCTGATTTGTGTGAATTTACTCTTTAGCATGGAGGATTAGGTTTACTTAAAGTTTCAGTTGTGTGAAAGGTCCAAAATAATTCTAGAATTCAATTGAGCTTCAATTTATTTCTTGTGACCTAAATGATGATTGTATATGTAATATCTACGTTTTTGTTTGTGCATTTAAGATGTTTATGGCCTTCTAGTTTAGTTTTTCATGTGTTTGTTTGTTTACGAGCTTGCTTTGTTGGTCTAGTTCTTAGTTGCTGTTTTGTTTATTTAGATAAAAGCTAGAAGATTGGACCTCAATGCTAGTGTTCTTGATGTTCAGAAATCCTTCTACAAGAATAAGGGCAATTTACTCGATATTAAGTTGATTCCCCTTGATTGGGCAAAGCCCTGTAGGGAAATCCGGCCTGTTCAGAGGAAGGCGGTGAGCTCAGTGGATGGATTGAGTTTGGTTAAGCCAGTTATCAAGAAAGGAGTCAGGTTGGAATCCAGAAACAAGACAAATGCATCATGGACAAGGAGGCCCAGGCTATCAGTTCGAAAACATGCATTTGAGAAAAGGGAGCTTTCGGCTGATGATATTGAATTGGAGAAGAATCTTTATCAAATTATTGATCAGTGTAGTCCGGTGCTGTCGAGGAAGCCTGAACCTGAGAGTATTGACAAGAAAAAGGAGTTCTCTAGAGGTGCAAAAGACCTATCAACGAATCATATTGAATTGAAGATGGTAAAGGAAGAAGCTGAGGTGAAGCAAAGTAATTTCTCACTCTTAAAAAAGCATGTTGCAGCTAAAACTCAGCCAAGATTTGAAAGGAAAAAAAAGCAGTATAGGATTCCAGAAGTCCTGGTCAATGGCGATGTTGAGCAGAGTGGTTCTCGAGGTACTTCTGAATCTAGTGGGATGAAGAGTGCAACAAAGGATGAGCTTGATAGATTAGCGAGTGCTCTAGGTAACTTTTTACCAAAGCAAGCAAAGAATGACAGTGACAAGTTTGAATCCAGTAATAAGCCAAAGGCATCAGAGTCAAGGAAGTCAAGCCTATCAGCTCAAAAACCTGCAGAGGAGAAAAGGAAGCTTTCAAGTGATTCCAAAACGAAAGTTGTGGAAGATATTAAGTTGGGGAAGAATGTTAATTTAATTATTGATAAGTGTAGTACGATGCTGTTGAGTAAGCCTGAGTCTAGCGGGGTTAGTGAATATGGGTATGAGAATCAAGAGCTTTCTGGTGGTGCAAAAGTCGAAGTTGTGGATGATGTGAAAGTAAAGATGACAGCCAACACAAATATTGTTAAAAGTGATCAGACGGTGTTAAGGAAGCCGGAAAGTATTGACAAGAAAAAGGAGTTCTCTAGAGGTGCAAAAGACCTATCAACGAATCATATTGAATTGAAGATGGTAAAGGAAGAAGCTGAGGTGAAGCAAAGCAATTTCACACTCTTAAAAACGCCTGAAGCAGTTCAAACTCAGCCAAGACTTGAAAGGAAAAAATTGCTGCATAGGATTCCAAAAGTCCAGGTTAACGTCAATGTTCAGCAGAGTGATTCCCGAGGTACTTCTGAATCTAGTGAGATGAACAGGGCAACAAAGGATGAGATTGAGAGATTAATGAGTGATCTAGGTAACTTGTTAGCAAGGCAAGCAAAGAAGGATAGCAAGAAGTTTGAATCCAGTAATAAGCCAAATGCAACAGAGTCAAGTAAGTCAAGCCTAGCAGTTCAAAAACCTGTAGATGAGAAAAGGGAGCTCTCGGATGATGCCAGAACGGAATTTGTGGACGATATTGAATTGGAGAAGAATCTTTATCAAATTCTTGATATGTGTGGTGGGATGCTGTTGAGGGAGCCTGAACCTGAGAGTCTTGACAAGAAAAGAGAGCTTTCTAGTGGTGCAAAAAAACTAACGAATACTATTAAATCGGAGAAGGTAAAGGAAGAAGCAGAGGTGAAGCAAAGTAATTTCACACTCTTCAGAACGCCTGAAGCAGTTCAAACTCAGCCAATACTTGAAAGGAAAAAAATGCAGCATAGGATTCCAGAAGTCCAGGTTAATGACGATGTTGAGCAGAGTGGTTCCCGAGGTACTTCTGAATCTAGTGAGATGAACAGTGCAACAGAGGATGAGATTGGGAGATTAGTGAGTGGTTTAGGTAACTTGTTAACAAGGAAAGCAAAGAAGGATAGCGGCAAGTTTGAATCCAGTAATAAGCCAAATGCATTAGAATCAAGGAAGTCAAGTCTAACAGTTCGAAAGCCTGTAGATGAGAAAAGGGAGCTTTTGGGTGATGCCAAAACGGAATTTGTGGACATTGAATTGGAGAATAATCTTTATCAAATTATTGGTAAGTGTGGTCGGACGCTGTCGAGGAAGCCTGTACCTGAGAACATTGACAAGAAAAAAGAGCTTTCTAGTGGTGCAAAAGACCTAGTAACGAATAATATTGAATCGGAGATGGTAAAGGGAGAACCAGAGGTGAGGCAAAGTAATTTTGCACTCTTAAAAACGCCTGAAGAAGTTCAAACTCAGCCAAGACTTCAAAGGAGAAATCTGCAGTATAGGATTCCCGAAGTCCAGGTTAATGACGATGATGAGCAGAGTGGTACCCAAGGTACTTCTGAACCTAGTGAGATGAAGAGTGCAACAAAGGATGAGATTGAGAGATTACTGAATGGTCTAGGTAACTTGTTAACAAAGGAAGCAGTTCAAACTCAGTCAGAGATATGCAATGATTTAGTCAAGAAGAAAAATCTTATGGTGAGGAGCTATAGCCTATATATCAAGTAGCATTGCAGATATTCATACCATGTCATTTATTTGCTGTCTATCCTTCTAGTTCCAGTGCCTGAAAACTTGAATAGCAAATTCGTATCTCTAAGCCATTCTTTGTTTCAGTCCGATTGTATGAATTTGTACAGAGTGATGCCTACGTTTCTGTTTGAATGGTTAAAGTTGTCGCAATGACAATCAGGCAATTCTCGAGTCTATCCGAACTCCTATGTTACTTTGCCTGTGTTTTAGCACATCACTGGTCCTACTAAGTCATCTGTTCCTGCTGGTCCTACCGTGTCATCTTTTCTTGGTAGTCCTCCTCCAAACCTGGTATGATCTATACAAGGCGTCATCCTCCAGTTGCTTTGCCACCGACACATCCTGATTTAGAATAGGTGCTGCATACCCTGTCTGATTTAGCATATTCATCTACTGAGCCACCTGAGTCCGCATCTATATCAGAGGTCTCATCTGAGCATTCTGTGCAATAGTGCCCCTACGTCGTTCTACACGATATTCTGTGCCACCGGATCAGTGGGTTCTTACCTTCTACTTCTGCTCTCACTGTTAGTTTTTCCTCGGCGACATGCGATGCAAGAGGAATTATGTGCCTGAAATTAATTAACACTTATTCTGCCTTGTCCTCCTGGTGTTACCCCATTAGGTTACAAATGGGTCTACTCTATTAAGGTACGAGCAGATGAGAGCATTGAGCGGTACAAGGCTTGTATGGTGGCTTTGGGAAACAGACAAGGGTATGGTGTCAACTATGAGTAGACAGTTGCTTCTAGGGTAAATTTGCGTCTGTCACGTAGGGCGTTCTCTTTATGGACTGAAGCAAGCCCCACGGACGTGGTATTGAGTGGTTTCGTGCTACTCTACAAGACTTTGTTTTCCACTTCAGTAGACATGCTACTTCTTTAATAATGTGCCACTCGTCGGATGGAATTATCATACTTGTGGTGTATGTGGACGGTATTATAATTACTGGTACAGACACGCCTCTGATCTTTAAGTTGGAGCTTCATCTCCATAACTCCTTCCAAATGGAAGACTTGGGTTCTCTCATGTATTTTTGGGTCTTCAGGTTCACATAGGCTAGACAAAAACAATTCCTAAATTCAGGCTATGTATATCCATGACCTGCTTGACTCGTCTAGTATTCGTCCCAGTTCTCCAGAAGATATTTCAGATTGCTCCTCATAACTTAGTTTGTGGAGATTTGTGAATTACTGAGGTTTATTCATTAAGGCAATTGTCATGTCATTTCAAATCTATCCACAAGAATTGGAGGGAAATTTTATATTATTTGTAGACATATTTTTCTGACTGAAGAATTTACACTATATGGGGGCAGCTTTTAAATAACCCACTCAGCCAAAATTCATACTGTTAAGAAAGTTGTTTTCTTTCGACATAAATCATATTCAGAGTCTTCAAGCTCATTTTTTTTTATTGCAGGCTTATCTTCGAATTGGGGATATTGTGAAATGCCGCATCACAAATATTGCAGACTTCGGTATATTCGTTGAGGTAAATCAATGGGGTGCTTCTTATTTGATTAAAGAGACAGGCCTTTAAGCCAAGTGTTTTATATCACGGTGAAAATGCATTGAAAGCAGTTGGGAGCTTATAATCACTTAAATAGTTGAAACTTGAAAGCGAATGGTTGTAGATTGAAATGATTTGCAATGTCGGTTTTCCTGGACGTAGGTTGAAGGGTTGCCTGCACTGATTCACCATACGGAAGTGTCATGGGATGTCACTTGGGACCCTTCATATTTTAAGATTGGCCAGGTAATTTACCATGGATTTGTCAATCATTAGTGTTGTCTTTCTTATTAGGTACTTCATTAAGTACTTCATTCACCATTGAACTAGGTAATGCCACAAAGGGCATTGTGCCTTTTCCAACTGAATTCCTATATCTCAACTATCTCTTTTAGTGAATTCTGAAGGAAGTTCTCTTGGTTTCAGATATTGGAGGCAAAAGTTAACCGATTGAATTATAAACTTGCACGCATTTCCTTATCCTTGAGAGAGCTCTTGGTAATTCTTATGATTTTTCTATCTATACAAAGATTTATGTTGTAATTTATGGAAAATTGAAGTGAGCTTGCTTATTCTTATGTATGGTAGCCAGATCCACTGAGTGACACGAGGGAGTCGGTCATTGGTGATGTCAATCCCTCTGATGGGAGATTACAAGCAGACACTGAGGTTATTTCTTTTTTCACTCTGCATACCCATATATTTTATGGGGAAAATCAATAACACACCCTAAAGGTGAGCCGCTATCAGTTACTCATTGTCTCCTTTCACATTAATCAAAAACACCCTGATTTACATAAAAAAGGTGAAGGTTTTGTCAGGAACACACTTTCACAATTTTCATGCTATCAGTGTGTTATTTGTAACGAAAGGTCAAAGTGGGGGTGTTAATATGAAGTTACCCCTGTTTTTTTTTCAATACTCTTATTATCATGGTTGGGATGTGATCGGGATAGTATCTTGTGGAGATGCACAACAGTGTACAGCAATGTCTTAAGACAGTCATGTTAGTTAACTTCAGAGTTAATTAATCAGTAAGAAACTGATGTTGTGTCATTGTTTTTTGGTTGAATAATATATCTGAAGTGCCCTTCTTAAATTGTTCTTGTCCAATGATAATGGATCAGTTCTACTACACCTCAGTATAGCATACTGATGATTTAAGCAAACCAGTGTTTGATGTTTTGAACTTATTATGCTGACAAATACTGAAAAGCAAACCAGTTTTTAATCTAATAATTTTGTTATTTGGAACCTGATAATTATTGGTGTCAATTCTATGTGTGATGAAGTGGACTGCTGTCTATGTCAATGTCAATATTGTACTGTTTCTGATATGAGGTGCAATGCGATATTTTCTCAATGATGAAAATTATCGTAATACTGCGGGTATATGATTAGTACTTAAGCAAACCTATATATATGTTTAGTGATGATAAATCTTTTGACGTATGTCTTAAATAGAATAGCTTTGTTCTCTCTCCATAGATTAAGAGGATAATTGTAAAAAAGGACCTTGCGGTATTCATTGTTTGCAATTTGTAGCCTTCTTCTTTGATAGCTGTAAAAAAGTACCCTGAACTTCTCTTCTTGTTGCAATTTGTATGAAAATAATGATTTTACCCTGACAATTTAGATTGTAAAAATAATAAATAAAACAAAAAAAATCCATATTTTCATATCCCATAATTTTCTTCCTCTCTGTACCGTACAAAAACTAAGAACTATGAAAATTTGGATTTTTCGTTCTTCAGTATTAATTTTTAAATATAAAATTCAAGGGTAAAATTGTCATTTTGAAACAAATTTATACGATGCGCAACAAAATGACAAGCTCAGGACACTTTTTTTTTGCAATTATCAAAGAAGAGGGTTACAAATTGCAAAAACTGAACACCTCAGGATACTTTTCTGCAATTATCCCTAGAGTAAGTGTTAAGGTAGGCCTATTTTCTGTTCTGAGTATTAGTTACACTTGCAATGTACAATAGAACTTACTTCTTTTCTACCATTATAAGCTTCAATGTGAAAACTACGATATGATTTCGTGTCAATATGATATCTAATGTATTGAGCCGAACTGGTCCCCATATTTATTCCATGCATCTTTATCACTAATCATAGCTCCCTGATATACATTGGACAGTAGGCTGATATGGAAACGTTTATTAAGGAGCTGCAACAAATTGAAGGAGTCCAGTCTGCATCAAAAGGCCAGTTGCTCTTGAGCCCACTTTTAGCTCCAACTTTACAGGTACAGACTTGAGAAACTTTATCTTCTTGACCCATGAACTGGTCAAGTTTTTTTTTTTTGAAACATGTGCTTATACTGATTATAACCATTAATGAGATTTATTGGAGTGATAGTCTAGGACACCTATGTCTGTCAAAATTTATGCAGTACTGGCTTCATTGGCAGTAAGTAAGGCATCAGTTTCACTAACTAAATGCTCTTATCCAACTTAAACTCGTCAAAATATGTTGTTAGTTTGGGGAAATTATGTTTTACTACTCCATGCTATTCACGATTTGCAATTTACTACCTTGAACTTAGTGCCGGTTTACTAACCATATACTCTGAATTTGTTGCAGTGTCAGTTAAGTTGTATAGAGTCCGTTAAATTTAGAGTTTAGAGTATGAAATGCCAAAATTATGTCTTCCCATGCTCAGCCACCTCATGTAAAAACGTAATTTCGGCATTTCATATTCCCTAAATCAACGGGTTGTATACAAACAGTGCAACAAGTTCAAAGTATAGGGTAGTGAACAGGCATATTTCAAAGTTCAGTGTATTAAAATGCGAATCCTACATAACACAAGGTAGTAAAACATAGTTACCCCTAGTTTTAAACAACAATTTGTCCTAGACTTGTCTTATCCAAGTTCTGATCTATCTGCTTCCAATATGTCATACTGTAGGTGTTAATGGCACCCATGTTTGAGAACCGGAACAAGTTACTTGCTCGAAACGAATTACAGGAGGCAAAAGGCAGCTCCGGAGTTACTTGCAACAATACAGGTCTTTAAGTGCTATCTGTTTATTTCTATGGTCTTAAGAAACATAGTGAGAGTTTTCAAGCTGATTAGGTGTTATCAAATAATGGCAGGTCATAGTTCAAACATCCCTGGATAGAGAAGAGATAGAGATCTGCAATTTTGAGGTGCACCAAGAGAGTGGGATAGTTCCTTATCTGCAATTTTGAGGTGCACCAAGAGAGTGGGATAGTTCCTTATCTGCAATTTTGAGGTGCACCAAGAGAGTGGGATAATTCCTTCTTTTAATGTAAGTTGCTGTCCCTACATGTTTGTTCAATGTTTTTTTTTGTCTTTATCGAGTTTGATATGGTTAACATGTTCATTTAGCAAGATGAGTGTCTTCCTATGGGTAGGAACTAGTTTTATATTTGAAGCGTCAATCGGAAGAAGGAATAATTGTAAAAAGGGACCCTAAGATATTCACCTTTTGCACCTTGTAGCCATCTCTTTGATAATTGCAAAAAAAAATGTCTTGAAGTTGTGCCCTTCGTTTAAATTTGTTTTAAAATAATGATGTTACCCTTGAAAATAAAATAAAAAATGATTTTTTTTGTTGCAATTATCCCTTTGGAAGAATCATGAAATGAACAAAATTAGAAAATGAGTAATTGAAAAATCATAACATGACCATCAGAAATATGAGAGCCTGTGATTAATAGATCAAGCTTCATCTATTGTATTTATTTATTTGTACTTTTAGAAAGCAACCTTAGATAGTGAAAGGTTTGATGCAACAAGGTGAACATGTCGAAAATGGTTCTTCAACTGATGTTCAAGATGACTAGAACAGCCTTGAACTCATACAATGTCCGAAACCAGAATCTCCCAAACAAAACACCAAAGTTTTATACATTCTACAGTGTATTCATAGGCAGGACGGCCTAGGTTCATAAAGCAATCCAAACTTGTTTTCTTTGACTGTTGGAAGATCATGCGGATTGTATAAAAGACTTAGATTCACAATATCACGGAACATCAGTAACTGCAGACTTGAAGCAAAAGGGCACATTAGATGCATAAAATCGAGACTAAGTACAAGATAATTAACCTATTGACATATCAATGCAGTTTTGGGAATTTCACAGGGCATTGCTGTCATTCTACTACATGAATTGCTAGTTCTGGTAGCAAGATATTGTACTAAAGGAACTCCGACTGAAGAATCCTAGGACGCAAAATGGCGTCTCCAGGCAAAAGCTCCTAAGAAACTGACCCGGCCTGGTTTGATGAGAAACTGTCGAGCAGCTCCATGGGGGACCAAGCCCACTTCATAGCTGAGTATACTTAGATGTATAGTTGAAATAGAATGTAAATGGTAGTTTTTCCAAATAAATTGTACTAATTTTTTTACTCCATTGAATGGTTGAACATTGTGACGCATGCACAGCTTCACTGAGTTTGGTCATCTAAAATGCAAAAGTTTCCCTTCTCTGGTATGATTATCTAGCAGAATATATCAGTTCAGACATGGTATATGATGATGTGTACAAAGAGGAACAAATATTTTCAAATACACAACGGATAAGAATATGTCTTCTCCTATCATGACCTTTAGCTTTGAGCGACTGATTAGACTCTTGGAATCGCCAATCATCCAAAATATGTTGTTTAACTCTAGGGATTGTGTAGAAGACAGGTGAGAACCATGAACCTGCTCCTGGCACAAAATACAAAAAATATCAAACTTTTAACTTGAGTGTGGGATACACACTTCCATGGACAAATCGGCATGGAAACACTCAGCAACTAAAACATTGCTGCATTATTTATTAAATTTAAAATTACAAGGGCTAAATCGTCATGGAAACACTCTGCAACTAAAATATTGCTGCGTTATTCATTAAAATTAAAATTAAAAGACTAGATCGTCATTTTGAAACATATTTACACATATAAGAATGAAAAAGGCAAGTTCAGTACTCTTTTTTCCATTATCAACAAAGAGGGCTAGAACTTGCAAAAAGTGAATACCTCGGGGTACTTATTACAGTTTTTGCAATTATCCTACATTCATGAAAGGTGTAAAAGAAATAGTCTATTGCACTTCAAGGGGGCAAAAGATGAAACTACGGAAATTTCTGGTGATACCTTGGGTGGGTTGTTCTTGAAATGCAGAGCAGCAATGAAACATGCTCTTTTGAAACCTGCAAACAGTTGATGTTAAATTCAATACAATATGCACTGGACAATGGATGCCTCTGTCTATGAAGAGGGCAACTTACGTGAAAGTGAGGCTCTAGACTACATAAGCTCGGTGCCCACGGGATCAACAGAAAAATGAACATGAAGTGTGTTCTTGATGATAGGCTGGAACTTAGAGGTCCATATCTGCTTTTACAAATTTAAAGATAGGCCATGAACTTCATACTTGCAATAAGGATAAATTTGAGAAAAGTAGATCTGCAAAGGCTTTAATTTGATGTATCTAATTTTTTTTAAATAGTTATATTTGAAATTCTTCAAGAGTTCTGTACTGTACTGCAACTAATGATGCAGGATGCAATAGCATGCTTCATACTAGTGCATTCTGCATCATTAATCCAAGGGCAAAACTAGTGAAAATTATCTTTATGCAATTTTAAAAGGTGACCATATAAACTAAACATTATAATCAAGAAATATTCTCTTACATTTTTGTATTCTGAGCTACCAAGAAATATTTCGAAGGCGTCAACTGCAAAATTTGCCAATAAGTATCAGCCATCTACCTATAAAAGAATCATTAAGGTATAGAATGCAAACCAGGACTCACTTGATCGAAATCGTATAAATACTCCATGTGTGAATTCCTTATTGCTGTCATTAAAGTTTAAACCTGATAATAATTAAAAAAAAATAGTTAGTGATTATATTTGCTTACAAATTATATCCGCTGAAGCGGAGAATGTTGACAATTCTTAATATTGACAAGCAAGTACTCCAGTACAAAAGTACACCTTGAGTGAGCTGGACAATTAAGGATGGAAACTCCAGAGTCAAATTTTCCAGAGAAGCAAATGCATCTTCCACTGATGGACCAGACACATTATCAACAAAGGAAATTAGGAGAATGAACTCCAAACCATAGTTGAATTCCTATCACCAACGAGCAATTCATATCAATCAGGAATTAGTAGAGATTATTAAACCAGAATAGCGCTCCGAAAAATAAAATCCACCATACTGTTTTTTGAGATAAAAACTATGTCCAAGTCATTTAAAGATCCCAAAAATAACAAAAATCACCAAGGACTAAAGAAATTGTTTCACTCCTCAGCAGCATATGCTTTTGCATCTCTAGCACTAACTAATTTATAGAAGATTGGAGGGTTGGCATATACCCATGAGACAATTTTGGGCCAGCAAATTTTCATCTTATCTATAAAATAAGTTCTAACCTCCCCTTTCCTGAATATGGGAAGGATATCATCCTCTACTTCAGTTTCATAATCCACATTCAGAAACCCCTGTAACAACACAGCAGGGTCACACCTAATGAGTTGCATAAATTAATTTATCAAACTGAAATTTGAAGGAACTGAGTGTTGGTGTTTACATGTTGAAGCATACATGGCAGTGAGGTGTTACATAATCCTTGAGAACTCCCAAGTAGTAAGGATTCTCATAAAACTTTGCAACATAGTCCTTTCTTTGAAAACGTATGAAGACAGCATGCGTATATTTCTCTGCAGTTTGATCAGATAGACGGCCTGCGATAGAAAGTACATAGAGGTAAATGCACAAGCAAAGACACTGATCAACAGGAATTCTAAGCATGGAGATTTTCTGCATCAATGGGCAGATTATAGAACATTTGTTCCATGCATTGAGGAACAAGAAGCATATGTTTATCATCAGGTTGAAGTTTATCAAATTTTTATTTGATAAGACGAACTCCAAGTCCAATTATCACTACCTATACTCAGTGAATAATGATGTATCAACCTGAAGCATAACCTCACCTAATGATATTGTAAGAATGCCGGGCATTTGATATTGGCACGTGTAAAGATAATCAAGCATATCCTTCTCTTCCTCGTCGGAAATGTCCTCCTTTGCCTTGAGAAGGCATATGTGTTCCACAACTTTTCTGTATGAAATCAATATCTCCCATCAATGTAACAGAATTACATATCCAATCGCACACATGACCTCTAGCATGCATAAGAAATTCAAAATCAAAGTGGGAATAACATATGAAAATTCCACAAGCAATCTAAAGACAGAGAAACCATCTATCACTACCACAAACATGTTTAGCACCTTCATATTCGCAATAAATGTCGATCATTTTACACTGAGCACAACAGAAACAGTAAGCATACGCATTTAAAATTTAGCAAGCCAATTGAGGAGCAAAATATGTATACTCTGGACAATGCATTATAATTTCAATACAAACCTTTTCTTCTCCATGTTGACATTTGAGCTCTGCCCCTCAGACACTGATAAAACCTTCCCCCGATCCTTGCCCCGCAAAATCCCCATTTCCATAGCCCCATTTAATCCAGAAACTAGAAATCATAAAAGCCTCAATAATAGTTACTGGGAAAATCAAATCAAAATGTAATCGTCTCAAATCATCTCGAAAATTATAATCCCAGAGAAACAAAAATCACCTGGAAAATCCAATTTCCTTGTCGCCGGGAGCAACATTTCCGGACAGGACGACCGGCCAAACCTCTTCTTCTCCACTGAACCCACCACACCAAAAATTAAGAGATCATAACGAACAAGAACGACCGTTGCTTCCTTAAAATTTCCACAGGAAAATTCGCTATCGTCTACATTTTACGGGACAAAATCGGATCCGAAAACTAACCGTTGAAGGAAAGACAGCGAGCAGAAACAGGAATTTTCCGGCGACAGTCGCCGAGGCTGAAGCAAGGACAAGGACTCCGACTAAGAGCTTGAATGAGCATTTTTGCTTCCGCTTTCTCGTCTTCTCCGAGCTTCTCTCTAGGGTTTCATCGATTCAAGTGCAGCGACGGTGCTTTAGACGCAGAGGTGGATAAGTTCGTACAAATGGATGGATCAGAAAACCCCAATTTTAAAGGGTTGTTATAATTCGCGCCACATTAGAAATAGCATGCACAGCCTTGTTGATTCTGACAGTGATAAGCAACCTATTAATTCTGTATTTATTTAATTAATTTAAGGTTAATGGTAAAAAATACAGTGTTCTAAAAATCCCGCCTAGGCTCTTCTTAAGCGGGCATCTAGGCGCCTATTTTCTTTTTGCCGACCCGACTTGGTATAGTCGGGCGGCCCAACTCCCCTGAATTAGTCGGGCGGGTCAGGCGATTGATCACGGGAAAGGGCGCCTATCTTTCGATCACGCTCTTAAAATGCACAAATTATTGTCTAATGTAGTTTTGTGGGAAACACCAAACTAGAGCTTTGACTTTTTATTTTTGATTACACTAGTCATGATACATTTTATAGTTTTTTGGACAATTCACCATGCATTCAATAATTTGGGACGATTACATTTTTCTAATAGACGACCGTGAACAATACTTTGTGCACTTTAAAATCGTGAACAAAAGATAAGGTTTTTTTTTACCGTGATTTAAAAATATAGATTAATGATTATGTTTTAAAATAAAAATCTGATATATAGAAAGAGGATTAGAGACTAAAGGGTTCAAAGATTAGTTGTTCGTAGGTTTGATTACACTACCTGTCACTTTTTATAAGAAGAGGGACATGTGGTAGCCTGTGAGCGACCGAGCTTCGGAGCAGAGGCCGATTGTGGGCATCAACCTGAGCTTCTGTTTACGAAGGAAGCGGAGCTAGGTTGAGCTTCTGTTTATGAAGGAAGCGGAGACTAGCGTCGCTGGCATCGCCCAGGCAGGCCGACTGCCATGGGCAAGGCCCGGGGTCAGAGCGGAGGCTCCCCCGCGGATGCCATAAGGTAACAAAAAAGAATATCCATTGTCACATGAACATCAAATCACCAAATACATGTTTGTTTCAACTGCAAAGCATCATAATCATTCTTTTACTTGATTCAGAAGAAATCTCAAGGCTCGATGCAATGCCACCACGGCCGGGCTTCAAGTTCCAGCCTTTCATCACTTACATAACATATAATAGGATACCGATTCATAATCACCCTTAAAATGTTTCATCTGATATAATGTGTACACTCTCAGCAGATTAAAAAAAAAGCTTGATCCAGCCATCACTTCAAGTGCTGAAACAGCTCTGGAAGATGAGCATTAGTCAGCTTGGTCCTCTTGGTAATCTCTTGCTTCTTCTTCTTGGTCTTGGATTTTGTAGAAATGCCCTGGATCTGGGCCGCTGCCCTCCTCTTTGCTGTGTTGGTGGCGGGCTTCATACCATTCTTCTGCAGATCCCTTTCAATGTCGAGCATGTCTCGAGGCAACTCGATACCCCGAAAAAGCTGCTTGAGGTCATCATCTACTTTAATGGGAACCCTTGGATCGTTTGGGTAAGCAATGTCTTCTTGTGAATCGAAGTTAGATAAAAGCCAAATCTGGCCTGCAGCTTTCAGCTCCTGAAAGATCACAGGAAATTATATTCAACTTCAGTTTGTTTTACAATGAAGAAAATGATTTATTGCAATTTATACCGTCACTCAGTATTAAATGCTACTAAAAGCAATAAAAACATAACATCCAAGGTTCGTGCAAATACTAAGGATAATTGCAAAAAGTGTCGTGTACCATTCACTTTTTTTGCAAATCCTAGCCTTCTTTGATGATAGGAAAAAATGCCTTGAACTTGTATTTGTGCTGCACTTTATATCAATTTCTTTTAGAATGGCGATTTAGCCCATGAAATTTTAAATTTAAAACAAAAAATCCAGAATTTTCAGCTCCCTTAATTTTCTTCCTCTTTGTATGATGCGAAGAGGATGAAAATTAAGGGAGGTGAACATTCAGTTTTTTTTTTTGTTTTTTTATTTAAAGGGCGATAAGACAGTAAAACGATCCTATACCAGTCAACTGTGAGTGTAATTGGAGGATGCAGTCATTATTTTGACAATCTTTTGTCCAAAAATAGAGGGAATAAGAATGAACCAGAAATAAATGAGTTTGCAACTTTGCATTATGTAATCATTACCATATAGGGGATCTGTTTGAGAGAAGAACAGAGACAAAGTTGCAAAATATACCTGTAAATCTTCCATTATTCCAGGGTACGAGTCCTTTAGATCAATAACGGCAATACCCTCGGGAAATTTTCGTACCAATACAAGTAGTTGATTTTTGTCTTTCAGATCATGCTTGGACTGTGAACAAAAAGGAAAATATTTATATTAAGGACCTAAAACGTGCAAGTCAGTCTCTGTTGGAGTTTGGTTATTAGCAAGACTGAGGTTACCTTGTAAGAGAAGGAGTTCCTCCCATCATAGTAAACTTTTGGGTTATTTTTTAAACTGTCAAATACAGTTTTGTTCGCCTGTATATCAACATAACACTTTTCATTTATTTGCTCCAGTGTATAAGACTGCCGATTCTGCAAACATGTATAGGGAAGTTAAGTCACTGAAGAGTTGAATAATCCTAAGCATTTGCAGCAAAGCTAGCGTTAATACTTAGAAAGAATACCTTTACATAGGCTACATACTAGTAACAGTCAAAATCAGTGTTGATTGCTATAAAAACATAAATTTGAGGGATAATTGCAAAAACTTGTGGTGAACTATGCCCATTTTGCAAATACTATCGGTGAACTATATTTTTTTTTGCAAAAATATCCCCAGGTATTTTCCGTCAGCAAATCCGTTATCTTTACTGAAATTCATCATGTGACAGTCACGAGACTTCAATTTTTTTGGAAATGACAGTTTTGCAATTTGTAACCCTCATGTACACATACATGTTTTGCAGAAGAAAGTTAAAGGTTACCATAAAGTACTGCCTCAATAAAGCACTGGTGACTGGTTCAGTCAGATATGTCATATTCATAAAAGAAACAAGAAGAGTTCAATTAGCACCTCAAGTAGCAGGTCTATAACACGCTTGATCTGAGCACCTGCAGTAGATTTACGTATGTTATTAATGTGCTGGAGTCTCTCTGTATCATTGGAGAATTTGACAGCAGGAGCAGGAGTTTTAGTAATAGTTGCAAGCGGCGGAGGAGTGAATCTCTGAGTTGTCGCAGCTCTGGCCTGCCCTGCTTTAGTAAGTGTTGCCTGACATCTGTCTTGCTGTTTCTTGAACCTATCGAGTGATTCTTGCAATGCCATCTGAGCACAAAAACAATCACTTAATAATTGTCTATATACAAGACTTGGTATCAATCCCATAACTCCATCTAGGGTGTGTATTGCCATGAAGGAACATGAAATACAAGTTGGCAACGAGTAGCATACAGATAAATCAAATGCGAACTAATATCATCTACATTTATAACATATTCTCTGATTGGACATCAATATCACCAAGTTGTGCCCATTTGACCATAAAGATTAAGCTTCAACTCCATTACATTGCATATTATATCAAAAACCCACAAGCCCGTTTAAATTTTTAGTATCCGAGGATTGTAAAATAAAGGTTATGACCACTTACATAAACTAATTACGAGAAGAAACGCATGTTCTATCCTTCCTCAGTTTTCAAGTTCCAGACCAACCTAAATCTCGATTCTATAAACAATCCGTATTAGCGTAAATTTCGATTATTTCTTGTGCCCCATTACACATCCAAAAAGCAATTCAAAGCCCAAACCCAGAAAACACGACTTTGTTCTCTCCTTCCTCAGTTTCAAGTTCCAGACCAACCTAAATCTCGATTATATAAACAATCCGTATTCGCAGAAAAATTTCGATTATTTCTTGTGCCCCATTACACATCCAAAAAGCAATTCAAAGCTCAAACCCAGAACACACGACTTTGATTAGATTCACAGGTTGATTTTCCGAGAAATCGAATTAAGATTGAAATTAGAGACAACCCAATACCGATCGGACCGAGCAGACAAACCCTAGCCTACAGTAAGCGATTATTGTATACATGCGAAGCGAATACGAAATTGATAGATAATTTGAGTGGATCTAAGAACCTCGGCTTTGAATGCTTGGATCAATCCTCGGTCTACGGTCGATTTGATCCCTCTCTCTCGCCCCTCTTTCTTGTCCTTGATTTATTGGATTTGACGGGAACGCCTCCTGCTGTGCTTTACTCTTTCTGATGGCCGACCATTATATATAGAAGTTAGTTACCTACTTACATTTTCTAGGCAGTGAAGCTATTATAAATGAAGGAGCGGTTATCAATGGGCCTCTAATGGGCCAGCCCATGATCAGTGTTTTATCTTCTTATTTCTTTGAGAAAAGAGCACATTACTAAAGGTGGATAAATTTTATCTCATTATTTTAACTATTCTTTTTATTATCTCGTTGCTTTAACTATTTTTTATGACGTCTTACTATTCTAGAATACATTTTTTTCACTCTAGTACATGTCGTCAATTTTCATTCATTTTTAGACGGAAGATGATTATGTGCAAAGCACATGACCCTATTTTTTTTAGAAAACTCCCTCTTCTGTGCTTCTCCTCACCACAGTCATATCTCCATCGTTGACCTGCAACCTCCACGACGAAGGAGCTCCCAACTACAGATCTAGAGGTCAAGAAGTTATGTGGAGATCTAGGCTTGACGTCGAGGTCTCAAAGTTCGCCGATTAAAGCTCTCGGTTCCGGCGTCGGTGTCTTGTTCCAACATCCTCTCGCAAGTCCAACCATGACGTCGTCGGATCGGCTCGCAGCGACGACCATATCTGGGTTGGGTTAGGTTGATTTTCATCGGGGGATTAATGGCCGATTACTCCCAGATGTGGTTGTTATTTGAGTGATTGTCACTCGTTAGTCTCAATCAAATTTGAGAAGACAATCCGTGCTTATCGGTGAAGACCTAAATCTAGCGGTGAGGAACGATGAGGCCAACAAGTTAGGCTTGCTCTACACGGCTTCAGCGTAGATGGGCCGAAGGCCAACAAGCCTATGCTACAGGTCCATAAAGGGTCGGTCGGTTAATTTTGGTTAACCACCGACTTTCTTCTCCAAGAACCGACAATCACCAAAAAAAGTTCCGGTTCGATTATTTTCTCGTTAACCCTAACGGTAGAACTTCCGGTTTCGATGATTTCAGTACTCATGTCGGCCTCCCAGTTTCGATGGAGCGTTAGTTTTTGCTCATTTTAGACGAATCCGATTGAAAAGATTATTCATGTGTTTTAAACTTGCAATTTGACTTTTCGATCCATTTCTAATACGGGTCAACCCGGTTTAGAAATAGAGCAGAAAGACACCTGGAAAGTGACGTGGCCTCGGGGTCTCTAATACGGATCCATTTCTAAATACATCTCACTGTGCTCAAGCTCAAACCTCGCAGACAGCGTCACTGATCGTCGGAGAGATTGTTCCATTTCCGTCGATCCTGCACCGGAGAGAACTAGGGCTCTCGCGAAATGGTGGCCGGAGGCTCGCCGGACTGGCTTCCCTCCGGCTGGACTGTACAATCCAATGTGCTCAGGAGTGGTCGCGAAACCAGGGTACGATTGGGTGTTTCCCCCTCTTATTTCGTCGTCTTTTCTGGGTTTGCGAGAATTTCAATTTTGGGGATTGTTGTGGATATGTTTTGTGTTACCGATTTTGATGCAGAATCTATGTGTTTTGTACGTGGGTATGTGAAGAAATTGCGCTTTTTAGGTTATGCATGAGATGTATGTTTGTTGAAAACTCAAAAAATTAAGTGGGTATTGATAATTTTGTTTAAAAGTTTGAGATTGATAGAGAGATAAGTAAGGAAATGAGGGCTATCAATGTCATGCATGTGAGTTTTTGCATGATGCTCAAGTTGCTAAAATGTTGGAGGTTGTGTTGGCCAATCACACTTTTGTATGAAGTTTCATTCAATCTGCTTTAGATTTGCAAAATTTCCCGATTTGGTTGTGTTCATTAGTATGTTATCATATGAGCTTAAAGGAGAGGAAGGACATTGAAGGATGATTATGAGTTTTTTTGTTGTCATGTTGTGATTAATTATTCACCTCCATAGAGAGGTGATGTTGCAGTATATGGTCTTGTCCACATGCTATGCTGAGAGGCATTATGGTGAAACTAAATAGGGATAATCGCAAAAAAGTACCCTGAGGTATTGACTTTTTTTGTAAGTTGTAGCCATCTTTTATGATGATTGCAATGAAGTGATATGGACTTGTCTTCTGGTTGCACTGTGTAAATTTATTCCAAAATGACAATTTTACTCTTGAAATTTGAAATCTAAAAATAATAAGAAAAAGGAAAATTGCCATCTTCATGAAAAATCTTGAGTTTTTTGTTTTTTACTTATTATTTTTTAATTCAAAATTTCAAGGGTAAAGTTGTCATTTTGGATCAAATTTACACAGTGCAACAAAAAGACAAGTTCATGTCACTTTTTTGCAATTTTCATAGAAGCAGGCTACAACTTGCTAAAAGTCAATACCTCAGTGTACTTTTTTGTAATTCTCCCAACTAAATACTATATCCAATTTCTGACTTAAACAAGGAAGCGGGTTTTATATTTCTCTTGGACATATAAACTTTGTAAAGATGAATCCAGTAGATGATAATGGGCACATTCTTAAGTACTTATATTACTCTGCAAGCATAACTACCGAATTCGGCTTGGTGAATCGAGTTATTTGATGGAAGGCTTCTAATTTGCGTATAATACTATTTTTGTTTTTTCCATGCTATTTTCTGCATTATGCAGTACTTCAAGAATTTGCAAACTGGGCAAACGTGCTTCTCCAAGGATGATGTTATGCAAAACACTCACCGACCAACTGAGACGCCTAACCGGAGGCGCTCACAAAAGAACAATACACAAGTGAGTTTGCAATTTCAATTTTTTTATATATTCTTGTTGCTATCCATTTATTTTATTCATAATTTGTTATCTACAGCTTATTGTAAAACAAGGTGAATATCCTGACTGGTTACCTGATGGGTGGGTTATGGAAACAAAAACTCGGAATAGAGGTTCACGAATTGGATCCAAATACAAGGTAATAAATAAACATCTTACTAGTAATACTATTTTGGGATAAAAAGTACCCTGTGGTATTCCTCTTTTGCAATTTGTAGCCCTAGTTTTCAATAATTGCAAAAAAGTACCCTCGACTTGTCTTTTTGTTGCAATTCATATAAAAATGACGATGTTACCCTTACAATTTAAAAATAATAAGTAAATTGGATATTTTGTTCTTTAATTATTTTATTCTAGTTTGAAATTTTGAAATAAATTTATACAAAGTGCAACAAAAAGACATGTTGAGGGAGCTTTTTTACAATTATCAAAGAAGATTGCTAAAATTGCAAAAAGTGAATACCTCAGGGTACTTTTTTTTAAATTATCCCTATTATCTTCGTATAAACATCTTACTAATTGTTCATAAGTTAGGACTCTTTTTTAGTATATTTTTTTCCTGGCACTTGAATATGATAGCTTCATTCTTTGTGTAGGTATTTACTGATCCATTGATTGGATGTAAATTCTATTCCAAGCCAGAGGTGCTCAGCTATCTCAAGTCTCTTAAGCAAAAAAGACACATTCCTGAATATCCCAAGACTGAGTTTAAGCTCCCAGCAGGCAAAGTTTGTTCCTTAACTGATCTCATTTTGTATTTCTTATTTATTTATTTTATCATTTCCTCCGGTGGATTCGATAAAAAAAAATCAGGGAAAATTGCACATAACCACCTTTATGGATTACCCACAAGCAAATGACTGCCCTTATGAATTTTCACATGATTTTTTAATAAAAAAAATCAAGGGCAATTTCATTGTTCAACCTCAAATTATGGTAAATTAAAACAAAAACAAAGTCCATTGAGGTGAACTGAAACAATTTAAAGCAAAGGGTAGTAAATTGAAAATCGCTCAAAGTGCATGGTAGTGAACTATAAATACCCCAATATAATAATTCATATCGCTACTACCCCAAATTACTCTAGTTTTTGTGTTAAACATGAATAATAAGGATGATTGATTCCTCGTAAAATTTGAGAGGTGTTGATTGAGTCGAAGTTGGGGGATATAAATGTTTCTTTGCATTGGCTAGATCAAAGATAGGACAACATGTTAGCACAAAATGTTACAATAAATTTCGGTTCCTCTTTTTGCAATGAAATGTTTTGTGGAATGATTTTGAGATTGGAAGATAGACATACAGATCTGATTATTTCATGTGCAATCTAGGTGGTGGTTGAAGACTGTACAAAGGAGAATTTACCACCTGGGTGGAAAAAGGAAGTCAGGATTAGAAAGATCGGAAATGAAACCAAAAGAGACCCGGTATCTCTCTCTCTTGCAGCTTATTTGAGTGAGTTATGTGTATAGTTCTTCCATAATTGAATAACGAGTCACTACTTGCTACAGTTCTACACAGATCCAGTCAATGGATATGTGTTCCGATCCAAAGTAGAAGCCTTGCGTTATCTAGAACAAGGTTTGATCAGCAAATTTGCATCAAAATGGAAGAAAAAGCAAACCAGAGATCAAGAGTTGATGAACAATAAAAGCCCATCAAGAGATCAGGAGTTGAACGACAAAAGCCCAGTAAGTCAACTCCATGTTGCACACATCACACTCCATGTTTTCACACTATCTAAAAGTTAACTCTTTATTTCATTTTTGTTTCAGTCAAATACCAATCATCCCATAACCAGCGAAAAGAATTCATCAGGTAATGGAAGTTTTGACTCCGCCAGCTCTGTAACACCCAAAGCCGGTGAGTCAAAGAGAAGACAAAGCAAGAGGTTAAGATCATCTAATGACATTTTGGATACGGAGGAAGGCACAGTTGAGGAGTTTGGTGAAAATAATGAAACCATTACAGAACCAAAGAAACAAAAGGAGTTTAACTTGCCCCGCCGGTCTTCAAGCAGACTTGCTGGAATTGAACCCAAGTTATTCAGAAGTAGAGACTCATATAATAAAGGCGAGGTTACTATAGCTCTGAGAGCGGCTCCTACTTGTACCGATATCGACACTCCTGTTCCTCGGGACACCGGCTTGGTACAAAAGAGTAGCAAAGCAAAGACTAAGCTTGAATCTAGTAGACCCATGAAGCTTGTGCCAAGACGGTGTATCAGGTTCGACAATGAAGCTGGTGATACTGATAATAGAGGTCCAGATCCAGAGCTGGCTAAGCATGTTTCAGCAGCCACAAACACGCATGCAGAGTCATCGAGCCCGAGCAAAAAGGCTTGTGAAGATCTGAATGTTGGTTTAGAGCCACTTGAAAAGCTTGAAAGTGAGAACAATGATGCTGAGAAGGCAATGCCATGCACATTTCCCTCTGGGGAGTTCTGGTCAGACCCTTGTCTGGAATTTGCCTTCAAGACTCTTACAGGAGCAATACCTATAGACACAGCAATCTCTCAGATACAGAGGCCCAGTGGGCCTGATCCTGGGCCTGTGCTACCGGACATAGGCTCGCCCGGTTCTTTTCAGAACGACATTTCAGGCCTCTTTGATGGGCCGGAGAAAACGTCGCCCCCAAAACAGAAGAAGCCTCAAGAAAATGCAAGCCCACCTACTTGTAGTGAGAGGAAGGTAAGGTCTTAAGAAGTTGCTAGTTCTTTTTTTGGGTACTAATGCTAGTCAGATCATAGTACATTTTGAGCCACCAATTTTGCCTTGATTTTTGTCTTTTGATGTAAACCAGTGGCTGTGACACATGAATGTAATTAAAAGTTAACAGTGTAACCTTGTACTAAGGATGTGCAGGGTTGAATATGAACAACATGGTGATTATGTGTATATATATCTATATAGCCTTTCTGATGTAAATCAATGGATAATAGATGAACCATTGTTGATTTCAGTAGTATATGACAGCTCTGGTCATCGATTCGAGAACTATCGATTTAACAACATTGATTCAACACATATTTGACAGCTCTGATCATCGATTCGGGAACTATCATATTTAACAACATTGATTCAACACATATTTGACAGCTCTGATCATCGATTCGGGAACTATCGACATATTTAACATGACAATAGCTAACTATTCTCCGATCGTTGATTTAGCTGACAGCTCTCTAATCATCGATTCAAGACATATATAACAATTGATTTAGCTAACAGTTCTTTAATCATCGATTCGGGACATATTTTACAGCCTGGTCATCGATTTAAGATATATTTAAAATAACAGTTCTCTAGTCATCGATTGAAGACATATTTAACAATACTGACAATCATCGATTTAAGATGTATTTAACCATAGTTGAGATGTATTTAGCCGTAGTTGACAGTTTTCCGATCATCTATCCAAAACATAATTAACCGTACATGACAATCCTTCGATCATCGCTTCAAGACATATTTAACAATTACTACCAGTTTTCTAATCATCGATCCAATATATATTTTACCGAAATTAAAACGGAGTCGAGCTCTTGAGCACAACCTGCTTAGATAGATCATGCATAGTGTGTGGATATGTTACCCCAAAACCGTCCTCAAAGAGTTACGTAGAGAAGTCTGGTAATGCATGTGATTGAGGTGCAGTACTGTGTTTATGTTTGTCTCATGACTCATTGTCACAATCTATATTCATTGAAATGGTTCACGAACCACTATTACTAGTTTCCAAGTCCTCGCCGTTTTTAGCATAACAAGGAAGCAGTGGCACTGCAGCTATAGATAAGGATGTTGGATTAACCTTCTCAGACATGAAGACAAGATAGGATTGGTCGGCCCCCATAAGACGGTGCTTTAATTACTATCACAAGGACATAACTAATGCCAAATTACATGATGTAACTTTATACCAACTAAAAGCAAGTTATAATTTCCGATTCACGAACGTCTTATGTTATAATCTTAAATATTTTTTGTATCGCTATTGTTATAGATGAGGAACGCCGTTCAAAAACAGACGTCACATTCTTAGCTGATATTTCAACATTTTTAAAAAGTAACTGACGAAATTTGTTCTAACTGTCAAGACTTGTTAACTGATCATACGAAATGTCAAGTTTGTTTCCGAAAAAAAAGTCAGTTAGGGTTATGAAATAGAGTTTGTCTACTGTTTCATAACCCCAAATGACTTTTTTTAGGGCAAATTTGATATTTCATATAGTCAGTTAATGAGCCTTGATGGGTCGAACAGAATTCGGTAATTTTTAACAATTTCTGATAGACGATTGTTATGATTTCAAAAAAAAATCGAATAGAAATATAACATCCAAAACCATCTTTCTCTATTATTATGGTTCGGAGTTACCCTTATTTTGAAGACACATCATGTTGCAACTTTGAACTCGTAAAATGCATCATGTAATATCCCTTAATTGTTTTTTTTTTTGTCATTTTGTTGTTATTGTAACAAGAGTAATTTAATCGTTTCGAACAAAAACTAATGGTGTTATGGAGTGCGATACAAATAAAAGTTCAAAGTTTAACGTGAAGTGTTTTCAAAAGAAGGTTATAACACGGTTTTCGTCTTAATATAAAACTGTAACATGTAATTTGTATAGTTTATGATCCTAAACTATACTAAGAGCTTCCATTATCGATCTTTTTGATCTGCCTATTCCGACGTGAAATCGATCAGAAACTTGACCATCTCATGTAACGAACGTCGATCGTTCTGCGACCAAAACCGACCTACCTCAAATGGTTGGATTCGCGACCTACAGGGTGTGGTTCGAGCTCGTCGGTTAAAAGTGTTGACCGTCGGCGAGTTTCTTAGGCGTTGTTTGCCCCCTTCAGAAGCCACCTCTTAAGATATGTATGGTTATCCGGGTTCGTCTCTGTCGTTAGCGGGGTTGACCGCCGGTTTTTTAGTTGCTGCCATCTTCTCTTTCGAGGGTTGGCAGCTCTTTGGAGATGGGAGTTGTTATTTCCTTTCAAGGTTAAGGCTGGGAGGTCTTCTGGTTGGGCCTGGCAGTTGGATGCTTCTCCCCTTTGTGTGTCATCGCCTGTGCTTATTGGTTGAAGGTTCTGGGGTCTGCGTGCCCTTTCCTTATTGTTGTCTGTCTTCTCGGGTGTGGGGCGCCTCGTAGTTGCTTCAGGGTCTGCGTACCCAATCATCTCCCCAGTCTGGGGCTTCTTGAGGTTCCGAAAGGAATGCTCCTTCATGTTTCTGGGTCTGCATACCCAATCATTTCCCCGGTGTGGGACTTCTTCTTGTTTCAGGGTCTGCGTACTCAATCATTTCTCCGGTGTGGGGCTTCATGTTTTAGGGTCTGCATACCCAATCATTTCCCCAGTGTGGGGCTTCTTCATGTTTCAGGGTCTGTTTATCCAATCATTTTCCCGGTGTGGGGTTTCTTGAGATTCCGATCGAAATACTATTTCATGTTCCATTTCCACCCATCACATTCTTTATATCAATGAATCGGTAAAAAAAACCGAGCTCCTCCTAATTTTAATACAATAATTGTATAACTTGTAACTTACATTATTAACGATTTAAAATTATTAGTCTCCTACAAGATTGATTCACGCACATGTGTGGGGTATATGAACTAATTAATTACTATGACCCACATAGTGTGTTATCAATTACCCACATAGTATATATGGCAAATAAACAGAAAGGATAAGGAGATGAGAAGAAAAGGTCACGCTGACGTCACAAAAAGAAAAAATAAAATAAATATAAAATTCCAAAAAGCGCGAGGATCAAATCAACTCGTACTGTGTCAGCTCAGCTCAGCTCAACAAAACAAAATGGGTTCAGTGTGAGTAAAGATCTTGCCGAATCAAATCTCGCACCTCTTCCTCTTCCTCTCCTGCGTGATTTATCCGTATCTCCATTTTCGATCTCTCTCTCTCTGTAGAACTCAGTGTCTCCGTCGGAGGAATTGGCCTGAGAAATGGAGGCGTCGGGGAAGATGATCCTGGTGACGGGCGGGGCCGGGTTCATAGGGACGCACACGGTGCTTCAGCTTCTCAAAGAGGGATTTAGGGTTTCCATCATCGACAATCTCGACAATTCCTGCGTCGAGGCCGTGGCTCGGGTCCGCTCCATGGTCGGCCCCGAGCTCTCGAAGAAACTCGATTTCACCAAGGTCCAATTTCTGGAAATGGGTTTTCGAAGGTTCTGTGTTTTTTCGATTGCATTTTTGTGATTGATGGTTTGGTTTGGTTTGGTTTTGTTTTCAGGGTGATCTTAGGAACAAGGAGGACTTGGAGAGTCTCTTCACCAAGACGAGGTATGTGTGCCGATTTTAGCTGGCTTCGGATTTGATTTTGGTATTGTTGATTGTGATTTGTGAATTTGATTAGGTTTGATGCTGTGATTCATTTTGCTGGGCTTAAAGCTGTTGGGGAGAGTGTGGCCTTCCCTCTCCGCTATTTTGATAATAATTTGATTGGAACCATCAATCTGATTCAGACTATGAATAAATTTAATTGCAAAATGGTGAGCTCTTGTTTGTTTTGATTCATTGAGATACACAGTTATATGTATTATAATGTTGTGTTTATCATTTGCGTCTCAATCCCATGACCAAAAGCTCAATGAACTTGTGATTTCGGACTGTACTGGATTGTATTTTGTCTTATAGCTATCTTATGATTGGGATTGGATAGTGATTATACGTTTGAATTGTCTAATGTTGCATGAAAGAATGGCTATTCTTCTTTTTCCTATTTTAAACCTCATTCTCCTTCCTTCTCTTGACTTATTTAATTCATCAGACTTGGGAAAGTAGGAATATTCCTGGTTTACTATCAATGGAGTTTGTGTAGATACTTTCCTATCTCTACAAAGGTAGCTATAGCTCTCATGATTTGTGTGTTGATAACCATATAATTGTGAATTTTTTTTTTTTGTGAATAGATGGTTTTCTCATCATCTGCAACTGTATATGGCCAACCTGAAAAGATTCCATGTGATGAGACCTTTGAGCCGAATGCTATGAATCCTTATGGAAGGACCAAGGTGATTGCTTATTATTTCATTTCACTCTTCATCAATCTTAGCTCTGTTTGTAGTTCAATAAAGCCATCAGAGGTGGAACAGCTATTTCGATTCCTGACAATACTTGTATTCTTATTTTGCTAGCTTTGGCTTGAGGAAATTTTCCGAGATATTCACAGGTCAGATTCAAGTTGGAGAATTATTTTACTGAGATACTTCAATCCTGTTGGGGCTCATGAGAGTGGTACAATTGGGGAAGATCCCAAAGGAATCCCGAATAATCTAATGCCTTACATTCAACAAGTAGCTGTTGGAAGATTGCCTGAGCTTAATGTATATGGGCATGATTATCCCACAAGGGATGGTAGTGCGGTATGTGATCTCTTAAGTTTTCAAGAAAAAAAAAATAGCAGGGTGGGATAAGGACTGTTACCGGGCATGGCTTCATTAAGGCATTAGAAACCACAAAATTGGTTTATACTAGAATTATATTTTATACTATCTCATATTTTGTGTTGTTGTGCCGCTTCATTAAGTATTTAGAAACCACAAAATGATTTTTACTGGAACTTATATGCTCTTTGATGAACAGATACGAGATTACATCCATGTGGTGGACTTAGCAGATGGCCATCTTGCTGCTCTTAGGAAGCTCTTTACAACAAAGAGTATAGGTACATCCTCTTATTTGTACAATATACTTAAATTTGAATGTTAAAACTTAATAATCTCGCAATTGCCCAAAAGTTAGCTAGTCATCGTAGTCAAGTCCTGGAGTTGCCGCGTATGGACCATATTTTAATTGAGTGTGTCCCAAATGTTTTCTTGTCCTAGGTTGTACTGCATATAACCTAGGTACTGGACAAGGTACATCTGTGCTTGAAATGGTTGCTGCTTTTGAGAAAGTGTCTGGCAAGGTCATCGTCCTCTCTCTCTCTCTCTCTCACACACACACACACACACATATGATGCTAAAGTTCTTGCTGGTTTGTTACAGAAAATTCCTTACAAACTATGTCCAAGAAGGCCCGGAGATGCTACAGCTGTGTATGCATCTACAAAAAAAGCTGAGAAAGAACTTGGTTGGAAGTATGTTCTATCTTTCCTTGTTTCGATATAATTTGTGATTCTGTGAATATCCTATAAATAATTCGGTATTGTGTTGAATTGGATCTGTCTTTCCTTGCGGTAGGCAATGTTTAGTAGCTTCATTTTCCCTTTTACCCATTAACATTTAACACATAAACGACTATTAAAATCTTCTCACCATTTACAATCATCATTTTCACCTTTTCAGGGCAAAATATGGATTAGCAGATATGTGCAAGGATCAGTGGAACTGGGCAAGCAAGAACCCGTGGGGATACCAGTCGAAGCCTTGAATGTGATATGCCTACTTACAGAACTATAGGGAGACATACTATTCACTCGGATTATCTCAAGATCGAAGTACCACAAGCCACATTTTGCATATCGAATCTGGTCATGCTTGTCCTGTTTCTTATTTTGCTGGTTGTTGGTATGTGTCAAAATAAAGTAGAGTAGATAGATAATAAATCAGTGTTGTGAAGTTTGATGATCCTAAAGAAAGGTTCTATCTTCACAAACCTGTCATGTATGAAGTGTTTTGGGGCCATCAGTCTTTTCAGATGTGTAAAGTTGGTAGGTCCGTATGAATACTTGTAAAATGAACCTTGGGTTTTATGTTAGCTGAAATTCAATGATGTTAATGTTGGTTACTATAACATTATTTCTAACGTGCCTGGTTCTTGATTGGCAGCATATACTGGCATCTTATGATCTGAAACTGTGGTCTCCATTAATCTTAAATGTACCATAATACTCTCTTTGGCTGCAATTTGACTCAGAAACAAGTTTCTAGAACCTGAGGCATTAATTATAGGGGAATTACGCCATATTTTGTAAAATGAGTACTTGTAAAATGAGCCTTGGGTTTTTATGTTAGCTGAAATTCAATGTTAATGTTGGTTACTATAACATTATTTCCAACATGGCTGTTTCTTAAATTGCACGTTTACGGGTTATGATTGGAAACTTTGGTCTCCGATCGATTTAAGGGTTACTCGTTAAAAATTACGAAAAGTTTTGTATCCTTGTTTTAAATTATATGGAGCTTAAAAGTGGAAAAATCATATTAGAAAATAATAAAAGTATCGTTTACCGAATGTTAAAATAATAATAATAAAAAAACTGAAAAATATTGTGGTTAGATCATATGGCATTGAAAAGCAACGTGGTCATAGTGTATAGCATTGAAATACATTGTGGGTAAAACATACGAGTTCAATACTCTAACGAATATAATTTTTTTTTATTTTAGTAAAAAAATGTTGATAATACTTATTATATGTTAAAACGATTAACCCTTGATTTAAATATACCACAATATACTCTCTTTGAGCTGCCTGCCATTTGACTCCAGAGCAAGTTTCTAGAACCTGAGACATTAATTAGGGGGGAACTACGCCATTTTTTTTAACTCTACCACTAATTCAAAGTTGTATCAAATCATCACTCTAAATGTTATTTTTATATCATTTCAACATCATAAATTTTCATTTTATGTTAATTCACCCTAACGCCAGTTAAAAAACACAAAAACAAATATCACTTTTCAAAAATAACCCTAATTTTTTCAACAAAAAAAAGTGAATAATATGAAAATAAAATTAACCCTCAAATTTTAAATATTGTGAAAAATCTGAAAATGTTGTCAATGTCCATTAACATGCAAAATTTAGAAAAATGATGTCATCAACATTTCATGCAAAATTTAACAGTGTTCTATGATGTGACATGTAATCTCCTCTTAATTATATAAGGAATAAAGTGTCCTTGCAGTTTCAGCCTTTCAGGTCAATAGCTCAACCTAAAAAAAAGCCCAGTCAGAGTGGCAAAAGATGGTTGATTATGCCATTATCACTTAACTTCATGTTCAAGGAACTATGTTCCACATCTTGATACACAGACAGAACTTTGAGCGCTCACAAAAGTACTATACTGATTACTGAGCTTTTTTAGAAAGCACATAAAAAGTAACCATTAGGATTGGATACATAACAGATTTCCACATCTTGATGCAGAAAGCCAAAAGTTTTAGCAAGCAGAAAAGTACTACATTGACTTCTTTAGAAATCACATAAAAGTAACCATTACTATTTGATACATAAACAGATTATGCCCTAAATGGCCAGAATATAACTCTTTCGTCCAAAAGGGAAACAAATAAGAGACTGAAAAATCGATCTCCGACAATTCTAAGGAAGTACGAATAGAAGAGAAATAAACTTGTTACCTTGCTGCTCTAGAAGCCCTATCTTCTTCTGCATTCAAAGTAAGCCTGCCATCTGCTAAGTCACAAGCTGAAATGGGGATCCCTAGCTGTTTCTGCAACTTTTTCACCACAAACACTTCAGATTCCTCACAAATGCTCACTACATCACCCTTCCTGCCAAGCCGTCCAGCTCGTCCTGCACGATGTGCATAGTGAATCGTGTCTGTAGGCAAGTCAATATTGACCACAAGATCACATTCCGCCACATCCAAACCTCTTGCTGATAATTCATTTGTCACTAAAATTCGCACTTTCCCATTCTTGAAGTTCCTCATAGTATTTGATCTAGCAAGCTTGCCAAGCTCACCGTGCAGCTCTGCTGCTTCCATTCCACGAGCCTGTAGTTTATGGACAGCGTCCTTCAGCTGCTTGCTATTGTTCATGAATGCTATCACACAGTTGGCTTCAAGTGCATGAACACATCTTCTTAAAGTATCAATCTTGTGTTGTCTCTTTGCAACACAGTAATAGTGTTTCAGACCAGGAGGTAAGCTTTCAACTGTTGCTCGAACCTGCACAGGATCGGGACTTGACCCAGATGCAGAAGACAAGTTAACAGGTCCAGAGGAAGGGATGGCTTCTAAAGGTACAACCTTTTTGGCTTGCACTAGCAAAGGGTCACATCCCCAGCTCCTAGCTGCTCTTATCACTGAAAATGGCACAGTTGCAGAGACCATAATCAACTGCCGCTCAACTCTCTTGGCAACTTGGTCTTTTAGTGCACGTGGGTCTGCACCTGCTTTTCTTCCTACATGCTCCACTATCCTGTGCATGTCCTCGCGAAAGTTGAATGAAAGAAGCTGGTCAACTTCATCTAAGACCAAGTACCGGCAACCATGGGTGTGAAGCTTCCCAGAAGCACTGATCTCTGCAATCCGCCCTGGAGTTCCAACAACAATGGATGGTTTGTTTTTCTTTAGTGCTTCTTCTTGCCTTGATCGGTTTGCACCACCCACAAGTTGCTGAACCGCTCTCTTGTTCTCAGGTCCTAAAAGTTTCTCAACCTCTCTAACAATTTGCATGCCCAGCTCCCTGGAGGGGGCAACAATTACAGCTTCAACCTCTGTCTTGTCAGCATCTTTGGGAGATTTCTTCTTCAGTGGCCCGACTTCACAAAGTATAGGAAGCACATACGCCAGTGTTTTCCCCGAACCGGTGTAGGATTGAATCACAACATCGTGTTTCTTGAGAATTGTGGGAAGAGCAGCGGACTGAACATCGGTTGGAGCATTGAAGCCTTCACTCTCTAATCTTTGGAGCAATAAAGGTGGGATATCGAGCTCAGAGAATGATTTTGCAGCAAAAAGAGCTGAGTCTATGCTGAGTGACTTCTTTGGCCCAATTGGTTTGATTTCGTTGCTTCCAAGTGTTTTCACGTTACTTTTTGGGACTACAATTGAAGATCTTCGCTCCTTGTTTTTACTGATTGGCTTTTGAGTTTCTTTTTCCAATTCACCTCTAAAACCAATGCTTTTTGGGACTACAATTGAAGATCTTCGTTCCTTGTTTTTACTGATTGGCTTTTGAGTTTCTGTTTCCCTTTCACCTCTAAAACCAATGCTTGCCATAGTTAGGGGTCCTCGGTCAAAGTCAACCCGGCTGAAAAAACGCACACTTCCATGGAACCAAGATCTCTTAGAAACATGTGAGAACTTTTGTTTTGGTAGAGACTCCCCGACAAGGAGGAGCAACCTAGTAGAGACTAATGCCGGCATTGTGTAGACCTTTCCTGAAAAATAATGAAACCCCTTAAGAGTAAAATCAATAAATGTTGAAGGCCAACATATGAGATGGAGATAGCCCCAAGTAGAGTAATCCAAACAAAACACATTTCTTCAACCTTAGAGACATCAAAAAGAAAACTATGATATCAACCTGCAACTCAGGAACCTAAACCTTACTGTCACTGATAGTGCCAACCCCACAGTTGCATCACAAGTGATCTAATTGGAAATAAATCGATAAAAAAAAAAACAGAAACCATACACAACTTAACTAGCTACTTCAGCAACTTAACTCCTAAATGAATTTCTAGCTGCCTTGACAAAAACAGTAACAGATATTGACCCTAATACTATACATCAACACAGCTTCACAGATTGGTAAACAAATCAAATTAACAGCTACCTCAATAACAATCATTTCATCACATGATTGGTAAACCCTGGCACTGAGGATGTGCCCACATGAAAAAGGCTCTAGAACAACCTTAAAAGTCCACATAACCGAAACTATAGATACCCAATACCTCAGTTGGGGTAATTATTCTTTCCAAAGGCAAAACTAATTACTTCCCCTACAATTTATCTACTCTATACCAGGGGCGGAACTAGGAATTTATTTCAGGGGTAGCCATGACAGTTAATAAATATAGAGAAAAAAATCAAACAAGTATTGACACCCTTAGCAAAAGTCAACTGCAAATTACAATTTTTTGTAGACAATGCAATGATAACCTTAAGAAGAAGAAAAACATCAACTAAATATAATTTTTATAAAGAACTGTATTTATTTACTTACTGAGTCTGAATCCCATATTTCAATAAATTCTAAGCAAACACCTTCCTTTCATTCTAATTGGGAACTAACTAGAGTAACATTAGTGAAGAAAAAACCAAACCAAATGTTCTAAAGAAGTAAATTAAATTCTGATAAAACAAACCCAATACGACTCATGAACTTGTGATCAAACTGACTTGTTACGAATCAAAATCATTACATTAGTTTATTTATTCACGACCAATATGTCTTCTCAACAAACCTCTCCTATAACAACTCTAAGTATCAATCAACAATTTTAAGCCCAATATTTAACACAAACAGTGATATCATAGTCAAACTCGAAGCTCATGCTTTAGCCATGAGAAGAAAAAAAATCTCAGAACGTTGATGAGCATTCAAGAACCATACCCTATTTCTTTAGCATAATAAAAACTGCAAAATAGCTTTAAATTGAAGGAAAAAATTTAAGCTTTGAACCAAAAATGAAGGCCTTTCAAACTATACATGTAAGTGGCAGTGTTTTTGCTTTTATGGATAGAGGTAATATAATAGAAAAACAAAACTTGTACAAGAAGTAGATGAAAAAGAACTTTTAATAGCCATTTAGCTCGAGGACTGTAGAGTAACTTTTAAGACTGAAATTAATGTACAAGCAACTCACATAGCCTACAACTTTCACGAGAAATGACAGGAGATCTCAGTTTGTGATGAAGTTAGACATATAAACACTCTAGTCCTCTTTTGTTACCATCCAACTAATTTAGGTATGCAAATTTAGTTTCAGAAACGTGTAAAAATCCTAGGTTAAATTTCAAATCACAAGAATCAATAAAATCTGAGGAGAATATGGAGCTTGCCTGCCGTCGATTGGAAAGCTTGCTGCCGGCGATGGATAAGCGTTGTGAGTCGCGCAGGAAGGAAGAATGGGTTGCTGCCGCATTCGTTTATTTTGCGTATACGAATGAATAGGTTTGGCAGCGAAAAGGGAAAAAAGCCCAGCCTAATGAATAGGTTCGGAAGCCCAAACCAGAATCGAAAAGGAAAAAAAAATAAGGGTGTTCCAAGCAGGGTTGTAAAAATCGTTAGACGTCAATCGGGCGGCGAGGGGTCCTAGACATTAGGCGGAGATTAATCGGAGATTAATCGGATGTATATATTTTTATTTTTAAAATAATTAATAAATATAAATGACATTATATATTATTATTTTATAAATTTCAGGTGTAGTTTCCTGCTGTTTTATAAATTTATATTATTATTTTATAAATTTTCTGAAAAAAATGTTACTGAAATTCCTCAAATATGCTTTCAAAGTCTAAATTCTGAAACAAAACAAGTCATAAACCATGCTCATTATACTCCTTGGACTAGAACTAGAACACACGCCCATTATCTCCAAAAAATTGAACTCCACCAACCCTATGGAAACAATTAAAAACAAAATTGAAGCATGTATGGACAGATACTAGGCCAAGGTAAGAATTTTAGAACATGGGTAGTATCTAGATTGTATCGCCACTGACATTTGTTGTTTTGTAATTCAATGGAACACTAAAAAAGACATGAAACCCACTTAATAGTTTTATTATTCATCAAAACAAAAATGTGGAACCACGATAAACACGTGAAGAACTGAAGACACGCTCATTGCATCAGTATAATAACAGAAAATGATACATACCCACGACCTAGAAAAGAGCGGCAAGAGTCGGGAGAATAGTCGCAAGTGAGTCGCAATTAAATAATAAACCGTTTATGACCTTGGATCAAAAAAGGTTACACAAAATTAAGGACTTGTTATTATTTGATCAAATCTAATCAAACGAAAATGTTAGTTTTCTAATTTTAAAATTAAATTTTATTACTAATTGTGCCAATTTTGATCTCGAATCAAAATTTTTCTTTAGAAAAAAAAACAATTCTCATCCAAAAGAAAGACAAATTTTCTTGATTGTTGAACGTTCTAACAGCTCTATGGGTATTTATTTAGCAGTGAAAACTATCGTTAACGAAACAAAACATGCAAGTTCAATTTACCAGTGATTAGTGAACTAAATAGGGATCACACAAAAGAATGGAACAAAAGCAAAGAAAAAGTGTGAATATCTATATACCACACTATAGTATTTGTTTGAGGAATGAGAAATAATTTGTCAACTTTATTACGGAAATGCTTAAACCAAAATAACATGAGAAAGTAAGTTGTCAAGAGAAAGAGAAACCCTTCCAAATTTATTGCAATAAAATAGGTATTATGAAAGTTTCATTTCATGACTAATCAAATTAATCAAGATAATAAGTAGAGTTGGCTTTATATACGTATCACATGAAGTTGTATTGTTTAGATTCTAGGAAAATGATTCACTCATTGGCGAATGGAGATGTTTCTCAGTCGTTGACATGAAGATGCTCAACAAAGCGCAAAGACCAGAGGCCATAAACATGAATGATGATTTATTTTTGGTTCTTGAGTTCAAAATCAAAATGATCAATAAAAACGAGTTTGTTTATAAGCGTCTTTAATCTTTAGAGAGTAACAACAATTACATGAAGTTAGGCATATATCCTGAGGTAACCAGGAGAATGTGTTGGGCTTGTTCTATTTTGTTTTTGTCGGTTGAACGGTGGATTTCAATACTAAATACATTTAGTTCTTATAAATTCTTACTTACTATCTTGCAATGTTATTCTAAATTCTGACCGGTTTCTTATTTTTGGTTATATTTGATTGATCATAGTTAAAAACCCATATTTACTATTTAAAAATTATTTTAAGTGTGAAAATTTCTAGAAGATAATGACAATAGCTAGGCATACACAACGTCACATATATTCTAGATAATTTAGTGTAATTTTCTAGAATTATCTTGAACCTATCACATCCAAACATGACATGAATACATCTTATTTAGGGATAAATGTGAATCCTTAAATATTTTTATTTTTGTATTGAATTCTAAACGGTATATCTTATTCATCGATACTATCTTGTTAGAAACTAATATTCATCGTCCATTTTATATTTTTTTAGTGTTATAAATAGACGTTGAAGCTCATTTGCTCAATATCATCTAGTATTATCTTTTTATATGAGCAAATTTACTTATTATCCTATTATATTCTTTCATAAGAAAAAAAGTTATTAATCAAATTCTCGCTTAAAGCCCCAATAATCACTAGATTCTCAAAATTTTAGGGTGTTCCATGGAACACCCTAAACCCCCTTGGTTCCGCCCCTGCTCTATACTCGTAAAGACCAAAACTTTCTTCACCATTAGTTCAGGCATTTTGTCAAACAGTTGGTGGATATGGAAATTTTCAGGCTAATGATAAACAACAGAGAAAAAAACTAGCACTTAAACAAGCACCAGATGATTGGAAACAAACCTGAACTGTTTCAACATATTCTGACCGTTAACATAATCATGAACGACAAGAAACCCAACACCCAGAAACAAACTTACAAAAATTTCACAGTTTTTAATTTGAAACGCACAACAAAAATAGCAGTAAATAACTACTGGAACAACAAATGTTTAAGAGTGAAGAGAGCAACAAACCTTAAGCTCCCTGAAGCACTCGCAGCCAGAAACAAGGCGACGTCGTTTTCGAGTTCCCTTCGGCGCTCCACACTCTGCAACTCTGATTCTCGATGGAACTACTCTATCTTCTCGTTAGAGAAGGTTTCGCTTTCGCTTCCTGCATACGACGCCGTTTCACAAATCTAAGCCCACACAAATCCAATAATGGGCTGAAGCCCACATACTTTGGCAGAAGCAATCGAAGCCCAAAAATTTCCATGCCTAGCTGGCGAGAGAAGCTTCTAAGGACCGGCTGCCAAGTACACGTCATCTCACTCAACCTTTAGAAAAGGTATCGCTTTGGATTCCTGCAAACGGCGCCGTTTCAAAAATATATCACACGACTAAGGTTATAAAAAACGTCAGACGCTAGTCGGACGGAAAGGAGACTTAGGCGCAAGACAGAGATTAATCGGATTATTATTTTATTATTTTTAAAATTTATATTATATTATATAAAAAATATTAATAATATCGAACATTAAATATAATAAAAACATAAATATTCTACTGAACTAAAAATATCATACAATTCTTAAAAGAATATCAATAAGTAAGACTATCAACTAGCATAATTTTATAGTTTCACTTGGTTTGTAGAAAGTTAAAACTGTTTTTTTAAACTACAAATCCGACCCGACGCCTGACTGACCCGTTCAATTAATCGGTCAGGCGGTGATTAATCGATCGAATCGAGGATTAATCGATCATAATCCGCTCAAACAGTCTGGAACACCCTAAGCGGATAAATCGAATCGACAGAGCCCATTTCAACGCCTAAGCGGGACATATGCGCCTCCAAACAGGGATTTTTACAACATTGCCCACAACAATACAAGCTAAGCCCAAACAAATCCAGTCTGGGCTAAGACCCACAAACTTTACCAGAAGCCCAACCAAGGCCCCAAAACTCCACGTCTAGCTGGCGAGAGAAGCTTCTCGAAAGGACCTGCTGCCAAGTACACGTCACCGCACTCTTCTCGGGACTTCCTCCGGTACCAATCCTATCTTTTTCTCTGCGGTGGGCCCCAAACGTGGTCCCCACTTTTGCTGCCCTTTTACCGTCTTTCCTTTTCGAACCCGCGAAAAGATGCCCTTTTTGCCCTCACAAGTCCATTCTATTTCTCATCCTCACGCTCTTGACCCTTCTAGAAACAACAAAACCTAATTCTCTCCCTCTCTCCAACACTTCAGATCAACGTGTCTCTCTGTTCAAGCTCTCTCCTCCTCCGACGATGCTGTTTGGACCCGCCGTTGCCGACGACGCCGTTTCCTCCTCCGATCGTCAAGCTTCTGTAGCCGCTTCGCCTCCTGTTTGGTTGTCGGAGAGTTCCAATCTCTTGTCCGAGATTGAACTGGTGAGAACAGTCGATTTTTTTTTAATTGCATTTAATTCTTCGCTTTAATTAAGCTGCGTTGCATAGAGATTGGTTTGATGTTTTTGTGAAACTGTCTTGAAATGTATTGTCAGTGTCTGTGAGGTCGTTTCTGAGATTCGGATCTGGTGGTGGCGTCCATGGCATCTTTGCCGGTGGAACAGACCGGAGAATCAGGTTCCGGCGACAATCAAAGGACTCTTCCGACGCCGTTTTTGACTAAAACGTATCAGCTAGTGGATGATCCGGAGGTGGACGATCTGATTTCGTGGAACGACGACGGATCTACCTTCATAGTCTGGCGACCGGCCGAATTCGCCAGAGATTTGTTACCGAAGTATTTCAAGCACAACAATTTCTCTAGCTTCGTTCGGCAGCTCAACACTTACGTGAGTTTTTCTTTTCCAGAGACTTTCTTTCCTGCCAAACAGGAGTTTTATTGTTTCGTTTCCGTTATGTGTTGATAAGAAAACAAATCCGTTTCAATTTTCCAGGGGTTTCGGAAAGTGGTGCCGGATCGGTGGGAGTTCGCGAACGACTGTTTCCGGCGAGGCGAGAAGAGCCTCCTGCGCGACATCCAGCGCCGGAAGATTTCGTCGGCGGCGTCCACGGCCACTGCCGCCGCCGCGGCAGCGGCCGTGACGGTGGCGGTCGCTGCGATGCCCATCGCGCTCTCGCCGGGGAACTCCGGGGACGAACAGGTCATCTCCTCGAACTCGTCGCCGGCGGCGGTTCCTGTCGCCGTGCTGCCTCGCCACACCAGCTGCACCACCACGCCGGAGCTTCTAGAAGAGAACGAGCGGCTCCGGAGAGAGAACTCGCAGATGAGTGAGGAGCTGGTCCAGCTCCGAGGCTTGTGTAACAACGTACTCTCCCTTATGTCGAACTACACCAACGGCCAATCAGATCCCCGCGCCGTGCCGGAGGGACGGCCCTTAGATCTGTTCACGTCGGAGAGGCAAGTTCCGGCGGACGAAGCCGCCGCCGACGGAGGCGCGAGAGCTCCGGACGACGTCAACCCTAAACTGTTCGGCGTCTCCATCGGCTTAAAGCGCCTGAGAAGCGAGAACGAAGACGATGCTCCGCAACAGGAAGCGCAGGAACAGAAGCGTGATTCCGAGATCAAATCGGAGCCGTTGGATGAGAAGGAAAACACCGATTATAACAACAAGGAGCCTCCGTGGCTGGAGCTGTGCAAATCATAGCTTGACACGATGTAGATTCGCTGAACCGAGAAACACAGGAACACTTAACAGAGAAACAGAGGAAGTCACGTGAGGTGCACGTGCGGTCTGGACTGTGAATAATAGTTGTTTCTGGAAGGTGTTGGAAGGAGGGTCCACATGAAATTCTAGAAAAAGGGAAAGAGATGGGTGGTGGTGGAAGTTTCTGAAAAGGTGGCTTTTGCTCACAATTAAAGTCACCGGAATTTGGAATTGATTGGTGGGGTGGAATTGTAATATAGTAATATTAGAAGGACTGATTTGCTAACTTAAATGTGAGCCGTGGAGATTAGTTATGTGTGGGTCGTACTCGTGTTCTCTATTACTATTTTTTATAGTATCAGTGATAATATGAGTGTATTTAAATTAACTGAAAGCATCTCAAAAATAAAATAATTTGGAGAAAGTGAGTTGCCACCATTGCATTTAGTAATAAATAAAAAAATTAGCTATGAGGGACGCTTGATTTGCAAGGTTTTAAAGGTCGTTAGGCGCTAGTCGGTTATGATTTTCGGGGGTTAATCAAAGATTAGATGGAAATTAATCGAGATTAATCTTATTTGTATTTTTTCTATTTTTAAAATTTTAATATATATTACTATATAGAAACAAAATATGAATTTTTTATATTAAAAATGGTAAAAAATTTAAAATACCTAAAACAACTCTGAAGCACAATTTTTAATATCACCAACATCAACCACTTTGTTCAACCATCTGATTACTTTAATTTAATCATTTTAATATGTAAAATTATTCTAGGCGTCTAGTCGGATCGGTTAGACATAAAATGAGGCTTAAGCGGGAGCTTAAACGACATCCAATCGAGATTTAGAACACTTAGCAAACTACTGGTTAACAAATTATATCGTTGAATTTTTTTATAAATATAGTATTCTAATTTCAAACTCATAAATATTTATCAGTTACTTTAATTTGACCTTGAAAGCTAATATTTAGGTATTGTAGACATCACAATTCACAAATGATTAGTCAAAGTAGAATAAATTTGTGTAGGTTTCACAGAAATTCATTGCGAGGGAGGAAGCCACTTAATGAAGCAAGTGTAGCTCATCGATTCATTAAACTAAAGTCAACATGACACGAGGTACAAGACTTTAGCTACGCTTGACTCGAGAACTGAACTATTCACATTAATTGAGTTGAGAATAGAGTGTTCTATACTAACTAGGATCCATCCCGAAAGTTCTTCCCATGAACTATGTATGTACTTGATGAGCTGGTCTCTGACTTTGTTTTTTAGCGATCTGCGACACTTTACTATAATCAATGTCACAATTTCTAAGTACCTTCTCCAAATTCGATGCGTTTTTATCCCCATATTTATAATTGACCAAATCAGAACTTCAATCGAACTATAGAACTATCAATTATAAAATTAAAATCATACACGGAATTAGGGGTGTGTATTGGGTGGTTAATCACTCAATGGAACCTTTTACGAACCCAACTTGATATTACCGGTTTGACGTATCTTGGAACCAGTCATAATCCAAAAACCAATTTTTTACAGTGAAATCAACCAGTTCACTAACCGGTTGGTTAGTGGTTTTAACCAACCAACCACTTTACTATATGTAAGGACAAATTTAGATACCAATAATCATACACATATTTCTATTTCAAGCCAAAACATATTACTACATTCTCCAAAAAAAAATATAAGCATGGTTGTAAAAGTCCCCGCCTAGTCCGCCTAGGCCCCAAAATCTATAAGAACGCCCGACTCGCCGTCTCGTCTAGGCCCCAAAATCCAAAAACGACCCGACTCCTCGTCCCACCCGATTAGTCAAAAATTTGGAACTCTGGTTTGTGAAATCGGACATTTGAAAAAGAGATGAAAAGGTGAGAGGGACGATATGTTTGTAATGGTCTTAAATTTCTTGATAAAAAGAATATGACATGTGTCCTTCTTTGGTGGTTCATCATTATAATTTATATTTTTATTATAATAAAGAGTAAAATCAAAATAAGAGCATTATTTGGTTTAGTATTTTGTAATTTGATACTTTATGTTTTTTTATATCATACAATATAGTTTATATTTTGATTTTATGATTATATTTGTGTAATATATATTTATTAATAATTAAAAATATTAAAAAGTTAAATCCGCCTAGGCCCCGACTAGTCCCCGCTTAACGCCTAGGGGTCCTCACCGCCCGACTAGCGCCTAGCGCCATTTACAACCTTGCATATAAGTTATCGTGTTCTATGTTAGCAATCCGTGTGACACAAAAGAATGCTCATGGGTCATTCATCTATATCAGATCAGTAGTTATTATGAAGGCACATGTATATGATGAACAATACCGGTTTGGTTGGTTAACCCATGGTTTGGCGTTTAAAAACCCGAAACCAACCGTTAACTTTCTGGTTCGATCGTCAAGAACCCGCAACCAACCGTTAACTTTTCGGTTTCGAATTTTCCGGTGCGGTTTCCGGTTGATGGTGGTTGGTTTTAGCGGTTTAGGGTTTTTTTTGCCCACCCCTACACGGAATTGTTTAAATTCCACAAATCTATATCCAATCCCCTTTGGTTTCCTTTTTATTCATAATCTCTTCATTATGAACCAAGTATCTTAGTTTAATTCATAATCCGATGATCATGTTTAGTGACTTCAGTCGCCACAGTGGCAACCGAAACTTGATCGTGAAGATCACGGTCGGCAACCAAAACTTGATCGTGAAGATCACGGTCCTATCAGCATGGGGACTGAAGACCCATTCTTCCACCTTCTCCCACACCGTTCAGACCTTTATCGTCAGAGTCGACATTGACCACGATCACAAATGTCATGTGTACAGAGGGTTGAAGGGTATGTCTCCCATTAAAAGTATGTGGACGAATTGATGCCTTTACCCATAAACTTGAACTTTCAGGTTAGATTAGACTTTACATGATATCATAGCTGGTTTTGGGCATCTGAGACCGCCCTAGTGCGTGATGTCCCAGTGTGTAAACGAGACACGCATCTAAGGGAGAGTGTTGAAGTGTGTTTAATACTATATGCATCCACCAATGAGCTTCAGCTTTTGGGTTGGATTATGCTTGCGGCTATACCTCGCCGTTAAGTTAAAAGGTTCTATACCTCGCCGTCAAGTTAGAAAGTTCGATCTTGCCAGACAGTGATTGTGTGCCAAGATACAAAAATTCCAGAACCAAAGCAATTAACCACTGAATGAATTTATTCCAACAATCATAGTAACAAATACTGAGACAAAACAGCAAACACCTGTATTCGAGATACAGAGCTGAGGTGCTTCGGACAACACAGATATACACAAGCGCTTGGGGAAGAAGAATGTTACTACTACAACGTCAATAAGAACCACACTACAACAACAATTTCAGTAGAGAAGAAAAGTCTGTACCGAGTCTATCGAAACGCACTGTGCCCGATAATTATCTACACTTCCTCTTGATTGTTGCTGCTCTTCAAAATGTTGTACTTGCAGAGGGGACACGTGGCATTGATATACAGCCACTTATCCACGCAAGTACAGTGGAAATGGTGACCACAAGGAAGCTCCCTCAACTCCACTCCATCATCATAAGCCGAAAGGCAAATGCAACACTCCTACACTCGAGCGTCAATACAGATACATTATTTAGCAAAAAAATAGCGCCATGTACGATTCATAATTCATTTTTTGCAGAAATAATGCCTTGAACCGGTATTGCGTGCTGCAGCTTTTGTTGATGTTTCAAAATGATTAATTTGCCCTTGGAAATTTAAATTAAAAAGTTTTTAAAAAAATACAGAGTTTCCACATCCCTTCATTTTCGTCCTCTTTGTACGAGAAAGAACAAAATTCTATATTTTTTGTTTATAAAATTTAACATTTCAAGGGTAAAATCGTCATTTTGGAACAAACTAATGCAAACCATAACAAAAAATACAAGTTCAAGGCACTTTTTTGCTATCATCCCACTATTTACTTTATCAGAAGTATAATAGATCTATATGTTTTTAAGGCAAATTGAGTGTGTTTGTATCCAATAGCTACCACGACGAGGAAATCAAATTAAAGAAACAGAAGCTATGGCATGATTTTGTACCGCGTCCTCTTGGGAGAGAGCGTGTTCGATGGGGGAATCGGTGCCACATTCAGTCATCAATCCTCCGATGGGTCCCACTGCATCATAGGTAACTTTCTCGTCATAGCCGGTTCGTCTGAATTTGAATTTTGTCAGCTGCTCAACGTCTTCCTTGGAGGCTCCTTCCTGCTTTAGTCACAAAGGGATGGAGCAAGCAATACATTAGTACATGAATTAGAATATTTGAATTCATAGAAGCATTTAAAAGAGGAAACCGGTGTATTAAGCGCTAGATTAAATAGGAACCAATATCCATACACATTTCATCTTCATAAACTTGCTATCAAACAACTATGGCACAAATATGAGACTGAAAAAGAGTATAAGCAACAAGTTAATTTATTCTAACTAATTTGTACTAATCCATGATCTTTGCAGAAATATATATACATATAGAAACACAAATACAACAAGGGAACACTCCATTGAAAACCAGCCTTGGAATGAAAACCAGGAACCAATCCAGGCCGTAGAAAAGTATCCATCAACGGCCCCTGAATTTTAGGAGAAGTTTTGATTATTTTTAACTATTTAAAATCAAAGTTTAAGAAACTACAAAAATGCCATTACTAAATGAGTGAATCTCAGCCTTTAAAATTCACAATCTAATGGATGTGGATGGTTCCTAATTTCCATTCTAAGGATGGTTTTATTTGATTGTTACTCAATATGACTATGTAATTGACAAAAGAAAGCACACTATCGAGACCTGAGTGTGAAGGCTGCATCGGTCAATGGCCCAATCATAGACCACACCACAAAATTCAGCCGCTCTAAGTCCCATGGATAACTTCTTTTTTTATCAGGAAGTAAGCGGGGAAATCCTACTCTAGCCTAGTCTATTTCTAACCTACACTTCACCCACACCAGCTCTCAAGCATATATACCCACAGGGATTCAAACCTCTTATCTCAAGGGAATGAGAGAGCTCTTTGCCCATCAGGCCAACCCCAGTGGGCTAAGTCCCATGAATAACTTGTACAAGGTAAGTGCAACCCGTGCATAAAAGCTCAGTGTAGTGTTTGTCCAATTTCTCAACAGAAGTTTCCCTTAGCTGGTTTCTACTCGTGACCTTGTTGATGATTCCTATATTATCTACATCACCGGTTCAGTAGTAAAGCAATAGACTAGTAAAGGATAAAAAAACTGAGGTAAAGGGATGTAAGGGTGAACCTACAATTTACAATTATTAAGGAGATTAAACACTTCAAAATCATGTTCCAATTCTTTTTCCTAACTTTCAGCAAACTTTTGATACTGTCAACAGATCAATGAGCTTGCTCTCAGGTTTCAAGTTTTTCAAAAAAAAAGTTAAAGAATAAACAAGCCTGGTACTCTTTGGCAAGTATGCAGTTGCAAAACCATCAATAATAATGATTAAATCTCAATACATCATTAAAGAAATGGATTAATATCATGCCATGCAGTGGGATAAAAGAGCTACCTGGTCTGCCACAGCATACAATATTGCAATTATACATGGAAGGCAGCAGCAAACAGCGATGCCAATAACGCAAGCCAGGGCAACACAGAAGACGACAAAGAACACATCAAAACCCAAGAAAACTATACAAAGCCTGCACACCAAACATATGGACTTTGGTAAGACGGGATTGCAACGAATGTTACAATTACAATCTTCAAGTTATGCAAGTCAGAACAAACCAGTAAAGCTGTGGGGAGGAAAGTGCCAAAGGCTGGCCACCTGCTGATACCCAATAGAAGCCGATGATCCACCAAATAAATGAAAACATAGTATTTGCAGATTCTAGGTGTTTTGCAATACTACTGCAAATCAAATAGATGTAAAAATGATGAGAAAAATGATAAATGCAACCTAATATGAGATCTTTTCTACATCTGTAAGTGAATCAAGAAGAATGTTTTAAAACACGCGAGATTGCAGGCAAAGTCCAAAAAAAATAGTGCTGCAAACATAAAAATGCTTCCTTCACTTGGTCAACATGAGTATTACACATTGAATTGAGAAAATCACACTTGGGTTGCAGAAAAAGGAGCACCTAAATTAACAATTTCAGTTTACCATCGTATGTGACAAAAGTAACATGATACAGATGACTCGACATTAAATTTAACATCGTAAAGACTTAAACCAACAATAATTTTTTTGAAACTAATCACCACAAAAATACTGTTGTATTCTTTCTTCAAGAAACAAATGCAAGATGAATCCATCATAGAAGAACAAAAAAATCACAAATGACTCAATTTTCGTCTTAAAGGACCGCTGAAATATTTTCGACTAACAGAACCACCATGGTACCCTTCCCATTCCAATCATGTGCAGTGAAGGGCACGAGAAGACGTCAGAAACTATCATGAACATAAAATTTGCAATCAATATCAAGCTAGAATTTGCAGTTTATCCTACAACATATCTATCTGTTTTGCTGTTAACTTATGTCAAGCATTTGATTAGAATAACTGAACTTGAATTCACCAAGAAAAACATTAGTACATTTATCAAATGTCTCCCAAAAATATTTCAATATAGCATTTTCTAGCAGCCAAAACAAACTTGAATCTTCCATTAATCTAACAAAAGCTTGTCTTTTACCTGTAGTTAAGCAATTAAACATGGTAATCAGACAAATGACCAAGTATATCAAATTCATATGTGAATTACTCAATTGTTCAAAAAAAGGGATAACTCCACAAAACAACTATTGTTCGACTTTCGTTTTCACAATATAACTGTCGACCATATCACATCTTTGGGTGAATTTTTTTTCAAAAACCATAATCTGCCGTGACAATTTTGACGAATCATTGGTTTTTTTTGGTGTGCTAGTTTACAGTTATACTGCGAAAACGAAAGTCTCACAATAGCTGTTTTGTGGAGTTATCCCTCAAAAAAATGATTGAAAAATACCTGGAACCCTCATCTTCCATTTGGGACAATGTCACGTACTGACCCGACTCTTCCCTCGACCCTGAGCTCAAATCCCCACCACTTCCAATCACTTCCTCCGCCGAATTATACTCCGACGGACGCTGTCTCCGCAGCCTGAACTCGACAAGGACACACACCATGTGCAGTACGCACTGCAGAGCATAGCCCACAACCCACAGCCTCAAAGGCATCGTCGGCGTCTCCTTCCGGCTAACAAACATCACCCCCGCCGCGACCACCACGAACGCGAAGTTCCAAATGATATCGAGAATCACCACCGGCTTCGAATACGCCCAATCGCTCTGCCTCTCCTCCAATTGCTCCGCCGCGGTCTCGCGAACCAGCATCGACGGCTCGCGCATGATCCTCCGGCTGCTGGCCCTCCGCAGGAACCGCGCGGCCTCGCGGAGGCTCTGCCGGCGGCCCAATCGCCGTCCCGGGATGGTCTCGCCCGGAGAACCGCCGGAATTGGCGAGCAACGGCGTCGTATCGATGATGTCGTCAGGGGATCGGGTCGGAGACCTCTCCCTCGTCGCGGTGGCTGTTGCTGGCATCCTGAAAACTCCGATTTGTCGGAACCCTAACTCGGCGAGCCGAACCGATTCACTCCATGAAAATTGGGCGAACCGTGGAGAAAACGAGACTCGATTGCTCTGAGCTCCGTAGAGGTTGATTGATGATGTAGAAGACAAGAAAAATGGAGATTTGATGGGTTCTGTAACGTTTGGTGAATTCTGGTCTGTCCTATTGAAGCTGATGATAGAGAGTGGGACCCACAAGATGATCAGCAATGTGATAATTACACTGATTTTATTTAATTAACTGTGATTTGAGTGTAGCGATTATGCTTTCTTTCCGCTAAGTTTTGGTGTTTTTTATACCTCTGAACTGAAATGTGCCATGTCGGCTATATCATTTGGGTCTACAATTTTTTTTTTTTTGGAAGAAGACATATGTATTATTCAAAATATATGAAATTAAAATATATCCGAGTAAAGCTCAAGGTGTGGATGAAAAAACATGCAATACTATGATATCTTTCTAGCCGGTCCCGGTCGTTTTCGTTACCTTCGTCTAATATGGCGTCTTCTCTCTAGTAATTTGCCCGACCTTTTCTCTAGTGAATCGTCCCGGTCTTCTCCAACACGACCACCGACCCTCCTCTAGTTGGTGACTTCGCTTCTGTCTCCATCGTTGCCACTATCTCCCCCACCCCCTTCTATCTCCACCGTCGCCGTCCCTGGCCCATACAGCGACAGTCCCACTCCTCTGGATCCGTCGTCCCTACCCTCATTGTCTCGGATCCCCGCTCATCCCTCGTCGCCTTTGATTTCGTCATCATTGTATCCACCTCCTCTATCGTCACCGATATCTTCTCCTCGATCTTTCTCCTAAATTTGGGTCGTTATGATCGATTGGTTTTTTTTTTGCTTCTTTTTTTCCTTTTTGCAAGGTCTACTCATACGGAACCCGATTCCACTCCTCCTTCTCCTGGATACATCCTCGGGTACCTGATACACTTAATCCAATGAGGACTCTTTATTGTGACCGCGAAGCATCTGAGGCAGCACAGGTCCACCCGAGTCTATCCAAGAAAAACGATAAAGCACTTCAGTCAGAGAATGGGGATAGATCTCATAAGATGTTACTTGGGCTATCGAGGGTTCCTAGTCAAAAGATCATGTCCGAAACTATGTCTCGCCCTCTATTCGTTTTTCCATAATAAAACTTCCACGATTATTATGCTAATAAAAATATATCAGAGTATATATGTTACAACATTATTAGGTTATTTCCGAATTGAATTGACCTATAAAATTTTTTATTCATACGCTTTGTTTTAATCAAAGTAAGATGTGATTAATAAAAAGCAACTATGACATTCAACGTAATAAAAACAAAAGTACTAAATAAAATAATGACTAAATTATCATTCTCTTTGGAGAATGGCGAATCAAATGTTTTGCTCAACAGCAGAATCATTTTTATCTGCTTTTAATTTTATATTATAATTTTGCATACTATTTAAACTAAAAAATAACATACACAAGCTCTCTTAAGACGAACTATGTTGCCTTGAATGTAAATTTATTTCACAATGAGACTCGATACCAAGTGGGGTGGAGCATGCTAATTGTGCAAAGTTAAGGTCGAGTCATGGGAGGAGATAACGACCAAGCCAAGGCGGCCTGGGATGTTGTAGGCAAAAACTCCCTTTTGACATGTTACGTTTTGGGTCGATGCCTCATGTGGACTATCGAACATGTTTAACAGATCTCACTGGAATGTCAGGTACCAATTCATATGTCACCAAGAACATGTTTATTGATTGTATGCTTGTCATGGACATTATCCTAGATCCCATGGGAACATAATATGAGTTTCATTCCGTTTCCAATTCCAATCGTGGTGATTCCAACTAGAGAACCTATGTTGTAGTCTAAATAGTCCAAGTCCACTAAAAATTGAGACACAAATAGTTGCTTGTTCAACTCCATGTGGGCCTAGTGAATAGGGCTCAAGAATGTCCGCCTCGTGTTAGCCAGGATGTGATGCTACATGTTGAGGGCAACAACAAGCTCCAAACCTTCGTCTAGTTCTGTTTTTTTTATCAGCAAATGTATTATTAAGAGTACAAATTTTCGAGAGGAAAACGAGACTAAGGGATAACCCTCCTTCAACCAAGAGTATGCCCAAACCGACACCTCAAACCAGAACAAAATACTCTTACACAGAGTACACACTACAGGTCTTGGAACCCAGTTTTACCTAATAAGAAGAACACCAATACCTAATAAAGAACCCAAACAAGGGCGATTCTCTTACCTAAGTAGATCTAAAAACCATGAAGCCAACTAATGCCTACAAGGGCTAAAACCAAAAGAAAAAAAAAACAGAACAAAAAGAAAAGATAAAACACCGGCAACCCAGAAGAGTCCAAGCCGACCAATCTTCAAACATCTTGATCATGGCCGACGTAAAACCAGTGAGGAATCCACTCCACTTGGTCCTCTGATACCCTAAAGGTATCTCAGCTCCTGCCAGCACAAAGAGGTGTTCCAAGGAGAAGGACCAGCATCCAGAAAGATATCGAGTGATGTGTATAACCCCAAAAGTCATCCCTCACAGAAACCCCCAATCGGAAGTGGAGACCGTCGGCCAACACCGAGAGAAGCGGTCAATCCGACCTCTCTGAACAGAGAGACAGAGGAGTTTAAGGGAGTAAGGACTAACCTGGAGGAAGGCCCCGAAACCAGGTTCAGCAACCAGCACCCGCGCCCTCAGATCCGAGCCAAAAAACTCAAGGCGGTGTGAGCTCCTCCACTGCAACGAAGCTCAGGACCAAACCAAAGCCAACAGACAAAACCCCTCGCTGGTAGTCCACTCGCTCTGACGAGGCCCGAAACCCCAAAAATCGAGAACAAAAGAGGATGAAAGTGGGTCTGGGGTTGGAGGTCACACGAAGCCAATAACTCTTCGCCTATGGGTAGATCTGAGTCGAGGTTTCCGGGACTACGACGATCTCCACCTGGAACGGTGGAGAAGCACCTCCCACTAACATATCCAGAGCCGCTAAGTCGGCGGCGTCGAAGAGAAGAAATGCAGGAACCAAAAAGGGGGAAAAGTGGGAAGAGAAGGAGAGGGAACACGGCGAAGGAAGAAGGGGGAAAGGGGGAGCCCCGATGATGACCATGGCCGGAGCCGTGGCCACCACCAGAGGCGGCCGGGCAAAAGGGTTGAAGGCGCGGCTAGGGTTTGAGGGTTAGAGAGAAGCGAGAGCTTCTCTCTCTAAAATTGATGACTATGAGTAGAAAAAATAACTCTTCGTTTAGTTCTGTTGTTGGGACCAGCCCGGGAATGCTTCTCACCCCAGCCAAACTTTGAGGACTTAGTTAAGAAGTGGTGTTGCCTTGAGTAACCAACTATGGGTCGACTTGATATATACTAGATTGCATGACTATCGTTTGATCCTATGCAGGACATGTTGCTTTGTGTGAGGGGTGTGATAGTAAGCCATGGTTCTCAACAATTGGTGGGGATATTGGTTAACAAGTGCTAACTGGGGGTCGGGACGTCTTTCCCGCCTAGCGTCTCGTGTCCCCTAAGGGCTTTCATTTACCCTGGCGAACATGTTTGTCAAACCCTGCCTCATTTTCTTGAAACTCTTCCGCAATAACTAGAGGTGTGCTTAAAAATTGAATTCGGGAATATTCGTATTTGAACCGGATCCATTCCATTTTAACTATTCTCGTACGAAAATGGACAAAATATGGATCCGAGATCCGGATAACTGGATGATCCGAATACCTAATTAAAAAATCACCAAATACTGGATAATACTTGGTCCGATACAAATTGGGATAAAAAAAGTTAGCTCGATGAGATTCGAATGGGAAACTTGATGGCAAAAGGCGTGACAGTACCAATTGAGCTACAACATCTTGTTATTCTTTACTTGTTTCAAGTTCATATATACTATGTTAACTACGCGAATGAAAAAAAACATCGCTCAAAAAAGAAAGAAACTCCCCATTAATCATTTATAAATACATCCCATATTTATAAAAGCAATATGAAATAATCAAACCTAACGGAGAATAAAATGTACATTTCTTCGTTACGAACAACGACACATAATAGGTTATTAGTCTTCACTAACATTAGCGCCTCTCGGAGACCCAACGCCTCAATTAGCGTTAGTTCCTTCACCCCTGTGAAGGTCCGACAGTGCATGCCATTAGTAATCCTAGATGGTCCCCTAAAAATTATACCCACCATCCATCTTCCTTATGTGCAAATTGAGCCCCGTCTACTTCCACCGCAACCCACCCTTCTTGTGGTTTCTACCACCTTACTGGGGCTCTACTCCCCGTCGACTGTCCGCCATATCCTCTCACTCCACGATTTGCTCGAGCCTCCTCCCATTACATGTAACTAGTTCGAGCCTGTGCTGCCACAATATCCACTGAGGGTAATTTAAAAACAATAATATAATTTGTAAAATAAGAAAGTTAATCTTGTGAATAATCACACATAATGATGGATTATTTTCCCAAAACTTCTAAAAAGTCCGTTCTCTAAAAAACGGGTAAAAAGAAGAAGAGAGAGAGTTGTATGTGTAAAAAGTACAAAACCAAGAAGCAAGGGGGTAAATAATAAATACTCAAAACTCAGGGGATATGGAAGCAAAAACATCACTATTCAGCCCCTTCATCGTAAAATAAAGAAACGTGGCAGCGAAATGTAATCGCAAACCGTCCTCGTCTCCAATTTTCCCTCCAAATTGAGATTTGGGGAAAGGGTTTTGGCCATTTGGGAAGGGTTTCTTCATCTCCACATTCTCGAGATCCGTCTCACCTGCAACTTCACTACATCCATGGCAGCTTCATCGTTGTCGTCCTCGAGCAGCGGCTATGACATCCCATGGGTGGAGAAGTACAGACCTAGCAAGGTCTCTGACATCGTCGGCAACGAGGACGCCGTTTCGAGGCTCCAAGTCATCGCTCGCGACGGCAACATGCCCAACCTCATCTTAGCGGTACGTGAATCATTGTCCTGTTATAACAGTATTGTCAATTTCAGCTATTTTGGATGTCGAGTCTTAGGAACTAGAAACAGTTCATGGGTATGATTCATGTAGAAGGGTTTTTGTATGATGCACCCACTTCACATTTTGTCCTGTTTATATGTTTTTTGATGATTGGCCAATGGGTTATTAAGTTTTTTTTGGTATTCTGGTTCTTTGTGTATATTTTGTAGAACCCTAAATTTGGTCAATTTTGAAGCAATGTTGCATAATGTAAATATATCTGTAGATTTCAAATTTGGTGAGCTAGACTGTAATGTAGGCATTTAGCCATTTGATGTTGTTGCTTTAGCCTTTAGTTACGGAATATCCAATGGAGTAGCCAAATTGTACGGAACACCCAAATTAGTGGAACATAATTGTTTTGTTAGATTCTACTACTGGGTTTGTTCTTTTTGATACACATTATGCACTGTCCAGTAACTAAACAGACAATGATGATATCGATTCTAAGAGTGTGGAGTGAGTTTTGTCTATTGTTCTGTTGAGAAGATTCAATACATTGTTATTTGCACATGATCTATAGATTAGGACTCATATGCTGCCTGCAACTAAGCATTGCACTTTGTACTTTCAGGGTCCCCCGGGAACCGGTAAAACCACGAGTGTACTGGCTCTTGCACACGAGCTTCTGGGACCAAACTACAAGGAGGCAGTTTTGGAGCTAAATGCATCAGATGACAGGTATGTCGTTTTGACAAATTTATGGCTGTTGTCTTATGTGCTTTACTTTCATTGCTGGTGAGGTTATGTAATGGTCTGTTGCCACCTTGTTCAGGGGAATAGATGTTGTGCGGAACAAAATTAAGATGTTTGCCCAAAAGAAAGTAACGCTGCCTCCTGGGCGGCACAAAGTAGTGATCTTGGATGAAGCTGACAGGTAAGTTGCAAGTGTTCCTTTCGAGTTGACGAACTTCAGAGGTCCTTTGTGATCTTTGCCTATTATGGGAGAATTGTTAGATTCTTGTATACATTTGTTCAGTCGACTTCTTTTTTATTCTTCAATTATGTTTGATACATTAGATTCATATGTTCATTTCCTCTTTTCTGATGCATGTCTGTTGGGGAATGATTATTATTTGTGTATTGGAAAAATTCAGCATGACATCTGGAGCTCAACAAGCCTTGAGGCGTACAATGGAAATATACTCCAATTCCACTCGTTTTGCTCTTGCATGCAACACATCTGCTAAAATTATTGAACCTATTCAGAGTCGATGTGCCATTGTTCGATTTTCAAGATTATCTGACCAAGAGATTCTTAGTCGTCTTATGGTTGTGGTTGAAGCAGAAAAGGTATGGATTTTGTTTTTGTCATAAGTTGTCAATGATGCGTAACCCTGTATGCATGGAGCTGAAAATTGTTAATATTTTCGCAAGATTTCAGATTTCACCAAGCTTCATTTTTTTCTATAGAAGTTATCAAAGAAACCTAGACATTTTATATATTTTGACCAACATCTCTTTCATCCCACATTGATTATATGTTGTTTGTTATGAATAAGTTTTATGGTTTCAAGCTAACTTTTCTTGGGATGGGAAATGAACCAACCATACTTTCCTTCTTTTGCTGAAAGATAGTTAAAAGTCTGTTTCTCCATGTTTGTCTATCATTTTCTTGCAACTGTTTTTGTGTTTTTAATTTACTCAAGCAAAACATGGAATGCGCTTAATGATTTTCAAAGGAAATTGATATTCCTTCAACATCTGGTCTACATTCTAATATTCCACATGTATAAACCACAGTCCCTTCTTTGCTGAAAGATAGTTAGAAGTCCGTTTCTCCATGTCACCCTCTCATTTTCTTACAACTATTTCTGTGTTTTTATATTACTCAAGCAAAATACGGTTGAGTGCTTGGTGATTTTCCACAAACTTAATATTCCTTTCAACATCTATTCTACATTCTAATACTCAATTATGATGTTACTTATTCAAACACATCATGGGACAAATCTTAGGCATCCTACAAGACTTCATGACTATTTATTAGCCAGGATATGCATTTCAATCTTACTGTTACCCCCCCTAGCCATGATGTTGTTATTTTCTAGAAAAGCGAGTAAGACTAATATATGAAAAAAGTGTTTTTCTTTTACCATACCCACAATATACAGAGATTAATTGATGTATTATGGATAAAGAAGAAACAAGTCTCATGAGTATGTGATTCTTTGATCCTATTGTTTATTATCACAGCGGATAGGCAATTCTCATGGTGGGAAATTCATTGTATTGTATAAATTTAGTGGAGACTTATAACTTTGTGATTGTAACCACTGAAGGTCCCTTATGTTCCGGAGGGTCTTGAAGCCATCATATTCACTGCAGATGGTGATATGAGGCAGGCACTGAATAACTTACAAGCTACTAATAGTGGGTTTCGGTTCGTCAACCAAGAAAATGTTTTCAAGGTTACTACTGAAAACCACTCCTGATTTCAACGGGTATATTCACCTTTCCCGTTTTAAACTCTAAAATATCTTGGTGTTCAGGTTTGTGACCAGCCTCACCCGTTGCACGTTAAAAATATGGTGCGCCATGTACTCGAAGGGAAATTTGATGAAGCTTGCTCTGGTCTGAAGCAACTGTATGACTTGGGCTATTCCCCAACTGACATAATCACTACTCTTTTCCGCATCATAAAGAATTACGATATGGCCGAGTATTTGAAACTCGAATTCATGAAGGTATGCATATTTTGCCAGACCGGTCATATCCTCTAGTCTCCAAAAATATTTTCTATGTGAAACCTTGTGATCTCAATTCTTAATCCTTTCTATGCGTAGCCTTGTGATCTCAATTCTTAATCTTTTCTATGCGAAACCTTGTGATCTCAATTCTTAATCCTTTTTCTATGTGAAACATAGTGATCTTGATTCTTATTTGTGTATGTAGGAAGCGGGGTTTGCACATATGAGGATTTGTGATGGAGTTGGTTCGTATCTCCAGCTATGCGGTCTTCTGGCTAAGTTTGCTATAGCTCGTGATACTGCTAAAGCAGCATAACTAGTTTCGTTTCTGATTCCTTGAGAGGTTTTATTGATGGGTATTGTAGTTGTGTAAGCACAGTTAGGATTTATGGATGGGTATTGTAGTTCTGTAAGCACAGTTTCAAGTTTCTGGAAGTTGTTTTGCAGGATTTCAACATTAAGAAATGGTTTTAGAAAATGAAGCAACTGAGATTGGTGGATATTATGGTTTTACTGCTCCGTGCGGAAAGTATTGAAATGACTGTTGAATATTGGACAAAGTGTTAAATATTACAAATTTGCTGTCCTTAGCACTCAAGTCATAAATTAAAATTAATTTTTAGAAATTTGTGAATTATTAAAAGGGATAATTGTAGAACCTGCAGTGAACTAAACATGTTTTACAAATATTATCAATGATTTTTTTTTTTGTAGAGAGTCGATCGAAAATACTTCTGCAAGTATCAGTTTTACAAGATCTATTGTTGGTGCCACCTTGGAAGTTATTCAAGAGCAATGAACAATTGAAAAGAGAAGCCATAAATTCGAGATACTGCCCGGGGAAGCCACTCTTCAAAATACATTTAGCCCCATAAGATTAACTTAAAGGAATAATTGGAAAAACTTACGATGAATTGTGCACATTTTGCATATACTATCGGAAAATTATTTTTATTTGCAAAAAACACCCCTCACTATTTTCCTCTGCAAATCCACATGTAGGGTTAACTTGTTGCAAAAAGTTGAAAATAACCATACAAAAGTGTATACATAAGGGTTCTAAATTGCAAAAAAAAACTGTATATGAGGGTTACAAATAACAAAACCTATCATAAAATGGGCAACCTTGTCATTCCAAGAAATGATATCCCGTTAAAGATGACGGATTTGCATGAAAATAGTTGGAAGATGTTTTTAAACAGAGACAAAAAAAATACTTCACTAAGCTGATTATGAAACATCTAAGAAATGACAATTCATTGCTGAAATTTCTAGTTTTAATTTTGTTCTTGGTTAGATTTGTCATAAGTGATACATTTAACTTGATTATGAAACATCTAAGAAATGACAATTCATTAAACTAAACTTTATTATGAAACGTCTAGGCAAATGACAATTCATTAAGCTGAACTATGTACGTTTTGTAAATCGACATCTTTATTTTTATGGATAACACAACTTGGTTAATTAAAACAGAATTGTTAGACTTTGTTAATCTAAATTAGTAAAGTGCTATCCTTAGAGCATGTATAATGGATGGCACCGAGCTCAGCGCTGTGATTACATCGATGTTGAGAAAAAGAGCCGACATAACTGGAATCAATGTTGTAACATCGTCATAACTGCTAGTCAAGAACAACATGCCACAAGGAAGCAACCTGCGAATCGATGAAAATTTTGACCATTTTCGTTGACTCTTCCCGCTGAGACAAAGATTCATCGTCCCTCTCAATCTATGCCGAATCCAATTAATCCAAAAGATGTGGCTTATGACCATTTGTCACGCGACACGTAATTATTCACCCCAACTCACCATTTATCTCAAGTCAAGTCTTGTGTTGTAGAGTTGTGTAGCTTTAAATTTTGGCAGATGGAGAGAGTAGCTTGAAAGCAACTATATTATAGGGAAGGCTGAAACAGAAAGGTCACCACCATTCGAACACACACAGGACGAGTGAGTGATTCAGTTGATGTTGAAGAAATGGTTACGTGTCATCATTCTACATCCACGCCACGCGCAAGCTACTCCTTGTCCACGTCACGATTCCACTTAACTCACCAAAATTCCGACTCCTCAACTAATCCTTTACGCGTTATCGTCTTCTGTTTCTCACCCGCCTTTCTCTGTTCCTTCCCTCCAAAATTACCAAACCACCCCTGCACGTGCTAATTATATCAATTGTTTTTTTTTCTTTCTTTCTTATAATCTTCTGATTGATTTGTTGGGTTTTTTATCCATAGCATCCACTGCACTAATCTGTTAAAGCTGTTAAAAATAAATGTTTCACAATTTTTTCAATTAACAGTCAATATTAACAGTCAACAACCTACAACGATTGTTTATTCGTACTGATTTTTCGAATAAAATAATACAAATTTAAAAAATTAATGAAAATTATTTAACATAAAAAAGTTAAAAAAACGAATTAACAAAAAATTAAAAAAAGAAGTTAAAAGAATTATAAAGAAAAAGATATAAAAAGTATATAAAATTTAATAAAAGAATTTATATATATAAAAGAATTAGAATTTTAAAAAATTAAAATTGTATATAAAAATTAATAAAAGTATTTATAAAAAAATGAATTAAAAAAAATTTAAAAACCATTAATAAAAGTAAAATGTATAAAAAATGAGTAAACTAGTGTAATCGCCAGTGGCTGGTGCTGGTGGTGAGGTCAATATCAGCCCTTACCACCAGCGCTGGATTGTTGACTCTCCGTCAGTGATTGCTTCCCGCCAATACCTCACTGTCGCCTTCCCCACCAATATTATGGGTGCTCTTAGAGTGTCCTTAGTGGATGATAGTTCTAAGTTAGTAATGTTTGTGTAGTATTTTGTATGGGTGAATCCGTCGGAGATGAACTATTTGTTGTATAGTTCAGACCCAACCGCTTAGACAAATTGCGTCACCAATCATTTGTTCTTTTCCTTGACATTGAATGAACATGTGACATATGTCATTTAAACTCAAAAACAATTGCAACTATATACCAAATAGTTTGAAAATAACAAATCCAACAATTAGTATTTCTATACTTTCTTTATAGGTTGACAAAAGAGAGCTACCAAATACTAATACTCTCCTATAAAATAATAATTTATTTATAAAATAGATATAAAAAATGACCTCAGATATTTTGGTTTTTACAATTCATGTCCCTAAATAAAAAAAATCCTAACAATTAGTATTTCTATACTTTCTTTAAGGGTAAACTACAAATACCTACCCTAAATTTGTCACGATTAACTGATATCTACCCTCATGTTTTTTTGTAACCGATACATACTCAAATGTTTAGTTTTTTAACAGATAGCCCAAGCAGACAGGTAAAAAGACGAAAATGCCTTCAACTACATTTCAGTAATTACTTTAAAAAAAATTAAAAAAATCACTTTTGTTAGGTATATATATGTACTTATTAAATCACTTCAGTTTTATTTATAAAATCACTTCAGTTTTATTTTTAAAAAATTATTTACAAAATCACTTCAGGGCATTTTCGTCATTTTACCTGTCTGCAGGGGCTTTGCGTTAATTTTCAGAACATTTGAGTATGTATCGGTTACAAAAAAAACATGAGGGTAAGTATCAGTTAATCGTGACAAGTTTGGGGTATGTATTTGTAGTTTACCCTTTCTTTAATTTGCATCCTTTATCACAAAATTAAATATAAATAAAAAAGACCCATTTACCCTATCATTAAAAGAAAGGACATACTATCCTCAATTACAAATTGTTAAAATATCATATTTAATGGAAATTTTATGCAAACATGTAAGAGACATTTTCTGTAATCATATAATATTTGAGGGACATTTTTTTTTTGTAAAAATTATACTTTTGTGTAAGTGTAAAACCGACATTCTAAAATTTCGGATTGGTATGTGCAGGACATGTGACCCTTTTTGGACGGAAAATATAGCTTTTCATTTACGATACAAATTAAAAATAATATAAAGATACAAATTGTTAAGGTTTTTTGTTTAAAAACTTATATATGAGGATCGATTTTTACGATTATCTCTTTCATAAAATAATAAAAATATATGAAATAAAACATTTAATTAATATGAGACAATGTCTTGTATATTTGGAGCCCTAACTCATAAGTCATAAGGGCATCTACAGTCGTGGGCGGGGAGCAATCGTCAACGAGAAGCTGGTTGGGAGGTCGCTGGCGGGGAGTGCTGGCTGGGACCTCAAGGCCGGCACTCATCGTCGGCTGGGAGCAAAAATGTGAACAAAAGGGATTACCATAAGCCAACAAAAAAAGTTAACATTGTAAGGTATTGACTGAGAGAGATGACTATAAGCCAACAAAAATAATTTTTTGTTCTCCCTGTCAGCACCTCCCGTCGACAGTCGGCGAAATGATTGTGGATGCCTTAACCACGGGAAAGCAACACTTGTAGACGATGATGCAAGTCATTAATTGATTGCTTAGTCCCTTAAAAGAAGGGAATTTACTCATTTTGGTGTCATGACAAGTTTTAAAAGAGCCCAATTCCACAACTACGCGTTGAAAAAGCTGTCCAATTATGGGGTTCAAATTAATATACATATTATGTGTAGATTATTTTTATCTATATTTAAAGATAAGGTATTTAAGAAGTAATCCTTATATTTGTTTTCTAGGAGTTGCATGGACCACCTCCTCGTAAGCCTTATTTTGTTTTTAACCTAATAAAATAAATACAGGAGCATAATCATAGTATGTTATTAATTATGGTCCTTAATAAATGATGACTATGATAATGATGATTTGTCAAACCACTTTTGTCCTAAGAAAAAAGATAGCAAGTTGGAGCAGGCCCTGTTTGAAGGATCTGGTTCATGCAATTTTGTGTTTAGAGTAAATTACGTCGATATACCTTATACTATACGCGTTTAACTGATAACTATGTAAAGTTTATTCGTAAGGAAAACTTATTCCGAATTAACCATTAGTAACAACTAACCCCCTTCCATCCAATTTTCCGTCAATTTTTAAGGTTAGATTTAGGTTTTGAGAGAGATTTATGCTTTGAGAGAGATTTAGGTTTTTTGCCAACCGTCGTAGGTTGTCGCCTCAGGATCCTGTAGCGGCGCGACGAGCCGTCGTTGGCCCAACGGCTAGTCGATGAGTCTGTCCCACGCTGACACGACGCCAAAATTAAAAAAAAAAAACCCTTATTTTTTTTCTCTATAAATACACAACCACCCCTACCCCAAATTTACACCTCTCGTCTACACTAGACTTTGTCTTTCATCTTATTCTCTCTCAAACTTCGTTCTCCAATTATTATTTTTCTTTTATTGATGGATCGTTTTCTAACGTTGACAGAGTTAGAGAAAATGACTCCTGAAGAAACAAGTGAGATGATGACAAGGGTGGCTATAACAACGACGCTACGAATTCAGAATTGACTTTTGGGAAGTACATATCCAACGACAGAAGATGAGGTCGAGGGTTCAACCTTGACGGCGCCACCAAAGTGGAGAGTGATAGACGCAATCGAGATGAAGGAAACACCTGATTGATTGCTGACTACTTTGCACCTAATCCAGTGTACAACGACCAACAATTTCGTCGACGCTTTCGGATGTCGAGGGAATTGTTCCTACGGATCATGAAAGCATTGAGTGACTGATACACGTACTTATGTCAACAATAAGATGCTACAGGGAAGCACAGTTTCTCTTTATACCAGAAGTGCAAGGTAGCACTTCGTCAGATATGTTATGGATGTCACGTCGATGGCGTTGACGAGTACTTACGAATGGAGGAGAGCACTGCTTTAGAATGCGTCAAGAAGTTTTGCATCAGCGTCATCAAAATTTTAGGGCGGACATATCTACGACGCCCGACCGAGGAAGATACTCGTCGTCTGCTGGAAATCAACGAACTGTGCGACTTCCCAAGGATGATAGGGAGTCTCGACTGCATGCACTTTGATTGGAAGAACTGTCATGTGGCATGGGCTGCACAATTCTCAGTTAGAGACCACGAGAATGTCCCCACAATCATGCTAGAAGTCGTTGCATCCCAAAACCTATGGATATTTCACTCTTTTTTCGGAACACCGAGCTCCAACAACGACATCAACGTGCTCAATAAGTCTACATTATTTCACGAGGCAGTTTGAGGCTTCGCTCTAGATGTGAAGTTTAAGGTCAACAATAATGAATACACAACCCCTTATTACTTGACCGATGTAATTTATCCTCCTTGGACTATATTTGTGAAGACAATACCGGCACCACAAACAGCGAAGCAGAAGTGCTTTGCTAGAGTCCAATAAGCGTGCAAGAAGGATATCGAACGAGCATTTGGAGTTCTACAAACTCGCTTCCACATCATCACTCGTCTGAGCCGAATGTGGGATAGACACTCACTCGCAATCATCATGACTTGTTGTATTGTCATGCACACCATGATTGTTGAAGATCAACGTAGGTCGTATCCCACTGATCCGTTTGTAGATATTGATGTCCCCGACCTAACGTCTCCTAGAGGACCACCACCAAAGTGGACTTGGACAATATCATGGGCCATAGAGGAAGGATATGAGATCGGGATGTACATAACAACTATCGAACACATGTGAGTTAAATTTGAAGATGACGCCAACAATTAGAGTAATATAATAACATAATGTATTTCATATTTAGTATAAATACAAATAGTAATTATTTTTAGGATGATTTTTTAAATATTTAAAGAATAAACCATGGCTTCAAACGACCAATAATGGTATGTCACTTGAGGTACTTTTCTTTAAGAATAACAAGTTCAATAATATTATAAAATAGGAGAGTTTGGTAGGTACACAAATGTACCACACCTACACAAGTAAATCCAACTAACAAACAGAAATGAAAAGCAAAGCAGTAAATTCGGCTCTGGTAATTGGGGGCGGACGAAGGGGATATCTGCGGTGGCGTCCAAAGACACCGATACAACATGCTTCTTCCAAAGGGGACGAGGCGAGCCAACCAAGTTAAGAGGAATACTGGTGGACCTACATCTCCCCCGGTGTGTCAGCGTGCGTCGTCCTCCCTGGACTGATAATGGTGGGGCTCCTGAACGCGGGTGTGCTGACTCCGGACTGGCAGGGGAGACAAGTATCAACTGGTGATGGTGCCAACGCCATCCATCCGCCGGGAAGGGATCAAAGTCGACCCACCCCTCCCCGGGCCACCACGGACTCATTCCTGCAGGCGGGGGCGCTTGTAGCCCCCCGCCGCTGCTGCATACAACACCCCCGCCGGCCGGACGTGCGATCCCCGACGAGCCCGAGTGCCCAATCCCCTCGCCGAAGCCCGACGAGGCCCAGCCACCGCCCTGGTACGCCCGTCCCCTCCACGAGCCTCCTCTTCCGTCCGCCTGACCGATGAGAACACCAAACACGGGTCCAGCATCTCCCTCGCCGTCACCATCAACGGCGTCGGCAGGGCCTCCCTGTCTCCATCCTTCCCCACGCCGTCATACGACAGTGGAGTCACCGGCAACGCTGCTAGTCCCAGCGCGGTCTGCCGATCACTCTGATCAGATCGATCCTCGCCAACTCCCCGTCCCGACACCACGCTCCCGTCCACGACGCTTGTACCAGTCGCAGCACCATCCACATGCATCACTCCCTCTTCCGGATCGACCCACATGGAAGAAGCACCAAAGAGGCTGGAAAGTCTCGCCGCCGAGATCGCCATCACCTCCAAAAGCCAAGCCCTAGGGTTTTCTCCGAGAGCAAAACTTGGGGCGGCTACTTGTTTTTTTCCTTTGTAGATCAACCGAGGAAGCTTCTCTCTTCCCTCGCCAACCGTAGTCGATATCCAATCGCACTCGCCGACCTACGCGTTCACTCCACCATCCCTAAGCATGAATACTGCTGCAAAACAGAGAAGCATAACCATGACCTTGACTATGGCCATGGCCAAAAAGTTGCTGCTCTGTGTGCGACACTAGAGAGAACTATGTCACTTGAGGTATAGTGATAGGATGTAAACTACTCTTCTAAACCACTGCATAATGGTTTATTATTGGAGGTGCTCTAACAATAATATAAGATTTTTATGTTTTATATCAGATTTAAATTTAATTAATTAAACCTTTAACATTTCCATTGGACAATAAGGTCTCCCCTAGATTCTCTCTTCTACATTTACAAAAAATGGTGAAAAACAACACTATATATTATGAAGGGTACAATGGTCATTACAGCCAAGCTTTCACATTCAAAGTCTGAAACCACAAGTCACTTTATCAAAACCGCCACACGGCGAGAGCGAACAACCGAGAAGCAGGACATCGTGTTGTGTGTCATAAATGCCTCCAAACGGTTAAATATCCATTTCATTATTCCCTCTGCGAAACTCCAATTCTCTCATTCCATCGAACCTTCCTTCTTCTTCCTCCTCAGCTTCAGAGCTTCGCTTCTCAATCTCAGCTCTCTATTCGACCCTCTACAGAGACAACAAGAGCACAGACCACAACAACTTCGAACGATTCGAAGAAATTTGAGACAGAGACTCTGTCCGGAGATGGCGACCCAAGATCCGGAGAGAGGCGGTCCGAAGAACAGGACCACCACGCGCCCGCCGGGCTACTACGCCTCCTCGTACCAGGCCGATACCTCGGAGCACCAGTGGACTTCGTGGCTGATCCCTATGTTCGTGGTCGCTAACGTCGCCGTGTTCGTGGTGGCTATGTACGTCAATAACTGTCCGAGGCACATTGGCGGCACCGGCGGTAGCTGCGTGGCCAGGTTTCTGGGGAGGTTTTCGTTTCAGCCCGTGAAAGAGAACCCTCTATTTGGTCCCTCTTCCAATACGTGAGTGTTTGTAATTCAAAGTTTGTTTCGATTTTGTTGATTTTGTGGTAATTTGGAACTGTGGATTTTATGGGATTAGTTCAATTTTTCTGAATTTGGTTGTTTTTATGGTCCAATTCGTATGAAGGAAGTAGGAGGAACTACTGCCTTAGCTTGGTTCAGAGGCTTATGTTACTGTTTGAGATTGATATTAGAAATTTAGGGGACAATTTGGATTTCTAATACCTGATTAATTATGGGTTTATTGAATTCTTTGTTATCAGTGTTTTCACTTTTCAGTCATAAGAAGCTATGCTTTTTATCTGTTATGTAGGGATTTGAGTGCTAAATGTGACTCACTCATGTAGAGGTGTTACTATATCGGCCCACTTGGGTTAGCGGTTAGCTTGACCGTAAAGAGCTATTCACGGTCTCACTTCTCCTTGAGGTCACATGTTCGAATCTCAGTGGGTACAATTGCTTGGGAGATTGTGTGGGTGATGGGTTAGATTGGGCTAGAATAAGATTTCTCTGTAATTTCTCTCTGATAAAAAAAGATGTGTTACTATATTATGTTTCTCAACTAAATATGCATAATAAACTAGAAATATCTGTTTTGAATAGTATATACATGATGGCTCTATGTTTTTAGATGCATAGCAAAAAGGTGGTGCAAACAACTTTAAGGCTAATCTCTGGCCATTGATTGTGGCATAGATTTATAGGTATTTGATGTTCATTTTTAACTGTGTAGCTTGGAGAAAATGGGAGCTTTACAGTGGGAAAAAGTTGTTCATGGCCATCAAGGATGGAGGCTTATCACCTGCATGTGGTTGCATGCCGGTGTCATTCATCTCCTTGCAAACATGTTGAGCCTGGTCTTCATCGGGATTCGCCTTGAACAGCAGTTCGGATTCGGTATGATCCAATCATTATTTTGCTTACTTGATAGATAAGTGGGGTTGTTCATAATATGTTTAACATGCCTCTAATTATATGTCCAAGAATTGGCTTAACCAATCTTTAAGATGAACTTAGCTACTCTTAAGTGTTTTATGTCTTGTATTTTTATTTTCTTATACTCTTATAATTATCAAGAAAGCCTCCGCTCTTAATATCTGTTTTTAATCTTCACCACAGTGCGAGTTGGAGCAATCTACTTGCTGTCTGGATTAGCCGGGAGCATTTTATCTGCCTTATTTATTCAATCCAATATTTCTGTTGGTGCTTCTGGTGCTCTGTTTGGACTTCTTGGAGCAATGTTGTCAGAGCTTCTTACTAACTGGACTATTTATACAAATAAGGTTTGTTCCCATCTTTGCATAAAATACGATCGCTTATCGTTTAAATCTTAGTTACTTTTAGCTTAGGCCATAGCACGATGTGAAAATGCTGTTAATATAAACTAGGGATAATGGAAAAACTTGCGGTGAACTATGCGTGTTTTAAAAATACTATCGGTGAACTATATTTTTTTGCAAATGACATCCCCCAACTATTTTTCGTTAACAGAAATTGGTCATGTGACAGTCACATGACTTCATTTTTGGAAATGACTATTTTACCCTTTACATTAAGCGTGTTCTGCAATTCGTAATCCTCATGTACATGTGTTTTGCAATTTGGAACCCTTATGTATACACTTTTGCATGGTTACTTTCGACTTTTTGCAACAAAAAAAAAACCATTAGTGGATTTGCAAAAGGAAATTAGTTGGAGGTTATCATTTGCCAAAAAAAATAGTTCACTGATAATATTTTCAAAACACGCGTAGTCAACTTTAAGTTTTTGACTATATAGTATAGAGTAGAAATAGTGTGAAAAAAGCACAATGAACTGTGTATCTGACTGTATTGATGTATTTATTGAACTTGACCCTTTCTTCTACAGGCTGCTGCTTTGTTCACACTCGTGATCATCATTGCAATTAACTTAGCAGTTGGAATTCTTCCTCATGTTGACAACTATGCACACATTGGAGGGTTCTTGGCAGGTCTTCTGTTAGGCTTTGTTTTGCTTCTACGTCCCCAGTTTGGGTGGGTTGAAGGCCAGAATTTACCAGCTGGTGGTGCCCCTGTCCAATCCAAGTACAAGGCTTACCAATATGTGCTCCTCTTGATTGCTCTCGCTTTGCTTGTAGTTGGGTAAGTTTAAAGGCTCCTATCGTTCTGTCTTTGATCTTTGCATGGAAAAATTAGCATCTGTTGACATTGAGTAGAGCATTTAAAGTCATGAACTTCTGTTTGAGTGCGTAATTGCGAAGTTTAAGTTTGTTACAAAATGACGATTTTATCCTTCAAAAAATAACAAGCAAAAAACTAAGATCCGGAATTTCCATCGGCCTTAATTTTCTTCCTCTTTGTATCTCCAAAGATGAGGAAAACTAAGGAGGTGAAAATTCTGTCTTTTTTATGACCAGGGAAAGAATCGTCATTTTGAAACAAATTTACACTGATGAAAGGCAAGTTCATGGCATTTTATTTTGCAATTATCAAAGAATAGGGTTATGATTTGCAAAAAAAGTGAATACCAAAGGGTATTTTGCAATCATCCAAGATTCATCCTCTTTTATACACCCATTGAGCCAAAAATAACTTTCACATATGATTATGTATCTATTATAATAATCATTAGCTCTTCACACATTCTGATTCTCTACTCATTTTTTGACTTTGTGCTTCATACCGCAGGTTCACTGTGGGTTTGGTGATGCTCTTCAGAGGAGAGAATGGAAATGACCACTGCAGCTGGTGCCATTACCTAAGCTGTGTGCCTACCTCAAAATGGAATTGTGGGAACTGATTCACTACTTCTATTTACTTCCCTCAATGTTTAGATCTTGTTCGTGATTTTTTTTATTCTATCCGGGTGCTTTATCGTGTAAATGCCTAGTTTATATACACTAGTTTTAAAATCTATGTATTTTTTTATTTCATTTTCTTGGGACTCAAGATTGACATCATACGTGTATACCAGTAACCAGATTTCTTCTTGAGTTGTGTTCAGTACTGGACGTGAGAATTACTCTAGCACAATCAGGTGTTACACTGAAGGGCTACTTAAAGGAATAGTTCTAAAAAATAGTAGGGTCAAATGTAAATATCCTGGAGGAGTATTGCTTATAAACCAAGTACCTTAAGTTTTGTTTACATGTTATTTACATGTTTTTATGAATTGACACGCCATTTAAATATTTTTAAATATTAAAAATTCAAAATTTGGCCAAAGTTTTGTCTAGTAGTGACTGGTACTTTAGAATAGTTAAATGTACGTGGCAAATGCTTTAATTTTTTTTTTTTGTATTTAACTAAAAACATGTGAAGTGAGGTATTCATTTTTGTATCTTATAGTCTTTCTTTTTATAAATATAATTGCAGAATAATGTTCTGAATTTGTCTTGTTCTAGTAGACCGTAAAAAAGACGATTTTACTATTATACATTGGATTTGAAAAATAAGGGCCAATTATCGTTTGTATTTTTTTTATTTGTACCCATGTGTTTTTGTAACGTTCAATAATTGTCCCTCTGTTTTGATAACTGTCAATTAATATCTTTATAAATTGGTCACAGATCATTTAATACCACTTATGTATTGATAACAGAACATTTAGTATCCCTTATGAGTTGGTTACAAATTATCAAAATGGCGTAAACTTGACCAAAATTTTGTCCAGAACGTTACCAATACATCAAAATACTAAAAGAGTATTACCAATAGACTAGGGGTGCTAAAGATAATCAACCCAAAAAATAAATAATCCAAAATTTTATATCTGTGACTTATTTCATTTTGTACCGTACAAATCATAAGAAATCAAAACAAGCGGGAATTTGGATTATTTGCTCTATTATTTGAAATTTTTATAACAGTAAAATACAATTTATGATTTTTTTCTTCCTACGATTATCAAAGGAGAGGTCCAAAGTTACTTGAACACACAACTAGCATCTAAATCCTACAGGCATTCCAAGCAGTGTAGTCGACCCGAGTCATGAAATCACCATGCAAGGAACTTGACCTTGACTCACCGAACACATGAACCGAGTTCCTCCTGGACGAGTCGGACCTGTGAAAATAAAGCCTCTGTTTGGGAGCGCTTAAGGACCTTGACTTGGCTCTGGAGGACTCGGTGTAGGACATGTAGTTCGGGTACTGGTCTGAGTGGCTCCTCGAACCATCACTCTTGGAGGGTGTGAACTGGGCTTTTTCGAGTTCCCGAGATGGTCTTAATGGGCTTATCGAAGTCCGATGGGCCGTTGGGTCCTTGGAAATGAAATGGGCTGATTCAGAAAATTGGGATCGTCCTGCAATGGCTTTTGCTTGGGCTCTCAGTAGAGCTTGCATCCTCAGTAACCACTCTGTAGTTCTCCTGCGCTCGATGTGACCTCTGACGAGTGCTTGCAGTCTCACCAATCCTTTTAAGGCCTTCAGTGCTTTCTTTGCCTTCAATATGTTCATAAAAATGTCAACTCATTGTATTGTTAAAACAAAATGAGATAATTTCATTGCTTTAAATCTTTTGTATTTTATTTAAAATATTTAAAATGATTTTTTGTATCACTATTTTAAATTTTCATTAATTTCATTTTAGTACTCATCATTAATTTACCATAAATTTGATTGTTTGTAAACAGTTTATAGTCTTTTACTTGTTTTACATTGAAAAATCATATGAAAAGTCAACAGCGGGTACTAAAATGAAATTAATAAAAATTTAGTACTGAAATGACACAAAAAAAGATTTAGGCTACTATAAACGAATTAATGAAAGTTTAGAGTACTGAGGTTCCACAATTTTTTTTTAAATGCTCTAAATAAAATATGGAAGATTTAGAGAACTGATGTGGAATTACCCGAAACAAAGATACCCACAAAAAATTTCGATGAATTATACGCGTTTTATAAGTATTTTCGGTATTTTTTTATGTAATCTATATTCTTTGACTATTTTTCATGTGCAATATCACATGCAAAAATTCGAAAGTTATAACTACAAAAATGTGTATATGAATGTTATATACATAAAAGATATAAATGGTAAAACACATATAATGTGAAATACAAAACTATCACTTTCCAAAAAAAAAATGAAGTCAGGTGAATAATTTCTATTAAAAATAACTAATTTATAAACAAAAAAATCAGACAAAAAGATCATTTACAACAACTAAAAAACAATTAACTGAAAATATTTACAAATCACCCCCTCAAGCTCTAGCCACTATCCAAATTCCAAACAGGGCTGTAAGGCTAATATAGTAATTTACTCGAGTATTGTATAATAACAGAAAAAACGGAAGAGGATGAGTATCGGAGTACGAACCAAGTAGCCGCGAAATGCGGACTGTAACTTCACGGCGGCCCACCACTCGCGGCGGATCCAATAACTATCTCCTCCGCACGCCGCCGATTTCACGTTGCCGGACCTCCGGCTTCTCGTCAGACGCACCACGGCCACAGCCGCCTGGGTAGCTGCGGCTGCGGCGGCTTCAGTTTTTGATCTTCCGAGTTTGGCGGCGTTTTGGTGGTGGTGGTCCTCGTCTTTCTCTCTGTACGATTTGACGCAGCTCCATCTCCGGATATGTTTCCTCGACGGCGGCGAGGCTGAGTCTGGGTTTCTGATCAGACCGAGGAGGCCGCGAAACCACTTGTCTGCTTTACCACCCATCGGTCAGGATCGGAATACCACTAGCGGTTTCGGGAGGGAAGAGAGGTGAAAATCAGGAGGCGGGTCGGAGGATATGTGAATAATTCTGTCCAATTAATACTACGAAAAAATGTACGGGTTGGGTTCAGAATTAGAACGAAAATAAAATTAATGAAATACACGTGTGCAGTGTTCAAGCCACTCTCCTCGTTGAGCGTGCACTCACGCTCTTTTCATGGGACCTTAAATTTGGACATGATTTTAATTTACTATACTGTTAACTGGTCTTAAAGGGCACGTGGAACGAGACCCTAACTTGTTTAGGACCGGATAGAAATTTTGATGTTCTCGATTTCATTATAAAGATAATCGTCAATATTTATGGCGATTTTTTTTTGAAACATTTATGGCGAATTTTAGTTGTTTTATACCTTTCAACTTTTTTTGTCTACAAATTCACCGTTGGTAGGATTGTTTATGGGCCGGGGTTCGGCCCCATAGACATGTTTTTGAACCGATAAGGAATGGCCGGTTTGTCTAAACTAGAACATTTCCTCAGTCCCAAGCTCATTAGGCGATTCGCACCTTGTTCGTTAAGATTAAGGGACGGGTCATCGGTTTACACCGGTTCAATAGGATTACATTTCAATGCTACAATTAACAGATTCAAAATTTCAACATTCCCCATATTAACATACAATTTTTCAATCTTTTTCATTGGCCAAAAAGATCAGTAAAAAGTGATTAAAGAGTGCTTAAAAGCTCTTATATTGGTCACTTCTTAATGATGAAAAAACGTCATACCTATTGAAATTTCATCATATATTTAAACATTCTACCCTACCGATTGATGTCGGGCCCCGATGAGGATTGTTTTCTCAATCCAAGCCCCGCCCAATCGTCAACGGGGATTCTAATTACAATCCCCTGCCGTCCCCATAACCTACTAGGGCCAACCCAAGGTTTGACCGGTTAGATCGGGTTTCGGGTCTATTTTGGACAACACTAATTATCGAAGTTATTTTTTCTTTTTGAAAAAAAAAATCATACAAAAGTATATACATAATGACAGTGTGTTCATATACATCTAGTTACTTATTTCGTTCATTTATCAGTCTGATCCACTATCCATTCGTATAAAAGTAGATGAACAATGGATTGGATTTTTGTTAATCCGTAATAATATGGATGAATTGCAGATATGATATCAAAATCCATCCAGTAGAGTACTTTTCTAATAACCTAAATGTCTGGAACATGAGGTATCAATCGCAAAACACCTATAAAATTGGGAAAATGTCGCTTCCCAACTATGTTTCATCTTTGGTTCCACTATCCTAGTTGTGACTGACCTTTAGCCACAACTCCGACCTCTGAATTATTCGCGATTCGTGAAAACTATCAGAATCTGTTATTTTAGACGGGAGCGTTAGTTTTGCTTGAGAAAAAACAAAATTTTCATTTAAAAAGGATTGAAGTCGCATAATTAACTTCGTTCAAAATTATAAATTTGTAAACGAAAAATAATTAAAAGGCACAAAAATAGTTCACTAAAAATATGCATGATACCATCTAAAAAGGGGCGAAGGCTTAGGAAGAAGACACGTGGTGACGAGTGAAACAGACAACAGAGTCAAACTAGTTGACCACGTTCTAAGTAGGTCCGAGATCCCAAAAGCAAATCCAAGCGAAACGAACGTTACGGTCGATGGGTGTGAACCCTTTGAGCCGAAGTCATAATTCTCGGCTACATTGATACAGTGATGATTCAATTGCTTTAATTGCAAGCTTGAGACAATTCCCGCCGCAGCTGGTACTTCCAGGGTCTTCAAAAGTCAAAACAGTACGTGTGACCCAGTAGCCGTTTTGTCTTACCAATCAATGACTCCAAATCAGAGCCACACATTACTCACGAGGTTTTAATTTTGTTCAAGTAAAATAAAAGTAATAGTATTACTTCCTCAAGGCTAAACTTAAAGAATAAAAATGAAAAAGAAGAGAGTTAAATTAGAGTATAGGGCTCCATTACAAATACGTGAGTTTTTCATGTTTACTATTAAAATAAAAACAAAAGGGAACACTAAAAATGATCCCATGTCTCAATTGAAAACTTGTTAGATCGGATGGAGAAGATACGACCGGAAGGTAGAAGCAGTCTATGTAGGAGCGTACGCCTCCTCGTAGACTCCCCGGCCTTCCCCATAGACTCCCCACCTTCCCCATGAGTCCTCATGGATCTGACGAAATTGTTCGATATTTTTTGTCCGATTTTCCAACGAGATTATTTGATGTTTCTAGCCTGATTTTCCAAACTCCTTGACGACCAATACAATACAATATAATCGTAATTATTTAACTAATTTAATACAAACAGATATCGACAATCCCAACTAATAACCTTTTTGGATTTTTCCTAACCCCTGACAGAATTAAGAGAAACACATCAGCCTGAAGATTAGAAGCGTGCTCTGATGTGATCTATGGCCCATTCTTGCACATTCAAAAACTAAGCTGTAACTTTTGATTTTATTTTTTTATGCATTATACAGAGTACCTATACTATATAGTATTACAATCAAAGCACTTACGCTTTTTTTTCTTCTGGTGAAACAGGAACTGGAATCATCATCCCTATCTCTCAAAAGCTTGTGCAAAATTGAAACTGGCAGTGTCGACACAAGTTACTCCAGTCAAGACTCTCGGCTTCTCTGGGTTGGCGAGGCCCCGATTTTCTGGACCAAGCTCGTCATTCTCCTGATAATCTCTTCAAAGGAGGGCCGCTCTCCTGGATCGCTGTTTTCATTCATTGCACATGATCAATATAGTTTCACATTTTGCTTTTGATTTATCAGAAATAACCCAAGTGTGGGGATCAGAACCAATGACTTCTAACTTATTGTATAAAGATAATTGCAAAAAAATACCCTGACATATTCATTTCTCTGTTACTTATAACCTCTTCTTTGATAATTGCAAAAAAATACCATGAACTTGCCTTTTTGTTGAAATTTGCATAAACATAACGATTTTACCCTTAAATTTTAGATTTTTAAAAATAGTAAGTAAAAAACAAAAAATCCAAATTTTCATATCCCTTAATTTTCTTCCGTTGTGTACACTACAAAAGTATGAAATTTAAAGGACGCGAAATATGGAACCTTTGTTCTTTATTTATTAATTTAGGATTCATAATTTCAAAGGTGAAGTTGTCATTTTGGAACAAATTTATACAAAAAGCAACAAAAAAAAGACAAGTTCATGTTTTTTTTTTCAATTATACAAAAGACGACTAGAAGTTACAAAAAGTGATTACCCACGATACATTTTTGCAATTATCCCTATTATATAACATAGTTTCAATTTAAAACTTCACTAGTGATGGATATGTACATATAGTTAATTTTATTTTGTTATCGAAGGGGTAATCTCGTCCATTTTTATAAAAAAATTAAGAGTACCTTAACCAGCAGTCACGAATGATGGATGCTACTTTGGGATCCATGCTATCTGGTATGTCTAATCTTCTATCCATGAATCCTACCACTCCAACAACCTTTCACAAAGAAGACAATTGTTTAGGGAAGAGAACGGTTCCTTACCTTTTTCTGGATCAAGATTTGAAGGAACTTTACTTGATAAAGAAGTAGTTGAAATTGTAACTGTTTAGAGAAAGAGCGAAACCTGTAAGGAGTTTAGGTTGTCCCAAGGAACGCATTCTGTCATCAGTTCCCATATGATGACGCCAAAACTGAACACATCAGACCTGTTTCAAGTGCAAGTATCTATTATCACCGGGGCACTGGGGAACAACAAACATATACCTTTTGAAGCAAATGAGAATTTTCCAACTCTAAGAACTCATCCATGTGTCTAATACGGTAGTAATACCCATATGCAGCATATTGAGAATGTAGAAAATAAAATTTTGGGTAACTTCAATAACATATTCTTTGTGACCTTTGATTTTTATGAATACGCTGAATGGGTGATGGTTTATCATGAGCACACTGTCACCTTTCTCATAAATAAATAAAACATTCCGTAAGGGTTCCGCTAACAGAATCTGGTTTTTTTTTTGTATTTATAAGAAATGTGACATGTATTGCTAATATGCCGTCGTCCATTCGGTATGTTTTTAAAAATCAAAGGTCGTTGAGGGGATGCTAATAACGTTTTCAATAAGATTTTTATTTTGACTAAAGACTGTAGAGTCAACGAGAGGACATTGTACAGAACTTACTTTTCATTTGAAGGCTCATTTCGTAGGACTTCTGGTGCCATCCATTGAGGCTGGTATCAGAAAGGAGAAATAGGTCAAGATAATTCAGTGGACAAATAGCTAAAAGAGATCTCATATAACACAGACAGTGAGAGAAATTGAGGATCATTACAGTTCCTTTTCCAGATTTTGTAGACAAGAAGGTACCGTTCTTCAACTTAGACAGGCCGAAGTCTCCAACCTTACAAAAACCAAAGCCTTGCATAAATTTCTAGCGAATATCTAATCATCCACCACCATTTGAAAGGCACGACTCATAGCGTATTACCTTGACTGTCCAGTTTTTATCCACCAGCAGGTTAGAAGATTTCAAATCTCTATGTACTATTGGAGGATTTCTACGATGCAAATAATTCATTCCTCTGGCCTGTAGTAAAAAATAATTGAGTGATAGAACTTGAGAGCTGGGAATATTACAAATTTACCGTTGGGATCTATGTCAAAGACACAAAAACTCCATGAAAGCGTACTTACAACATCTAAGCCCATCAGCAAACGCCGTCTAATGTCTAGTGTTTGATTGTTCTTGTGAAGCGTTTTGAAGAGGCTCCCCCTGACAACCATTTGAGAGGAAAAATCAGTAAACACAACATATTCCAACTCATTACCAGAAATGAATAAAGCATTGGCTGCATGACACTTAGAATACCATTTAGATAAAGTTCATAAACTGTCATTAGATTATCACTGAAAAATGAAAGCATCTCTACCTGGGTAAATACTCCGTGACCATGGCAAGTCGCTCTTGTGAATATACTGCCCCCATGAACAACAATACATTTGGATGTCTCAGTCTTTTCATTATATCAATCTGAAGTATGAAAGAGTGCTATGTTACTTTCACAGACATATTCATAGGCCATATACAAGAATAAGTTGGATAGAAAAAATACCTCCTTTTTACAATCTTCTAACATTCCCTCGCTGTATTCATTCCAAAAGTAAACCTTAACAGCTACATCCTGAAACACAATGACAGTCTCATTGTATGATTAAACATGCTTAATTGGTTAAGAGCTAGATGGTTTAGAAATGTACCGATCCATTCCACATTCCCCGATAAACTATCGCATAAGAACCTGCGAAGAAAAATAGTATTCTTTTATTAAAGCTGGAAGTTCAAAACCATGGCAAAGATTAAAGACAATCCCAGCACAATCTTCTAGAACAGAGCTTATATCAATTCCTTATTCAGCAATCACTGAACGATACTCAAAGTATCAGATGAGCTAGGCAAAAAAGACATAACATGGAAGTGGACTTCTTGAACCAGACATGTGATGATGTATCATCATGTGAACAATAGCAACTCATGCTTCCAGTAAGAAATCATGTAGATATTAGCTTATGCTATTGGTGTCCGACAAAGATAAGAGAGGTAAGTAGTGAGACAATTGATGAAAAATCATTTCAAGATCCGCTTAAAGCCTTAAACCATATCCCACACAGACAATACACAAAAGGTTTCAAAAACTAAGATACATTATACATTTCACCAAATGAGCTTTACCTTGTCCGATCACTTCTCCAAGACGCAGGTCTTCCCAGCGAATCTCGCAATTTACAATGACAAACTCATTGTCTCCTTTGCCTGATAAACTTCCAGGGCTGGCATTGCTGTCCCCTGAACTTGGAAATTGCTTACTATCAGGCAGTCTTTGTTCTTCCTTCTCCATGTCAAAAGACTTCAAGTGTTGTGCTTCTAACTCCGACTCCTTACCATCCACTTGGAACCCTAATCTTGGAAATTTGTATGGCAAGTCGGGTAATGGAAACTCCTTCCTAGGTATCGTTATAGAAGGTACAGTAGAATTCTCTTCTACAGTATCCAAAGTTCTGTGTTGATATGTATTTGAATATGGCTTTTTAGATACAAAGGAAGAACTGCAGTGGTAAGATGGCGGTGCCTTAGGCTCATTTCTCGCTTTGTTCATCGATGTACTGTTTGTACCATATCTTTGAATACTAGCTTCATCTTCTCCCGTGCTATTGGTTGCTCCCCTGATACGAAATTTTGCAAAGACCTTTGCTGCCTACAGTCATCATGATAGAATAGGTCAAGAAGTATTTTCACTAACAAAGCAAGCTGTTTATTTAGAGTGTGGTACAAAGTTTCAGCTGTGAATGACTTTGGAACATGCCAAAGATCAGTAATTGTAAACAGAGCTTCCTCTAGAAAAGGGAAAATTTTAAGAAGGATCAATAATGGGCAGGTTGAGCCCTGAACTTCAAAATACTAAGGAAATTCGACCATATTGTGGTAATTCAGAGAAGAAAAGGAAAGCCCCACAAAACTTTAGAACGTTGCGTTCAAAATTAAGAAAGCACCGGCTTTCAGTAGTGTGCTCCCATAGTATAAAATGGAAATGAGCTTGTTGCCTGGAGGAGGAAAATGGCATTCCAAGTTTTCTTTCACCTAGGCTTTATAAAAAAAATTGAGCAAAATAATTACAGAAAAAAAGCTTACAAGTGTGGAAGGTTTCTCCAACTTAGCATTTCCATTTTCTGCTTCAGGAATGTCTCTGTCCTTCGGAATTACAAATGCATTGCATTTACTATCTGCACTCCTCCCTGCCTGGCCATTTGAGGCCTGATGGAGTCAAGAGTATCAGTTAACAAAACATTTCTGAAATTCAGAACTGAGTACTATAGAAAAGAAAAAAAATGTATAAACTGAAGACATAAGCACCAGTTTGGAAACAGACGATGCAATCTGTGGCACTGATGCAATCTGATTTCGGGGTTGCCACTGAATTTCGTTCAAATGTTTTTCCCAGTCCCTATCTTGGCCTTTAGCAAGATCTTGATATCTCCTCAAATTTTCAGAGTTTACACTATTGAATGTTGCTGCATCGTTTGATACCGTAACAATACCAACAAGCTTGCCGTCCTCATACAATGGGCTTTTTGTTACTATTGCCATAAATACTTCACCGAACTTATTCTTAAAAGGGAATTGACCTGCCCATGACTGCCCGGATTTCAGCGTAGCCATGATTTTACGGTGAGATGTATAGTACTCTTCTGAAATTATGAGTTGAGTAAGTTTTTGTCCAACTGCTTCATAGTCCCTCCATCCAAAAAGTTTTTCAGCAGCACGGTTCCTGAAGAATACTTTCTTAGTTCCGATAGAAGGAAACTGAATATTTAAAAATAAAAATGCAAATAAAGAACCAAGTAACATGTTAATATGATATCGACATGTTACTTGGTTTCCCTATAAACCACAGAGCTAAATAAAATAAATAGTTCATTTTCACTGAACTTGAGTTAGACACTGATCTCAAAACTAGTTAAACAACCTACCTGCTGAAGCACTTTACCAAAGTAGTCTAACTGCAATAAGTGTAATCAGGCTATATGACACTTCAAAACTCCCCTCAAGCGCAGACCAAACAACACAGAAGGGTCTTGCTCATGAACGAACAAGAAGACACAAAAGTTTATCCTATTAAGTCCAGATTCCAGCTAGTATATCAAAATTTCACTAAATCCATATTTTTTCAACATGGGTCACTTAGCATATTCCATCAAACACATTGATGACAACTGTAAACCAAATAGAATTCACATCTAATGTCTTAAATGAATCAATTTCTGAAAGATACAAATAAACTAGGTTGGGATTACAAGTCCTCTAACTAAATAGATCTCTCACTGTAGCAATAATGATATCCAATTCCTAATAGGTTATATTCAAATCAAAAGAACCACCCTCCACCTAAATCAGTACCCAGATTCCATTTATGACCAAATTCTAAAGCTCTAAATGCTCAAAAAGATAAAATAGCAATATGACTTTGGATGTGGACTTCTAACAAACAGCTTCACTGCATTCAAATAAGTCCCATCACCACCAAACTTGCCCATCAAAAAAAGTCAAGAAGCACTTTCTAGTACTGTTGATTTGATTCCTCTACTATATGCTTCAGCTAATTCAAACACTAACCTGGCTCGATTTAACGCTTTTCAATAGTCATTGACTAGGTTGTACGAAAACACATCCCAATTCACAATCAGCTCGATTCAAAATTGAGCTCAGAATCATTTCCAAAATCCACAAATCAAAACCAGAAAAAGCTTCAAATAAACCGAATCTAATCAAATAAAATTCAAAAACACAATCAAATCTCCACCTACCAATACACGATCTCTTCGGTGGAGGCTCTGCACACATGAACCGCGTGACCCAGCGATTCCAGCAAGCTCCGGAACGGACTCCGCCGCGAGAAGTTCCCCGGAATCCTCCCCCACCCGAACTCCGGCGTGAAGTAGCCGGCATCTGAGTCCACCTCCTCCCGCGTCTTCTCCTCCGCTAGCTCATCAATCTGCTCCTGAATCCTCGCGTGGCTCTCCTCCAAGCTCAGGCACCGATCCGACAGAGCCTTGTACAAGCTCCTCTGCAACTTCTCGGCGTCCATCGGTTCCCTCCACGGAGCGTCGCCGCCGGAGATAGAGCCCTCCGCGATTGCTCATAGCTTCGATATATCGAGGTCCTCGCCGTAATTTTACTTTATTTTATTTCCGAATATTTAACAATATAATTTTTCGTGCGTGATTCGTGGCGCGGGCTCCGGCCGCCACGTATCGGCGGCCTGCCGTGGGAAGCAATCAGGTGCGGACACGTGCACGGAAGAGTAACGGAAGCCAGCGATTTGATGAGGAGAGGGGTTGCTATTGGTCAACAAAACTGGGTCATGGTGTTAGCTTTATGACGATTTTGCCCATGCGCGAGCCATTTAATTACGTCACGTGACCTTGCCGCCTTTCGGTTTGAACTGGGACAAGGGTCGTGGCTAAGTTGGGTTAGGTTGCTTAAACTACCAACCATATCTATTTATTTATTTACAACTTGTAAAGGTGCGATAAATATCTGGATAATTAGGATATTTTATGTGTTTATTTTGGGGTCAACTTTTTTTTTTTATCAAAGTCAAAGTAATATAGTAATATCCAGTTGATATTCGATAGGCTCATATATGAGTTTTCGGGTTTACTAAGAATAGTAAGGGCCCTACTTTTAAGAAGCATCTGGTTTGGATTACGAACATCATCAATCACTTTATATGATGTTAACATTTCACTAAATTCCACTCAACTGTGTCTTGAAACAAAAATCCCTAGCAGCCATTTTTTTTTCTTTTTTCGGTCTTTACTTTTACTGAAGACAATTGTAGCTCAGCCTCGGTTATTGTCGACAGGGGTCATCCTTTCGTTTTTTTTATCATTTTCGGAGGTTCTATTTCGTTGGTAATGACTATTCGATTCTCGTTTGTTCGTCACATGTCATTTTTCTCCTCTTTCAGTTTCGACTTTTTTAGTCTCTTCGTTGTACCATATTTCGCGGATTAGGCCAATTAGTCTGTTGAAGCAGTCTCGGATTTTTAATCTGAATGTGAAAGGGGCGTTGTAGGAGGAGAGTTGAAGTGTTATGTGTGAAACTACATGTTCTTCAGTTTTATTCTTCTGTTACTGGTGATCAAAGTCAAATGGAGGAGTATCGAGATGATCGGCGTGGTTGGATTCTAAGGAGATATGGTCACGTTTCAAGTTTTTTTCTTTTCTTTATTGTTATGTTTTGGTTTTGGTTGTGGCCTTTTCGGGTCAAATAACTGCACTTATTGCAGCATTAGTGTGCACTAGTTGCACTTTGTGTACACTAGTTGTACTTTTGATGTGCAACTAGTATACACAATTTAATTAAAACTGTAACCAATTTATGTTCCTGTTTGCATCACTATTGTCTTTTTTTTTAAAAACGGATAACCGGAGACTTTCATTAATACCAATAGGTAAGAAAACAGGATGAGGCGTGACCGCCTCAGGTTTCAGATGTATGTCCGGGCCGACCGTAGCAAGCCCAACGCTCATGGACCCATAATAATAGCCCACTTGAAATCGTGGGCACAAACTCAAGACAACTCTTTACCATCGTCCTAATACAGCGAGACATAAAAGAAATAGTCCGAAAACAAACAGGAAATAAAGTGTTTCAAAGGTAATACAGATAATTAGAAAACAGGGAAATAAACTTTGCTGAATGTGCAGGCTGCCCGGGACCTCCCAGCATTGGCTGTCCCGGGTCTGTAGGTATAGTCTAAAGACGACTCCACCCACCCCTGCTGGGTCGGTTCATTCCTGCATCGGAGACACATGTGCCTCCGACTGCTCTTCTCACTCCTTCTTCTGGTAGGCCTGCTCCGGTATGTGATGTTGGGGAGGCGAATCATCCAGCAGCTTCTTCGACTCCGGTGGACGAGCATACAAAGACCCGCTCCTTGTCTTCAGGGTGGTCAGCTTACCCTTTTCTCGGCTGGGTCCTCCTTTCCCCAGTCCAGCCTGGGGATCCTTCTGTCGCCCCTGGGGTTCTTTCTCCTTCCCCTTCCCGGTCATTTCAGCATCACCGGGTTCAGCTCGGTCCAGAGCATCAGCAGTAGGGTGGGCATTAGCCAAATTGTCAGGCTTCGTGAAGTCCGGTGGCGGTCCAAGGACTCGATGCCCTCCCTCCTGCAAGTCTTTAGTTGCCCTCCTGGGGTAACCTTACCCAGATTGTCAGACTTCGGGTTGTCTGCGCCGGGTAGATGTTCACCCATAATGATCTCCCTAGAGCAAATCATCGTGTTCAGGGACATATCACTCAAGAGATACGTGATAGACGAGTGTGTCACCGGGGGGGTGGGGTGTATTCCAGACCGTCCCCAGCAACCTATCCACATTCATCTGATTTGGGGCTACTATGGATCGGTTGTAACAAACCTCTTCCCGACCAATCCCTGGCAGCTGAGTCGTGCAACCCGAAATTCTGTGGGTCAACATTCCACACCTGCGACAGAAATCTACTATCCTCTCATATTGTAAGTCAATCACAGCAGAGGTTGTGGACCTGGGAATCATAGGCGAAGTCTTCGCCGTAGAGGTCGGTGCAACTCCATCCGGACCCGTAGCCATAGAAACATGTCCTCCCTACGAGCCAAAGGGATCGAGGCCGACGGGACCTGGGTGCCAATACTGGCAGCGATGAGGCCGCGAACGTAGTCTTTCTTGGCACCCCCGGGATGTTGAGTGCTCGGACCCCGATCTCCACGTGGTGGAAATTAATATCGTTGGCCCGGACAAATTTCTTGAGGGGCTCCAGCAGGAGGGGGAAACCCTTGAAGCTCTAGGGTCCCCTGTGTCGGACATTTTCCATCGTCTCAGCGGACGGGAAATGATAACCTGTGACCTCCGGGGACATGAACTCCACTTGGATTCCAGTCACCTTCCACTTCTGTAGCATCATCGCATAGACGGTGTTCTAATTGTGGACCCGGTCCCCTGCAACCTTGGCTGCGAGAGAAAACTGGTACGTGCCCTTGGTGAATAGTGGAACCCCCTCCTCCGAGACCACCACTTCGTCATCATCGTCCTCCCAATCCGGGACCGGGGAGATACGGGACGATTGGGTCTCAGTTGGGCAACCCGTCGGCCCTCGTCCGCCAGATGGCCGAGGGTTCGTGTCAGTTGACCAATCTGTCGAATGCCAGTATCTATCCACCTCCGTCGGAGCTTGAGGCCGGGAGTGGGACGACAGATCCCGGTAAGTCTCCCTCACTGCCAGGTGACGTCCACCTTGGTCTGAACCGTTCGCCGGGGCCGCAAAGACCTCGGACTCAACCTGGTTCGTCCCAGGTTTATCCTTCAGGGCCAGGAGGACTGTCTGTCGCCGGATGTCCGGCAGGGAAGGGGAGGGGGGCGCCTCAGGCGACAACGCGAGGGGGTCGCCAGGGAGGAGCCCTAGCACGCCAGGTGGACCGTGCTGCTGAGACGCGTCAGGAGCGGGTTGGATCTGACCTGTTGGTATCATTTCCGGTGGGGAATGGCCGTGGAGAGGCAGATCCGGATCTGGGTGGCCGGAAATGAGTAGGGGCGGCAACAAGGACTCTGTCGGGGCGGCGGATGCAGACCAAAACGAGGGGAGCGAGTGACAAGGCGGAGGAGAACGAGCGAGTCACGATCGGCTTCGATGCAGAGAACGAATGAGAGCGATGAGGCCGGAAGAGAGCGTTTTACCCGTTATTGCATCACTATAGTCTAACTTTTAACCAAAAAAAATTTCTCCTATATGCTAAAAAATAAAATTAAAACCGTAACCAATTTAAACCTAATATTAACGTAATAAAGCGGCTGTAATGATGAGATGTCACTCTCTGATTGGCGCGCAATATAACTGCAGAAACAGGGCAACCTAAGTCCAGAGTGAGCTCAAATCAAATGCTTATCGCCTAAAACAGTTCTAAATAGATTCAGCTGAATAAACATAACCGATCCCAAACTCTCTGCGGATCTAAAGGTACGTCCATTTTTTTACTGAGATATATCTGTTTGGTTGCTAGGAAAATCGAGGAGAATCGTAAAGAAAATCCTACATTTCGTTGATAGAAGTTCGATTTTGATTCCTTTCATGGTTCATATTGTTCTTGATTGAGCCCCAGAGTTGAAATAAGGGCTTCACTGAGCGTGTTTTTTCGTTGGATTGTGTATGATTGAAAGCTTAGGGTTTAAGAATGTAATTGTAATTTTATTCGCATTTTACCAACAACCAAACAGCTTGTTCTATCAACATTCATTTGGAGCAGTTGTTTGGATGGATAGTTAATTGAAATGATTAATTAACAGATTATGTTGCTGGTATTGTACGTATGATCGTGTTTCTCTTACTTGCAACTGAAGGAATGCTTGATTAATTTGTCTATTTTAGGGATAAATACATGGGGTTTTCAGCTGTTTGCTATGTTAATTTAAACTGATTACTGGATTGCTACCTGTTACACTGTTATTGAACCCATCTTCCCCATATTTTACTGAAACCCGCTCTTCAAGACCATTTGTCGGTTAGATTATTTTTCTTCCAAATACCGTATTTTATTGTGTATTTCTAATTCTCATAGACGAATCAACAGCATTTTTGGTTGATCATCAACTCCACTTATAGAAGTGAAGTCTCGTGGATTGATGTTTTGACATTTGGTGCACTTTGTTGTTTAATATTGAGTGCATATGGTTGTTTTCTTATAACATTCTCATGTATGTTAATTATTTTTCATGTTAATCAGAACTTTTTTGTTGTCATTTTCTTCAACCACGGGGAATTTTCTTCTCTGATATATTTCAGGTTGATCATCTTTTATGGTGTAAGGTTATGTCAGAGTCCATCCCTAAATGGGCAGATTGGGCATACCTAAACATGCTAAATAAATATGTTCAATCCATTCACCTTCCAGTGCTTTTATCCTTCTGTTTGGTTTACTTGCTTGAGTTTCTGACTTTATGATCATAGATGTATGGTAAAAGTATACTCTTGGAACTTCTTCTTTTGTATATTGATAATAAGAACAATAGCGGGTTCCACATCATATGTTGTATCTTCAACATTTTCAAATTGTCAGGAACAATTGCATCAAGACATTCTACAATGAATAATGGCCCTCCAAGCGGTCTTCAGCAAACCGGAGGAAGCCATTCTTATGGGAGGTTCTCAATGAATGGTATTCCTGGTGCACTTCCTCAGGTATGATTTTTAAAGATTGCATTTTGTAGTATTAGTTGGTGCAAATTGCAATGCACTTTTGAGTTTGTGGCTTTGTTTCCAATCTTGCACTTGTTCTACCTAAAGAAAAGAAAACACCCCATACACATACCTAACCATTGCCTGAAGTTCTGACCCCCTAAATAAGCACTCTGCCATATTGATCATTTATTTTCTGGTACAGCTCTCACATGGCAATTTGCATGGGCAGTCAGGAATTACAAATAGAGGGGGTACGATCTCTCCTTCCCTTCTTTGTAGTTAGGCATAGGGGTGATCCTCAAAGTTAATATGCATTAATATGAATGTTACCCAGGATTTGGAGTCTCGCAAATTTTGGGAAATTCTGGTCCTCAAATGACAAACTCGATTGGTAATCTTGATGGTGGGGGTCATATTGGAGGTAGTTTTAACTCTAATGGAGGATTGTCCATGCCTGGTCTTGGCACTCACCTAAATTTATCAGGTAATGGTCGATATGGAGATACATGAACCAACAATCATCTGTAAGAATCAATTTGTGATGGCCTACTGAGTGAGAGAAGAGGAAGCTTAGCCTGCATATACTAACAATCAAATTTAGCACAGTAGTCAGTAGTTGTACCAGTACAGTTTTGACTACTATTCGTCTTTTGATTAATTATTAGACTCAACCATTGTACTTTAATATTCAGCTTAAAGGTGTGATGCCCTGTATAGAGAGAAATCACACAGTTCACGATCTTTCTTTTGTGCTTGGCAAATATGATAATCTGACAAACTTACCTTCATGTTAAAAAAAATAATTGGAAGTAGATACTCTAAATCACTTTAGATATATAACATTCTAGTTAAAAATCTCAATTCGGTGACTGATTGTGCGCAGGTTTGCTGCGGAACCAAAACGTTGGGCTTGTCCAACAAAATCAATCATTTAGCATTCAGTCTGAAGATTTCCCTGCCTTACCAAGATTTAAAGGTTCATTACTTTCCCCCCTTTGGATCCAGAAGGGCCAATATTGCTTTCTATTTTACACTGTTATTGGTGTGGTGATAATTGATTTATATTTCAGGTTTTGTTGGATTAATGATTGTTTTTGTAACCATCATCAGATCACCTGCCGTCTTTTATCACCTACAATTAACTGTCTTCTGTGTTCATCTCCTTTTGTTTATACAGATATTTGATGTTTCCCCTTGTTTTCTTGAAAATTTGAGAAATATAATACATGAAGCTAGATCTTTCTGTTTCCAAAAGCAAGAGCGTGACCAACACTTGAGTTAAAGCTAGTAATCTAATTATGTTATTGTTGATTTTCTGATTGTTGGTGTATTCTGTTTTGGATCATGGTGGGTAGGTTCTGGCAGTACTGCTGACTATTCCGTGGATTTGCACCGGAACGAGCAGATTCATGATGATGCCATATCTTCAATGCAATCTCAGTACTCACCTGTGAGTTCTTTATTAAGTGTTTTAGGCCTTTGTACTAACATTCTGTAAAGATTAGCCACTGGAAAGTATTAAGTGTTTACATCTACAGATGGTTAGATCCGGTGGGTTTAGCAGCTCTGGAGGACCATATTCATCTCTTAACCAGCAACAACAACACCTTTCATCAACAAACGGAAGTGGAGCCTCTTTTTTACATGCAAACAGTAAAAAAATTCCCCAATTACGTGGCTCTGATGTGCTGCCATTCTCTAATACAAGCAATCACTCTCTGGTGAGTAATTGTTCTCATTAACTTGCCTGTAACAGTTTGAATAGGGATAATTGCAAAAAAGTACCCTATGTTAGTCACCTTTTGCAAATCATGACCCTCTTCTTTGATAATGGCAAAAAGTGCCATGAACTTGTATTTTTGTTGCACTTTGTATCAGTTTGTTGCGAAACACCGATTTTACCCTGGAAATTTTATATTTAAAAAATAATCTGATATTGTACTTTTCGAAATTATCATTTTGAAACAAATTGATACAAAGTGCAACAAAAATAAAAGTCCAGATTATTTTTAAAATTTCATAGGTAAAATCGTCATTTTGAAAAACATTGATGCAAAGTGCAACAAAAATACAAGTTCATGACACTTTTTTGCCATTATCAAAGAAAAGGGCTATCATTTGCAAAAAATGAATAGCACAGGGTACTTCATTGCAATTATCCCTTTTGAATACAACATCAGAACTTTCTATATTTCCAAGTGCATTTGTCTATCTACAACTCTCAGTTCCGCAACAGTGGATCATCAACATTTGGGCTAAGATCAGCCAACTCCTCAAATACAGCATCTGGTGTAGGATCCTATGATCAACTCACTCAGCAGTATCAACAGCTTCTCACCCAGTCCCAACACCGCTTACAACAGATGTCACCTTCTAGTCCTTTCCGGGATCAAGACTTGAAGTCTATGCATGCACCACCACCTCAGTCCACGTCTGATCAATTTGGTTTGCTTGGGTTGTTGAATGTTGTAAGAGTCAGCAATCCTGTACTGACCACTCTTGCACTGGGAATTGATTTGACAACACTTGGTCTGAATCTAAATTCATCAGATGACCTTCATAAAAAATTTGCCTCTCCCTGGTCAGACGAACCTGCTAACAATGATCCTGACTTCAGCGTCCCAGAATGCTATCATGCTAAACAATCTCCTGCTCTAAAAGTGAGTTTATCTGGTTTGATGTACAAGTTTGCTAAGAAACTCTAGATATCTTGTTTTGTGATCCGGAATTTTCTCATTGGTCGGTGCAGCAAGGTCACTTTGCGAAATTTCAGCTAGAGACATTATTTTATATCTTTTACAGGTAAAACCTCTTTCTCTCTCTGACATAAAAATGCTTAGTGTTTTTAGGGAAAATCTCGCTCAGCTATCCTTGTATATGCATTATTCTTAACCAACTACCACTAAGTTTTTTTTATCAACTAGAGAGCGGGGAAATTCTAATCTAGCCTATTCCTAACCTAACCTCCACCCACCTACTCCCAAACATGTGTACCCTCTGGGGTTCGAACCTCTGACCTCACGAAGGTGAGAGAGCTCTATGAACACCAGGCCAACCCAAGTGAGCGCTAACGACCCCAAAGTTTTATAAAGTTTTGGACAAAATCCCAAGTTTTTTAATCTCATTTTCCCCCAATTCCGCAAAGTTTTTGGTGTGAAATTAATTAAATACATCCGTGAAAAAAATGAGGTATTTTCGTCATTTCACACCCCAAAGTTAACGTCATTGAACTTGGGGGTTGAGTGACAACTCAAGTTTGTCAAAAACTTATAAAACTTATAAAACACAAGGGTAGTTGATTGAGAAAATTGCATACTTAAGGATAGCTGAGTGAGATTACCCATGTTTCTGTAGATGATCTGAAATCAGTTTCTATGTTTTACAGCATGCCAAAAGAAGAGGCCCAGCTGTATGCAGCAAATGAACTGTATGTCTTACCTCAGAACTCATGTATCTGTTATACCTACTTTATGCTTTTAGGTATCATGAACAAATTAATTATGGTCAGGAGTAAAACTTCGAACAAGTAGGGTTCTGATAGGGTTGAAATCAGTTTCTGGTAGTGATAAAATTATGTTATTGGAATGCTCATCAGATAATCAGCACAATCTCTAAATTGGCACGAGGGATTGATAGTTGAGATGATTCAATGAACCAATCTGTGTGGTTCATACGAACTTCAAGTAATTGAACAATAAACTTTTTCAATCATCCTCTTTGACCATAAATTGTAAAAAAAATCAACCCATTCTCTATGAACTTCATATATGTCCCATTTCATTATACTTTATGGTTCTATATAGTTTACTTGTATTGTTTTAGGCATGCCAGAGGATGGCTGTACCACAAGAAACACCAGCTATGGCTCATAAGAGTGGCCAATGTGGAGCCCCTGGTTAAGACAGAGACCTACGAGAGAGGGTCCTACATTTGTTTCGATCCCAAGACATGGAAGACCATTCGCAAGGTTTGTATTTCGGAGGAAAAACATTATTTACACCCTCTTGATGACCTTTGAGTTTTAGGAACCCCTATAGATAAGGGGTTATCAGTAGCACACTGTCTCTTTTCGTTATTCATCAAAAACCAGGGATTCACACGGAATAGATTATGGTTTTATCAGGATCACAGTCTCCTTTTCAGTTTGTTCCCGATCAAAAACTCACTTTTTCAGTGGGTTTTTGATGAATAATGAAAGGTGAAAGCCATTACTGGTAACACTTCCGGTGTGTTTTTGAAAATCAAAGGTTGAAGGTGTAGCATCGAAGTTGCCCCTATATCTAACTAGGAAAAACTCTAAAAAGTCTTAATGTTCTACTGGAAATTCTCAAGTACTCGCCGTGTTCCGTTTTTTCCCTCAAGAAGTCACCTGGAACTTTCAAAACTTATCAACTTTGGCTCTGTACAAGGTTTGATAAGGGCATTTTGGTAATTAAAATTATATTTATGTCAAACTTAAAGGAAAAACTAACTGGAAACTAACATTGATAAGTTTTCAAAGTTCTAGGTGATTCTTTGAGAAAAAAATGAAACACGGCGAATACTTGAGAAGAATTTCCGATAGAACATGGAGAGTTTTTGGAGTTTTCCCTTCTAACTAAAACTTGGTATTTTCTAAAGAAAATCAGGAATCATATTGTTAGGTGCTCTTGGTTTTGCAGGATAATCTAATCCTTCAATATGAAATGCTGGAGAAAAGACCTGCACTCCCTCGGTATTAAGATCCGCTTACCTTCCCTCCAGCTACTCTTACCCTTAAATCGTTTTTGTTGTCTTAATGGTCTGGTGGTTAGCGAGGTTTGATTCAGGAGTATAACGGCCTTTCTTAATAACAATAACTAAGGTAGGAGGATTGAAGTCAGAGAGCTCATACTTATGATACAATTACAAGGTTTCTGTCATAGCTCTTGTGCTGTAGAAATTGGTGTTTGGTAAATCTTTTGGCCGAGCTCTATCATGTCTTACTCTTATATTCCAAAGAAATTATACATAAAAACATTCTTTGTGATTTTGAAACTGTCTTCTTTTTTACTGTTTATGTATGGCATATTATTCTTAGGGGTGGGCGTCGGCGGATGACCATCCTTTTAACCCTTAACCGGTAATCGGATCGTGATTATCGGTTGACTAAGATCTACAACCGTCACCGTCCTCATAACCGGCGGTTATCTAAGAATCCGGTTGGTTACGAGGTCAGTCGGTTACGGTTTTTATCCGATCCACCAAGCCTATTGGGTCTTTTTGGGACTTTATTTTAAGCTTCAAATTTAAACCATGATTTAAAGCAAAATTCATACTCCATTTCTATCTGTTGACATCGTTTTTGAATATTTGTCAATTTAATAAACAAGGTTTTCAGTGATAGTCGGCTTTTTACCCACCTCATTATTAGGGTTAAGGTTAATTGGTAGCTGGAAAATAAATGGATTTAAATACAAGTAGGTTAGTTGGTTGAAAATGAAATGGTCTTAACCCATAAAGTTATATAATTATGGTAAAAGGTGTTAGAGTTGAGGCAGGGTAAAACAGCTTAATCTAAATTAAATTAATTTGAGCTTAAGTTTGAGCAGCTCAATAAAAACAGAAAAGTAATAGGTTTATGAAATAAAAGTCGGTTGGTCGATTTTTATCGGTTTGAAAGATATAAAACTGTATCCACCTAAAATATCGTCGGTTTAGTATTTTTTTAACCGTGATCGTCGACGATAACACCGGTTCGGATGATTCTACTGATGGGGACAGTTCGTGATGACCGGTTTTCAATGACGGTCGGATATTTACACACTATACTCAGAATTAGGTAATTAATAGCAATTTCCTTACTCTAATGATGATGTCATATTTACAGGTACAACTATAATTAACTTGGTACTTTGTATTACTTAATTAGTTTTCATATTTTTATTTTTTGATCTGAAAAAAGGGGGTGTGTCTGGGAGCCACAAAACACTAAATCTTATAATATTTTTATTAAAACATTATTATTTAACTAATTAGTTTCCTACCGAACTTCAATAGATCACAAGTCACTGGCTTTTTGATGAAAAGTTTGATGGCGGACGCTAAATGGAATAGTACATCATATTTATGTATGTTCTTTTAAGGAACAAAAAGAATTGGTTGGGATAATCATACACAACAAAAAGGCCGATGTGTAGTTTGATTTTTAAATTTGAACAAAAATGGACTACAATATTATCGAGCAAGATCGAAGAAGAACAAATATCATTTGAAAACATCACTTTGGGGGGCTTGAATCGCCTTTTCAGTACTTCACTCACCATATTATTAATAACCCTTTGTCTCTGGCTCTCCGATCAATCAGTTTCGATCCATACATCTTTTGTAATCCTTCTTTCTTAATCAGTTCCGTTCCATGCATCTTTTTAAACCTCCTTTCATAATTAAGCATTGTCATATCGACTAACTAGTTCCACGTTCAAAGACATATGCATGAGCTCTTAGAATCCGGTCCTTACAATCCGCTACAGACTAAAAGTACACCCTTACTTTTTCGATTAGCAATGACATTTAGACTAGTCGACAGCCCGTGTGCAAGCCTAAGCAAACGCAACCCTTTTTTCTCCATAATAGCCGCGTAAGAAAACAATACAAATTACAAGATGACTCGATACAAAAGATGACAAGAATTATCAAAAGATAGATTTATTATAAGAAAAACTTTATTTATAAAGTGCTTAGAATTGTAGAGCTTCCAAACATTTATATCCTATAAATGAACTAGATCCCTATTCTTACTACTTGACACTTAACCAATGGTTGAGATTTTATCATCCAAATCAACGGTGGAGATCACGTCTTTGAAATCTTCTTCAATTCTCTACACATTTACATGATGTTCGGGTAGCTTCTAGACTTTTCAACAAGGTTCTCGAATGCTTAAGTCTCTGAAAAATAACCACAAGTTTCTCTTCTACTTGTTTTCGTGTAGTTCTAGAACTTTCCGCACATATATGCAACCGTTAGGTTAAAGTGTTCTCCGAATAATTGATTCGTGGGATAACACCAGAAAACAACTATCGTTTGACTTCTTAGTACAAATCACAACTATAGACTTTCTTACCGTCCATAGTACACAGTCCCATTAGTTAAATTACCACAAACCATGAATTCCGTACAAAAACACGGAATATTATGTGTTTTTGGATAGAATATTCCGTGTTTTGAACAGAATATTCCGGAATATTCCGTGTTTTTGGACAGAATTCATGGTTTGTGGTAATTTAACTAACGGGACTGTGTACTATGAACGATAAGAAAGTCTATAGTTGTGATTTGTACTAGGAAGTCAAACGATAGTTGTTTTCTGGTGTTATCCCTTGATTCGTCTAGAATCTTACGGAAAGTCTTGGAACCTTATGGATTCCCGACTTCCTCCTTGTTCATAAGCCCATATTTATGTATGTTACATAGATACGAAATTACAAAACTAGTAGTTTATAAAAAAGAAAGAAGGTAAGGCGGGCTGAAACCATAAGACTTTTTACAGTGGGGGTCGAAAGAATCGTCGAAAGTGACAAAAAAGGGGAATTGGTGACGTTTCAGCTCTGATTATTTTCTCTCCCGACGAATCGACGTCCTCCGAGTCTGCATATTCATCGACTGTCGTTTCTCTCATCCGATTCACTCTTCTCTCCTCCTGAACGAATATGCACCTCACACGTATGATTTTGGTCAGATTCGACCCTCCGAATCCGCCACTCTACTGTAGAATCTGTCGAATCCGACCTAATTTAAACCCACAGATTCGACCTCAAGAATTAACGCTACTGTGGATAGCCTAACTCCGATTCATATAAGTGTTTTTATTTTACGAATATAGTCAAATATTTAAAATATAAAAAATAGAAAGCTGAAGAGACGCATAGAAGAAGTCTAGAAGATTTGAGAATGTAGAAGCAAATTGACGGAAATAACCCCAAAATGGCACAAACCAACTTTTCACAGCTCACGCCATCAACCGAACCAAAGTCCGACCTAATTTAAACCCACAGATTCGACCTCAAGAATTAACGTTACTGTGGATAGCCTAACTCCGATTCATATAAGTGTTTTTATTTTACGAATATAGTCAAATATTTAAAATATAAAAAATAGAAAGCTGAAGAGACGCATAGAAGAAGTCTAGAAGATTTGAGAATGTAGAAGCAAATTGACGGAAATAACCCCAAAATGGCACAAACCAACTTTTCACAGCTCACGCCATCAACCGAACCAAAGTCCTCCGAATGTTCATTTCATTGCCACTGTTCTTCCCCAGAGGAAGAGGAAAAGGCGCTAAAATCACTCCAAATCGCAGGTGAAAATTTGGCCGTCAACATTCGACTCTCATGGCGAGACCCGATCAGGAAGCGATCGACACCTTCATCAGCATCACCGGAGCCACCGAGGCCGTTGCAGTTCGGAGGCTCGAGGTACTTTTGTTCCGTTCCCGATTCTATCAACCTGTTAATGTGTCTCTTGCTTCTGGGTTTGGGCATCGAATCCAGGCGTAATTGTAGCTTATTTTTTGTTATAACATGGTGATTGTTGATTAGGGTTTATTCAATTTCACATTATGTTGGTAAATGTGGCGTTTGATGAGCAGTTTTTTTCGTTCTGGATTAAGGTTTTGGTAGTTTTGGCTGATACACAGTTCATTTCTAGGCTTTGATTGTGTAGGGTGACTATGGAAAGTTTGTACTTACAAGTTTTAGCTATAATTGAAAGCTAATGCTGATTAATTCGAATTTGGTTGAGGTCATATAATTTTTGTAATGGTAAAGTATTGTTGATATTTGGGGTTGGATTGTATTTGTGAAGTTGAGTCAAGCCATTTAATGGAGAGAAAATTAATGGGAGAAAGATGGCAAAGAATCAATTCCGAGCTATTCAATTTCAAGAAGAAAAAAAAGTATGGGATTATAGAAAGGAAACAATTCCTCGGAGTCTTATGATGCTTAGAAGTTGAAGCTTTACAAAGATGTTACTAAGCAGTCATCTAAATCCAACAAAAAATGTCTTACGTAGAGTATAGCTTTTGTAGATGCATAGTATGTAAGATTTCTAATTCCTCTGCAGAGTACGTCTGCTTTTGTACGTCCTAATAATGTGTCATTCTTGCTTGAAACCAGGAACACGGTGGCGATCTCAATGCAGCAGTGGATGCACATTTCACTGAAGGAGATAGTAATTTGTAAGTGATTTGTTCAATTTCAGCATTTTAATTTTTATTTAATATGCTTTACAGTTAACAAATAACCCATTTCTATGTTGCAGCAACTAATTCTTTTGTTATTATTTTCTTTCTGTTGACGTTTATCTGTATATCCGCATGTGCAGGGATAGGGATGGATCTATTTCTACTCCCCCTAACGATTTCATGCATATAGATCCATTTCCTCTTGAAACCCGACGACCTTTCATACCACTTCTGTCTGCTCATAGAACTATAAATCCATTTTCACTTCTTGATCCAAATTTTGGTAGAAGTCTGTTTGAGAACATTGTTGATTCAACAAACAATGGCCCAGTTGTTTCACATCCAAGAGAGGTCAGGGAGATCCCTATAGAGTTCAAGGGTGACACTCAGAGATCTGGGTATTCTGGCAGTGGTCCTAGAATTGAGGATGTTAGTGGAGATGCAGACACACTTGTTCCAGAGTCACATGGGATTGTCTTAGTTGATGATGACGAAGAAGAAGAGAATGCTCCAGCAGCTACATATGCCCAGGTTGTTACTCGTGATATAGATCCTAGACCTACTGCTCCTGAGTATGGCATGCAAGACTATAACAACGATATAGAGGAAGAGATGCTTCAAGCTGCCATTGAGGCCTCGAAACGGGAGGTTGGGGAGAGCTATCCAAATCTTCACGGTGTTTCTGATGTACGTGACTGAATTTTCCATTTTTTTAGATGAAATAAAATTCATGAGTGAAGGATTAATTAACTATTACTTCAATGCAGGATTTCAGTGATCCACAGCCTTATCAAAGGCAACCTCATCTTGAAGATACTGAAATTGCGCGTGCAGTGTCACTGTCTTTGAAGGTTTGCTATGATTTTATGTTTCCCTTTTTATTTATCTTGGCATCTCTTGCTTGTATTTGACATGGGCTGAGTCCAGACAGCAGAGGAAGAGAAAGCACTGTATGGACAGGACACACGGTTCGGAATGCCTGAGGAGGGAGCTCTTGAACCATCTATGGTAAAGCCTGAAGGAACTGCAGCATCAAATGAAAGGTATGTCTTCTGCTGCTCCTTAAGATCACAGAATGCATGTTATACACGCTTAATGAAATCTCCGGTGAAGGATTGGTCGATACTTGGTTTGGTTTTTGTATTTATATGTCGGGTTAATTGTCAAAAACTATCTTAAAGTATTGTCTAAAAACGAAAACATGCATATACATACTTTTGTCCACGCTTTTAGGGTGCACTGAAGTTTGTCCAATGTCTTCGGTTAGAAAAAAGTAACAAAACAACATGAAATGACATTTTTACCCTTCTGTGTTTGAATTGAATTTTAAGCAGATGAATTGAAAGATGATTATACCCCTTCATTAAATCCTTAATAATTTATTAATGTCTACTTATTAATCTTGGAGCCAAGACCTTTGATGAGGGTTCTTTGAGTCTGTACAGATTGGAGTTTGGGAGCTCATCCATGCAAGATGATGATGAAGCTGAAGATGAGAAGCCTCTTGTCAGGCGCAGAGCAAGACCTTTGCCTTTGGGTTCCTTAGAATCAAGGAAAGAAATTGGGGAAATTGAGGGTAATCCATTATCAAGGATTGAGTGGCCTGAAATAAGTGGTCGTCCTCAGCTGAATGAAAAGGCCTTTCCTGAGGAGGTATATTCCTTTACTTATGACCCTTTAGTTATTATATTTCTCTGCTGATTCTGATTCTGATTCAAAGCTAATTTGTAATGTTTGTTTATTACCAACTAACATTTTTATTCTCACATGTAAGTGGGGAGGTATCTCTTCTGAGGAACACGATGAAGCAGTGATGCTCGAGGCTGCACTGTTTGGTGGACCTGAGTATCACTTTGCATCTGCACCTCATCAATGCATGAGGCCTGAAGGTCCATACCCTCGACGAACACCCTGTCCTCCATCACCCACCTTGACAGCTCAGCGCCTGATTCGTGAACAACAGGTTTGAGTTTTGCATTTCAGTTATAGCGGCAATGGTTGAAACACATTAAGAATTCGAGCATTATACTTTTTATCTGATAAATGCAGGATGATGAATATCTTGCATCGTTGCAAGCTGACAGAGAAAAAGATTTGAAGTCTAAGGAGGAAGCTGAAGCTCGTCGTTTAAAGGAGGAAGCATTCAGACAAGCTGCTTTGGAAGAAGAACAGCGGGAAAAGGAAGAACGTTCCAGGAAGTTGGAGGAGGAACAGGTACTGTTAATTGGACTGTACATCCTCATTTTGGTAATGGCACACAAAAGTTAGTAACTTACTTAAGTTCATAGCTTCACTTACTTTATATTTAACCTATATAGTTTACTTGAATGATATTACCGAAATGGATCACTTGATTTACCAAATCTATCTCTATCAGTCATGTTCTTAAGGAAATGATTGACATTGTGTTAGCAACCAATGGGTTCAGTTATCAATAATTTTAGGAGGGGACATTGATGATTTTGAAGGATTAAGCCACACCGAATTTATTTTGGATCAACGAAAAGTTAGCCCAAGTTCAGAATAGGCATCATCAATTTCTTAGGAACTATCGCGGAAGCAAAATTCCCAGTTCTTTTATTCTGACTACATTTATGTGAGATAGTCTCCGTAATGACTGAATGAAATTGACCACTGATTGTAAACTACAATATTTATATGATCCATGAACTATCTTATACATGCATCCATGGTTGTAAAAGGCGGCCGCCTAGGACGCCTAGGCGCCGCCTAGGCGTTAAAAATGACCCAAGCGCCACGATTTACGTAGGTCGGGCGCTTAAAGGCGGTAACCCGACTTCCGAGCGCCTGGGCGGGTGGGGCGGGCGCCTGGATCGAGCACTGATCCGGTAAATGAAATATTTAGACTTCAAATAAGATTGGGTCAAAGATAGCCCAAACTAAACCCAACAGTCAGCTTGAGAGAATTTGACTAGAACACTCATGTATGATGCTTTTATATAGAAGTAGGCTAGAAGTAAATTTACTGAGCTCAGCGATGTGGGACTCCATTCAAGTACTTACCTTAACAATATTAATGCTTCATTTGTACACGAAGGAATCACATCAATACAAGTCATTATAATTTAATATCAACTAAACTAATATTAAATCAATATCAATATATTATAAAACAAATCAATACTAATATCAAAGATAATAAAGAATAAAATTGATAATTCTTAGTATAGGGTATTTTTTATATAATACTAAAATTATAATTAAAAATTGATAAAATAATATATTTAACTAAAAAATTATATATTTATATGTATAATATATTTATTAATAATTTAAAATAATCAAATAATCAAATCCGCCTAGGCCCCGCCTAACGCCTAGGGATCCTCACCGCCCAACTAGCGCCTAGCGCCATTTACAACCTTGCATGCATCATAAGAACTATATTATAAGTTTTAATTGATATAATCCTTAATTATTTCCTGCTGAAGAGGTAAACCAATTCAACTTCTTTCCTCATGTAAGTTTTCTAATAGTCTACTTTCTACCTAATTCTTGCTGCCAGGAATTTGAAAGAAAATTGGCAGCAAAAGAAGCTTCTCTGCCTCGGGAACCAGCTTCAGATGATGAGAATGCCATAACCCTTGTGGTCCGAATGCCAGATGGTGGTCGTCGTGGCAGGCGGTTTCTTAAATCTGACAGACTACAGGTAAGATTTAATGATCCATGAAGTAACAATACTTACTTACAACTTACAAGTGCTGTTCGGTTTTGTTTGTATTACCCTCATTTGACTCTTGGTTTGTTTGCAGTTCCTTTTCGACTTTGTTGATATTGGACGAGGTGTCAAACCGGGCACTTACAGATTGGTAAATCCCATATTTACTTGTAGTTTTACAATATCTTGTCTTGAATAGGGAAAACACCAATAACGGACCCGCTTTCAACCTTTATTAAGAAAAATTAGCTACAGTGACATTTTAAAATACTTTTTTTTTTGAGATAATGACATTTTTAAATACTGGTTTCCATTAAATCATAAAAAAAATACGACGTGAGTACGATTTAACAGAAACCGCTGTTTTTTGTAGTGAATAAATTAAAGGTGACCGTGTGTGTTTATAAAATAAAGGTCCCTGTAGTTAGTTTGGCTTAATAAAGGTTCAAAGGGAGTGCGTTATTAGAGTTTCACCTATCAGTTTATTTTCATCCCAAAACTGTTCCCTTGACTTTTTAACCAAGCACCCTCAAGAAGTTTTTGGTGTATAGTTCCTGATATTTGAACTTGTATCCATGAGGTAAAACTTTGATATTACATTAATGGATTAACTCAGCTAAAAGCTTAAACTGATAGTTGAATGACTAATTATAGTTTTATATTTGACATTGTGGATCCAACCTGACATGGTTTGAGCAGGTGAGGCCATACCCTCGACGTGCATTCAGTGACAGGGAAAGTGCTTTGACGCTTAACGAACTCGGGTTAACCACAAAGCAAGAAGCCTTGTTTTTGGAGTTGATATAGTGAAATGGTCGACTCGCTTGAAAGCTGTTCATATATACCCGGAGGAAAACCTTCAAAGATATGCGAGTGATATACAGAATTGGAACGATGGCCTTCATAATTACTGTCTGTGCTTGTTTTTATTCACTAGTGTTATGTGTTAGACAAAATACTCTCAAAGGTACTTTTTTGGGTATTTGTTTACACCCAATGGGTAATGTTCATCTTCTCATAGGACATAGGCACCCTATTCATGCTCGCGCAGCTGGAACCTCTGCTGCTGTTCTGTCGCTGATCAGTCAGGCCCGAACAGAGCCTCTGTACAGCCGGTTAAAATGTATCTTTCATCTTTGGATGAGATACTTTTTGCTTATTTTTTCTGAAACTAGATCGAACATTTGCGGGCAATCACTACTAATCACCACCTTGGTCACACTGAGAATATGTTTTTTTTTTTCAAATCACTGAGCCGAGACTATCACTACAGTTCTTGTTCACCTCGATTCAACATTTTTCCAACCGGAAATAGTGTTCAAATTAGTGAGCCGAGACTCACAACACATTAGATGTCACCTCAATTCAACATTTTAATTTTATTGTTTTACTGTTTATCTTTGATTCGACATTTCAATTTTATCATTTTTTAATTTACAGGTTATCGTGTATTTATCTCAAACAATGTAAAAATGTAGAGACTCAATTTATATTGACCGTTCATTAAAGCAAAGTTCTCATTTCTTTTGTTTTGGATTTCTATTTATTTTAGGTTGACTTTATACAGCCCTTTTCTTCTAAAAAGTTGTTTCCTAATAATCCTCATGGCCTGAAGGCTGAAGCTGTCTTTGAATTTAATAAGTATAATTATTTTTCGAAGGAATGAAAAATAGTTTTCTTTCTTATGTTTTGCCAATTTAGTGTTGATTTTGTTGTCTAGGCTATACAAACGTGACCCGACAATCTTAAACACTTCCATAAATAGTAATATTCCTTTAACCTTTTATAAAGCACATGCCGAGATTGTCTGAACCTACCCTACCAATATTCTCGCTCACAAAACAATCATGTGGCAAAATGTTTATTATATATTTACATAAAGCATTGGAGAAATTAATGTGGTGGGTGGGTTGTAATTTTCACGTGTTATTATTTAGTACAAGCAACTCATACGTCGTAGTTTTGTATGTTTGGCTTATTTCTATTTCTCCTACTTGGTACTATGACGGCCCCTACCAATCTCCTAAACTAATTATAGTGATTAGCACGCCTAATTTTGCCACATAATAATGTTTTTGCTCCCACCATTTTTCGCAAAACTTGAGTTGGGCTATCAAGTTGTCTTTAGCACTAAGGGCATGTATAGTCGTAAACCCTTAATAACAATGATAAAAAATTTAGACCTGAACTAAAATACCGTTTTTTTTAATGTAATTCAACAACGATTGTAACATGTAATTATGTGTACATTTACATAGTCAAGCCAATCTTTTCGCAGTACACACAAATCATCGACATTGATAATAACGCCGCAAGAAAAGAGAAGATGGGTTGATTTTATTTAAGAAAATCATTGATCCAACTAAACGCGTGTGCTCTTGTTTTGATTATTTTCTCTAATTTATCGTATTGAGCTATATTAATTTTAAGGTGATCGGATACAGGCCTGTAAATCATGACAATTATTTGAGAAATGATATTGTAATCCTATATTTTTGCTGAAAATTAGGTTGGAATCTTCCACTTATAAACATATTAGGTTGTAACTTTGAGTTTTATGTAGTAGGGGTAATCTGGTAATTTCATACCAAAAATAATTATTAATATTTGATAGTGATACAAAAAAAAATATCTGCACTATTTTTTTTTGAGATAATATGACATTTTATTTAAATATTGGTAATGATGATGTGTTGAAGAGGCTCGGGGACATGACTCCCTTACCAATTTCAGACAAGGTAAGAACAAGCCGCCCTGACAAGCCAATGAGCTGTTTTGTTCGCTGTCCGTTTTACAAATTCGAGTTGCACGCACTCGAGTATAGATAAAAGGGAATGACAATCTGTGACGATTGTTCCCAGAGGAGAGAGCAGCCCCCACCTCGTCTAATCATATCCACTATGACCTTGCAGTCGCTCCGGATTATAACCCTCTGGCGAGGATATAATATCTGCACTATAATACAAGGCGTTTTCAGATTGAATAGTATCATTTTTCATTCACACAAAGTGTACCTGATTATTTCATAATGAATAAATAAAATTGAATCGATCTATAATTATATTTATAGCTTATCTTTTTTTTACTTGTATATAATTGTTAATTGTTGTTGTAAGTATTGACCGGTGGTTGACAAAGCTCAGCTGAGTCACGTACACGTGTGAGCTGGCTGTACTTTTGACGAAAGTACGTTTTGACTGGTCCACGTAGGTTCAACCAAGGCAGGCGGCAAGGCCTCATTTATTAGTTTCCGTCCAATATTACTAATTTATAATTACTATTTTAAAGTATAAGTATGTATGAGACTAATTTAATTCTATTGATGTTATAACCTCAACGACTAGAGTTGGGAACAATGAGGATGATCTTTTCCTTGACTTACGGTGGGTGTATTGTTTTCGGCCTAAAATGATTGTGGTTGTGGTTGATTTGTTTTTTCGGCGGTAATCTTGCGAGCAGGGAAGGATTTGGATCGGATTGTTGAAGACGGTTATTTGGCGATGGAGACGGTTATTCAACAATCGGATTGTTGGATCGGATTGTTGAAGACGGTTATTTGGGAAGGAATGGATCAGAAAGTAATAGATATATGAAAATCCCGCAATCAGTGTAAAGTGCATAGATGGAAGAAGATTTTGGTAGAGGTCGGATTGTCAAATAATGACTTTCACGATCAACAAATCGACAAAATTTATTTCAATATTAAGACAGATCGTTGTGAACATTCACTCTAAAGTTTACCTTGATTCTCGATTTTGTTTCTTCACAAATCGAATAATCAGGATACAAACCGATTTGTTAGAATAACTTATTTTGTGATCACGATCGGGTGTTTGATTCTTTGCATCCACAACTTCACTTTGTCTCATAGTCATGGTTTTTTATTGATACAAAAATATCTCCTTTTATTCTAAAGAACATCTTATGCTTTTGAGGTGGTAGTTTAAAACAAATATATTCATTGTATTTTATTTTAAAAACACTCATGGATTTGTCGACATGGAAACACACATATAACAAAAAATAGTACTAAGGTGTGAAATGGATTTCCATGATTCCATCTGCACTTTCCACGTAATTAATATTAAACGAAAATATAAAAATATTTTATGTCATCTTTGAATGTTCCACAGATATTTTATTTTATCATTTCACGTGGATCTATTTATGTTGATTGCAATTAGGCTAAGCAGCGTAAGAAATTAATTAATTCATAAATAATTTGTATTTTGGTCAAGTCAATAACCATATATCTAACCTCCCAACCTCTTCTATTTATGACGTTAATTAAAATATCGACCTCATTTTAAATAACCCATGACCAAATATTATGGAATGATTGTTAAACATGTTTATATGTATGAAACAAAATATGTTGCTTAATTTATCTCAAAAAAATGTTATATAATCAATATATTAAAAATATGTCAAGCCATGTTTCTATCTAAATAATAAATATCTTTATATGTTTTAATAAAAACAAAAATGTTAATAGCATTAACATCTACAATGGTTTGAGCTTGAGTAGTTGTTTGAGATTCTCTCTCAAACAAGAGTAGTTATTTTGGTGTAGTAACAAGAGTAAATAGTATTCTTGTTCCTCAAAAAACTCCTTGCACCGACTATTCATGTCGTCTTAGAATCATGAGGCGACGCTCTGCGCCGATCCGTCTTAAGACGACATCTATGTTGACACGCCATTGTAGGAGCCGTTACAAGGCCTGGACGACATGCAAACAACGACTCTACACCGACCATTGGAGGTACTCTAAGTCGAATCATATCAATATTGAATTGTTTTCTCATCATGATAAAAAAATATCTAGATTAATCCATTTTTTGGACATATCAAAACCAGACCAACATCTCCAATGTGGAATGAGGTGTCTTTCATTCAAATAAATATCTTACTCATTTTGTAATTCGTATTTTTGTGGTTATTTTCAAGATTTAGATTTTTTAACCTATTTTTTATGAAAAAAGTTGATAATAATATATTTGAAATGATAATATGATAATCATCTTTAAGATATTTCCCCAAGACAAACTTGGCCATGGTGGCGGGCCGAGCAGGATCGACATGTACTGTGATTTGACGCGAACACCTTATGTAGGTTTGGTCGTGATATCCAATGGTAGATCAAGCAATTCTTTACCGTCGATTCATGTCACGTCAACAAGATCTTTAATGCGCTGCGATGTTCAGACGAGGTTTGTTCAGTAGGTTCACTGGGTCAAATGAGGGGACCACTGGGACATGGGACACCGAAGAGGAGAAGTATCCCACCATTATCGTAGCCAATCAATCTTCTCCTCCAACCACAAAGTTCCCTGAGTGTATAACGTATTTCTTTTTCAAAATCTATCAGGTCTTCCAAAAGATTAAATTGCGGACAAGTGCCTTAATACTACCTTGATTGAGTTGTGGATGATCACTCCCGAACCTCTATTTTCTAGATATCGGCATAGGTTATATTCAAATTCAAAATCGAGTTTTCAAAATCAATATTATGCTCGGATCAACTAAATGAAAATGTTATGCTCAAATGTGGTTTTCCGTAACTCCACTTGCGTGTTTTGATTATGATATAATAGAGTGTTATCATGTAAAAAAAGATAATCATCTTTAAAATGGATATTTATTTTTTAAGGATAATATCCAAACAGAAACGTTGGATTTTCAGAAAGAAAAAATAAGTAAAAAAACATTAGTATATGGATAGATATATGTGCTCCGTCCAAATCAATCCTCTCTGTCTGCTCCTCTTTTTCCCGAGAAACAAACAAACAACAAACTTTCATCAATAGTACACGCGTCCCTTTATAAGTATTCCAACTTCGCCACTCCCATTTTCTCTCTCTCTCTGGATCGATCGTTCGCTCTGAAACTCTCGCCTCAGCACTCGAGCTCGTCACTGTACAACCTGGGTCTCTCCCTGTTTAATCTCTTCTTCTGGGTCGTAGATCAACATGGGTTCTGGCTTTTCTCTGTATGACCATAGCTCCGCGCCTTCGCCGCCGATCCCGGGTCTCGGGGACTTGCCGGAGGGATGCGTAGCGGCTGTCCTCGCGTATCTGGGCCCAACGGAGATCTGCAAATTGGCCAAGCTGAATCGGGCTTTTCATGGAGCTTCTTTGGCCGATTGCGTCTGGGAACCGAAGCTTCCGTCGAATTACCCGACTCTTGTCCGCCACGTGCTCGGCGATTTGCCGGGAAATCTGGGTAAAAGGGAGATTTACGAGAAGCTTTGCCGGCCAAACAATCTCGACGGCGGCGCCAAGGTATGTAGTTTGTTCCCTGAGAAAATTTGGGCATGATGGATTTATTTTTTATATTTTTATATTTTCTTATTCCGGAATTGAAATCAAATTAGAAGTCTCTGCTGTTTGGATTTTTGTTTCTGGAAACTAAAAATGGTTTCGAAATTGGGATTTTGATTGTGGATATAGTTCTCTTAACTAATTGGGTTTGTCGGGGAATTTATTGTTTGCCTAAAATGATCCTGTTGTCCTTAATTTCTGTTTGGCTGATGAGAAATAGGTTGAATGATGTAGTTTCTTCATGTGGGTCTGACTAGTTCTACTGAGCTTGTTGATATGATTGGTCATGATGTTCAATTTTGCTGATGTTTTTGAGAAATTGGGTTTATATCTGCAGAAAGTTTGGCTCAATAAGAGTACTGGTGGTCTCTGTTTATCTATTTCTGCAAAGGGATTGACAATCACCGGTATCGATGATCGAAGATACTGGAACTATATTCCAACTGAAGAATCTAAGTAAGTTCAATGATGATTTCCTTAACACTGATAGTATTAAAATTAAATTGAAATTGAAAATTAGTGTGTTATGTTTCTAGTTATGCATTTGTTAGATTTGATTGGCTGATGAAGTACAATGAATCACATAAATTGTGCAAAGTAGGTCTATATGCTAGTATAGCTCTCTTGTTGCTTTTCTGTGAAGATCGAATCATTGTGCATGATGCGGATTTATTATATGCTTGAAGGAGTAATTTGGAAAATATATAGTGACATTGATTCAAGTTAGTGTCAATGAAGTCTGCTCAATGAAAATTTTGTTATGTTGTTGACAATTTCATTTTGACTTGGTCTATGGTCATTGATGATCATCAACTTTTCAACAAAAATATGCTTTTTCTTGACCAAACTGTGTTTTCTTTGGAGTTGAAAAGTCACTTGGTCATCCATCTGGACCAATCGACTTTTTCAACCGAAGTATGCTTTGACATTTGTTTGATCAAAACAGAGAACAAATGTGTGTTTTCTTAGGAGTATATGCATTACTTGATCATCCATCAAGACCATGTTCACATTGGTGGTCAACAAATTCTTTGCTTCACTCTAACTAGGATTTACCGCTTTGTTGTTGATAAAAAAAATGGATAATTGCAAAGTAGTACCATGGGGTATTCATATTTTGCAACTTGTAGTCACCTTTTTGATAAATGTAAAAAAGAAAAATGATAATTTTACCCTTACAAAAATCCAAATTGTCATTTTCCTTAATTTTCTTCCTCTTTGCCCCGTGCAAAAAGTGAGAAATTTGTGGGATATGAAAATTTGGATTTTTTGTTCTTTAATTATTATTTTTACATTTAAATTTCCGAGGGTAAAATCGTTATATTTGAAACAAATTTATACAAAGTGCAACAAAAGGACAAGTTCATGGCACTTTTTGCAATTACCGAAGAAGGCTACAAATTGCAAAAAGTGAACAATTCATGGTATTTTTTTGCAATTATCCCTAAAAATATATAGTAAATATGTAGAGCTATTAATGATGCGGTGTCACAGTATGGACTTTGAACTGACACTCTTGTTCCTTTCCTATAGGTTCCATACGGTTGCATACCTGCAACAAATATGGTGGTTTGAAGTCGACGGAGAGCTCGAGTTCCCATTCCCAGAAGGAACCTATAGCCTCTTCTTCAGGATCCAGTTGGGTCGGTCCTCCAAAAGGTTCGGTTGCAGGATCTGTAACTCTGAGGATGTACATGGTTGGGACATAAAACCTGCTCGGTTTCAGCTATGGACTTCTGATGGTCAGCATTCTGCATCAGAGTGTTTCCTGAAAGAACCCGGGCAGTGGATTTTGTACCGTGCAGGTGAATTTGTGGTCACGAAGCCCGATTCGTCGACAAAGATTAAATTCTCCATGACTCAGATTGATTGCACACACACAAAAGGTGGTCTTTGTGTTGATTCTGTGTTGGTATTGCCCAAGTGAGGTTACATGAAGGTTAGAGCATTTTTTTGTGCCATCTTGTAGATAGGAAATTGTGAGGTGGCATTGAAGGCAGTGGAGTTGACTTAGTACTTGTTGGCTTAATTTTAGGCCTTGTACCAATCGCTCTGTATATAAGTGAGCTTATATGTTCATGTGTACATTTATTTTGTCCACTGAAGTGTGATTCATATTTCTCAATGGATTGTATCGAGCCTTCATTACATCTAATGTGAAGTCACGTTATAGTTTTTTTTATAGTGTTTTGTTCATTACAGCAATTTATCCCGATATTTCCGACGTCAAGGAGAAGGGGTCAGCTCCTTCTTCACGAGGACGTCGACCAAAAAGACCGGCCTCTGGCAATCTTCATCGACTACCAAAGCGATCTAATAGAAGAGTTGAGAGCTGGGCGCCAATCCCCCCACCCCCCAGCTTGGAAATCCTCATCAACCAACCTATATGACCTGTTTGTTATACTTTTCTACTAACACCGAAATACAACAAATATTGGAGTTCCTGACTGATTGGATCGGGTTGTACCCTAAGCCCAATCGAGTTTAAAGCTCAATTGGTTCGTAGACTCAATAGTGATTAGTATTTAAATATAGAGACTGGGGTTAAGAGTTTTCTTCTTCTTAATAATTCTCTCTAGCCTTCCTTTTTTATTCTCTCGCATACAAATAAAAGAAAAATCATTCTTCTTCCATAGTCGTCTCAATTAGTTGAATCCGTCAAAGGTTGCTCGGTGTGGATACACTAGAGACTTCATATTTTTGGAGCTAAATCGGGTTTGCTCTACATATCAACTAAGTAGCCTTTTAATTTTATCATTGACTCGAATGCAATAAATCGTTTTAGGATCGAACAATTTTATTTCGCTTAGAACATATATTTTTTTATCAGAGAGAAATAATAATAGCATATAAAAAAGCGGTGAATCCCAAAATAGGAGTCACAAACCAACAAGTCCAACAACCAGCAAAAAGAAAAAAAACACACAAACCCCAAAACCTACACAAAGGACCTAACCAGGCGTCCTAACAAAAGAGGCCAAACCGCCTAAACACACCAACGATAAAACCACCCCAGCATCCGCCCCAGGTGAGTGGTAACCTATGCTACAAGGAATCGTTAATGCCCACCAGCGAACAAGCTTCAGATCAGTACTCAACAGCACCACCGTACCAACAAGGCTCCACCTTGAACTACATCCAACAGATCAATGACCAACACCACTCAAATGGTATAGATGTACTACGGTGTCCAGCTCCTTCAGACAGCCTTTAACATTGTATGGAACGAGTATCACCGGTGGCCAACACCATAACCTGGCACGAACCTTAGCAATTGTAGATCTGCCCTGACCCACGCCAACACCAACAAACCTACAGAGAAAACAATGACAAGAGTCTAACAGAACAGGAAATGAACCAACCTCGAACAACCATAACCCGATGGAGAATGACTCCACCGATCCGTTGGTGGCCAACACCAAAAGACCAACGAAACCCAAACCCACCCATGGCGAGAATGAGCGGTGGATGCCGTGACGAACCAATACACGGTGAGGTCAGCACACGTCATCGATGACGAGACCACCCTCTGAGACGGAGTATCGCGACAACAAAATCCTAAGAGCTCGAAGAGGTCGCCTCTAGCTGGGGTACGAGACACCCCTCCACATGCTGGTGAAACACACAGCAGTGGACCGAAGGCGACTACCGGCTTGGGTTGAGAACCCCACCTCATACCGGCACTATACACGACAGAGGACCGGCGCCCGGACCTCGCGACGGAGAAGCCGTCTGAAAAAACACCACCTCAGAAAGGAGCTCGAGGGGGTCGCCGCCGGCTGCGATACGCGACACCCCTCCACAAGCCGGCGAGGCTCACGGCAGCTTCCGGGATCGCCGTCGTCATTCTTCTCAGAAGAGGCCAAGTTCACGAACAGTGTCTGGCCCGGCCCTAAAACCTGTGAAGTAGCCGTGAACTATGCACCCGAACATATGATGTTTATCAATCCTTCATTTATTGAGTCTTTTGGTTATATAATGAATCCAAATCAGAAGATATATTTGAAGTTATAACAAAAAAACAAAGTAAAGAATGGATAATTATGAATAAACTTTTGTCACTTCCTCCTCCTAATCCATAGGAGTTAATCCGTATGTGTAGAAGATTTCCATATGTTAGAGAAAAAAGAGCGAAAAAAGTGTTCGCCTTTACAAACCTCAACGAAAACAGTTCGAGTCTTGAGATCGTAACGAATAAGTATCTTCCCGATTACAAGACACAAACATGTCTCCTCCGAGTCAAAGAACACAACGATGCAACACGGTACACGCCTAAGAGCAGCTCCAACGGTCGTGTCTACGCGTCGTTGCTGGCGTAGACACGACCGGGTAGACACGACTTGTCGTGTCTACGAGCCGTGTCAGCAGGGTCGTGGCTGCGCGTCGTTGCTGGTTCTGGCAACGACGCTGCTGGTCGTGTCTGGCGCCAATGGCTAGTCGGCTAGCCAGTCACGACCCGCCACGTGGCGACGCCGACCCCCCCAAAGCCCAATAGTTTTCTATAAATTCAGATATGCCCCAATTGAATTCTCACTTCTCCTCTCTTCTTTCGAGCTTCTATTCATCTGTTCTCTCCAAATCCTATAGTGTTTCATATTTTTTTTCCGATGGCTAGTCTTCCGACGCTAGACGAGATGAAGCAAATGATGGAAAAACAAATAGACGCCGGGGTGGATAGGTATCTGGAGGCAACACAACAAGCATTGGAGGATCAACTGATGGCAGCCGTACAACGAATGAGTGATGATGAGGCCGAGAGCTCATTGTCGGTGCCGAGACCCAAGCGGAGAATGATTGAGCGCAACCGCGAAGATGCACACGAAGGGCTGATCTGTGACTACTTCGCGCCTCAACCGGTGTACAGCGAGCAACAATTTCGGCGACGTTTCCGGATGTCGAGGGACATGTTCATCCGGATCATGAATGGTTTGAGTGGCCGGTACGCCTACTTCCGTAACGGTAAGGACGCTACGGGGAGGGCCTCTTTCACTCCACACCAGAAGTGCACGATAGCACTTCGTCAGCTCTGTTATGGAAGTCCAGCCGATGCTTGCTACGAGTATTTGCGAATGGCGGAGACCACTGCGCTGGACTGCCTGAAGAAGTTTTGCATTGGCGTCATCAAGGTGTACGGGCGGACCTATCTACGACGCCCGACCGTGGACGATACAAAACGGTTGTTGCGAATCAACGAAGAGCGCGGCTTTCCGGGGATGTTAGGGAGCCTGGACTGCATGCATTGGGATTGGAAGAACTGTCCTGTGGCATGGGCTGCACAGTTCGCAAGTAGGGACCACGGGAACGTCCCCACAATCATGCTCGAAGCCGTAGCATCCCAAGACCTTTGGATCTGGCACGCTTTCTTCGGGACACCGGGCTCCAACAACGACATCAACGTGCTCAATAGGTCTACGCTATTCTCCCAAGTAGTAAAAGGCTTCGCCCCAGATGTGAAGTTCAAGATCGGCGGTAGAGAATACGAAACCCCGTACTACTTGACAGATGGAATCTATCCTGCTTGGGCAACATTTGTGAAGTCCATACCTGCTCCACAAACGCCGAAAAAACGATGCTTTGCTAGATACCAAGAGGCGTGTAGGAAGGACATCGAACGGGCGTTTGGAGTTCTACAGGCCCGATTTCACATCGTTACTCGCCCGGGTCGAATGTGGGATAGGGGCTCACTCGCCATTATCATGACTGCTTGTGTGATCCTACACAACATGATCGTAGAGGATGAGCGTAGGCCGTGGCCCACTGATCCGCTTGCAGATCTTGTTGTCCCGGACCACACCGTACGTAGAGGACCACCCCCAGCGGTGACCAACGAAAGTATCTTGAGCCATAGAGCAAGGATTCGGGATCGGAATGTGCATCACCAACTCCACGATGATCTCATCGAACACATTTGGGCAAAATTTGGAGATGGCGGCCTCAATTAAATATTAGTCAGCAACGTTAATGTAATTTCTATTTCGTTTGAAATAATAAAATAGTTATGCAATTCGTATTTGGGTATAATTAAAAGTGTCAGAAATATTTGGGTGCTTTTTTTAATTTAGTGAAACTGTGTAGACACTGCGTAGACACTGCTATTGGAGGAGCAGTGTCTGGAAGCAGTGTCTAGAGGCCAAAAACAGTGGTTAGACACTGCGCATAGACACTGTACAGTGTCTAATCATTGGAGATGCTCTAAAAGAGCATGCATGAGAGCCTTCAACCAAGCTCCCATACACAATGTCGGGATAACCTTGACAAAATCAAACTTTAAGGACATTCGGATTCTGAATGGAATCATATGCTTAAGAATAGGGTGTGGACAGGTTGGGTTAGAGATTCAGCCAGAAATTAGACTAAGAAATTTGAATTGAATTGGGATCATATGCTTAATCGGGTCAAATGTTTAAGAACAGGGGCGTAGACAAGTTAATTTAGAGATTTATTCATAATTTGTACCAATAATTCTGAGGTTGGAAATTTATTCATAAGTTGTACCTATAATTCTGAATAAGATCATATACTCCAGAATTGACTGTAGACTAGTTTTGTTAGAGATTAAATTTGAAATTAGACTAAGAATTATAAGTCACGTGCTTCAGCTTCAGAATAAGTATGAGATGAAGGTCAGATTAGAGAAGATAAATACTACTTCATATGAGATCGATTGTTTTAATGTTATTTAAAATAAGTGAAATAAGAAACTAGAATGAAAGATCATTTAAATATGCTAATTCGCCTGGTTGGATCATGCTGAACAAAAATTACAATGAGTGTTAAAAAAAATTACAAGATAGTGTTACCTTGTTAAGAGCATCTTTAATGGTCTGTTATGACTAGTGTTAAGAAACCATGGTACGAGGTGTTTTTTGGCACAAATGTAAATACAGTGAAGGTAAGCCTATAACCTGGCGCAAGCCCTTACGGATCAGCATTTAGCCCAATATTACTCAGGTCCAAATCGTCATCGATGTCAGAACCGATCCCTTCGTCTTTCTCCACGGCCCAAAACGCCCATTACGATGATACTTGACGCGGAAGACCATTTTTGTTGTGTTTCTAAAAGTTATTGAAGCCCGTCACATACCCCATATTTAATTAGTAGGGGTATTCAAGTATAAATTATACAATATCACATTTTCCGACGTCGGAAATGGGTCCAAATATTTACACCGGAGATACATAATTTATTTCCTATTGTAGACTTGTAGTTGACTATTAGGATGTTCTCTTTGATTATCTAATTAATAATACTGAAAACAAAAAATCGTAGGAATAAACAGTAAGATGCGATTATGAGGCAATGAACAATAACAGTCACAACCGTCTCTCTCTGCTAGGGTTAGGTTTTGTGTTTTATGGGAAAACAATGGCAATATCGGCGGCCAAGTTGTCTAGTATTTCCGGCGACGTTTCTATGTGGCTTATGGATCCGGACACGGAGGAGGTCGGGGGGTGATCGGCGAGGGAGGATTGGATCCTTGCGTGGAGGGCGGTGGGTCTCTTGAGCAACATGAGATGGGATCGGAAGAGGGGTTGCAGGAGAAGGCGGCGGAAGGGGCGACGGGAGATGGGGAGTCGCTCACGGATCCGGCTTCACTATCGCCAAGGGAAGGTGGCTCCTCTCCGATGAGGTTCTTGGCTCAGAGAACGGATGAGGGGAATCAGGGCGGCGGGGGATGGTATCACTCGGCAGCGAGCCGGGTGCACCGGCGAGGGGACCACGACCGAGGGTGGCACGGGAGTCGGGGAGGTCGTCGGTGAAGGAGAGAGTCGTGAGGCCTTCGGTTTTGTGACCACGGGGGAGAATGGATTGGACCCCGTGGTAGTGTCGTCGGACACGGATGTGACGCCGGTGGAGTCGCCAACGGCGCAAGCGTGGAGGAGAAGCAAGGGTAAGGGGATTGCGCGGGAGAACCCTAGGGTTTCTGAGGTTGGACTGGGCCGGGGAGATGCTGCTGTGGGCCGAGATACTGGGCTGCTTTTGGATGCTAGACGGGCCAGGAGAGGTGCAGAGGACTGGGTACCTCGGGCGGGAGTGGGTCGGGCTGAGAGAGGACATGTGGGCCACCCGGGTTGGACTCGAGGCGGGCCGGGAGATGTAGCCACATGTGCGGCCCGTTATGGGGCGGGTGTGGAGCAGACTCGGGCTGGGTTGTAGAGTCGGGGCGGGTTCGATGGACCGAGGGAGCGGGGCGGGCTGGATCGGACCTACCCGATGGAAGATCCAATGGAGGCGGGTCGGGGACCGGGGCGACAATTCGATTATGGGGACCCAGCGGACTCGGAACCAAGGGGCTTTCGTAGAGCGGAGGCTCGAGTGGGGGACCTAGGATCCAGATTGTCGTCACTCAGTATTAAGGAAGTGGTGGTACCTACGGGGGATATTGTCAAAGATGGGGGTCAATTCCAGTTTGCAATGACAGCAAAGGTACTAACATCGAAGAAATTTTTTTGGAAGTCGCTGGTGGCCAGAATGGAGGACCTGCGGGGTATGAAAGTAGAAGCGAAGCCCCTAGAATGGGGTTTAGTGGCGTTCTTTTTCAGGTCATCAAGGGAAAGAGCGAGAGTTTTGGCAGGAGAGCCATGTGCATTCTAGGAATCAATAGTGTTGTTCACAGATCTCAGGGCCCACATACAGGTGGGAGATCTTAGCTTCAATCACTTCTCGGTTTGGGCTAGAGTATTTAACCTACCGGTGGATGCGTGGAACAAGGAGGTGGCTTCCGAGTGGGGAATGCTCTAGGGGTCTGCCAGGCGGTCGATGTGGATAGCTCAGGCTGCTGTTGGGGAGACTTCATGAAAGTTCGGATTCGGGCCGACATCCGAGTCCCTCTCCTGAGTCAGATATGGTTCCGGTTATCGGAATCACATGTACGAACACTTCTTCAGGTATCGTATGAACATCTTCCAAACCGTTGTTTTGGATGCAGCTGCGCGAGACATTTGTTTCCAGCATGCCCTATAGTTGGAGGAATCAGGGGACACTCCTTACGTGCCCTGGGAGATCCAAGATCCACTCTCGGGAAAGAAAAACACGGGAAGGCGGCTCCAGGGACCAATTGGGCTTACCTTGAAGGGGGGGCAAGGGGGTAACTGGGACCCACACACGCCACCTCCCCGGCAGGAGCAGGGAAATGGGAGAGCTAGGTCCTATGAGACTGGGACTGATGACATTCCATCTGTGTGGCTGGAAAAGGAGGCTGGCATGTCTCTGTCTGGGAAGAAACGACTGGAGAGAGAAGAGGAGCCGGAAGAATCCGAGGGTTCGACGGCGTCAGATGAAGGTTCATATGTAGCGGCGGGGGGGGGGGGGGGGCACAAGCACCCCCGCCCCCAGGAATGAGTCTGGGGAGGCCCAGGAAGGGGTTGATCGGCTGTACCTCCTTCCTGGCTGATAGATGGCGTTGGTTCCATCACCAGCCGCCCCTACCAGTTTGGGGTCAGCAATCCCGCGTTCAGGAGCCCTAAAAGTATCATTCCACGGAGGACGACGCACGCTGACTTGCCGGGGGAGATGCCAATCCACCATTATTCCCCTCTCACTTGGTTGGCTCGACCAGTGCCATTTGGTAGAAGTATGTTGTATCGGTCAAGATGCTACCGCAGATGTCCCCTTCGACCGCCCCTATGTCCAGAGCAAATTTTATTTTCATGTTATTGCATTATGTTAGTTTCTTGGTTTATGGCCTGCATGATGAGTACAGATATGTGCTCATCGATCTACTTTACATTTAAGTAATAATAGTATCATTTCTTCTTTAAAAAAAATATTGAAAACAAATCAATTATACAATACCCGCGAAAAGCGTTTGTTAAGGGTTTAAAAAACCGCCGCTCCTTTCTCCCATCTTTCTTCTTCGCACAACCACCACAACAGCCCTAATCTTCCACCGGTCACCAACTCCATGGATGCAGGCAGACAATACCACTAAACCCCACCGCCCAGACCACAACCCAACCGACACATCTATTACTACCTGACATGAACTTTCCCTCAATCGATCCTCTTTCGATCTCGATCCAGTCAGAGGTCACTTCGGCCCCTACCACACCGCACGCCTGTACTACTGGGCCTGGAACTGTATCTGGGTCATTGATTACCCAGATCGGATGGCCACCGAAATTCAGGGGGGTGGTGATTGATTACGAAATCAATTACAAGATATACATTAATTAAAAAGATATTAAAAGATATGCATTAAATCTGTGCCTTTAATTCTATGATCCAAGAGCCCAGATTGAAAATCTACGTTCTGACGAAGTTGTAAGGTTTGTACCTGATTGTGATTATATATATATATATATATATATATATATATATATATATATATATATATATATATAGGTAGACAATCACGTGCGAACCTCCCTTACGGTGTGAACTTGCGAACCTCAAATCTGGTTTGCGGAAATAGCGAGCATGGTTTGCGGAAAATAGCATCCCATTTTGCGGAAAAAAAGTTTGAAAAACGGCATTTTTTATCTTGAGAAAAATATGGTTTGCGAAAATAGTGTTTCTGGTTTGCGAAAAAATTGTCTGCGAATATTCACCTCAAACCGGGAACGCTATTTCCGCAAACCAAATACACTAAACAAGCAGGTTCGCAGGTTCACACTGTAACCCATGATCAGTGGCGGATTTAGCTTTTCCGATAAGGAGGGGCACCAACTTATTTTGTATAATTAAATAACATTATAACAATGTCAAGAAATATTGTTTTCAAATATTATGAGGATAATCTAGAACATATGAGATTTTTTAATCTGTTTCAAGACATTTATAATTGATTTCTAATTTTTTTAAGTATCATTTCAATATTTTTTGAAGAAGATTGGTATTTAATTTGACATAATTTCTCGTTCTTGTCAAAATAGATGTGGTTTTTTTTCTAATATCTCTTCATGATTATATAGTAATATAGAGAACTAAACTTAAAACATATGTTCATATAATCTCAAGCTCTGTATAATGCCTTAGATAAAAACAACTTTTTAAAAAAACTGATTAGAATTATACAATTAGAAAAATATAGAAGTATATGATAATTATTAGGAAATAAAATAAAGTATATAAAAATTAAAGACGACATACACGGGTGTGGTCCTAAAGCTTTTAAACATTCACTGATTCATTTGGTTAGATTAGTTTTAATTAGATTATAAACTGAGGATAGTATGATGATAAAATTAAACAAAATAGATAACAAATTTCATTTTTTTTCAAAAAGTTGAGGGGGCACGTGCCCCCAGGAGACCACGTCCGTCCGTCTATGTTTCTGGTTTGCGCTTGATTGTATCCGTGTATATATATATATATATATAGGATTGGTATCAGGTACAAACCACCCCTTATTGTGCAAACTACGAACCAATCTGAGCCATATGATCCGCCCAAAGTGACATCAGCAGAGCGCACCAGATGCTGACACGTGGGCGCGCGCTGCTGGTGCGCGCGCACAGTGCTGACACGTGGCGCGCATAGTGCTGATAGTTTGGCACTGTGCTAAACTATTAGCACTGTGCGCGCCAAACTATTAGCACTGTGCGCGCCAAACTATTAGCACTGTGCGCGCGCGAAGCGGCCACGTGTCAGCATCGCGCGCGCTCTGCTGACGTCATTTTGACCGCATCCTGTGGCTTAGATTGGTTCGTAGTTTGCACAATAAGGATGGTTTTTACTGGATAGCTACCCTATATATATATATATATATATATACAGGGCGTGCCAACCATAATAATGTATAGGGATAATTCCATTTTAGTACCCTAAAACTTTCGGATTTCGTTTTTAATACTCTAAATGTTTTTTGTGTCACTTTAGTACCCTAAATCTTCGTTTATTCCAGTTTAGTACCCAACGTCTGATTTTTATATCTATAAAATGTCATTTTTATTTTTCAAAAATTCAATTTGTTTAAACTACCGAAGGGTAGTTTTGGTATTATTATAAAGATAGGGTCATGTGCAAGGCACATGACGTTTTTCCATCCAAAAATGGATGAAAAATCAGACATTGGGTACTAAACTGGAATAAACAAAGATTTAGGGTACTGAAATGGCACAAAAAACATTTAGGGTACTAAAAACGAAATCCGAAAGTTTTAGGGTACTAAAATGGAATTATCCCTAATGTATACAATTATAATATTATATACACAACATAAATGTATACTTATAACTTCTTATTCATATATTCCACGTCACTCCATCCGGCATTCTTTTTTTTTTGAAAGAAGTGTTGCCCATCACACCGTATATATATATATATATATATATATATATATATAGTTGATGACACATGATAATCACAATGTCAACTCATTTAGATCTTATCCTATGAATTGTGAGACGGGGTCTTCAATGGTGTAGGCAAACGGGCGGTATGTTTTGAAGGTAGACTCAACTGTATAAAATGTGACATCGACAGTTTTCGATAGATTATTCAATACTTTTGAGATGTCTTTTTTTATCGAAGATATTTAGTCACTTTTAGATCCAGTGAAGGATGTGGTGGTTTGTTATGTGTTCCAACGATATAATAAAATAACTCATAGCTTAATTCAGTATTTTAATTGATTCTTTGCTTCATAGTTGTAAGATATTCTAAGGGATGTGGTGATTTGTTATCAGTTTCAATTTATAACATAAGAACAAAGATTTTTAGGTTTGTAAGATATTCCAAGCATCCTCTCTTTGCTGGCCGGAAACGTTGGTTTGAAGAGATGAGACTTAGTCACCAGTACAAACTTAGCAGCTTCAGGGCTCGAAACCATCACGCAGGGACACCCCAGTATGTGAGTCTTGAAGATGGGACCATATCTGATGAACAAAAACTGGTCAGTATACAATACAATTTCATTCGAATTACGCTTAATTATATGCATACAAAAGCGCACCTCTTCTGTTTAGAAGCAAAGAAGACATTGGGATCATTGGAGTAGAGCTGAAAGGTTTCGCCCACGTAAGGCCAACCCATAGAACCAGGCGGGAGAGGCAATTGTGGCTGTGGTGGATTGGAGGAGAAGAGCTTCTTAACGAGGAAGACGAAGAGGAACAAGAGAATGGAAGCGAAAAGGAGAGCAGAAGTGAACTCCATCTAGTAATTAAGTCAAGGAAGAGGAAGTGGTAGTGGTAGTGAGACAGAGAGTACTGAAGAAACCAAGTGAAGAAGAAGGTGTATATATATAGATAGGTACTCAATCACAGAGCACTTGAATACTCTTATTTCATGAAGCATCAAGGAAGGTAAAAGGGGACGAGGAGAGAGAGAGATAAGGGGCTAGCCTTTCAGTTACAGCTCAAATTCCACAGACGGAAACGGAATCTCCATCCAGCTCATATTCAAAGCCACGTAAGCTAGCACGTGTCCCTACTGTGGTGTGGGTATAGCGTGTTTGGCTGTGCATTTTTCTCACGATATTAACACCTTGACCGCTCAACGGCAACTCACATGTGTTCCAATTATATTGTATATATATATATATATATATATATATGGTGTGATGGTCAACACTCCTTTCAGAAAAAAGAACGCGTGACGCCGACGACATCGACGACCGACGACCGGATGGTCAACACTCCTTAAAGAAGGCCTGATGGTCAACACTCCTTAAAGAAGGCCACCACCGACGACATCGACGACCGGAGGCTGTGACGCCGTCGGTAGGGAGAAGAGGACGAAGTGTAACCGTAATGACGACGGCTTAATGATGGTTTAGGGTTGAGAGAGTTTCTTTTATTTGTTATTGTAGTTGGTCTTCAAACTGAATGTAGATCCTCCTGACGAGTATGCAGTGGCTCACAAATGAACGCGAAAAGATTGAATGAGGTTGTGAAACGCTATATAGACGTGGTCGAGGACATGACGTCACCAAGAGACTATATATCATAGCTATTGCTTGAAACTATACATATATTTATTTTTCACAGAAATAATCATAATTAATTACATAAAGTTTACAATGTATAGATTCTTTTTGTAGCTGATGAACTAGATATTGTTCATACCACAAATCCTAATGATTGATACACGCTTTTTCCACAACAAAAAGGAAATCTTTTGTTACAAATAAAATAATTGTTGTGGATTATTGAAAGTCCATTTGCTATCGAGAAAGAAAGATATGAATAGCCTCGTATGAACTGCTCGGATTAATCCAAAGATCTCCTTGTTCGGAAGGAGTACTTATTTTCTGTTAAGGCGGTGGCAATGTTGAAAACGCATGAGGCTACGTTCTTTAGCAATGCCACAACAGTGAGTCCAGAACAAATAAGAGCCAGGGCGGATAGCCAGACAAAAACCGAGCCAGAGATGCTCCGCGAACCGACCTTCACCGTATACCTCGGCATGGCTTTGTCCACTAACAGAACGTACAACATTAACACCGTGAGCCCGGCGAACTGGGACACCACCGTGCAGGGAAGAAAGCACAGGACGACGGCAATAGCCCCCATGCTGGTGGCGAACACGGCGGTGGACCCCACAAGGAAGTAGAACGCCGCCGGCATGCATCCCGTGATGACGTCAATGAACGAAAACGCACCGTCAAAGACCCTTTCTCGCGACTCCATGATGAGGGAGGGCGGGCTGGAGACTACGGTGAGGGAGGCGCCGGCGAAGAGCACGAGCACCACCAAGAGCACGCCTTTGGTCTCCATGGAGGAATGGGCCAGCGATTTCGATTTCGATTTCTTGTCGTTGGAGCTGAAATCGAAATCGCCAGCTTCCAGAAGAAGGCGACGGATCTCTTGGCTGTTGGTGTCGCTTGCTGTTTCTCCCTCCTCGTTCACATCCACGGCTAGTACCAGATCTTGCTTCTTTACAGCCTCTTCCACAGTCTCCCCAAGAGGATCTTGATCGTTGCCCTCGAAGAGGAGATGGTGAAGTATCTGCTCTGTAAGCAAGTCCTGACCCAACTCCTCTCCCGTTACAAAGCCTTCACCGTTACTGGCTGTAACAATGTTTCTTTCGATAAGCGGTGAGCCCATGGAGATTGAGTGTTGTCTGAGATGAGTTTAGTGGTGGAATATAATCGGAATTATATAGGATACTCAACTCACTCTCATTTGGAAGAGAGGCTAATTCTCCACAGGCTCTTTCCCTTTTATTTTATTTTTTTCTCAATCTTCCATTTCTCCGCAGGCTCTTTCCCTTTTCTTTTTTTTTTCTTTTCTCAGTCTTCCATTAGGCAGGCGTGTTGAATATTAGCCTCTCTATCCGATCAAAAAATTAATAATATTATTATCGTCTTATATATGTACCAGTACCACCCAGGGAATTCCCAAAAACCGCAAATATCTTCATATGACTTTCTAACATGCGTTTTCAACGAATTGCTTGCGACGGCGAGGCTGGGGTTCATGCACAAAACATGACAAATTATTTCGGATTAGGATTCCGATTCGACGATTTGGAGAAGCTGAGGCGGACGATTATGAATAAGTATGCCCTGGCTTCGAAGCTCGCCTCCCTTCAGTGTGTTAGGAGGAACAAGCTGGAAGAGTTGGAGAAGAGTAGGATTCACTATATGGAGTACGGGAATATCCTTCGATCCTCATACGAGTGCCCTGTTTTGCCCCTTTGTGTAACGTCTTTCCCTTTCTATAATTGATTCTTCGAACCCATTCTAACTCTTGCCCTGTTTCAATTGATTGTTTTTTCTTCATTTTGTGCAGATGATACCAGGTTCTGTTAAGGATATGGAGATGGACAATACCCTCGCAATCGCAAGAACTGCCGATGAATCACCTGTTGTTGAATCACCTGCCAATACTCAGGATCACGAGGTTGACATTGAATTAGGGGCATCACTTCAGGCTCCTACAGGTACGGCTCTCATTAAAAGCAGGTATAGAAAGGGTAATTGCAACCACCTGTTGTTGTTGATTGCTGCCATACTTGCTATCTTAACCTTCCACGCTGGGTTAAGTCCTGTTCCTTCATATTCCGGTGCTCTGTTCCTGTGGTTCAATTCCGCTGTATTCGTTGCATCAGAAGCCATGATTGCGTCCCTTGCGCTTGACCTTCCCCTCAGGCCTTGGCTGCTTGTTTCTGTGTTCTCATTCTTTGTTACTTATGTCTGCTCCATTATCACCACATTCCCGAACACAGCCCTTGCTGTGCTTTGCGCGGGAAGTCCCTTGCTGGTCTTCGCGGCGGCCTCAGGACATGTTGCTCTGCGCACAATCGGCTTTCAGTGCTTCCACAACACTCTTTCTCCGCAGACAGCCAATTGATTGATATTTGTAATAAAAAGATCAACAAGTGGCTTGATTCAAGATACCACTTGCGGATCTTTATATTTGGATTTACATATATCATGTTTCATTTCTTCCTTTTGCTGCTGAATTGTGTTGTAATAATCACGGGGTCGATGCCTGTGTAATGCTACCGGACTACTTATATGCTGCCTGCTGATCTTAGTTGTATCAAATATAGCTGCTTTCCTTATACTTAATATTGCGTTGAATCAAGGTATACCCTCTTTTACTCAACCCATCCGGTTATAAAAAAACCGATCGTTCCACCGGTGATAAAAAACCGACCGTTCCGGTAATGATCGGTGTCGAGGTCGGTTCCAAAATCCCCATACCGGCAGTCGCCTGTCGGTGGTTATCCGCCGGTGAATCCTTCTTGTCCTATGTATTTCTCCATCTCTTAAATCCATTTGGGCCTTCTTGTCCATTCCGAATCCAAAGTTATAGAATGGGCTGGTATGTTAGGGGATTTTAATGATGAGAAACTGGGCTTTTGGTGGTACGGAGCCCAATGACAGGATTGAAAGAGCAGACGCAGAGCACACGTAAACCACACACATATGAGGGAGATCTCCAATATAATGGAGAAAAAGCCCACGTGAAACAGACTAACCCCGTGCGCGTGGGCAAAACTCGTCCAGTTATCCAAACACCCTGAAGAGGCATTGATTTTGCTGTCACGTCTTAAAGAGTCACTATCAAGACGCACTCCAATAGTCCAATAAAGGGTAGGTGATGTAATCACTGAACTATGTATTATGGGTCTCAAAATAATGTCTGCTCTGATAATTGATCGACCGACTTGCTCGATTTACCCACTATATAAAAGGCAACTGTTATGTTTTGTGTTTATTTCAACTTTTTATCATGGATTTTTGTAATCCATACTCGATTCTGCGTATTAATTTTAAGTTTTCTTGTATTTAAAAAAAATTATCAGAACGTAAAATAAAATTACGAAACAAATAAAACAATTCAGAGAATTCTATACTTACAAAAAACAGGGAAAAAAACAAACAACAAAAACATCAACACTAAAAGAACAAAGCACTCACGTAATTCAATGGGGCTAGCAACCCCACCGAGGACTCAACGTTGCTTCAATCTTCTTGAAGACTTCTTCAGTTGAACCACTGTAGTGAATTCTTAGATTTTCCGTAAACCTGGCCACATTATGGGTAATACTTTCTCCGTGCGTCCAACAATCAAGACCAAAGAGAATCTTGAAAAGACATTCGGTTAAGGGAGGGCACCATCAAAATCGACTTGGAATGGCGGCGAGAATTGATTAGAGAGAGAAACCAGAACATCATCGAGACCATCGTAAAGGTCTATGGGTGATGTCGTGTCTGGCTTAACGACGTCCAAGACCTGATCTACCCTCCTATCGGATTTATTTCTTTTAGGACCCAGAGATCTCTATCACAATAAGTATACCAATGATGTCTACCCAACGAATCCGTCCTCCAGAAAAAATCTGTTGCACACAATCCGAGGAAGAGAAGAACCGAACTGGTATGGATGTCCAAACATCTTAACCATTAAAGTTTAATTTTTTTTTTACCTAATTACAATGACTATCAATGATTTTTTCTATTTTAAAATTAGTTAAGAACTCGTACCGTTATTGATGGAATAAAAGCTAGTCTCCTGGTAAGGTTTTTGTCAATACAGACTCCGTACTTTTGGTTACGTTTATAATTTGGCTTACACGGTATTAAAATAAGAGTAAATATATAAAACGTGAATCAAGATGAGATATAAAACAAGGTATTAAAAAGATATACTAACCTATTAATTAACCGGGTGGAACTCGCGTTGAAAAAGGCTTGACACCATCCCACAGGTCGCCACGTGTACAACCCGGTCTCCTAATAGACCGACCGCAGGACACAGCTGGCAAATCTAGAACATACACGTGTTTTAAAACACAAACCTGATTATACTAAATTAAGTACGACTGCTGAAAAGAAAAAGTCAAATTGCGGGACAGCCCAAAAACAGTAATGAAACTGAGCTTTCAGTTTCAGTTTCGATTTCATACCTGGACAAAAAAGAAAGTTAATATTTTATGGGCCCTTTTTTCTAGTGCAAACCGTGGGCCTCCGAAACCTTCGAAAACACAACTCGTGTGTAAATCGCATACCCGAAGCTATATATATATATGTCTCCTTCCTGTCTTGTCTCAAGTACCTCACTTCACTCCCAACAGTTACCAGAGATTTCAATTGTCGGGTTTTATGGATTTCTACGGTCAATACTCATGCGGGTCGGGTTACTCCGACAAGCCGGAGATGTCCTATGTGTCGGAAGCTAACGAGGGTCCTATAATGATTTCTTCCAACTCCGACGAAGATGTTATGTTGGCGACAAGCCATCCGAAGAAGCGAGCCGGTCGGACAAAGTTCAAGGAGACTAGGCACCCGGTTTACAGAGGAGTTCGGAGCCGGAACAACGGTAAGTGGGTGTGTGAGGTTCGTGAACCGGTTAAGAAGACGAGGATATGGCTAGGGACGTATCCGACTGCAGAAATGGCGGCGCGGGCCCACGACGTGGCGGCATTGGCTTTCAGGGGAAAATCGGCTTGCCTGAACTTCGCTGACTCGGCCTGGAAGCTTCCCCTGCCGGCTTCCATGGACGCCATGGACATCAGGAGGGCTGCGGCCGAGGCAGCAGAGCTGTTCAGGCCACCGGAGTTTGAGGAGGATTCGGGCGCTGCTCAGGCGATGATGATTGAGGGTAATGTGGAGCCCGATCACGAGGTGGTTTGTACCAGTGATTCGTGGTGGCAGCACCAGAATAGCACGGCGAGTTTGTCAAATAACATGTTCTCTTCCGAGCACCTTCCTGGGTTGTTGACTGACATGGCGGCGGGGCTGCTTGTGCCTCCGCCTCCTTTGGGAGATTATATGAACTGGGACAACGTGGAAGGTAACGAAGATGTTTCTTTGTGGAGCTTCCCGGTCTGATTACGCTATAAGGTGGTTCTGTATGATACATCTCTGTAAGATATTGCATGCAGAGTGATGCTATGAAGTGTAAAAGTAAGTCTTTTTGAGTGTATGATAAGGGTGTGTGACTGTGTGATGTAGGTGTAAAATAATATATCTTCAAGTGGAATGATATTATATTTCTGGATAAATTAGTAAGGATTAATTACCTTTAGTACCCATTTTCTATAGGTAACACTATTTTAATATCTTGATGTATTGGTAACGCTCTGGACAAAATTTGGGTCAAGTTTACGCTATTTTGATGATTTGTGACTAATTCATAAGGGGTATTAAATGTTCTGTTACCAATACATAAGGGGTATTAAATGATCTGTGACCAATTCATAAAGGGTACTAAATGACAGTTACCAAAACGGAGGGACTATTATTGAACGTTACAAACCGCAGGGGTACAAAAGGTATGTCACCAATAGAAAATGGGTACAAAAGGTAATTAACCCAATTAGTAATCCAAATTTCATGCAGAATTACCTAAAGCAATTTCAACTTCGACAGCTATGCTAAAGGGCAGATGATCCTGATCGTGTTGAAAATAATGTGTTTAGAATATAACCAAGAATCATAATTGCTGGACTTTAATCCTGATCATAGAAGACCCGTTAATGCTAGTTCTAGCTGACACAAAAGATAAATTGATTTTCTGTAAGAAGATCACTAATCGTGAAGAAAATAAACTACCAACAAAGTAATTAACATTACGGCTTACCATAACTTAGCTCAAAAAACCGAAGCAGAGTCCCTTGTTTCCTTGCACTACGAGGTAAAGCTCCGTCAAATTTTTGGTAATTGGTCCACGTAAAGTGTGAATTTATAACTGACGCTCCTATAAGATTGTTGGACATGAATAAGGTAATTTAAATCCCAAACATCAAAGAATAGCAAGAAACAGCAACATATGATAACTAAGGAAAAAACATAAACACAGTTACAATGTATGTCACGATAGCAGAATTAAAGTCAAGGTACATAATCACTGAAACCTATGAGGTTTCGTAGCTTGAGACTTCAGTATAAAGGCTAAACCAAAGTTAGATCTACCATCTACGGGTATCTAAAGGAGTAAAACACTTGATTTACTAATTATCGCTGATCCTAGATTTTCAAGTACAACGGAAACTTGTTTATTAGGATCTAAGAGCAGGAGAGACAGAGAAGTTATCACCATGCTATTCATTATGTGCAAATAGAGATCATGATAAATTGAACTGTAACAAATTTACCAGTTAAGAGATCAAAACCATTCCAAAACATATGTTTACAAAGTACAATGCAGAACACCCACCATAGTTTCTCTAGAGGAAGCAGATACCAACACCAACTCTCTCTGTGTATAACATCACCGGCAATGAACGTGAAACTAGCGTGAAAAGCAAATTAGATAATGTGGAGGCGAAAGTTCCAAGAACAACTACAAAACATCGTAAAAACTAAAATACAATCCCTAAATATCCAAACTATAGAGATCCCGATGTATGTATATAATAGAGTTATCGTGCAATCAACAAAATGCACATCAGAAGGAAATAAAGTTCACCTAATAGACCTAGGCATATCAATCTAGAGATAACAATATCAGGTTCCACAAATTCAAAAATTTCAGAACTAATTATAATAGTATACATGAACTGGACTGGGACAAGAGACTTGATAGTAGGGAGAAAAGTAAGAGCACTCATACATATCATTCTCAGAAGTGTTAAACACAAAAATTCAACCGAGTTACAGAGAACAACATGAGAATCAGAAACCAAGGCACGAAACAGTCTAAATTGAACCTCAGGCTGAGATCTACTGACAGTGCTGGAATCGAAAACATGAAATTGAAGTATCAGCATGGCAATCGATATGTGAAAATTAGGGATTCAACCTCAAATTCCTGAAGACAAATTCAAAAACGTGAATCAGAAACCACATTGTCTTTTATGATCGCAACCAAACAACAAACAGTGCTGGAATCGGAAACATGAAATTGAAGTTTCAGCATGACAATCGATATGTGAAAATTAGGGATTCAACCTCAAATTCCAGAAGACAAATTCGAAACGTGAATCAGAAACCACATTGTCGTTTACGATCGCAACCAAACAACTTGCAATCCTCGAAGAAGATTAAACAAGAAAAGTACTGATTCGCAGAACATTGCGATAATCTCAAACAATCATCAAATTTTCCAAGCAAAAAAAAAACGAGATGCGATTTTTTTTTTCGGAATACCTGGAGAGTCGAAATCGGACGACGGAGATTTCGTAAGATATCCATGAGAACTCAGACCATCGGAATCGAACTCTCTCTCGGATTTTTCTGGAGACGGTGCTTTTGCTTGTTTGGGTGTTGAGCGCGAAAGACCATAACGAGAGAGGCGCTTCCATTTTGGCGCCCACACTGACCTCAAAATTTTGTTGTCAGTTCCGTTTATAATTATAACATCATATTATACTTACTTTTAAGTAAGGGGTATTTTGATCTCATTTTATTTTTTTTGAAAGGGTTATTTTGATCTCACAATATTCACGTATTGTTTATTATCAAATTATAATCCAAGAAAATGTTGGTTCTCACGTTATAACGGTTGACTATAATCTTTAGCAATTTTCGTTCAAAAAAATGATGGATGTTATGTGAGAATGCAAAATGTTATGTTTGCTCATGAAAGTTTATTGTTATGACTTCAATAAATAATGTGAACTAAGGTTATGAAACGAGATTTTCCTTAGCCTCACTTATGGAGACCCCTACCCCTGTCGTTGATAAGAGCGCTACCTCCACCAGTGGTCCTATCCCATCCCAACCTAACGTGGTGCAAACCACGCCACCTATACCATCACAGTGCCCCTCCTCATAGGTCACATCCCTCATTAAAAAGAGCAGGAATCGGACGACGTATCAATCTCTGGTTTTTGTCCCTTGTTCTTCTTCTCCTGCAGTCCCCTCTTCGACTCCAATATCATTGGTAAACCCCGCCTTCTCTCTAGGTTTCTCGAAACTCCTGGAAAAACCACGACGGGGTCGATCCCCCAAGCATAACACCCTAACCTCTGCCCCACGTTATGTTAGGGTTTTGGCAACTACACCACCTTTGCCTAAACCTGAAGACCCGACTCTATCGTTGCCTCAGGCGATTGTCTCATATCCTCAACTGTCGCCGGAACCTAGGCTCCCTGACACGCTGTAATCGTCGGTGCCCCCTATTGCCTCTCAGCCACCTCCTATACTCCGAGCCTCTCTTCAAGGCAAAGCTCCCATGCCCAGTCCGGAGATGGAGGAACCGATCTGTATGGGTGTCCGGAGCCCTACCAGGAACCGTGTTCTGGTGATCCCTCCACCGCCAGGGGTGGTACACCGACGCAAGGCTTTTAAATCGAAGGAGGTTGGCTCAACATCGAACACCCCCGCGCTGTCATCGTTAGAGTCTCATCTGACCACGTCACAGGATGGACTCTCGGCTTGTTCCTTAGAGGAGGAGGACAAGGTCGAGTAGAGGTTCCGTATGTACCGATGAGTTCTTTTATCCTGACTTAGCAGTAGTTTCCCATATTAGACAAACTATGACCCTCCAAGCCGCCCTGAAAGGAGGCCATTCTAAAATAATAAAGAAAATCCTCTATTCAAACTTAAAAATACATCGACATTCGCACTCACTACGTCGATGTTATTTTTATATTTAATTTTTTTATTTGAAAAGAAACTTTATTAATAAAATGAATAGAAAATATATGGGATACTGTAATTATTTTTATATTTATTTTAGATTTTGTTAATATATGGAATTATAGATCACTAAATCTACTAACTCAAATATCCAGATAAAATTTTAATTTGTATTTTGAGGTGGACTTTCACCCTTGACCATTAAAATTGAAAAAATATATTGCATGTGGCCTTTCATCGATCCCAAATAAGCCGTGAAAAACACGTCTTGTGGCGTGACTTTTTCGCCTCTATATCCGGAAAAGAAAATTCTTATTTTGAAAATAAGGATACTTATTTATTATTTACCAACTTCATTGCCGTATGGTAACAAGTGGCTGCAACTGCAAGTGAAACTAGGTGGGAGTTAAGACCCGCATGATGCCAAATTCGCCTTCACACGTTCTTCGCTCATTAGTTTCATCATGAGAAGAAATTCCAAATTGGAGGTTACGACATCGTCTTGTGATACAGCGAGATACTATTGATTTACGATATTTTTATAAAAGTCTCATGTTTTCTTAGTTGAATCCAATTGTCACATGGGGTGGCAAAAACACCCTATCCCGGTAGAAACTCAACGTTATCAACTGGATCGTTACATAAAAAACGATCCGTGAAGTCAATGGTAGATGATTTTTTAGTGAGGGGGACATCAAAATTTTTAAGGAATAATATATAGTTATAAAAAAATTAAGAGGGCACAACTACAAATTAAAAGAAATGAGAGGGTATTTAAAAACATGTCCCCCATGTAGTTCAGCCACTGCGTGATGCAGGAGAGTTCGGGGGGGGGGGGGGGGTGGTGGGGCGAGGAACATGAATTGTTGCCTTCGCCCCATCATCGAGGTGGGAGAACATGGACGAGGAGGGAAGGACCTCGGCAACCATTGAGATTGTAGGCTGGACCAGATATTGGACCGAGAGAACTGTCGTTACGGTGCGGAGAAGCCGATGTAAAAAGGGCTAGCGGCGACGAAACCCCAAAAGAGCTCATGATTTTTCTTATGCTATGAAATAGCTTCATTAATTAGCCAAACAAAATTTAAGTATTTTTGACATTTTTCTATATGAGAAACACACGTCACATCATAAGGCGACCAAACCTCTTATTTTAGAGATTGTAATTAGGAGCACGAGATGATATCACATCATTCAATCGTCAACAACAGAGATTGGTGATCAAATTGGACAAAACCGACTTAGAGCGGAGACTCACTTCGACAATAAAACGCACGAGCGATGCTCCAATACGACTCACAACTACGGTTACTTACAAATCTAGGACAGCAACATTTTACCCACCCCATAGAAGTTGTTAAGTGTTTGGGAGTGGCTAGGTGTAGCAGGAATGGAGGGTAGGTTAGTAGGTAATTTTACCAAATTAATTAATAAAGATAAACTGGGCCGTAGAAGAAGCCCAAAGAGTCCACGTAGAAGCTAAAAGACTCATCACCATCCGCGAGAAATCAATTTCCGGAGAAATTGAGGATCCAAACAATCAATTTCATTATCGTGATTCGCGATCACTCCTTCCTATTTTCTGCTTCTTCCTACTTAACCACCTTCAATGCTCTGTTTGGACTCTCGACCCTAAAAAGCCCACTCTCTTTGATTTCCTTTTCCTCCATTTTTTCCTAGAAAACAAATTCAGAGAGAGCTGATTGGTTTATCACTTTAGAGTGTTGCAGTTGCAGAAGGTTTATATCACTCTACTGCTGAGGGATACCTTTCTTCTTCTGCATGTAATCAATCGCTATCCCCTTTTCTGGGTTTTATTCATTTTTTATATCTCAAGCAATGTTCGTAGAATTTTTGTAGAGTTGTGATTTGGGTATGATTGTGTTTGTGATTTTAATTTCACCCATTTTGTTGTTGGTAGTTTTGGTTGGGTTGATTTGATTGGGGCGATCAGGCGATGAAGAACGAAGAACAGGCGAGGTTTCTATTTGGGATTTCTCTCTCCGATCGACCAAAATGGCAACAATTCCTTATATGTTCTTCTGGGTTCTTCTTTGGCTACCTCGTCAATGGCGTCTGCGAGGTTCGCTCACTCGTTTTTGCTTGGTGTTTCTCAGATGATTTGTTTTTACTTGTTAGAGGCATTTCAATTCCCTTTACCTGGTGTTTGGTTGCTGAGAAAATCGAAGGGTTTCTCAGAAATTGTAGTTATGTGTTCATGGGCACTGAAATGGAACAGTCTAATTGGTAGTTTTCGTTCCATTGGGTCTACATGCTATCATTGGAATTTTACACTATAGTGAATTATTTAACTCTAATTATTAGGATTCCACTCACTTCCTTGGCAACCAAACAGAGGGTTATGTGTGTTTCTGTGGTGCTCTATCAGATTTCAATATGTTTTTTAGCAGTAATGTCTTGAATCAGTTCATATTTTTTTGGTCAAGTTTAGCTGATGAGTCTTCAGAAATTATAGATAGTCGGCGCATTTTGATTTTTTATTATTCTAAAAGAAGAATTAGCTTCTAACTGATGAGAGATACTCTTATGCCTTAATGCAGGAATATGTGTATAATCGACTCCAATTCAGGTTCAACTCTTTCACCCGTCTTCTAATTACAGATCTTTATGTTCCGTTTTTAACGATTTACTGTGAATTTTTCAGCTATGGTTGGTATTTCACCTTTGTGCAAGGTTTTGTGTACTTGGTACTCATATACCTCCAGGGTTTTACCACCAAGCAGATGGTGAATCCATGGAGGACATATGTCAAATTATCTGCAGTTCTGATGGGTTCTCATGGATTAACCAAAGGGTCATTGGCTTTTCTCAACTACCCTGCTCAGATCATGTTTAAATCTACCAAGGTAAATCATGATGATGACAATTTTTCTTTCAACCCTTAGCTTGTTAGTTGACTTGCTTCTCGTTCATGCATTTTGAAAAATTCAAAACTGAACATTGCAAAAAAACCAAGTGAACTACTATGAACTGTACACATCATGATAAGCGGATTTCTGTCAATTTTTGTAGGTATTGCCTGTCATGGTCATGGGTGCATTCATTCCTGGCTTGAGAAGAAAATACCCAGTTCATGAATACATCTCTGCACTGCTTCTGGTAATCGGTTTGATCCTTTTTACCTTAGCAGATGCCAACACCTCACCGAATTTCAGTATGGCCGGTGTTATTATGATATGTGGTGCGCTAATCATGGATTCATTTTTGGGTAATTTGCAAGAAGCAATCTTCACAATGAACCCCGAGACCACACAGGTGATTTATACGTTACCTTCCTGTAATAGATTCATGATAAAGGTTCTTTTTGCCTCGAGAAATTAATTAATATTCTTCTGACAGATGGAGATGTTGTTCTGCTCAACTGTAGTGGGGTTGCCCTTCTTAATTCCTCCTATGATTCTTACTGGAGAGTTGTTTAAGGCCTGGAATTCTTGTTCTCAGGTAAATAAGTATGCTCTATTTTAAGATATATGTTCTGCATTACATATATTATTTATAGAAGTCTGTGCAACATGACTTCAACTCCAATGATATTAGAATTAGGTTGCTAAGTCATTCATAACTTTCCCAAGATGGTCACTTGAAGGTATTTTCTAGGAGAAAGGAATGATCTGGTAGTTAACCGTCCTACTGCATTAAATTTATTTAATGCTGTTCACAACATGGTCAAGTCAAGTGGGGCTCTTTTGCAATTTCACGTTTCTCATTGAAATTGTAACATGCTGAATGGAAGAATATTAGCATGTTGCAATAAAATATTGTTGTCCTTAGATTAAGCACTGATATCCAACAAAGGGAGGATTGAGTTTATAGAAGTGATTATGATCTTGATTGGGAGTTTATAGAAGTGATTATGATCTCTGGCTTCTGCTCGATTCTTATTGTTCTATTTCACAATCATCATCGTTTATGTAAATTAATGGGATAATTGCAAAAAAATACCTTGAGGTATTCACTTTTTGCAACTTGTTTCCCTCCTCTTTGGTAGTTGCAAAAAAGTGCCCTGAACTTGTCTTTTTGTTGTAATTTGTATAAATTTGTTCCAAATTGATGAGTTTACCCTTGGTTTTCTAAAATAATAATAATTAATGAACAAAAATCCAAACTTTCAAATCCCTTAAATTTGTTCTCTTTGTACGGTACAAAGAGGAAGAAAATTAAGGGATATAAAATTTTGGATTTTTTGTTTTTGTTTTTTACGGGTTGTTTTTAAAATCTAAATTATAAGGGCAAAATCATCATTTTTATACAAATTTCAGCAAAAAGACAAGTTCAAGGTACTTTTTTGCAGTTATCAAAGTAAAGGGCTACAAGTTGCAGAAAATGAATACCTCAGTTTTTTTTTGCAATCACCCCTAATTAATTATTTGATAGGTTCTTGGTTGCTTCAAAATTGAAAATACCTTATTTTTACCGTTTCAAATTCAAGCCTCTGATCTTCACACCATACTCAATTTATATGATTCTGACATTGCATGTTAACGTGTTGTTGTAGCATCCTTATGTGTATGGGGTGTTGATATTTGAAGCCATGGCTACTTTCATCGGCCAAGTATCAGTTTTGTCACTCATTGCGATTTTTGGAGCTGCCACCACTGCCATGGTAAACACCCTTTTAGCTCTTCTTTGAGAAATTGCCTACTGCGTATTTTAGGCTTCTACTTAATATTGATGAGGTTATTTTCACATAACTACCTTTATGAATTGCCCACAAATACATGACTACCTTATGAATTTCCACGAGTCACCATTATACAAAACAGATGGAAACCATCAATTTTTTTCATGACTTACACGAGAATTTAACATTTTAATGTCCCCCAATCTAGTCATTATCATCCTTCAATTTTTCAATTTTGATTATGATTCCGTAGAAGCTTTCGAGAACATAATCAAATTGAAACCAACAAAGTAAAACATGAGAGTGAGTAGTTGAAGGATATTTTAAAGTGTAATCTCACTTGTTAGTCATGCAACGAAAAAACAAATTTTTTGATTGTTTCCGTCCATTCTATACGATATTGACACCTGAAAATTCATACAGGTAGGTAGGCATGTGTTTATGGATAATTCATAAAAGTAGCTATATGTCATTTACCCTTTAATTATATAACCATTAGTGCTGAGTTTGAATACCAGAACAAAAGAGAAACACAAAACTAATAATTAAAATTTAAATACACCCTTGTGATGCTAATTACATTGCTTTGTTTTGTTATGATCAATCTTCAATGAAGATCACAACAGCTAGAAAGGCAGTGACATTGTTGCTCTCCTACCTGTTATTTACAAAGCCGTTGACAGAGCAACATGGTAGTGGACTTCTGCTCATAGCCATGGGAATCATACTGAAGATGGTTCCAGACACTAAACCTCCCCCCAAGGCTCGTATCTCCAATTTCAGTGAAATGAAGATGTCCAGAGTTGAAAGTCAAGAGGTAGAAGAGAACAGACCATTGGTGTGAAGAATTCATGTTGCTGTGGCTTTTTGACTTTGTTCTTTATTTTTTCTTCTTCGATTTGTTTTGGTTTTCTTTTAGGATAAAGAGGGAAAAGCTCTGATGTACTCTTATTTTTTCTGAGATACTAATTTCTTTTTGTAACAAAACCTGAGCTGCACATATTATTTTTTTTCATTTATAAATTTATAATATTTTACCGGGATTGGTTGGAATGGATCGGAGTTCAAATTTGGGGACAGAGATAAAAGGATGATAGCAAAAAAATATTATGAGGTATTTGGTTGTAATTATTTTCTTCCATGACCCGTCTCTTCTGTATTTTGTGACGATTTTATCCTTGAAATTCTATATTTAAAAAAAAACAGAATTTTCACATCTATTAATTTCATCTTTCGTTTTTATGAACGTATAAAGATGAAGAATTAATGGGTTAATTTTCAAAAACTATCATAATTGCCCACAAACGAAAAACTATCTAAAATTTTGTCCACGTTTTTAGGTTACACTAAAATTTTGTCCACCGACTTACATTAGAAAAACATAATAGGGTGAAAAATGTTCAGAATGAATGGTCTGTGCTGTTCTTCGCAAATTCAATAGAATTGTGGGCAATACATAATGCATTCGAAAGTTATGTGGGCAATTCATATTTCATAATACACTCTATAATTGTGTTGGCAATACCTTAGGATAGTTTAATACAATCAACCCGTTACGTTTTTCTAATAGAAGTCCGTGGACAAATTTTTTGTATAACTTCTTAAAAACGTAGACAAAACGTTAGGTAGTTTTTGTTTGTGGACAATACGTCGTTTTTGACAATTAACCCAAAATTAATTGAGCTGAATATACTAGATTTTGTGCTGTAACATATTACTTTTGAAGGATAAAACCGTTATTTTAAACTAATTTATACAAAATGTATAACAAAAATGAATTCAATATATTTCTGCAAGTTCAGGACTACAACTCGAGCCCGTTTGCCATTATGGCCCACAATGATACCCTCGGAAAGCCCACTTATATTGGTGGGCCCATAAGTGGCATGTGGGCCTTCCCACTGAGCGTTGGCCTTTGGCAAAGCCGTAATAATTCACAAGTCCCACCATCCAAATTGATCGTTTGTTTGTTCCCATGATAATTTGAAAATTCTGCTGTTTTTTTTTCCTTTCCATTTTAACCCGTGCGAAAAAGCAAAGCAATTTCATGTGTTTTGTTTGTTTCTGAAGAACCCTATTTGGTCTTATACCCAATTTCTGCTCCTTGTAGCTTTTTGAGTTGTATCGTGATGAGAGGAGCGAAACGTTTCGCCGCATCGGAATCGAATCAGGAATCGAACGACTCGGCTGTGAGTTCTCCGTCTTTTAAATCCGTAAAACCCTAATTTGTGTTGCTGTTCAATCGGAATCTATTTGCGTTTGCGTTTGCTTTTCTCAATTGAGCTGGTGTTTGGTTACTGGGAAAATTAGGAGTCTGCTTAGAAAGTAGATTTTTGAAGTGCTTGGTACATAGTTTGGGGTCTGGGTTTTGCTGCTTGGCATAGTTAAAAGTTTCAATTTTTCTTATAATTTTGTTTTTTAAAGGGAAGCAAAGTTTGAGCTCGGTATGCTCAGAAAATTGGGACACATCAGATGATTTTGAAGTTCTTGGCCTGTAATGTGCATCCTGCATGCTATGGTTGTTCCTGTTGATTTGATTTAATCTTATATATGATGTCTTGAAGCACGTTACATTAGTTTTAATGTCTTGAAGTGTATTACATGGTCATGATTAGGCTAAATTTGTACTTGAACCTTCAAAGTTTTGTTTAATGTTGCGGACTGTTACTGGATAAAAAGATATCCCGTCCTCTTATAGACTGTAGGCTGCGAAACTGGAAGCTAATTTCCAATGGATTTAACGAAATGACTTACCCCTTGCAATTTAATCGTAGTTCTGTCTGTATAAATGGTAATGTTTTTATGACTTTTTCAACAGAAGGAAATATGACTTGAATCTCTTGGCGGAGGAAATCTTTGTCCTGGAAAAGTTGTTGCAACTCTAAAATATAATTTTTTTTGTTAGTGTGAGCACGGTTTCCATTGAGAATGAAACAGAATAAAAAGGACTGCATGCCTGATAATTTTGCTTTGCCGTATTTTTTTTACATTGATGTTCATTTAGTTGGGTCATCCAGCATTTTTTTTGGATGCAATTCATGCTTAAAACATCACGAATAATGCAGCTTCGGAATAAAAGGATCATGGCAGGATCCCCTTTTGATACTCATAGGGCAGAACCATCACAGCAGCCGTTGATGGCAACACCAAAGTTGGATGTGGGTCGTGCTGAATCATCACGGCAGCATGTGAGAGCTCTCAACAACCAATTTGCAAGGTACATTTCTATCTATGTAACCTTTCATTCTGCATTTTCTCCTTTCTTTTCTGTATTCCGTTATCTATTACAACTACACTGATTATCATTTTTCCACCACTGTATCTGTCTTATTAGCTGAACTTGTTGACACGATCCCTATTTTATTATTTATTGTGTGTATTTGTATGCTCAGTTGGGTGCAAACACAACTGAAGTATCACCCTGATGAACTTTGGGAAGATGGTGTCAGGGATTATCTAACTCATGCTTCAGATATCATGGTACAAAGCTCAGAACTTTTTATCCTGTTATGAACTTCAAATTTATGCTAAAGCTCTCTTTGTGAATGCTGTCTCTGGCACTTTTACAATCTGGGTAAATCTTCATGTATACATCATTGCCACACATAGCTATTGCTATTTGTCTTTTGAGTCTGTTCATATGTTGTGAAAAGTTCATTACTTCTACTAGTTTGAACATTAGATGCACTTTTTGTCCTATTTTGACTTACCATTGGTATAATTAATTAGAGTTTGCTTTATATCTGGCTTACCACAACTAATGAGAATGAAACAAAATCTCATCAGAACTTACTAGTGGTTCTGTTTGATAAACATTGTAAATTAACTCTGAAATTCTCTATGTATCTGTTAAAAGCATGAACTTACATTTTAAGATGTTGCAAATTATTTCTTAACTAATATCTCCAGCGGAAGATACCAATGAGTCTGTCTCATATGCTTGACTTAGAAAACAGTTATTTTGATTCTCTGTCTCGTGGTGCAGGGTAAGTTCAATGACGTGGTCCAGTGGCTCAAGGCAAATGCCTCAGATGAAAAAAAATTGTCTGATGCTGTTGAAAGAAAGACAGTGCCCGAGATGAAGAGCAATGAAACTAAAGTTATGCAAGGGAATAGTGGGTTTGCTCCAATGGGGACAACAACTGGCTTTGGAATGTCATGGGCTACGGGAGGAAGTTTCTCTTCTTTAGGCTCTAACAGTTCTGAAGTGTCTCCTGCTAAAAATAATGAGATAAAACCATTTCCCGCAAAACCCTTATTTCCTCCAGTTGGTACAACTACTAGTTCTGCAACTTCATGGAGCTTTGGATCAAGTTCGTTTGCTATGGGATCTACAGCTGGTGAAAAACCACCTGTCAGTACTTTATTTCAAGGGAAAACTGGATTTGCTCCCGCTAGTACAACTGCCAGCTTTGGAACACCGTGGAGCTCTGGAGTTTTCTCTAACAGCCAGACCCCAGCTTTATTTGGTAAATGTTATATTCTTTGCTCTAATAAATAAGTGACAAGGCTATTGTTGTCTATGTTAATATCAAAAGCTTCATTTTTTTTGTAAAATAGAAGCCGTAGTGAAGGGGCTGTGAAGGAGTTAAAATAACTGTAAAGTTGAAGTTCAAAAAGTATAGAAATAGCTTATTATTCTATTATCCTTGGTTTCTAATTTTTGTTAAATAAAGGTAGTTTTTCCCCACTCTTTGTACTAGCACTTGACAAAACCATATTTTCCCTTCCAAAATCTATTTTTTTGAACAAATTAGTTATTCACTGTTGAAATGGAAGAGAATTGATATAGTTTATCAATAGTTGAATTATTAAGTATGACAAGGGCTCCCTTAGGGAATTGACTTATACTAAAAGAGGAAACCAACTAGGAATAAGAATCACCTGAGAATCAAACTACCAAGTTTACTTGGACAATAAGTCCTCAATTTATTGGTAGTTATTCTAGCACTAAATTCCCATGATTTATTTACATTTGATTATATCATGTTTCCTTTACCTAGTATGAATGTTTCATCATAGTTCAGAACTGACGCAGTACCTTAATATTCTCTTTCTCAGGCAATCAAAGTTCTGCTACCGTAAACCGTGATGCTTCAGAGGATGTGGATGGTGGTAAGATGATCATGTTTGGGCAGGAGTCTTTTACTGTCTACTCTCTCTTTTACTTCTTATGGACCTTTTCCTTTTCTTTTGGTGCCTTTTTGTACTTTTTATCTGTGTTTTAAATGTTCTTGTTTTCAATTTTTAGAAAATGAAGAGGAGCGGCCTAGCAGCCCCTCTGTGAAGAAATCAGAAGAGAAGGGTATTGTAGTAGTCCACGAAGTCAAGTGCAAACTTTATGTAAAGGTGATTCATGATTACTTTTTATTGTAATGAGATGTCACTTTCCCTCAGATTACATACAAAAATTCCATATTTCTTTTCTTGGATATAAAAAGGAAGAAAATCCTCGTATTTTACTCAAGTATATCATCATCTCAAAAGTTAATATATGTGCATTCTCTTTTGGCATCTCCAGTCAAGTGATCCGGCAGATAAAGATGCGTGGAAAGATAGAGGTGCAGGGCAGCTTTCAATTAAATGCCAAGAAGGTGTCAGCAAGGGAACTAAAGAATCCAAACCAACAATCATTATCCGAAATGATGTATGTTCCTTATGTGCATTTAATATTTTAGCACGACTATCGAACATTGTGTGTTCTGTTCATCGGTATAGCATGATTCAACCTTCAACCAAGAGTAATAAACTATTCTATATATACAACTAATTTTTTTTTTTTGTCAGGAGAGGTCACACAATTAGGAAGTCTTAAACGTTAGGAGGAGAGCCTAAAAGTCAATTAGAATTCAGATATTTTCCCATTTGTTTAAAATATTTTAAAAAAATCACAAGACAAAAATATCAGCCTTGCTCCGCCTAGACGCCCAACCCGCCTTTCTCCTCCTAGGCACTTCACCCGCCAAGCCCTTCCCAATATGTGAAAATCGAGTCTGTGTTGTAAAAATCAGCACCTAGGTGCCGCCAAGGCCCATTTTTACAACTCTGCCTTCAACACAACACACTTGCACGGACATCCTCATTTGTTGGTGACAGTGGCATATGAAATAGCTAAGGAGTGTTTTTTTGTTCATTCATTTGTTGGTTGCTTAATTTTGGTAGAAGATGCTCATAAAATTTTCTAACAAGTGTATTTGTTCATTCATTTGTTGGTTTCTTAATTTTGGTGCAATATGCCCGTAAAAATTTCTTAACCATTTGATTGAGAATTCAGGTTTATTCTTACCAGTCTCTTAACTTTATATCTATTTTCTTTTGATGGCAGGTCGGAAGAATCTCGCTTAATGCTTTGATTTATCCAGGATTAAAAACGACCACAAATAAGAATTCCATTGTTGCAATATTCCACACTTCGGTAATGCATGTTTATTGTTAGAGTTTACATTTATGATCAAAATAACTTAAATTTCAACATTTTTGGCGTCGCGGGTATACTTTTTAACAGCTATAGACTTCAATGGATGAGCTCGCAAGTGATATGTTCTACGGTAGAAATTAGGGGATAAATTACGTTTTACTACTATGTTGAAGTGTGGCCGTTACTACCCTATGTTTTGAATTTGTTGCACTGTCGGTTAAGTTGTAAAAAATCCGTTAAAATTAGGATTTAGAGAGTATAAAATGCTGAAATCATGTCTTCCCATGCTCAGCCACCTCATGTAGAAGCATAATTTCAGCATTTCATATTCCCCAAACCTTAAAACATAATTTCCCCTAGAGATTGTGTATAGCACATAGTAGTAAAATCGCAATTTCCCCTAGAGATTAGGATAAATGATTGTGTTATAAAGTATCATTCAACGTGCCGCATATGAATGTTTCATCTAACCCACTTCCTCTCCTCTGTAGGGTGATGGAGATGATAGTACTGTAGTGGCGCGGACCTTCCTTATCAGGTTGAGAACAGTGGATGATCGAGATAAACTGGATGCTGCAATCAAAGAATGCACACCTGTATCATGAATAATGGTGGCACACCAGTTACTCGATGTATCGAGCTTCAAAAAAATGTCGAGATGACCTTTTGTTGTGATTATTATCGATTGTGAATTTTTAGGAACCGAGCCACCATCGTGGGCTCCATAAAGGAAGTGATGGGTCTCGATGAATTGTGTTAGAGAGGCTATAATACTTGTACCATCAGAGAGGAGAGCAAGTGTTTGTTTTTGTTTGGTACACAGATGATTAATTTATGTCCCTTTTCAGCTTAGATACTACTTTCATATGGATGCTATTTGTACCTTTTGCAAGGAAAGTGGATTTAGTCAACTTTTGAGACTGTTGTTGAGGATGGAAAATGCCCAATCAAACTCGAAACTTGAACTGATGGGTGGAGGCAATACTAATATGTTTATCAAGTGTTTAATTCGTTCATATTTTTTCTATGTAGAACTTATACTTCAGCATATAAAATTACGTCTCTGAGAATTTTATGATCAACGTCTCAGCTTGTATTCCTTGTCGTCCATACATTTTATATGTAGAACTTATACTTCAGCATATAAAATTACGACTTTGAGAATTTTATGATCAACGTCTCAGCTTGTGAGAGATTATGTATGTTCCTTCTCCTAAGAAAATAAAAAAAAATTACAAATCTAATTGATAAAGATTTCGATTAATCTTACGAGGATAAATCTATCAGATTAACGCCTAACATCTTTTACGGCCTTAATCGTGATTCAAACATGCGTGCTTGGGAGCAATTCATTGCCCTTTGTTCTGGTTTTGTTCGTACAGTTTCGTTATTGATTGGAATATGGAGCACATGGCCATTGACATGACTATTCCCATTTCCTTGTTTGGATATACATATGCATGATAAACATGTGTCAACTTGAATTTATCTCTACAAGCCATCGGGTTACTAGATTTATCAAGCTGTTTATGAAAGCAAAACTCAGCTTGTGCGTGTGGACGTAAACTGCATCCATACAAAATATTTAACATGCTTAAAAAACCATGATTTGGTATGAATTGTGTTGTAGAAGTCCAGTCCCATAGATACTAGGCCTTGACTTAATCACCTCCACATCTTAAGAGTCACACTTGGTTGTATTATTTTAATTTTTTTAAATCACAAATAATGAGAGAAAGAAAGTGTTGATTTGAAATGATTTATCGGTTGTTACTACATATTTTTGTTTAGTTACCGTTCATAGACAGTTACTATCTCATGAAAAAAGACAATAGTATCTTCTTCTTTTTTATATCAGCAAAGCAGTATTATAAATCTTTCCCTTCTCAGAGTTTGTAAAGGGAGGACAAAAAGAGTTCTGGCTACAGAAACCCAACAGTACAAACAAGAGCACTGGCATTCAACGCACAACCTCCAACCAGAAACCGTACCGAGACACACCTCATCCAAACCAATACAAAGGACCGAAACAAGCCAAGACCTTAAAACCCGAATTTACAACCAATAGACACAAAACCAAAGAACATAAAAGAAGATCTAAAACCCTGCAATTACAACCATGACGCTCATAACCTAAGGTCTTAAAAACAATCCCCTCCAGAATTCCCCTACAACTCCCCCAAAAAGGGTCTCTTGAAAAAAACCCTTTGATACCAAAGACGGGACTAGACATCCCAACGCTGAAAAGGTAATGAAACCCCCTCTTTAGAACTGGCCCGGAGCAACAGAATTGAAGATGAAAGAAAGATTTATCCTTCAACTTTTGATTTTTCTTATAAAATTATATGTGTATTTAATAGTTTGTTATTGTTTAATTTTGTTAATTGCATTAAATGTAAAAAAGTTAACTTCTAATTAAGTCATGTGTAAATATGGTTGTAAACAAATTGAGTCTTAAAAAATTGGTTAGAATTTTATAGGTTAGATATTCGAGATCTTTATTATCAATCTCAAGCCGAATTCAAGTCTAAGATTGTAGTTATTTTAAAAACAAATTTCACTCAAGTTGAATATTTTATATCTCGCGAACCGTCTTGTTTACTATTAAATTAAATATATAACTAACTCAATAAAACCAAAATAATTTTTCGAGTCGATTGAAATCTCGACGTTACTATAAATGTGCAGAAAATACTTTTTTACTATGAATATCAGTAATATTCGACTGAGAAATCGAATGAGAGGCCAATGTCATAGAATTATTAGTATGATTGTGTAAATTAAGATGTACATTTTATTGCGTTGACGTCAAAATATAAAGTCTCGACGTCACGGTTTGTGATTTTTCTGTACACTAGAACCTCCGCTCACCAATGAGTTGTTGATGAGTCGACTACAACCCTTTTCATCGTGGTCGTGCTGTTCACCTGCGCCGCCTCCATCCAGGGTAACATGATTCTTGAAGTGGAAAGATTATAAGTCGTCAACTTATATATATATGTATTTTTTCTCATTTATTTTAGTTAATAACCTAACATGATAAATACATGCTACAAAATAAATCTGACGAATGATTAGATTAAACTTTTGAAGTTGACTGTGGTTATATCTTCCTAATTATACTTAGTGATTTTACAAAAATACCCCCATAATTAGACAAAAATCACGATAATTAACCAGAAAACATGCAACCAACCCATCATCACCATCAACAGACAATCAGTGTATGTGGATTTAAAGATCCGCTTTTCCCTGTGAATCAAACACACACAAGGTCACAATCCACAGCTTCTCCTCTCTCTTCCTCTTCGTTTCGCTTCCATTTCCTCCTTCTTTGATTTAGGTTTTGTGATCGATTAGCTACCATAACCAGTTCCAGACGAAACCACGTACATTTCTTCGTCACAGTTACGCTGTACGGACCCTCTCACTCTTCTCCTTTCGCTTTTTTGTGTGAATCGATCACATGCTTCGGTTTCCGAAATGCGTCACCTGAGAGCTCTCGGAAGGGTCTGGCTCACGCTTGTTCGTTGCTCGTCTTCTGAGCAGCTATATATTGCTTCTCACTGCGTGTCTATTTCCGGATCAGCTGCTTAGAATCGGAACAGAGGTTTTGAAATTCGCCTCAGGTAATGCGATTTCCTCTTTCTCTCTTTTCTCCGTTACTGTGATTTTTTCTGTTTGGCTAGTCGGAAAATCGCGAGAAAGCGGATTCGCGGTGGAAATTGAATCCCCTCGGTTGAAATTGTTTGGCTCGTCTTCTTATAGATTCAATTTTGCTTTCTCTGGAAATTTTTCTGGCAACCGATTGGAAGGGGAATGTCGAAAGTTGTGTGAAATCGGTGTTTATTTGATCTGAACGGTAGTATTTGCTACGATTGATTTGATGTTTTAGGTTTATTATATCATTTCCTGAATCGCTCGTTGGCTAGAATTTTGTCTAGTGAAGGTAGATTTTGTGGTATTATGAATATTTGGAGCTTCAGTGTTGGAATTAGTTGATGATAGAGGTATAGAACATTGATGATGGTTTATATAGACAGAGCCATGTATTGGACAAGTATGGCAAAATGCTTGCATCACAAGAAATAGATTGAGAAGTTTGATAACCTGAAAGTTAATTGCAAACAGTGTTTTTTCATAATTTGGCACTGAGTGAGTCCAAATAAACTAGTTTGGAAGAGTAGTGCATGTGTTTTCTGTGTAATGTTCTTATTCATCTAAGCTATATATAATGTATGGTAATTGAACTCACCTGGTTAAGTGTTAAGACTTGATTATATCATGAATGTTCTAATGAAGCAAGATTTTCCAGTAAGGGTTATTGAATTTCTTTTGATTTGTTGCAGTGAAAGATGGTTGCGTTTGGTAAAAAGTTGAAAGAAAGACAGCTCCTAGAATGGCAAGGGTAAGTCTGATTTACTATGTATATAAAATAGCATTAGATGCATTTTACCAGCCTATAAGCAAATTTCATCCAGAAATGAAGTTAGAACACTATGTTTCAATGGGAATTGTATGGTTCAATCATTTACGTTTTGTGTTGAGTTTATCTTTTTCTATAATAGTTTAGATTGTAGTGCATTTTCTTTCTGTTCTTAGGCTGATATGCAACTTAATTGGCATGCTGGTTATTCGATTTCTGGCAGATATTACATCAACTATAAATTAATGAAGAAGAAAGTAAAACAATATGCTCAACAGATTGAAGTTGGAGTACTCGATCGTCCACATGTGCTGAAGGACTTCTCAAGAATGCTTGACACCCAGGTATGTTAGAATTTATATATCTAACTATATGCCTCTTCAAATGTACTGATTTTTTTTTTCATAGATTCACATTGCAAATTGCAATACCATGTAGTACTACTTGATCAAGAATTAGATAGTTAATTATTCTGTCTTTTGTCTTAAATAATATATTAGAACATCTATAAGCTACCTTGTCATCGAATTTCAGATTGAGAAGATTGTTCTTTTTCTGTTGGAACAACAAGGGGCACTTGCAACCAGGCTATCCAAGCTTAACGAGCAACATGAAATTCTTCAGCAAGAACCTGAATTATCCGAAATGTCTAAACTACGGGAAGCTTATAGGGATGTGGGACGAGATCTTTTGAAACTTCTCTTTTTTGTGGAAGTGAATGCTGTTGGTCTGCGTAAGATACTGAAGAAGTTTGATAAGCGCTTCGGCTATAGATTCACTGATTACTATGTCAGAACTCGTGCCAATCATCCTTACTCTCAACTGCAGCAAGTTTGCAAGCACGTGGTAAAAGACAGAAACAATTACTTAAACTTTCAAAAAATTGCAGATCGCTCTTATTTGCCAAATGACAAAAATGCCCTTGATGCTAATCTCGAAAAATATCATTTCTTTGTCTTTCAGTAGTTTTATCTTTTAAGGAGTCATTTTACATCTACTCAACCGTTTTCTGCATCTATGTATTTCTTGGTATTTTTTAGGATTTGGATCTACGACATTTTGTCATTTTTTTCAAAGTTATTACATTAAATGCCAATGATGTTCTAAAGCTGAGGATAGTTATGTGCAAAACACGAATAGTACGCAATAGCTATTTGCAATTAACCCTTTGATAAATGCTTGGATGTTTTATAATCTTTCACTTTATTTTCATGCATCACTAACTTTGGAACTTGCAGGGTATAGGGGCTGTTGCAGGAGCTATATCTCGAAATATTGGAGACCTTGAGCTCCGTCAAGGAAGCTACTTATCCATTTATGATCAACCAGCTCTTCCTTTACAAGATCCTGTTATTGATGCTATACAAGCAGCTGTAGATAGATTAACACACTCCACAAGCTTCCTCAACTTCTTAGCAAAACATGCACTGATCATACAGGACGAATTACCTACTCCTGTTGAAGAACACAAAAGCGATGAAAGCTATAGTTTCATGTCACTTCTCTTGAACTTGGCCAACACATTTCTTTATATGGTCAATACATATATTATTGTCCCAACAGCAGATGACTACTCAATGAGCCTTGGAGCTGCAGCTACGGTCTGTGGTGTTGTTATTGGATCAATGGCTGTTGCTCAGGTGTTTTCTTCGGTTTATTTTAGTGCATGGTCTAATAGTTCATACTACAGGCCTCTTGTATTCAGCAGTATCGTTCTTTTTGTGGGAAACCTCTTGTATGCATTGGCTTATGATTTTAAGTCCATTACAGTTCTTCTGCTCGGCCGTTTATTCTGTGGGTAAGTCATATCCTCTTACTTTTTTTCTCTCTTTAAGCAAAACTTATGATATCTGACTATTACATAGTTGTGCATATCTCAGTTTAGTTTCTAGCTTGAGATGGTTTGATTAGAGGATTGCACATAATTATCTTAAGGAATTGTTCACAAACACATGACTCCATAGTAAATATCAACACAGACATGACCTCATAGTAGATTTTTCCGTACACATGGCTATCCAATGATTTTTATGCATTACTATCGTATAAAATAGATGGAAACCATACAAAAAATGTCACATGACTTGCCCGTGACTGTAAATTTCAAAATATCCCAAACTACTCACTCTCACCCTTTATTACTCTTCCGATTTCAATTTGATTTCATTCCCAAAATCGTCCACAGAATCGTATTGATATCGGAAGATTAAAAGACGTGAATGAGTAGTTTTAGGATATTATAAAATTTTAAACTCTCATGTAAGCCACGTGCCGGAAAAGTAATTTTTTTGATGGTTTCTGCATTTTTCTTTTAAGTTGGTGGCACGTGGAAATTAATAAGGGTAGTCAAATGTTTGTGGATAATTCATAAAGGTAGTTATGTGCAATCAACCCTTTGAGTAATGAGGTACTTATGGCAGTTTGATTTGGTGATGCTTAACAAGAAGCACGTTTCAAGCAGAATGCAACTAAGTATTGCATAAAAATGCTGAGATGGGATGTTAAATCTACATGTAATGTAACAAAAATTCTGTTGGTGGTTTCATATATATAATGCTAGGATTTAAGAAGATCGGGAGCTCATTTCTTATGTTATTATTTTGATCTCTCTGATTTCAAATATAGTTGTAGATAAATACCCCAAGAGAAAAGTGATATCAATTTCTGAATGTAGGCTGTAATAATATGTGATGAATTTAAACTTTTAAACTGCAGATTTGGCTCTGCTAGAGCTGTTAACAGGCGATATATAAGTGACTGTGTGCCACTAAAAATCCGTATGCAAGCCTCAGCTGGATTTGTTAGTGCCAGTGCTTTAGGAATGGCTTGTGGTCCTGGTCTTGCAGGCTTGCTTCAAAAACGGTTTAAGATTTACAACTTTACATTCAATGAAGCCACTTTGCCTGGTTGGGTTATGGCTGTGGGATGGCTTCTTTACTTGGTATGGTTATGCATTTCATTTAAAGAACCTCTTCGTGATGTTGAAGAAACTCAAATGCCAGAGAACTCTGCTGCTGGTATGTTAAATAAATCTCTCTTCGTCGATATCACAAAAATGATTGTGAAATGGCTCTTAGTATATGTTGAATGCTTTCAGGCAGAAAGTCAGCAGAACATGATGCTCTTGAGAAAGGTCTTAAACAACAATTGCTCATAACTTCAGAAGAAAAGCAACTAGCTGAAGATGGTGAAGAACCTAATGAAGATTTAGAGAAATCTCACAGAGCCGTCACTTCAATGGGATCAGCGTATAGATTACTCACACCTTCCATAAAGGTACTCAACTGTCGATTTTTACTTCATTTAATATAGGGATAATTGCAACAAAAAAAAGGTTGTGTATGTGTTATTCACTTTATGAAAATCATACTCTTCTTTGATAATGGTAAAAAAAAGTGTCTTCAACTTGTATTTTTGTTGCACTTTGTATCAATTTGTTTTAGAATGACGATTTTGTCCTTGAAATTTCAAATTAAATAATAAGTAAGAAAATCCGGAATTTTCACCTACTTTAATTCTCTTCCTCTTTGTGGGTTCAAAAGAGCGGGGAAAGGGGAGATGAAAATTCTAGATTTTTTATTTTTTAAAATTTCAAGGTAAATTTGTCATTTTGAAACAAATTGATGCAAAAATACAAGTTGAACGAACATTTTTCCTATTATTAAAGAAGAAGACTATAATCTACAAAAAGTGATAGCACATGCCTATGTGTGTAGTAACAGTGTAGAAGATCAGCTTTGTAAAAAACATGTACTTAGCAAAGAATACTGAGACGAGGTTCTCAGACTCAGCTTAAATACTTACAACTCAACCATTATTTTCTAGGTCTGAGTAGCAAATTAATCTCTAGAACTTCAGCTTAAACACTTGAAACATAAACCATTATACGAAATTATCAGGTTCAATTGTTGATATACTTCATGCTCAAGTATGCAATGGAGATTTTGCTCTCAGAATCTAGCGTCGTTACAACGTACTACTTTAGTTGGTCCACAAGCACAGTGGCTGTGTTTCTCGCATGCCTTGGCTTTACAGTTCTCCCCGTAAACGCTCTTGTTGGAAGCTACATTAGCAACATGTTCGAAGACAGGTACGTTTTTCAAAAACAACGATGTTGATCGACGATCTAAGTTTCTAGCTATAATCTGCTGATAAATAAACGGCTCTGATTACAGGCAAATATTACTGGCATCAGAGTTTATGGTTTTGATAGGCATAGTTTTCAGCTTCAATGTAATAGTTCCATACTCAGCGCCACAATATGTCTGCTCTGGGCTCATCATGTTTGTGTCAGCTGAAGTACTTGAAGGTAACGAATACACTTAGCTTGGGCACAGTCCTCAAAGGAATCTTATTAACTTTAAAGATAATTTCATATTGCTATCTCGAACTATAGTCATTTTGGTTGGCCTGATGGTCAAAGAGCTCTCTCACCTCTTTAAATCAGAGATTCGAACTCTAATGGATACATCTGCTTGGGAGCAGTGTGGATGTATATTAACTATTAAGTTAGGAGTTAGACTATGTTAGAATAGGATTTCTCCGCTTTCAGCTCCCCAAATTTCACTTTTTGCTCTCACATTGTTAATGCACAGTTAATTTTGAAAGTGAAAAAGTCTGAAATTTCATTCACTGCAATTATGAGTGACAAGAATTCGAAAACCTGATGAATAGTCAAGGGTATTTTAGACTTTTCACTTTTAAAAATTAAAGGCGCGCGGACCATATTGAAGGCCGTGCGGGAAAAATTGAGTGATTAAAATTTTGATGAATAGTGAAGAGCATTTTAGACTTTTTACTTTAAAAGTAACGGCATGCTGACCATATAGAGCACCATGCGTGAAAAAATTAAGTGATCATTATTTGAAATTTTGATGAAAGGTGAAGAGCATTTTAGATTTTTTACTTTTAAAATTAACGGTGCATTGATTTTACATAACACCCTGAAAAAATATAAAAGTTAAGAGAACGGTAAATAGCGTTTTGAAGTTCGAGAAAGTTATGTGAATAGTTCGTGCTAGTCATCTATATTATCCCATAACTTTATGAATATCGATTGAGTATTCTTTACGAGTTTGTTGATGTACAATGTAGGTGTGAACTTGTCTCTCCTGTCGCGGGTTATGTCGACCAGGTTGTCCCGTGGGACGTACAATGGAGGTCTGCTATCTACAGAAGCCGGGACACTGGCCCGAGTGATTGCGGATGGAACCATAACCCTGGCCGGGTACTTGGACGATAGCATGCTCTTGAACGCAACTCTAATTCCTTCTCTAGTCATCTGCTTAACCTCCATCGCAGCCACTCTTTGCACCTACAATACCTTCTTTTGATTGTTCCCTTGTATCTATCTCATCACCATTTTGTTACCTCTTCCCATTCATTGCTCGTCTTCATTGATTCCTTGTTCAGATCGATCATAATAAACGTTGAATTTCTCTCGATGAAGTTGTAGTGGATGCAAAGAGTATGAATGCAAGATTGAAATAAATGAACACAAACTTACGTGTTACGGTCACCAATAGAGATTATAAGTAGTATTGAAGTATGTGTCACACGTTAAAAGTGTATGAACGAATTTCAGCTCCATAGTACAAAATTGATTCTAATTTTGTTCTTAAATCTTATTTGGTAGATGATTTAGAATTGTTAGAATTATATCAGTAAGATAGAATTAGGTTAGAATTACATCAATAAGTTAGAATTGATTTAAAATAGTTGTTTGGTAAAAATTAGGTCATAATATGTCAAGTTTAGGTTAAACTTGATTTTAGTTTTGATTTGGTAACTATAATCGAGTTTTAAGGATTCTTATTATTAACTATTTTGAATATACGGTTTATTTTATGTTTTTGTCATTTGATTCACTTTAAGCAATTGGAGAGTTGACGGAATCTTGACGGAATGGATTTTGGATTCTCCAACATTTAATTAGGATTGTTGGGAAGAGAGTGCTAGTCGAAGTGGGAAGAGAGTATCATGTCAGAACTTGGTGGAACCACTGATACCATACTTCCTGTAGGACGGTGTTGCTGGCCAACCCTCACTGGACCTTGAACTCCTCATTGATCGAGGCAAAGGTGCTTATAGCCCCCTACTACGGATCGAGACATCTCCTCGGAGCATGTAGAGCCCTCTGACTCCAAGTCCTGGTCCTCCCTCACTAGGAATGTTCATTATCCTACTCCCACCGACCAACCTTTCTGGTATCCGGCCCACAACTATTTAGGCCCATCGGACCTTTACCCTTGCCAACTCCTTATAGGCCAAACGGATCAGGTCCATGGCAGCTCCCCTTGGGTTTTCTCAACGAGCACAAACCCTACGGGGATAAGGCACGATTTTGCTTTATCAACTAGACGTCAACCCGATCCAGCCTCCACGATCGGATGTATCCCCGCTGGAAAACATTCCTTACCACCGCCGTCCTGGTCCAGCTGTGTTTCAGGGATTCCAGTCCCACCACCTCCCATAATGTGGCCACCCGTCTAAAAAGACTAGAACTGGTGGGAAAGACGAAGGGACCCGAGAGGTGGAGGCTGAGAGGGAAGGAGGGGGGAAAAGTCGTTGTGCTTGCAGCGGTCAAAGACCTGATTGACCAGGAACAATTCTTCGACCAAATGAAATTGACATACGACCACGGTAATACGGAAAGTGTGATACTTCGTTTATGAATTGATCATTCCACCCCTCCCAAGTCCCAAATACGCCTTGGAAATGAACACCAAAGTCATAAAACTTGATAGGAGGCACACACCGCTGGCATGCAACCATGTCAACTAAAGAAGAGATTCGAGAAATAAATCGGTATTCGCTTGTCCGACTCCCCATTTGTCTCGACTGAACTGTTATGGATAACTCTCTTGGATTAGGTTCGGTTGGTGCAGACTGTGTTCAGGATGTTAGTGCTCAATAGATGGTACCTAATGAACTGGTCGGGGATCAATCGAGTGGTCCCTGGAAGGAGGTTCATCTTAAACCTTTGAACAAGGGTCGTCATTCAAAGCAGTCTTCTCGAACTTCGAATCGTCAAAATCAGCCTCCCAAGTTCTTAGGGGATTACTATACCGCTCATATCAAACCAGTCTATTCTAAGAGTCGAGAGAGATTTGTAAGTCATGTGGATATTGAGAAGCGGATCTTACAATCTCAGGCTGCTCACAATAGCTACCGCTCAAGCTATTTACAAACTCAAACTACTTAACTAACCCATGCAGCTAAAGCTTTTAATGATCCGACCTTAACTTCGGAAGGTGAAGAGTGGGCCACTGATAGGTGATTCTGTGATCATTTTGCTTTTGTTTCGAGTTTTGTTCCCGCAGCTCCTTTTGAGAGCTCCTTTGTAAATTTGCCTTAAGTTAGATCCTGCGTGGATCTAACTTTTTCCTTAATAAAAATTTTCGAACTTATCCATAAAAAATGAGTACTCACGGGTCGGACCAAACGATGAAATTGCATAATTCCAAATGCTCAGGGGATGGTACTGCCTATCATTAAGGGCTTTAAATTTGGAAAGCAAGGTGGTACTTGTGGGCGTGGGCTCATTCCGAATTCAAAGCATCGGCTTCACTCATCGGCGTATATATCTTCTCCGTCACACATTTTGTGCATTTTCTTGTACATATCAAACCCTTTTAAAACAATTCCAAAAACTCCATATTAATTGCACATAGATTCATCACTTAACTTCGCTTCCTTCGCCAACAAAATCAGCTACCTCAATCTTTATACCTCTCTTTTCATACCCTCCCTTATATATATACACATCACTGGCTCCATATCCTTCAAATTATATATCCACATACTCAAGCCTCTCCTCCGCTTCCTCCTCCTCACCCGTTTTCGTTGCTACAAAATCGATGGGATCGGGATTTCTTCTCTTGCTCTCCTTCTTCTTTCTCGCCATTTCCCCTTCACTCTCACAAAACGGTACAGATCTCTAATCATTTTTTGTTTACAAACTCGTATCGGGGGTTACTTTATATAAAAAAAATCAAAAATACCCCCATAAAAATGCATGCACATGGCTTTAAAGTTACACAACGCATCTAAACAACAACGTAGTCTTTTTAGTCAAGTGAATATCACGTGACTCATTTCCGTTAAAGAGGACTAATTAATAGATAAGAATTTGCAAAAAAAAAAAAACATTATGTATCAACTGATTCATCCAGTTCTGTCCTTTGCAGATCCGAACTACACTTTCGTACACAATGCCACGTCGGCTCCGGAAACCTCGCACTACGACTACATCATCGTTGGCGGCGGAACTTCCGGCTGCCCTTTAGCCGCCACCCTCTCCCAAAACTACACCGTTTTGCTCCTCGAGCGCGGCGGCTCTCCCTACAACAACCCCAACATCACCGACCTAGCCAACTTCGGCGCCCCACTCGCCGACGACTCGCCGTCGTCCCCGTCGCAGCGCTTCGTCTCCGAGGACGGCGTGATCAACGCGCGGGCGCGCGTGCTCGGAGGCGGGAGCTGCCTCAACGCAGGCTTCTACACGCGCGCCTCCCCGCGGTACGCCGCACGCGCCGGGTGGGACGGGAAGCTGGTGAACGAGTCGTACGAGTGGGTGGAGAGAGTGGTGGCGTTCGAGCCGCCGATGCGGCAGTGGCAGACGGCCGTCAGGGACGGCCTCATGGAGGTCGGTGTGGTGCCGTACAACGGGTTCACGTACGATCACGTGTACGGTACCAAAGTCGGTGGAACGATATTTGACGAAGATGGACATCGACACACCGCCGCTGATTTGTTGCAGTACGCCAATCCCGAGGGCATTACCGTCCTTTTACATGCCGTCACCGAAAGAATACTCTTTACCAACAGTAAGCACATTTTTTTATAAATATTTTTTGTATTTATAAATTCGTAATATAAAAAAATATAGTTATATAAAATAATCTAATTGCTTTTGTTTTGCATTTTAAAATATTCGTAAAACAAATAAATCCTCAGTAGTTTATGCAAGGTTGTAAAAATTCCCGTATGGAGACGTCTAAGCCCCTCCTAGGCGCTGAAATGGGCTCTGTCGAGTCGATTTATTCTCGTAGGGCGTCCAGGCCGTTTGGAAAGAATATGACCGATTCGGCCGATTAATCACCGCCTAACCGATTAATTGGCCAGGTCGGTTATATGTGGGGTCGGATTCGTAATTAAAAGAAAACAGTTTCTAATCTTCTACAAACTAAATGAGAGTATAAAATTATGCTAGTGATACTTTTAATTTAGTATAATGTTTGTGTTTTTTTAATATATTTAATGTTTGATATTATTAATATATTTTTATATTTTTTTACATAGTGTAATATATAATTTTATATTATATATAATAAAATAATAATCCGATTAATCCCTGTCTAGCGCCTAAAAACCTCTTCCCACCTGATTAGCGCCTAACGTTTTTTACAACATTGAGTTTATGTGATTGTTTACAAAAAAAAAATGCACCTATCATGGTTAGAAAGTAATTAATATTTTGTTAATTATCTGAAAATAAATGTAATAAATTTCAGGAAGCGGAAGGCCAGTGGCACGTGGAGTGATATACATAGACGAGAGTGGGGTCCACCGGAGGGCATATCTGAAGAGTAGGACCGAAGGAGAGGTTATTCTGACAGCTGGCGCGTTGGGAAGCCCACAGATACTGATGTTGAGTGGGGTGGGTCCTGCGGCCCAATTAAGGGCCCAAAACATAACGGTTTTGTTGGATCAGCCCATGGTCGGTCAAGGCATGTCCGATAACCCCATGAACGCTATCTTCGTTCCCTCTCCGATTCCGGTCGAGGTCTCCCTTATACAGGTCGTCGGAATAACCCATTTCGGATCCTTCATCGAAGCCGCCAGTGGCGAGAACTTCGGCGGTGGAACTAGAGACTTCGGCATGTTCTCTCCCAAGGTACCCATTTAGGCCCAGGACCAAGACCAAGCCCAAGCCCATTTATGGTACTAATTAATAGGTTATTTATAAAATCTGCTACACTCATGACTCATTCACATAAACCATACCCGTATGAGAAGTATATAGGTTTTTATGAACATTTCATTCTGCACCTTATTCTAACATGTTTGAATTTTACCCAGAAAGCTTTTTACGAGTTTGTGCCACAAAAGTCGTTATTGTTTGTTTCGTTTGTATTTTGTCTTAAATATCTTCCATAGACCCCTTCACGAGTCTAGACTTCTCCGTTCACACACGGTTGTAATTGTACGTGAAACGGGTGAATTGGACCCGATTAACCCATAAATCCACGAAGCATTATTTTTAGGTGAACCGTTAACCAACGTGCATTAGGACGGTAAAAATCTATCCTCGCTATTGAAAACACAGAAATCATACATAGCTTTCCATAGTTGATATCCTTGACTTTGTATACTTTAGCTCACCGACAATTCTACACCTCCCTTGATCGTAGCTCATAACCATAGCCCACAAATCTCTCCGTCTTCTATGTATTTCCATCGTAGTGTATGGATACTTATGCATTGTAAGCTAATATCATCAAGCAATGTTACAAGTTTTACTCTCATTTCCACTTCTCAAATTAACACTCGTGAACAGATCATTCGCCCACACTACTACACTATTAAATGAAACTAAACTGAGTTAGTGGTCGATACCCGACTTTCGTAAAACTCGTCCCGATCAGAACTCGACCGGGACAAAAACTTCGCGTTATTTTGTCATCCCTATTTGTTACTGACCCAAACTCCGTTTGTGCAGATCGGTCAGCTCGCCACGGTCCCACCGAAGCAGAGGACCCCAGAAGCCATAGCCAGAGCAATCGAGCTCATGGACAGTCTAGCCCAAGAAGCCTTCAGGGGAGGCTTCATACTAGAAAAAATCGACGGCCCAATCTCAACGGGCCACATAGAGCTCAGAACCAAAAACCCACGTGACAATCCTTCAGTAACCTTCAACTACTTCAAGGAGCCACGTGACCTGGAGAGATGCGTGCAGGGGATTCAAACCATAGAGAGAGTAATAGACTCCAGGGCCTTCGCCGACTTCAAATACGACGGCGTATCCGTCCCGGCGCTTCTCAACATGACCCTACAGTCTCCGGTCAACTTGCGGCCCCGGCACGGCAATGCGACGTCGTCTCTGGAGCAGTTCTGTAGGGACACTGTGACGACGATTTGGCATTACCATGGAGGTTGTCTTGTAGGCGATGTTGTGGATCGTGATTATAAGGTCATTGGTGTTGACTCTCTACGTGTTATTGATGGGTCAACGGTTCGGTTCTCGCCCGGGACTAACCCTCAAGCCACTATCATGATGCTTGGAAGGTAAAACACTCAAATTGCTACTCTAATTGTACCAAAACTTTTGTTTTTAGGGATATTTGCAAATATATACCTTGAGTTATTCAGATTTTGCAATTTGTAGCCCTCAGCTTTGACAGCTTGCAAAAAAAATCGGTGTTTTAAAAATCCCGATTGGGTGCCGCCTAGGTGCCCGCCTAGGCGGCGTCCAATCGGGATTTTTAGAGGTAATGCTTCTGAGTTGTTTGATGTTATTTTTTTTAAGTATTGTAATATTTTTACCATTATTAAGATAATGAAATTCATATTTTTTTTCTTATGTATCTATTAAAATTTTAAAAATAGAAAAATATAAATCCGATTAATACCCGTCTAGCCCCCGATTAATCCCCGAAGACCCTAGCCATCCGGCTAACACCTAGCGACTTTTAGAACCTTGAAAAAACACTGAGCTTGTGTTGTGGTTACGATTTATATGAAAATAACGATTTTACCCTTACAATTTAGATTTTAAAAATATAACATAAAAAAACTTATTTAACTTTTTTTTCCTTTTTCGTACGAAGGATACGAAATTTTAAGGGATGGTGAACTTTTTTTTCTCTTTTATTATTGCTGTTCAAATTAAGATTTTATAGGGTAAAATCGTCATTCTGAACGAAATGTATACGAAATGCAACAAAAAAAAAGTTTATGGCGATTTTTTTGTGATTATAGAAAAGGGCTGTAAATTACAAAAACAAAGGACTTTTTTTACAATTGTCACTTTTTTTTATGATTGTGTTAATGATGTTGGTTGTTCTTTGCAATTTCCAGGTACATGGGTGTGAAGATTCTGAGAGATAGATTTGCCAATGAAGGGTCCAAGTGAGAAATTATATGGGTTTTGTTGGTTTTTGGATTCAAGGTCTAATGGGATATTGAAGACAGTTCTTGTAACGATTCTTAACAGGTCGGTTTTGAGTTTTCTTCTTCTTTCGATTTTGAAATAATTGTATCCGAAATGTCACAATGTGAAGACGTTAGATATTGCTTAAAGATCATCAGCTACATGGAATATTATCTTAGGATGATGTCTATATAATACACAACTTGAATTATGATATAAAGAACCTTATATAGTTGAAATAAATTAGGCATCTGCAGAAGCAGAGCTTTGTTTCTCATCTTCTCCCTCGTCCCACCAAAAGTCTAAATCATGTTTTAACCTTCCTTTTTAAGCATCCATGGATGGATATCCGAGAGAGTATATATGCTACCGGTCCTTGCCAAAGAGCTGTCTATAAAAAGCTCGATCCTCATTTCTGCATAACTCAACCAGAAACAGTTCAAGTTTGTGCACATGACAATGAACAACGTTGAATCAATAAGCACCTGGTCGTGGGGCTTCTCTTCTATGGCTAATCAATGACGGGTTTCGTTTGTATGAAGTTGTGATCGATCCTCGTAAAAATGACCAGCCAAAGGAGAGTTGCCCTATGACTCTGTCCTCATCTTATACATGTGACCTCAAAGACCGGCTTGTGTTTCTGATCCAGACCAAGGTAAAGCTTTCCTTTAAATATAAGTGCGTATAAGCTTCTCAGAGTCCCACATCGCTTAAGCATGAGATGATACGAAGCTTCATATACACACTGTACGCAAGATTATATCGCCGAGCCTAGTAACGTGGGCTTGTAACCGAGTGGGGCATTAATGAGGTTGGACATTGATTGAAATCTTCGGGTTGGGCCTGTGTGGTTTATTTCTGGCCCGCCCGATCCAAGGTTGGAGTTGGGCCTTGGGGCTCCATCGAAGGATGAAGCATCATGGCCTTTGGAGTGGAGGACACCGCGTGAGGCTGGTTTCACAGAGCAACGAGAACCTCCCGCTTCTGTCGGTGGATGGATAACGGGCCGGATCCTCGCAGGCCCAATTAAGCCCGAAGAGTTCTCTCAATTGGACAACCTCTTTTTTATTTTATTTCTTTACTTCGATTACTTCAAATTTGTTTTTTTTTTCCAGCTAATATTATGTATGGGAGCTATAAATTCGATTAATTTGATGTTATTTTGCTAAACCATGTTTATACAATGGGTTTAGTGATCCGATTTATCTTCTTCGCGCGCTCCTTGCCGGTTGAGTGGAATATGAGTCGATTAATCCGGCCGATCGGGTTAGATTCATAATTTTAAAAAAGTTCAATTTTTTTTACAAACTATTTGAGACTATAAAATGATGCTACTTGAGATGGTGGAACCCAAATATTATATATTGAGTTTGATTCATGTTATTAATATTCTTTGTTTCGTATTTTTGAAACATAAAAATTGCACAATTTTATACTGATTGTGTTGATCAAACCATAATTCTTGATCTTGTTTTAAGAATTGTATGATCTTTTAGTATAGTATTATGTCTATGTTTTTTTAGATTTAATGTTTGATATTATTAATATATGATATATAGTATTCGATAATATATATTTAATAAAAATACTAATCTCTGCTTAGGACTCTTTCCCATCCGACTAGTGCCTAACATTTTTTATAAGTTACAACCTTGTATATAGGTGCAATTAATTGGTTGTTTTTTTTGTCTGACTAATCGGTCGTGATGCATGAACGTTTTAAGCTCCCAACCTGTTAAAATAATGTATGTGTGTTGTAAATTTGATTACTTTATGACTATGATTTAACGTTGTTTTGCTAAACCGTGTGTAAGTGCAATAAATTTATTGATTTTTTTGACAAATCGACAATAATCTATGATCGTTTTAAGCACTCCATCTTGTAAAATTGTATATGGGAGTTATAAATTTTAAAACTATGTAGCCCCATATTTGCTTGAGTGTGACGGGCCTTTATTTGACTTAGAAGGCCAGATACATAAATTTACAAGGCAGTTGAGTATGGTTCTTCTAGCAAAAAATAGTTATAATATGATAACCCATACTTCCCAAGAGATCTCGCTTTGAAAATTGTCCAACTAGTATGTCATCACTTATATTAAACATATTTCTACCTATGTAAATTTTGTTTAAAACCGACAATCTTATATCGAGTTGGATTTACATAATTAACAGATAAATTATTTTAGTTTTTATAAATAGCTTTTTATTCTTATATTTTTTCGATGTGGATTCAACACAGTATCTAGACGTGAGTCATGATAAGACTAAACTTTTCCATATAGATCAGAAACCATATGGTGCGGGTGATGAACAAATCGCCGGCTGAACCAACTCTGATATCATGAGCTTACTTGTTCATTATCAAGGTTCTAAAATCGTTAGGCGCTAGTCGGACGGGTAGAGCCTTTTGGAGATTAATTGGAGACTAAACGGATATTAATCGGAAATTAATTAGATTGACCGATAGGAAAATAACTGTTAAACGAGCGCTTATCCGCAGACCCCTCACTGGCTGGTGCCCCGCTCATTGGGAGAAGTATTAGATGACCAACTCAACTAAAACCTCAAGTTAAGCTCAAACTGATAGTTAAGCTTAAATTGATAGTTAAAAGCCTAATTAAAATTACATTCTAACACGCGCCCTCACGGACAAGCCCGTTTACAGGTTTGGAGGTGAATTATATAGAAGAGTAGATAAGCTCATCGAGAAGAGAAATATAAAGGCTGGCCCATTTTAGAGCAAATTTGATTAATTGAGAAGAAATTAAAAAAAATTGTAGAGAGTGGGGATTGAACCCGGATCGATGATGTATCAAGTTCTGATACTATATTAGAAGACAAACTCAACTAAAAGCTAAAGCTGATAGTTGAAAGCTCAATCATATTTATATTCTGGTCATGTTTGTTTGCACTCCCTCAAAATCGATATACCCCTATGAGTTAGCTTCCGAAAAAACCACAACTATCCTTCCAAAAGCGATGATTTAGAATCTCAGTTCTCTGCAAGAACCGTCATATTTAGTGTCACCACAAGCCTCAGAGGTGGTGGTCTCTCCAATCTGATATGTCGTCAAATGCGGCCCCGACTCAAAACCCCATGAGCGGTGGACACAACACGAGCTAGCCACCACCGAAAGTGACGACATAAAAACAACTGATATTAATATAATTGGCCTAAAGTATAGTCCATACTATAAAAAAAAAATATTTCATTGGCATTCAACATGAGTGATGAGGCATTATATTAAATTATTATTATATAAATAAAATTAGAAATAACAGGTCATTCACTCAATAGTTTGCCACGTGTAATATATTTCACGTGCAAGCCAGCCCAGCACATGTCTCTCTCTCTACCTGTCGAATATTACAAGATTCGAATCTTGGACGTTTCCTAGATTAGTTTCTTACAGTTTGCACGTGAGTCACGCGCTCAACTACCAACGGCGTTGGCGGACAAATCGAAGGACTGGTTTGAGTATTTAGTTAAATTTGGTATCTTGACCAGCTGTAACGGACAGCCGATAACGCATCAGCTTTGACTAACCGGAAAGAGTCTACAAGATCAACGGTGCAGATTTTTTGGCCATCACGTGATGGCTAAAAGGTCGTTGTAGATGACTGGTTGGAATAGGATTAGATCAAAAGAGGTGGGGCCACTTTGCTTGCCATGTCATCAGATGAGCACGTGGGAACTGGAAAGAGCTCGGCTGACACGTTTAACATGACCTGGGTCTGTCTGGTCTCATTTTAGGAAGTGGGTTATGGCGTTAGAGCATGAACAACGGCCGGGCTTGTGTTTTTGTGGGACGCAAGCCGTCCTGTTGTGGGATGATTTTTTTGCGTCTCGTATCCCGCAAAAACACGGGACGGGTCGCGGCTCGCGTCCCGTGTCCCGTGTTCGAAGGCCAGTCAATGGCAGACCGCCACGCGTCTTATTTACTTTTTTATTAAAAAAATCAGATTTAACTAAATATGATTGGTCCACTCACAATACGAGACCTTATACATGACTCATCATTGTAAAACACAACTTATTTTGAGTCCTGAGTCCCACTATTTTGTACAATCAACATCCAAGCCCTTCCATTGTACATGTGTCACGGCCCCGACTATAAGCGCTTTTCCTCACAGCTAGTTCCGAGTCTTCCGACACACCTGATCACAATTAAACGAGGTGGGCCCTACTCCGGTGATAATTGAGTGGCCATCGTTAAATTTCTCATTTATGGTATGATATTTTTGTTCTTATTGGAATCAAAAAGTGCGTTTCATGGAGGAAAGCAACATACTTTAAATTCGTCTTTGCGAAGAACTAGGTCGTTTCCAGACCCGTACATGTGCATCATCGTGATAGCCAAAAGCCGAAAGTCCGGCAAGGCGAGAAGGTCTTGGGATAAGGGCATGACACTGGTTGTCGCGACATCAAATCTGAAGTTGGTCAAAAACTTGGCCAACATGAAGAAACCCCGATTCATGTCAATCAATGTGTCGCAGAGCCTCATGCGTGCGTATTAGAAACTCCAAGACATTGACACCTCAAAGGTGAGCGATGAATATTTGACCACTCATAGGCTCTTTCTTAACGGCACGGCGAAAATGATAAACAGATTGGTTTTGTCATTAATCTGGTTTTTGAGATCTTATGTAATTAATGAAGTTGTGTATTTTCGTTTCGTATAATATTTTGGCCAATTTTATCATTTTTTCGACAATACACATATAATCCCTTGTCTCCGCCGCACCAAAAAAAATAAAAAATGGAAGAGGAGACACGTTCCAAAGGTAATTTGCATTCCCATAAAATTGTGTTATTTCAGATAAATATATGTTGTTTCATTCAATAACATTTTAGTAAAATTTTCCGTTCTTTAAGATCAATACATCCGAATCGATTCATTACCATACCGTCAACTATTAATCACATATACTCTTACAGAACCATTTACCTGTAGTGCCCCTTTACTTTTCAGCACCAGCTAAACAATCCTTTTCAATATAATTCTTGATTCATATACATCAGGACATGATACACGAGATTTTCTCTGCTTTAAACAATTGTGACGAGAAAAACGATTTGATAGCAAAAGGTCCTTTGACGTAAGAGCATGTATAACACAAGGATTTGGGTGACAAATCAGTAAAGATTTGGATTAGGGCTCGGGTAAGGATTAGGATTAGGGCTCAAGTTTTAAGTGGACCAATTATATTTAGTTTAAATATGGTTTTATGTATTTTTAAAAAAAACTAAGAGATAATGTATTGTGGCGTTAAAGGTTGGTGCGCAACCAACGACACGTGAACCAGCCAACCAAAATAATTGTTCGCGAGTTACAACCACGACCCGTTATTTAGCAGTTTATAGCTGTAAAAATCGCGCTGCACAACACTCGACCCACGAACCGTTAAATAACGGGTTGCGGTTCCTATTTGCGACTAAATTCGTAGCTTTGTAGATGCCCTAAAGGGCAATCCTCGTAAATTAGACGAAAACTCGGGGACAGTCTAGGAAGGCGTGTAGGCGAGAGCTCACGAAGTCTGCATTTGGGGGGAATAGAAAAGACTCCGCTGGTAGAGCGCTATATAAAGCCGAACAGCTCCATGTGAATTGTAACCACTCTCTCTCTCTCACACACACACTCTCAATTCGCTCCTCTTTCTCTCGCTCTCTAGGGGGAATCGGAGTAGAGCTCTGGTTGTATTGCTCTGATCTACTGGATTTTGCTCAGAAATGGCAAGGAATGTCGGAATTCTCGCCATGGACATCTACTTCCCTCCTTCCTGTATCATGCAGGTCTGTGATCTTTCTCCTTCTGAACTTTCGTTTCGTTCTCATTTTCTGTTTGGTTGCTGAGAAAACCGAGGAAAATAGAAAGGAACTGGTGATGATGCTCTGAATCCTCTGTCCTGATTTGGAAATCAGAAACGATTTTTAAAAAAAACATAGCTCAAATCTATGTAAAGTAGCTCAACGTGTGAACGTAGTTTTTCTTAAGTAGCGACAAAAAATGAGATTCAAACTTTTCTTCCTTGAATTTTCTTAGCAGCCAAACAGGCGGATTTTGGCACTGATCGTGACTAGACTAGGTCTTGATCTTAACCGTGTGAAGTTAGCTTCACAAGTTTTTTGTTCCTAAAGTCAGGCAGTATTTCGCCGGATTTTGCTACAAATCCGTACACTGATTTGTTTGATTTTTCCAACTCAAGAACAAGTGTAACAGTGGATTTTGTGCATTAAGGGCCTGATTCTCAATTCTTAGTATGAAACTAAAATGGCTTACCAATTATATTTAAAAAAAATGGGAGAATCAATATTAAGGACCAGATTAGTGATTGTCTTCTACTAGGAAGTTCTTCCCGGAACTTTGTTTGGTTATTACATTTTTACATTTTCTGTATCTACGTGTTTATATGCGTCTGAATTATAGGAAGTATTGGAAGCTCATGATGGTGTTAGCAAAGGGAAATACACAATTGGACTTGGACAAGACTGCATGGCGTTTTGTTCAGATGTGGAGGATGTCATCTCAATGAGGTAGTGATTCTCTCCAATTGATTTTACTTGCTTTTTCATATATTGCTACTGAGTACTGGCTCCTAATTATGTCTGATAGTGATAACTTATATTTGGGTTATTCATCAATGAGTATGAAATATGAACACTATGGGCTGGCACAACACTTTGACAATAACAAGAGTTGATGGGATATAAGTGCTAAATTTTCAAATAAGAGCAAGCGTGTAGGACTAGATCTTAATAATTAACTTCTTGTGTACGATTTAACTATCCTGTCTCCATCAAATGAGCCTATCTTCAACCATTTCCCTACTGTAGTTATTTAATTAACTCAAACCTTCGGCTTTCACTTTCCATTACATCTATTTTGTAGCACTGGCCTATGTAGATTGTTGAAGTTTGTGGAGAAACAGTCTCTTATTTCAGTTTTTGATAATGGAAGCTAGATTGAAAAGTATCATTTTGGAGCTATTGTTGTCATTAACTCTCTGGATTTTCCAGTTTGACAGTTGTGAGTTCTCTCCTCGAGAAGTATGAGATTGATCCAAAGCAAATTGGTAGGCTGGAAGTTGGAAGTGAGACTGTTATAGACAAGAGCAAGTCCATCAAGACCTTCCTGATGCAAATATTTGAAGTATATATTTTTTCCCAATAATTTGACTTGTTTTTTTTAGGGATAACTCTGTTTCCTAACCTTACAAACGTTTCATAATCAGATCCTAACCCAGGCCAACGTTTGGTCTCAATTCCTAACATAATAGGTTTGAAATTTCTCAGAAACTATAAAAAGCCGTCCAAACTCACGATTCCGTCAACTCCTCGAGCATTGGGTTCGGTTGCTTGAGAACGAGGATAAGTTCAACGCCGAGGAAGGCACATGGGTAATGTACGCCAAAAACGACAACGCTTGGATGAGTTGACGGAATCGTGAGTTTAGACGGCTTTTTATAGTTTCTGATAAATTTCAAACCTATTATGTTAGGAATTGAGACCAAACGTTGGCCTGGGTTAGGATCTGATAATGAAACGTTTGTAAGGTTAGGAAACAGAGTTATCCCTTTTTTTTATTATAGTTTTATGTAATTGCCTGCTTACCGGTAGTTGTGTTGGCACAATAAAATCACATAAAAGTAGGTTTAATAACACATTCAGATTCCAGAGTGATATGGATTTAAAATTAGTGATGTTCTAGTTGAATGAACAGAACCCTGATTTACTTTGATTTTAGGGAAACTTATATTTGACTCGTAGAAGTCTATCCTGGGTTGTAAAATGATGAGACCGAAAGAAATGGTCAAATTGACCGAGCCTATGTTTCCCATTCTTGGTTCAGGTTTTGAATCATACATTTGAAGTGATTCCTCTTTCACCAGGAATAATTCAGATTCTTGAAACTTATATTTGACTCGTAGAAGTCTATCCTGTGTTGTAAAATGATGAGAACGAAAGAAAGCTTAATGGTCAAATTGACCGAGCCTATGTTTCCCATTCTTGGTTCAGGTTTTGAATCATACATTTGAAGTCATTCCTCTTTCACTAGGAATAGTTCATATTTTTGGAACTTATATTTGACTCGTAGAAGTCTATCCTGGGTTGTAAAATGATGAGAACAAAAGAAATCTTAATGGTCAAATTGACCGAGCCTATGTTTCCCATTCTTGGTCCAGGTTTTGAATCATACATTTGAAGTCATTCCTCTTTCACTAGGAATAGTTCAGATTCTTGAAATAGTCAATGTCATCTCATTTCTGGGATCTTATAACATTGTTTTCTAAACCTTATCTTTTCATAACCCTCTTTTCTAATGTATACAATCAGAAATGTGGGAATACCGACATCGAGGGTGTTGACTCAACTAATGCATGCTACGGAGGAACTGCAGCGTTATTCAACTGCGTCAATTGGGTGGAGAGTAGTTCATGGGATGGACGCTATGGGCTTGTTGTGTGCACTGATAGTGCGGTATGACTATCTTTTCCAATACTCAGTCAAATATGTACATAGATCTATAATCTATATACGTTCGAATCAAAACTCTGGTTTATTTTGTACTGCATTTAACTGTCCCTTTTCTTCCTGAACAGGTGTATGCAGAAGGACCAGCCCGGCCAACTGGAGGAGCAGCAGCTATTGCCATGCTGATCGGGCCTGATGCTCCTATAGCTTTTGAAAGCAAACTTAGGGGTAGTCATATGTCTCATGCCTATGATTTTTACAAGCCCAACCTTGCCAGTGAATATCCGGTAATTTTTCTCATCCTTGTGCAAAGACTTTCTATTCTCTCAACCGTTGAACAGTTGTTTTTCATGTCCCTCTTTCATTTGCATGCTAATCGGATTTGGTCAATCTCCCTCCCACAGAAAATGCTTCTAAATTAAAATAGAAAGTGCCAAACTCGTTAAACCTCAAAGTTCGTAATTATATACAAGAAGCAACTACGTTTTTTCTATGTCATGTCATACCTTCTAAATCTACCATGTTTGTTTTTTCTTGACCCAGTTTCCCTTTTATTATATATTCTTAGTTGACCATTTCCCATGATCCTTTTGTTCCCTTATTTGCAGCGGTATTTATGTGTATATATATTTATAAACTATGCTTGTAGGTTGTTGATGGGAAGCTTTCTCAAACATGTTATCTGATGGCTCTGGATTCTTGCTACAAGCATTTCTGTCACAAGTAAGTTTCTATTTAAGTACCAAAGCTCTTTCTTTAATGTTGAACTTAGTACAACTCAAAAGCTTTGTGGCCATTGAACCAAAAATATATGAACCAGTTACAGGGCCAATACTAAACAAACTCTAATATCATGTAGAAGTTTTAAAATTTGGGCTACATATATTTTATCAGGATCCATAACTAAAGGTCAACTTTTTAATTGACTGAGATGCGAGACTTCATATTTAACATTTATTTTTGTTGTATATAGATCATGGTCGTTAGCTTCAATATACAAATGACTTACTGTCAAGCCTTTTTTCACAGATATGAGAAATTTGAGGGCAAGCAATTTTCAATGACTGATGCTGACTATTTTGTATTTCATTCTCCTTACAACAAGGTAAATTCTATACAGTTATAATCAATCTTTCAAATCTCTTTATATTGTATTATTGAAAGTCTAAAATACTTGCAATATTATTTGTTTCTCATGATGTGTTTTCCTTTGAACTACCACAGCTTGTACAAAAGAGCTTTGCTCGATTGCTATTCAACGACTTCTTGAGGAATGCCAGGTACCTGCTCTTTTTTCATCTTTCATATTATTCTTTAAAAAGGTTCAAATTATTGCATGTCAGCATATACTGAGTAATTCATGATCTTCACTTTTATGTGCAGCTCTGTAGATGAGGCCGCTAAAGAGAAGCTTGCTCCATTTTCAACCTTATCTGGTGACGAAAGCTACCAAAACCGTGATCTTGAAAAGGTACTGAACTTTTAACTCTACATTCATGAAGTCAACTATGGGGATAATTGCAAAAACGTGCTTGTACTATTCACTTTTTTGCAAATCAGAGGCTTCTTTGATAATGGCAAAAAAGTGATATTGATTTTGTATTTTTTGTTGCGCTTGGTATCAATTTGTTTTAAAATGACAATTTTGCCCTCGAATCACCACCCAGTATTGTGTATCTACAGACATCTCAACAAGTTGCAAAGCCCCTATACGATGAAATGATCCAACCAACCACTTTGATACCAAAGCAAGTCGGGAACATGTACACTGCATCTCTCTATGCAGCATTGGCATCACTTCTTCACAACAAAAACACTACACTGGTAAATGTTAAAACTCTTAAGTTGGGTAGTTTTTTTTCTTCTTCACAGAACTCATATTTTATCGCCTGCACAGGATGGGAAGCGGGTGATACTATTCTCATACGGGAGCGGCTTAACCTCTACAATGTTCTCGCTTAAAGTCAATGCTGGTCAACATCCCTTTAGCTTGTCAAACATATCTACTGTGATGGATGTTGCAGGGAAATTGAAGTCAAGGCATGAGGTATTTCTTCTTTTTTGTATCAGCGATAATCATAGGTTCTAGGATTGGAACCAAGAACCAGCACTCACTAGTATGAGATAATTGCAAAAAAAAAGTACCTGAGGTATTCATTTTTTTCAACTTATAGGCCTCTTCTTTGATAATTGCAAAAAGTACCATGAACTTGTTCTTTTGTTGTAATTTATATGAAAAATGATGATTTTCCCTTACAATATAGATTTTATAAAAATAAAGAAAAAACCAAAAATCCAAATTTTCGTATCCTTAACTCTCTCGCTCTCTTTGAACCATACAAGAGTGAGAAATGATAGGGATATTAAAAATAGGATTTTTTGTTCTTTAATAATTACTTTTAAAAGTTTTAATTTTCTAGGATAAAATTGTCATTCTGGAATAAGTTTATACAAAATGCAATAAAAAGAAAAGGTCATGGCATTTTTTTGCAATTATCAAAGAAAAGAGGGCTATAAGTTACAAAAAGTGAGTACCCCAAGATAATTTCTTACACTAAATCCCACTAGTATTCGAGCACTGGATCTCATAAAGAACGTGAAACATCTGGATCATGCTACTTAGAATCGTTGTTTATGCAGTTCCCTCCAGAGAAATTTGTGGAGACGATGCAGCTCATGGAGCACAGGTATGGTGCCAAGGATTTCGTGACAAGCAAAGACTGTAGCCTCCTTGCTTCAGGCACATACTACCTTACCGAAGTCGATTCCATGTACCGGAGATTTTATGCCCAGAAGCCTAAGGAAAATGCAACCTATACCAATGGTAATGGTAAGGTTGCTAACGGTAACGGTCACTGATACTGAACAAATAATAAGACATGTAAAACAGAACAAAGTACCGTGTGTTTCTAATCTCTTGTGTGCTACCTTTCTTAAGTTTCTAGTGCCAAAGCTTGTCACTTGTCAGCTCAAAATCTTATTTTTCGTTGATATCATAATAATTCAAAGTGTAAAGACCAATTTGCCCTTGGTTGCTTCGGCAAAAGCTGTTCTCTAGACTTTTTGTGACAGAACTCGGCGATTTATTGAATGAGACTCGGAGACCATCCTTAGCCGGTGGTCCCTACCATAAGCTGGGGACGGATGAGAAGTAGAAGCGGGGACACAAGTAGAGCCCAACACGTGTACATATTCACCATCAGGTTATTGTTGTGTTTGAATCTTAGCCGTTCATCTCCCCATATCTGTCGGCTCCCTGTGCAACATAAACAAGATCATACCAAGGATGATGAACAAACAAATTGTATTTCTCCGGTGCTTCGTGTTTTTTTCCCTTTCCGTTCCTCTGATTTTCTCGGCCTCTCCCTCCGTATTACGTATTTTCCCGTGTCACGTTCCTTTTCTTTTTTCTCGAGAAACAAACAGTTCGAATCCGATTCGAGCTCTGGAATAAATGACGCCGGTTCGTGAACACGAGATGGAACATGAGGACGACGACGGCGGGACTACCGATCTGAGCACCAGCGCCGGCGACCGGGAAGAGGGCCAGACCGCCGATGACAACGAGAACATTGGACATTCCAAGGGATCTGACCTCGAGAATGCGACGCCGTTTCATGGCGTGCCGATGAAGGAGGAGCTGTTCGATTCTGACGCGGACCAGAAGGCCCAGCTTCCGCCTCCTCCCGTCGGGGTGATGCCGGTGATGCAACTGCCCCTGCCGGTCTCCGCCGCCAGGCGCTCGTCCACCAAGGACCGCCACACCAAGGTGGAGGGACGCGGCCGGAGGATTCGAATACCGGCGGCGTGCGCGGCTCGAATCTTCCAGCTCACCAGAGAATTGGGTCACAAATCCGACGGCGAAACAGTCCGGTGGCTCCTCGAGCACGCCGAACAAGCGATCTTTGAGGCCACCGGGACCGGCACCGTCCCCGCCATCGCCGTTTCGGTGGGTGGGACCCTCAAGATCCCCACGACCTCCGGCTCGAACAGCACCGCGAACGAGACGGCGGCGAAGAAGCGCAAGAGGCCGTCAAGCAGCCGATTCCTCGACGCGAACGACTCAGTGTCCCACTCGTCCGGACTCGCCCCGGTCTCGACCTCGAATCTCGCGCCGCACGGTATGGTCCCGGTTTGGGCGGTGGGGAATACCGGCGTGGTGGTCCCCACAAATGCGTTCTGGATGATCCCACCACCGGCGGCGGCGGGACCGGCGACCCAACAACCTCAGATTTGGACTCTTTCGCCAACAGTCACTCCCGTATTCAACATAGCGGCCAGACCCATATCATCGTTCGTAGCGGCCACGTCCTCGACGCCGCAGGGAGCGGATAAAACGAGTTTCCCGGCGGCGTCCACGGCGGCGAGTTGCAGTATATCAAGCTCGGCGGCGGCGAAGAAGTCGTCGACGATGGCGCCGAGTATGAGCTCAACGTCCAGCGGCAAGACTCAGGTGCTGAGGGATTTTTCACTGGAAATATATGACAAACAAGAGCTGCAGCTGATGGGTCGGTCCGGTAATCAGCCGGCGAAGACATGAATACAGATTTAGGTGTTAAAACCAATAACAATTGGGTTAGAGTTCGGAATCAAAACTTATGTTCTACAGTTTAGGTGCTTTCTTTTTGCTGTTCCAAGTGTGACATATTGATTAATCTTAGTTTCTCTTGCATAATGATCACAGACTCACAGTCCGCATCAACATCATCTTTCTTCAAGCTCCCGAAACAGTTTAACTCATAATTTGTGAGAAAATCACAAAGGACATAGCACGGAGATACTAATTTTTTAAATTTCAATGGATTTTACAGTCAATCGCACAAGCACGGCTTTCTGAGGGAATAATTTTATTTTTGGATAATAATAATATAAAAAAATGGATACAGAGAGGGACGAACCTGATGCTCTCTGGTCTAGAATGATCGTGCCCGCACGTGTTAAAAAGCTCACACGTGTGTGAGCGATGGTGGAAGGAGGAGATCTGCAGGGTTAGGTCAAGTTCGTTCGGGGATTGCGGGGCCCACCTTCCTAGGATTGCCCTCCTATTTCCACGGGGACAATGACGCGCACTCTCTATCTTGTTCCGTGCAGTTCAATTGCTTTCTCCGGAGGAGGGCGCGTGTTCATGCAAGGGGTGAGCGCGTGGAAACTTTAACATTGAAAAGAGAGAGTCTGGTGTGAGCTTAGTGTGGACCCCCCCGATTAGCTGTGTGCTTGTTGGAGCTACGCGTGCCCAAAGTGCTGGGCCTTCACCATCGGCTGACAGCTCTCGGTCCCACTGTTATTGGTGGGCCCATACTTGCAGTTGGTCTGTGTAGGTGCTCGGGGGATGATTGTGAAAATAGGACCCCCGTTATCTTCCCTAGTCCACCTCATCAGATGGATCCACGTCATTGGAGTTGATCATGTCTCTTTTTTCTACGCATGATCTTCCCTATACCCAAGCCAATAAGAACATGTACAGTAGAAAGGTCGTTAGTGAGACCTTGGGTCTGAGGTCCTTGTCTTCACTGGACAAAAGTGAGGCCCTGAAAATGCAGAAGAGTGAGTGTTTTGCAATGGAGAGGTACTGGGAGTGAGGCTTTTTGCTGACTGGATTATTAATTGATATTTTGCTGTTTTATTTAATTCTTTATCAGAAACCTTTTAAATTATTTATAATTTAAACAATTTTAAAAATAAATAATTAATTACAATAAATAAATTTAACACGAATGAAAATTAACTTTTAATTTTATTCAACCCCTTTTAATACAATCCAAAAAAAATAAATGTTCAAGAATCATTATCTGTTGGGTCGACATCCGGTGGTGGGGGTTGTCGTCGAAGATCATCAATTTCACCTTTAAGGGTTGCCATGAGTTCTCGCAGTTGGGACTTGCACCACTTATGCTCAGCCATATCCTCTTCGTCGAAGGAAGAGGTATCCTTGTCCAACAGGGACCTGTAGGTGGCGAAGTTTGCTTCCCACTGTTGGGTTAATGTGTGTGTCATACGGGTCCTTTCTGCATATTGTTCGGCACATGTACGTTCAGCCTCAAGCCGTGAACGTTCGATCTGGGCGAAGGCATACATTTGGGTCGTGAGGACGGTCGCCTTGTTTGAGGCCTTCACTGCCTTCTTCCCTTGCGGACGGGTTCGGCGAGGGGGACTTGGGGCGGCCTCAGGGGATGGGGGTGTGTCGCTGAGAGGGACCTCAGTCTCCTCGTAGTTGTCGGAAGCTCCCTATTCTGGTTGTTGGGACTCACCACTGAGAGGTGTGTAATCGTCCCATGTGCTTGTGGGTGGGGTTGAGCTATAAGCCCCATCCTCATCCAACTGATGTCGTTGTTGGCGGACAATACCCATTGTGCCTTCCTCGGCAACGAAGTTGTTGTTGCCCTCGAGCTTCATCACCCAATGATCCAGGTCGAACTTTAGTGGGTGGTCACCCATTTTCCCTGCGTCCACCCACATCTTCTTCGCACGTCTCATGTGCTCCTCCTAGTTGTAGCCGCTCGCATACTCGTCCTTGGAGGACTTCAAATACCCGAGGAACCTCCTTGTCTGCCCCGAGCATCTGCCCCAACGTTTCTTGAGAGCTTGCCAGTTGCGATCTCGGAGACTTGCCTTCGAGTTGTACTTCCTCTCAATAGTGCACCAGAATGTGTGTTCTGGCTTGAGAGTTGCCCTTGATGGGGTCTTTTGTAGTACTCAACCAACAGTCCATGAGGTGGATGTCTTCATCCTGGCTGAATGTCTGCCCATCTGGCTGTGGTGCTCGGGCTCGGGGTCGTCGTTGGGAAGGTCCGGCAGAGGATGATTGAGGGACGACTACGTCGGGTAGTGTGTACCCGGGGTAGTTGTAGAATTGGGGTGGCATCTGGAACCCTTGTGGGTTCATTCCAAACGGTGGCGTCTGGAACCCTTGTGGGTTCATACCAAATTGTGATGGCATCTGGAACCCTGGCGCCATTTGAAATTGTTGGGGATGAGATTGCCCTAAACAATAAATTAATACAATAACTTAATTAAAAAATATAATAAGTACATTAATTAAACAAATACAATACAATAATTACAGAAATTCAATAAATACATTAACTACATACAATCAATTAATTACGTTACATAAATAATAAGTTTGCACTTACCTGAGCTCGACCCCTGTTGCGAGTATGAGGAGAAAGCGGAGTTTTCCCGATTGTCTGCTAGAATGTCTTGCAAATCCCGTGCCAGTTCGTCGGGGGTGAATCCGACTTCGTCACCAGCTGACTGTGCACGGGACCCAGCATCGCCCGACATTTTTCACGAGGATATTTGAAATGAGAGAGGAGAATTTGGGAATGGGAGAGTGAATTTGGAGAGTGAAAGTGGAGATTGGTGTGGAAAAAATTAGAAGGGGGATGGGTATTTATAGGGTTTGATTTTTAATTAAAAAAAAGTAGCCGTTTGTGACCGTTGGCAAACGATCGGGTGAGGTGGCCACGTGGCGGCATGGGAGAGGGCCAGCGAGGCGAGGGAGAGTGGACCGCGGAGCGCTCGCCCGACCAGCAACTCGGGGCGAGGAGCGCGGAGCGATCCCGGGGGCGCGAGAATCAGGGCCGCGGACCGCGTTTTTTCGCTCCCACAACGGGTCGGTCCGAGGTCTGCGGACCGCAAGCGCACGGGTCGGGGGCGTGGAGCGTTCCATTGTACATGCTCTAAGATCATGATTTGAGGATCATATTGTGATAAGATTGAATTGTAATGTGCGTTTTTATAGATTGAGTTGTATATTATATTGTAAAACTTATATATGAGAATCATGATTTGTAAGGATGCTGGCTGAATAATTAATTGATATTTTATTAAATTTTGATTTAAGGCAGTAAATACTAAATAAAATTAAACTTGAAATCAAATTAAAAAAAAGTATAATAACTAAATACAAATATTACAATGATTAATTAATAATGAGTTTATTCAAATTATCAAATATTACATTGAGACACGCGGTCGGATATTTTAGATCAAATTATTTGTGGGAAATTTGAGATTTTGAGAGGAAAAGTAGAGAGAAATATCGGTGATTTGGTGGAGGTAAGGAGTATTTATAGGTGGAGAAAAATATTTTTTTATATATATTTATTTTGATTTTAAAAAATAGTCGTTGGAACGATGATTGGTAAAGCCTAAATTAGGATTTGCAAACTAACGACTCACAATTATAAATCACACGGTTTGACATGCGAATCGTGAAATAGTGGTTCGCACGGTGTAGATACTCTTCTAATGAAGTGTGTGGAATACATAGCTCGTATTATAACCGAGGTTATACATTATAGTATCGTAATTTAATTTTAACAACAATATGTTTAAGATGCATAGATAAATGAGTTTTGTATTATATAATTAATTAAAAATACTTATTTAGGTTAACCTGGTGTTACTTAGCCCATTGGTTTAGCAGTGTGCTCAGTTTGTTTATAAAGTATCACTTTGTTTCGTGCGTGAGCGATGTGAAACGTTATCAGTAAAGAAATCTAAATAAACCTCTTGATGAATGGCTGTATATAACTACTACCTAACACATACACCACTTACATACAACCACAAACATTAATTGATTTCACTAAGAAAATAATAGCTCATGAAGTTTAAGATCTTTAACTAACATGTCCACATTGTGACAAGAGGTTGTCTTTACTTATTTTAGGATACAATTATTTCAAAGTTGAAAAAAAAAACTCAAACCGGATCAAGAAAGAATTGTTCCAAAGAACTGGTTTCAATGAAGTGTTAGGTCTTGAATCCGACTAAATAGTAACATTCCTCTCACAATGCGCAAGTCAATCTCCCAAAATTTTAACACACGAGAACACGTTCTAGGAAAAACAACATCAAGTCATAAATTTACCTTCCAGGCCATGATAAACTGGTTTGAGGGATAATACCAGGAGAGAACCGAACCGTAAAATCATCTATATAAATAACTTTTGGTTTATCAAGATTGTTGGATGAAAACATCCACGAAACAAATAGCTTTGTTTAGTTTTTTTTATGAGAGAGGTTAAACATGAAGAACTCTTCCATCACGTAGACCTTTGTTAATGACCATGCCGATTGAAACATTCTCACACTTCTAATGGTCACGATTGATTGTGTTTTATCATGTTTCTCTTTCGGTTTAAGTTTATTCGAGCTTATTGTAGAGCTATACTTTATGTGCTGGTGGTCTGAAGCAAGGAATTGTCTCGTGCTTAAGCTTGTAACTTGTCATCTGAAGTGTTCATACCATTTCATTTTCGAAAGATAGAATTTTATCAATTATTTTTTGATCGAAAAACAATAATAAATTAATCATTCAGGTAATCACATAAACTATAACGGGACGGTTCCATCCAGGCCCAGTTAAGCCCAAAGAGTTCTCTCAATCGAACAACCTCTTTTTTTTTTTTTGCTAAATACCATCTTAAACCATCATTTGTTCTTCATACAAAACTTAGTTTCTCTGAGTTCATTTCTCAATTATCTTGAGCATTTGAGTTTGAATATACAGAATTATATGAATCATTTAAATTAAGGTTTATATACCCTTAGCTAAGAAAGTATCCACTTAAATTGAGTTTGTATACACTAGATATTGTAGACCTTTAGTTTATGTGATTACCTGAATATACAGAATTATATGAATCATTTATTATTGTTTTTCAATCAAAAAATAATTTATAAAATTAATCATTCAGGTAATCACATAAACTAAAGGTCTACAATATCTAGTGTATACAAACTCAATTTAAGTGGATACTTTCTTAGCTAAGTGTATATAAACCTTAATTTAAATGATTCATATAATTCTGTATATTCAAACTCAAACTCAAATGCTCAAGATAATTGAGAAATGAACTCAGAGAAACTAAGTTTTGTATGAAGAACAAATGATGGTTTAAGATGGTATTTAGCAAAAAAAAAAAAAAGAGGTTGTTCGATTGAGAGAACTCTTTGGGCTTAACTGGGCCTGGATGGAACCGGCCCGTTATCCATCCACCGACAGAAGAGGGAGGTTCTCGTTGCTCTGTGAAACCAGCCTCACGCGGTGTCCTCCACTCTAAAGGCCATGAAGCTTCATCCTTCGACAAAGCCCCAAGGCCCAACTCCTACCTTGGATCGGGCGGGCCAGAAATAAACCACAAAAGCCCAACCAGAAGATTTCAGTCAATGTCCAACCACCTTAAAGCCCCACTCGGTTACAAGCCCACGTTACTAGGCTCGGCTATATAATGTTGTGTACAGCGTGTATATGAAGCTTCGTATCATCTCATGCTTAAGCAATGTGGGACTCTGAGAAGCTTATATGCACTTGTATTTAAAAGGAAGCTTTACCTTGGTCTGGATCTGAAACACAAGCCGGTCCTGGAGGTCACATACATAAGCTGAGACAGAGTCATAGGGCAACTCTCCTTTGGCTGGTCATTTTTACGAGAATCGATCACAATTTTACGCAAACAAAACCCATCATTGATCAGCCATAGAAGAGAAGCCCCACGACCAGGTCGCTTATTCGTTGTCATGTGCACGAACTTGAACCGTTTCTGGTTGAGTTATGCAGAAATGAGGATCGAGCTTTTATAGGCAGTTCTTTGGCAAGGACATGTAGCATATGCTATCTCGGATATCCATCCATGGATGCTTAAAAAGGAAGGTTAAAAGATAAATGTGAGAGATTCTACTTACCATGATCTCGACTTTTCGTGGGTCGATCGAGAAGATGAGAAACAAGCTCTGTTTCTGCAGATGCCTTATCAGCAAATCTGCAATCGTTCAAGGTATATCCTATGATCATATATTTGTCCAGTTCATTTTTTTTGTTTTTGCATTTCATTGAGTGCAAGCAACTCTAAATAAGCATCTTGAGTCTTTGATGAATGGTTGTATATTCCCGTTTTAGCCCTTTGTTACTAAAATGTTTTTTTTAAGTATAATCCTAGAAACGTACCCTCGAACGACCTTTTTGGTATGAATGTGTCACATTTGCAATTTTTCTTAAAAGTTTATTGATACATTTTGTTTACCATCAAAAGTTAACGACTTTCGCTAGTTTTCTTTAATCACTTCCTCTTCTACTTACACTTGCACCTCCTCCGTTTCCTTCACATCGCTTCCTCGATTTTTCAGATCAACTCGTGGGAGATTGTCGGTATAAACAACAAGCAAATTGTGGCCTCTGTTCACCTGCTTGTCTGAGAAGACTAGAGATTCAGTTATTTGTAACTACGACAACAAAAACAAAGAGGAAAAGGTTGTGTAGGGGTAGTTTAGGAACTTCTAATGAATATTACCCATGAGTGCTAAAATGAGCAAAATTTGTGGTTTTTTTATAAGCGCAGATTTTTATTAGAAAAGAGTACTCTTCGAGAAGGAAAATACCTAAAAGACTTGCCCAAAAAAAGTTTATAGAAAGAGCTCGTTTGCGGGAGCTTAAAAAGAAAACAATCATATATCGTTGGACAACAAGTCCGAAAGCGAAAGGACTAAATGTCAAAAACCAAACGAAAACAACCACAAGACTACAGACTAAAGCTCGAACCTACTCCTTGTACCACTTCAGATACCTCTAACTGTTGTACGCTCTAAATGAAACGAATACGGGGGCTCAAAAAATCAAAGGAAAAACTATCACAAGGCTACAAACTCAAGTTCGAATCCTTCGTACTACTTCAGATGCCTTGAACAAAGAGCACGTACAACGGTTCGACCCGGATCGAGTCCCGCGGCTCGTCCCGTGTTTTTGCGGGACGCAAGACGCAAGTCGTCCTGTTGTGGGACGTGTTTTTCGCGTCCCGCTAATCCGGGACTCAGGACGTGCGTCTCGGGTCGCATGGTTGCTCGACACGTGTCTTATTTTAAAAAAATACAAAAAATCAGATTTAACTAAATATGATTGGTCCACTCACAATACGAGACTCACCATTGTAAAACACAATTTATTTTGTGTTCTGCATCCCACTCTTTTGTACTGTCTAACATCCAAATTTTTTATCCAAACCCCTAATCCAAACCGGTCCATCGTACATGCTCTGATAATATCCAAGAATGCAACCAGTACAAGACCACAATGGGTTATGATCCACCTCAGCCCATAAAAACTAAAATTACAAACCCTACACAATGGGTTATGATCCACCTAAGTATCTATAGGTTTTACTTATTGGGAACAATGAGGACAGATGAATCGGTGTTGGCGGGTCGACTCGGAGGCAGTTTAGGAATCGGTTTCTGCATATTCAGAAACCGACACACCTCATCCATCGACGGCCTGCCACCGCTAATCTCCAAGGTACAACTCAACCCGATTTCAAGGACCCGAATCGCTTGCTCCGAGTCCGAACCCGACCCAATCTTCTCATCCACAACCTTCACCACTTCTCCTCTCTCGTGCATGCTCCAAGCAAATTCCAAACTACCAATCGTGTTCTCGCCGCCGTCCGATCCCGTCGTTCTCTTTCCGGCCACCATCTCCACCACCAGCGCTCCGAACCCAAACACGTCACCTTCCTCGCCGGAACCCGATTCAAGAAACCCATAGTTGCCGAGGACGGCTCTGTAATCCGAGTCGAGGAAGACAGTGCAGGAGCTCAGGTTTCCATGAGCGAGTTCCTTCCGGTGGAGGAAACTCAGTGAGTCGGCGATGTAGTTGATAAGCTTGAACCGGAGAGACCACGGAAGAACTCCGACGCCGTAGAGCCATTTCTCGAGGGTTCCGTTTTGGTAATAGCCGTAGACGATGATCGTTTCGCGGCTCTTGAAGCACCATCCCCTAATTGGGGCCAAATTCGGGTGCTCAGATTGAACCAGAGCTTCGATTCTCTTCAGAACTCGGCTGCGATTTTGAATCGGAGCCGAGAATCGCTTCACGGTGACGAAACAGCCATTGGGCATTGTTCCCCTGTACATCACTCCCATAGGATCGCTACCCAACGCTTCCGTTCTGCTGAATCGTTTCGTCAGTCTGGAAACTTCGGAGATCGTGAACCGGCGAGGCCTGGTCGGCGGCAGCGGCCGCCGATTCATGTCCGTCAGGGCCAATTGGATCGGACTCGACCCTGTTCTGGTTCTTCCGTTGAAGTACACGACGACCCAAGCCGCCGTACCCAGACCCACCACGGCGACGAACATCATGAAAGCGCTGAGACGATTCGAAGGAGACGCTGAAGCGTATCTCGAAGCCTGGTGAGCGACGTTTCTCCGGCAAGTCTTCTTCGAAGGTTCGCGAAGAAAGCCCTGAATCGACGACGAGAAGTTCCACGTCAGCACGTTGATTAGCTCCGTCGAGGTCTCGGCGGAGGCGGAGAAGCCGACGAACATGTACTCCTGAAGAAACGGACCTAAATCGAGCTCCAGAGACAAAACGGGTTGACCCGGAAAAGGGCCCGAGTCCAACCCGAGTCGAACGTCGATCAATCTCCGACCACCGTCGTACGCGATCCAAGCTCGGAGAACCGAATCGTCCCGGAGAGAAACCGACGCATTCGCCGTTTTGTACGAAACGACACTGCCCAAATCGACGCCGACGTGGTCGTCGTCGGGATTTCCGAAACTCCGGTCATGGTTGGTGTCGAACTCGACGGCGAAGAACTTCTCGTGAACGCCGCAAGCGTCGTTGAGCATGCCGAGCCACGGGCCGGGCCTGCCGATCGTGAATTCGTCAGGGACGAGAACGAAAGCGAAGCCGTTTCCGCCGGAACCGGCACCGGCGCCGCCGTGGGCGGCGAATCGGAAGGAGAAGGTAGTGGTAAATGAAGCAGGGGTTTTAGAGTGCGGGTCATAAAGTCGGATCGGGGAGGCGTAGATCGCTCGGCCCGCTTGATTCGGGACATCAACGGTCGATGATGAAGGATCAGGAATTTGAATCAGACCATCGCTACCGTTGATATTAGATATCGTGGCACTGCCTAATAACTTGATGGAGTCTGGGTCAAAATGTGGGAAGTGAAGATGCTTGGTTACGTTGACTGGTGGGCCATATGGGTGATGGTAACTGAAGATCGAATGGGCCGAGACCTGCGGGTTCATCATTACCAGACAATGTGTGCAGCAGAATAGTAAAACCCAGAAGAAGGCTGTGGCCATAGCAAATGCAAATGCAATTGCAATTGCTTATTCGTTTCAGTATCTATGGAGTGTATAATTGTTCTATTTATAATTGTATGCATTGCATAGCATAAATTTTCAAACTAATAAGTGAATTACTTTTTAATCTTATATAAAAAGGAGTACCAGTCACGCTCTGTTCCCAAACTTTAAGTGTCATTTTATGTAGTTGTCGCTATCTAGTTATTGTCCTTCTATCGACTATATTTTGCGAGTGATCATCTTATTCTGGGTATTTCTTTCTTCATCGTCTTTTCAAGATCTCTAGAGATTGCATGTCCCTGTACGACTTTCTCGAGCTCAGGGCTTTTTGGTCTCGAGTGTTTCGACTCTCCTCCCCCCGACATGTCAGTTTTTACTAATTTTTTCACTGACTTGATTCTCATAATCCATTTTGACCTAGACGACGGATTGTAAGCGGGTTTTGTGATTCCAAACGTTTAGGCGAGGTCTGTTCAGCAGCCTCGTTTAAGAGACATGATTAAAAGTAGTAGCCTCCAAATCCTAAACCTTTGTACAAGGGTCGTCATTCGAAGCAACCGTTTAGAACTTCGAACCGTCAAAGTCAGCCTCCTAAGTTCTTTGGGGATTACTACACCACTCATATCAAACCAGTACATTCTACGAGTCGGGAGAGAGTTGTAAATCCTGTGGATATTGGGAAGCAGATCTTACAACAAACTCAAGCCGCACAACGGGCTCATGCAGCTAAAGTTTTTGATGACCCGACCCTGACTTCTGAAGGTGAAGAGTGGGTCACTGATGGGTGATTTTATGATCATTCTCGTTTTTGTTTTGCTCTTTTTTCGGGGTTTGCTCCTGCAGCTCCAGACGTGAGCTCTCTTGTTATGGTTGTGTTCTGGATTGATCCTGCTTGGATCTTTCTTTTTTCTTAATAAATTTTTTGCGCTTATCAAAAAAAAGTAGTGTCGTCCGGATTATGGTCGAAGAAAGAACCCTCTTGTCGGTTTCGTGTTCCTCAAAGAAGGGTACCCAAGCATACCCCTGCAACACAAGTCTACCACCCCGTATGATATTTAACTCCTTATTACTGCTTATGATTTGTCCTCGTCAGTTAGTTCCAACATCGTTCTCTTCGTTTATCTAATAGGAGTTTGTTACTTATAGCTTAGACTTCCGGTACACCAGGACTTTAATCTCGGCTATAAGGATCCTACCCTACTCCATTTGTACGTGACATTATTAAGGATCGACTTCCATAACTCCGATTCAAAAAAATAAACGTATATTATAATATAAGTATGTAGCTCTTCTCGCCCGGCAAAAACCCAATAATTAGTATTTTAAAACATAAACTTCCAAATGTGGTGGACATGGCACTGATAGTTTTGGCCAATATAAAGATTAAAGGTTTTTGCAAGTGAAATATAAAATCCTCTAAAGTCGCAATGCCCTGTGACGAGGTGTATCTTATCGATATGTTCGTATCTTCATCACACTGTATTGGGCGGTCCACTTGGCCCTAGAGGTTCGTATACCATTTGTCTAAAATGCATCACCAGATGAAAAGGTGGGCGGCTATCCAATAGTTGAGGAGATTTATAAACACGTGCTTGTGTACATACAAACATGTCCGCTCATTGAGTGAAGCAGCTCTATAGTTTTGTGCATGCCTCTGTTATATAATTTTACTCACTTTTTTTTATTGAGGTAACGATATTTTCGTGACGTTGATATTTACAAAAAAAATGCTAAGTATTTTTTGTAAATAACTAAAAGTCATGGGTAAGACTTGAAAATGAAAAAAAGATCACTGGTACATACCAAAAATAAAACCACAGGCCCAGCCCGAATATTTCAATCAATGTCTAACCTCGATATTGACCCACTTGGTTACAAGCCCACGTTACTAGGCTCGGCGATTTAGGATGCGTACAGCGTGTATATGAAGCTTCGTATCATCTAATTCTTAAGCGATGTGGGACTCTGAGAAGCTTATATGCACTTATATTTAAAAGGAAGCTTTACCTTGGTCTGGATTAGAAACACAAGCCGGTCCTCGAGGTCACATATATAAGCTGAGACAGAGTCATAGGGCAACTCTCCTTTGGCTGGTCATTTTTACGAGAATCGATCACAATTTTACGCAAACAAAACCCGTCATTGATCAGCCATAGAAGAGAAGCCCCACGACCAGGTCGCTTATTCGTTGTCATGTGCACGAACTTGAACCGTTTCTGGTTGAGTTATGCAGAAATGAGGATCGAGCTTTTATAGGCAGCTCTTTGGCAAGGACATGTAGCATATGCTATCTCGGATATCCATCCATGGATGCTTAAAAAGGAAGGTTAAAAGATAAATGTGAGAGATTCTACTTACCATGATCTCGACTTTTCGTGGGTCGATGGAGAAGATGAGAAACAAGCTCTGTTTCTGCAGATGCTTTATCAGCAAATGTGCAATCGTTCAAGGTATATCCTATGATCATATACTTGTCCAGTTCATTTGTTTTTGTTTTTGCATTTTATTGAGTGCAAGCAACAACTCTAAATAAGCATCTTGAGTCTTTGATGAATGGTTGTATATTCCCGTTTTAGCCCTTTGTTGTAAAAATATTATTTTTAAGTAAAATCCTATAAACGTACTCTCGGACGATCTTTTTAGTATAAATGTCTCACGTTCGCATTTTTTCTTCGAAAGTTCATTTCTACATTTTGTTTACCATAAAAAATTAACGACTTTCGCTATAGCATCGACGCGAACCGTCGACAGTTGGAAAATTGTAGAGAAAATGACACGGACAATCTATCACTGGAGGTTGCTAACTGATAAATTTTTTAAATATTTTTTATTCAATCAGTCAGCACCAACAAACTATAATAGAAGATGCTCTTAAGAATCGGTTTTTGCATATTCAGAAACCGATACACCTCATCCATCGACGACCTTCCACAACTGGTGAACCCCAGGATGATCAAGCGAGGGATGGTAAGCAGCCCCGTCAAGGAAGATGTTAGGACCCTATAACTTTAGGGATTGGTATCAGGAGGGGTCCCTGACAGAAGCTATGCTTCCTACAACTGATGATGAGTTCAAGTTCGGTCACTCCGCCCCTGTTATGCAGCGTTTAGGGCCTTTAGGCACTACCTTGAACAGGACTCCCAATTTCGTTTTCCAACCTTACACCCTTCTTTTATGTTGTTATGGCGAGTTCAGTACTGTTTATGACGGTTACTTTGTTACAGAGTTATGTGTGCTGAGCCCTACGAAAACTCTTTACTTGTATTGACTTTTTTTACTATTAATGAAATTATGCATCTTTTAGTAAAAAAAAATATGTACAATTTGAATATTTTGAAAATCAAATAGCTATTATATTTTGTTCCTTAGAATTTCAGGGGGGCACGTGTCCCCTCATGATGATGTAGAGCTATTTTTTTCCAGTGAGGAGAGTATCAATTTTTTTTCCAACAATAAATAATTTAACATTAAAAATATTATCACATAAAATAATAAATAAATATTTATTACAAGATGTAATGCAGACATTTTATATATTTAAAATATTGTAAAACACTTTTATTATCAATACAAAAAAATCAATGTATATGATCACTCATATGTTAGTCTCTCATTAATGATATTCGTATTAGAAAATATTTTTTTAGATCATGTGGTGACTGAGATGATTTGTGATGCAAACCTCTGAAAGTGAGCTGAGTTCCATAGTGAGGGGGTGGGTCACATATGAGGATCATGGTTTGCAGAAGTGTTGAGTGAATATTGATTGGATAATTAATTATTCTTTTGCTGAATTTATTATATTAAGATTTAAAACAATAAATACTAAATAAAATAAAAAATTTTAAAATAAAATTAATAGATAAACAAACTAAAATGCAAAAATAATTAATAAATAAAATTAATGAACTAAAATGGATAATTAAACTTGAAATTCCATTACTTCTCGTATAATACATCAAACTACAATGCTTTTGGTACATCATACTACAATGCTTTTGGTACATCAAATTTATTAACTCATCTCACTCGCCGCCGTCGTCTGAGTCATGGTAAGTCACTTCAAACCGACCCCATATGTGCTCAAGAAGATCATCTTGAAGTTGTTGACATTGAGTTGAGCACCTAGCCGTACGTGCCCTCCTTCATACCATCATTGAGTCTGGTGTCCAACTTGGTATTTTCAAAGGAGGATCGTAATACTATTCGTCATCCCCTGCTTCGTACCGGTCGCGTTCAATCTCAACAATCATGTTGTGTAAAATGATACAAGCGTGCATCATAGGTGGGGGGAAAAATTTTGTATTTAATTTGTATTTTTTTTATATAGTCGTTAAGGACCGTTAGGGGAAATGGTCCGATATTTTATGTTTCAGCTTGCCACGTGGCGGGCTGTGATTGGCGGCCAACAAACCATGAATCGCGAACCAACGAGTGAGTCACGGTTCGCGCCACGAATCACAGTTCGTGAATCGTGAGTCGCGACACGGTTCGCACACTGTGAATGTTCTTTTTTTTTATCAGCAATTTTTTATTTATAAAAACCTCCTCCTTAAAGAATAAAGAGGAGACAAGGATTAAGTCCGCATTACAAACAAGAGCACCGAAATCGGCCTCAGAACAGTCCCAACAAGGGGAACGAAACACAAACCAGGTCTCAGAACCAGTTTTAACAACCATGAAGTACACTGAAAGCCAACAAAGACATATTTTACCAGAACCAGAAACACAAACAGATAGAACAGAACAGGTAAAATCAAAACAAAACAATCAAACTAAAAACAGGTCTACAAACCTCGATTTCACCAACATTAAGTCCTGATAAACAAACCAACAGAAGGAGAACCCCTCCGGCAGAGCAACTACAACTATTCCACACCCAGAAAAGCGCCTGAATAACGTCACACCTCCTAAAGCCGAAAAACGCAGCCCCTCCTTACCCAGACTCAAACCAGAGTACCTCTTCAAACATGGCATATAGCCCAACACCTCACGGGGGGAAACACCACACAACCGTGAGGACCCAACCACCAAATGTGGTTGGGGAAGAGAAGAAAAGTACAATTCGAGCGAGAGGGAGTAGGAGGGTTACTTGAAACATCTATGTCAGAGGACAACGAAGAAGCAGCTCCACACGACTTTCTACACCGGAACATAAGGATGTGAATGTTCTTATAGTTACAATAATGATCCGCTAGATCGGTGTGTAATCAACAAACAAACTAATTGATAAATATAATTTTTTTTTGTGTCAATCATTTTTTTTCAACAAAAGCATTAATATTTATAAAAAAAAATCTCAAGAGTAGTAAGAGCTGCTACTATTAAAATCTTGAGAATAGTACCCATCAAGTTTAATCATATGGACATAACCTTTCCACACGTTTGTAATTTGATGGTGTCTGTAGGAGGTTAAGCACTCCATATCTATAATTTTGGTTTACTCAAATCCGATTAACTTATCGGGAAAGCAAAATTGACTTTGTCTGGACCAAAAATGAAGGTGGCCCGTATAACTTTGGATCATTTAATACCCGAGACTGCACATGGGAAGGTTATACAAAGACTTCACGTCCCTAATGAGTTAACGTTTAAGATTTTTTTTCTGATCGTCTTTCAGATCTTTTTCATTTCAGATTTTTTTCTTTTTTACGGGAGAAATGAAAACTTTTTAAATTCATTACGGTAGAAAAAGATTATGTTAATATAAAAGCATTGAGCGCGGAACCATATTCATATTACCTCGACTCATGACAGAGTCTTAAAGGAGGCACTTTAGTCGTTCCAGTCTACTTTTTATATGGATCAATATCTGCATTACATATTACACTATTTACGTGTATTAGGTTACATTGTTTGATTTAGAATCTATAATATTATTTTTTAATATATTTAGAATATGTAATATTATTATTTGTTTTATACGTTTAACGTATTGAATATATATCTTTATTTGATATATAATGTATAGAAAATATCAGTTCAGATGTATTAACTATGCACGATTGTGTTCCTTACATCTTATGAAGTCTCTTTCTACGGCGTTTAGGGTTTTGACCCCACCTCTCTCTCGGGATCTCTCCGAATTGTTCACAAATACGTGTCGTCGACGACGATCCCCTTGAGGCGGTCATTCCCGACTGGCTCGCCCTACTCCTCCCTCCCTGTCTGCTCTACTATCATCTTCGTCCGCTCCAAGGCCGGTTTCACCCCTCTCCTTGATATGTGAATCATGTCCTAGAAATGGTAGGGTATAAGTTTGTTCTTGTGAGACTCAGACTCTGGAAGCTGGCATGACGGTCCTTCAACGAAAAATTGAGTTTTCACAGTGGAACTTGGGTCGCTCTTTTCCTCCTTGTAACGTTGTTGTGTTTCTTTGCGCCTCCACACTCAACATCGTTATATCGGAAGGAAGATGCATATTTTGCGACGATACGCAACTCTCTGTTGCGGTGGTGATTGTGTTCTCTGTGTTAGGCTCTTATGCCAAACGCGAACACACGAACATAGCGGGATGAGTTTTCGTTGGACCAAACCATTAGACGAATCAGGTGAGGTCTGCTATGCAGCCTCGCCAGGTCCAATAAGGCACCTATAAGAAAGTGAGACTTTAGGGAGGAGAAGCGAGCGTTCTCCCCCCATCACGATCCGCTGCTGATGATTGTCCTCTTCCACCACCTCACGTGATTCCTCTCCGTACCAGGCACATTCCTATGAAGTTTAGTGATTTCTATGGGAAATCCCATTGGCGTTTCGACAATAGTGGTAGGGTTTAGGTCGAACGGGAACCGGTTATGGTTTTCATTATTGTTTTCGCTATAGTTCTTTTTCTTAATTTAATTGCTGTTTTAATTTGTTTACTCTCAATTCCCTCATCAAAAGGTCGTCTATGCCTCGAGCTCGTTTTAAAGATTAGTTGTAGTCTATCTCAGGAGATACTACTCCCCTTATTCTTCTTATACCATGTTGCCTTTTTAATCAATAAAAGCCTCATTTATCACTTAAGGTACCATAATTAACTACAAAAATAATATCACGTTTTTTTTTCCGTCTATTTTTGGACGAAAATGAGTCCAATACAACGCATATGACTTTATTATTTCGAAAAATACTAAAATTAGACGTCCATATATTGATCGTTAAAGCACATTTCAGATCGGGGTTCCTAAGGTTTGAGACGAAGTTTTGTACGCAAGCTTCGCCAATCGCCATTCGTAGGTTGGGATGCCAAGTCGGGGAATGGTCGAAGCTGGGTGGCAAGTTGGGGGATATTCTTGTCTAGAGTGAGGCGTGAAATTTTTTATTTTTAGGGTTTTATTTTAGGGTTTTTACTTTTGGGTTTTTGATTCAAATTCATGTTCTTCCCCATTCTATTCCTTAATCATGTTCTCAGTTTAATATCATATTTTTGTTCAATTTGGGATTTGGATACTTTTTGTTCAAGTTAAAATATGTGAAAATTGGTTGTTTGACTTCCAAACAAAACCAATTTTTAATTTCTAACCTTTATTTTTATTTCTCTTACAAAATTATATTTTTATCTTCAATAAAAAACTTTTATTTTTAAAGCCTCCCTAGATTTAGGTAGACACTAAGGATAAAATCGGATTTTCCTATCAAATGAACACTATTTTGCAAAAAAAAAAATTAAGGTAGGGTACGTGGTTTGCTGCAAGAAGAAGAATATGTGATAGTGGTTTTTTTTTAGTAATGTGATAGTGGTTTAGTGCAAAGGGAGTAAATTTAATAAAAATTAAGTACTGAACAAAATTTTTAAAAAAAGAGGAAGGAAAAAAATCGTTTTTTAAATAAACGAAAGTGTAATAAAAAAACAAATAGAAATAAAGGGAAATTTTATTAAAGTAAAATTTGACTTTTTAAAATAAAAACTAATTTTCTTTAAAATAAAAATGATTTTATGAAACAAAAATAATTTTTATAAAATAAAATTATTATTTTTAAATAAAAATAATTTTCTTTAAAATAACAATATTTTTTCAAAAAGTAACACTACTTTTTTTAAATATTTTTTTTTTATAAATTAGAGACTGATTTTTTAAAATTTAATTGTTATTTACATATATTTTGTTTTTTATTTAAGATACGTTTCAAACGAATTTGATAATTAAAATATTTGAAATAAAAAATTTATATTCAATAATGTCTCACCAAAAAAAAAGATTACTGTTAGGGTTTAGAGAGTTTTGCCGCCGTCTACACCTCTATGGCTATGGCAATTGTCATATCTTATGTCATGGTTCTTCTTCTCTTTTCTTCCCAATCTCCCCTTTGCACTCTCCCTTTGGATCCTGCGAAGTTTTTTTCTGTTAGGATTTCTTTCAAGTCGTCTTTAGCCACCGCGACGTTGGCATTCTCCCGCCAAGAACGGAGCATCTCCTGATCTGTTTCGGTCTCTCCTCTGCCCCGAGGGTTTCCGTCTCTACATCCGCCGTTCCTGATGTTGTCGCCGCCATCCTTGAAGCCGCCGCCTCCCCTGCTGCTGTCGTTGGCTCGGATGCCGACGCCGTCTCTAATGCCGCAACCATCCCTAGAGACGTCCCTGAAGTTGCAGCAGTCGTCTCTGTCGCAGCCGGCGCGTCCTTCTCCCTGGCCTCCACCGCCTCGTCCCCTTTCACGGTCATGTATCCGGCTAATCGAAAGGGTCTCGCTTATTTTGTTTGAGTTTGTCTTTTCAGGATGAATGCCTATCGATCTAGAATCAAGGATTTCTCCAGGGAGGGGAGCATCAGGGACTGACCCGACCAAGACGATGTTTTGCCTCCCACCATCACCATTACTGTTGAGGTCCCTCAAGATCTCCTGTACCCCCTTCCCCCTCTCCGTATTCTCTTTGCCCATGAGGCATCACAATACCGTCTGTGACGGTTATGGTACTGAAATGATCATAGAGCAATTGTTCATCCATTCTGACCTTCTCTTAGTGGTCGGGAGCATGTTTCTCGACGCACATTAATGTAATTCGTCTTTGATTAATGATATTGCACATTTCGCTCAAAAAAATATTTAAAATAAAAATAAAGTATATTTTAAAAAAGTGAAATGACATTTTTCTTATAATATATATCAAAACACCCCATCTAACTTTAAAAAACTCATTTCACATCAAGCTTTTCCAACTTTTCTCTCCAAGTAGAGCAGAAACGACCACGATTCACCGAACTGTACCCTTATCACCCATGTCGTTTCATTGGGTTGACGTGTCCGGTGACGCGATCTACACGTCTCTCCCCATGTCCATATAAAGTGATGCTTCGTGCCCATGGCCATGGGAAGCTCGATCAAACCTAAATATCTTACATCTCAGTAAGGCAATGCTCGATCTGTTCACTACCCAATATAAAGCCTGTCTTTAGCTTTTCTGGGTATCCAACAAAAATGGAGCTTGACCAACAAAAATGGTGACTTCAACCTCGAAGGCTACGGCTCTGCTCCCATGCGTAGGGTTTGGTTGAATCAGGTGGTCAGGCTGTTTGGGCCGTCGATTTTCGAGGCTTCGGAATTATGAAGATGCTGTTTTTGGTAGTGGAGGAAGAGAAAGCTTCCAAGGACTTACACATTCACGCGTAGTGATATCATTTCCAAGCTCACTCTTGCCATTTCCAACACTATAAACAACTCTAAGGTTATTCTCGATTTGTTTGGTAAAGTATGTGTCCCGTGTTGAAAATGTGTGGATGAATTAGTCATTTGATAAATATATTGATGTTTGACTTATCGGCTTGAGTTTTTTTTTGATAGGCGATGAATTTATTAACCGATTAATCACCGCCTGGACGATTAATTGGACGAGTCGTTCAGGCGTCGGGTCGAATTCGTAACTAAAAAACAGTTTTTAATTTTCTGAGTTGAGTTGGTAGAGCACACTTCGTTCAAGTGTTACATCCTGAGTTTGATTCACGCTATTAATTTTTTTTAGTATTTATTAATTAAGTTGATAGAGATGGAGTCATATTTATTGATCTTCTATTAAAAATTGTATGATACTTTTAGTTTAGTAGAATGTTTATGTTTTTTTTAATATATTTAATGTTTGATATTATTAATATATTGTTAATATAGTATAATATAAGATTTGATAATATATATAATAAAAAATAATAATCCGATTAATCTTCCCTTAGTGTCAGTGGCGGAGCTAGTTTTTTTAGTGAGGGGTACTAAAAAGTTTCAGTAACGATACGTACCTGTAAAAAAAAATTGAGGGGACACAACTATGAAATTAAAGGGTATTTTTGAAAAAAATTTGAAAAATTTATAAGAATTTTTCAAAAAAAAAATTAGGGGGGGGGGGGGGGGCCACAGCCCTAGGATAATTTTCCGTCCGACTAACGCTTAACATACTTTACAACCTTGATGTAAAGTAACCTCTCCTCAGTCACGAGGCCGGGCGGAGTGTTACATTATGTGTCCATATAGAAAGTGTGAATAAATCAACCATTTGATAAACATACTGATGTGTGATTGCAGTTGCAAGGTTGGAATTGCCGGAGACATCAATTCACAAAGTTTTTGTAACTGCTCTCTTAGAGTGAGCCATATATAATGTTGTAACCCACCTGAGAGCTGTTTATAGTGTTGGAAATGGCAAGAGTGAGCTTGGAAGTGATGTCACTATGCGTAAGTGAGTAAGTCCTTGGAAGCCTTTCTCTTCATCCCCTCCCAAAAACAGCACCTTCAGCTTCGCCGCCTCGAAAATCGACGGTCCTAACAAGCCTAGAGATCCGACCAAAACCTATGCATGGGAGCAGAGACGTAGCCGCCGAGGTTTTTTCTGATCGGCAAAACAAATTTAAATTAAACCTTTTCAGAGGATGAAAAAGAGTACATGAAGGAGGTCTGCATACAGACCGGTGAATCGAGTGCTGGCATGTTAGCTCAGCCTCATGACAATCCCACGACGGGGAGATACCTGATACATGAAGGAGCATTCCTATACAAAGAACCTCGGCATCCCAACACGAGAGCAATGAAAAGAAACCAACAAAGAAAGGTTTGATCGAGGTTTAATTTACCGATGTTGAGGTCGAGCTCCGATTTTGTTGGATACCCAGAAAAGCTTAAGACAGGCTTTATATTGGGTAGTGAGCAGATTGAGCTTTGCTTCAATGAGATTGAAGATCTTCAGGTGTGATCGAGCTTTCCATGGACACGAAGCTTGGCTTTATATGGATAAGGATTAGTTGTGTAATTAATGGGTTTGAGTTATATGATTAGATTTAGATAAAAGTGTTTTTGTATTTGGTATAGTTTTTAATCAAATGAAATTTACATTCTGATGTTATTAATCTTGTTTTTCCGAGTGATATAAATATATTGCGTGGTAATAAAATATGACATGTTTACATGTCTTATTTGCACGTCACCTTCGGTGCATGGATTAACTGTGACATTTTCGTAGTTGGAGAAAGTATATATTCTGTTTAAATCAGATGGATCCATTAACTTTAACGGTGAAAAAGTCCAAAATGCTCTCAACCTTTTGATGGAAGTCGTGACGGTAAGTCTATTTATTTTTATTGTTTCTCAATTTTAATTATCATAAATTAATTGCGGTGGGTTCGAAGTGTGTTTTGATTATGTTTTTTGACCTTTAGGTCATGTCACATAATTAGGTTCACTTAATTAGTTTATAGGTTTGATCTTCAAAGCATACACTTTTCAAACACAACATGTGTAAGTTACATATATAGTTAATTAATTTATCGAAATTATAATTTTAATTCTGATTAAAAAATTATATTCCAATATGATCTTCTAAATTTAAGAAGTTATTTTTGAATCATGATTATTTCAATAATATGTTTTGAAAACTTAAAATGTAATTTCATAAGTCATTTAATTTATTGTAATTTCGTTTTAATAATTAAATTTACATTATATCATGTTTATAAATTCAAAATCGGTTATTTAGACTTAATACAGCAATAGCATTATATCATGTTTAAGTTCTCTCATTCTCATCTGGTCTGCTAGTTGAGACTGAGTATCAGCCCAGAGATTCACAATACTGAAATATGAGACACAAAACAGATTTATATCTGACAGAAAAAAAATTCATAATACAGATATCTGAAATCACTGACTCTCATGAGTCATGATAACATTTACTAAGAGATTCAAAATATTGAGATTCAGATCTGAGGGACTGTTCCACTGTAATTTTCGGGCTGAGCTCCCTCGAATCACAGACAGTTTCAGATTTGGGATCACTGTTTCTCGATCCACATCGAGTTTAGGCATATTTGTCAACATATATAAATCTCAGAGATCAATGTGTAAAAGAATTTTATGACTTTATTATATACATAAGCTGTGGAAGTTCATGTGGTACAATAAAATGTTTCAATTTTCACTTCCCAACCAACCAAAAACTGAGGAAAGAAACGCCAAATTGGGTCCTCTTCAATGTACCATGGAAGGGAGCACTTCCATATAATTTGAATTGACTGGTAATAGTAAATACCTTCCTCTATACATCTCTATGACTCTTGTAATTTAATGAATAATTCAATATAATTAATTTTTGCAGGAAAGGCCGGAGAGGGTTGATAATCTCTCCCTCTCATACTCCACCACCTTCCTGGATTATTCTTCAAACCTTTCTAGTCGTTCGTGGGATTGTTCGATGGGACATTAAGTATCGAAGGTCACCTGATTACGCTTCTTCCTAGAGAAGATGCCCCAATTTCGCTGTCTGTGCTCTGCATTACACAATATGTAGGCACATGAGTTCTATTGTGAAGGTGCACTGAAGTTATAGCTTTGTATAGAGATTGGAATGTTGTGTAACAACTATCTCAAGTATGCACATTTCTCAATCAATTACCAGTAAGTCTAAAAAGCTTTTGACACCCCCAAGTATTTTTATTTTTAGGGGATACTTGCAAAGAAGTGCCACAACGTATTCATATGTTGCAACTTGTAGGCTTCTTTGATAATTGCAAAAAAAGTACCTTGAACTTGTCTTTTTGTTGTAATTTGTACAAAATGATGATTTTACCCTTACAATGCAGATTGAAAAAATAATAAGTAAAGAGCAAAAAAAATTAAATTTTCATCTCTTATTTTTCTTCCTCTTTGTACTGTACAGAGTTAGAAATTTAAGGGATATGAAAATTTGGATTTTTTTTGTTCTTTACTTGTTAATTTTAAAATTTAAATTTAACACGGTTAGATCGTTATTTTGGAACAAATTTATACAAAATGTAACAAAAAAACCAGTTCATGGCACTTTTTGCAATTACCAAAGAACAATAAGTTGCAAAAAAAAAGTGAATACCTCAAGGTACTTTTTTGCAATTATCCCTATGTTAGTCTCATTCTACGCCGATTCCATCAAATTTAGATGTGAGATGACGAAAATACCATCATTAACTATTATTTTTATTTTTTTACATGAAAGTATTTTCGTTATTCCATACCCAAAGGTTGACGAAATTGGGATAAATGAGACTGAAAAAACTTAAAAGGGGTTGTCAAAACCTTTTAAATTTTATAGTTAGTTGAGAACGGTGCATACTCATGGGTAGTCGAGTGATACTATCCCTATTGTATACCTGAGATTTGGGAGAAGGGAAGACATTCCAAAACCGAAGTGTTTCATCTCCAGCTCCAGTGACAATGGTCTACAGCAAAAAGAATTACTTTAATCAGGAAAAGAAACAGCAACAAAATACATAAAAGTCAAATCAAATCAAAGAAACGGAAATGGTAGCTATGCACTCTCAAAAATAAAATACCTGTCCATCGGGCGAGATGGCTAGGTAAAGAACTCTATAAGTATGTCCAGTAAGAGTCGCCAACTGCATCAGAAGAACAAGATTTAAAGATATTTAAGAGAACTCTCATAGAAATCAATGTCACATGTCTTTAGTTTTGGTTGTGTACCTTTGACATTGTAGGGTATCTCCAAACTATTATCTGGTTTTGGGAATATCCGTGGGTACTGACAAGTTCGTTGACATTCTTAGACCATACAAGATTACACACCTGTCATAAGTACCATAGAAAATCGGTGTTAAAGAGTATAAAACTATGATAGGTCCTTCAACTATCAGATTGAGCTTTTAGTTGAGTTGCTCCTCTAATATGGATCAGAGCTTGTACCCAATGGACACGAGTTCAAATCCCAGGATACCCTTATGAATTGGTCACAAACAGATTATTCCGTCCATGTTAACGGAATATTCTGTCGTTCTCGTCTATCTTAACGAGGGTAACGTGTCTCCAACATACGGGTAGCTTAAAGGTCATTTCTTTTGTCAAATGAGTAGTTTTCCATTTATGACCCATTCATAAGGGTAGTTTTTAGCAATTCCCCCAAAATGTAAAATGTCAGGCTTGTATTTGACAAAATCTTTAGACTAGAGGATTTTCAGTGCAGTTATTTAACTTTAAAATCTCTAAACTATTAAGACTAGGAATAGTACCCTGATGCATTCATTGTTTGCAACTTGTACCCCTTTTCTTTGATAATTGCAAAAAAAAAGTACCCGAATTAGTCTTTTTTTTGCAATTTGTATAAAAATGACGATTTTATCCTTAAATTTTAGATTTTAAAAATAACAAGTACAACAAAAATCCAAATTTTCATATCCTTTATTTTCTCTCTCTTTTACTGTACAGTAAGAAATTAGAGGATATGAAAACTTGGATTTTTTATTCTTTAACTATTATTTTTTTTCAATTTAAATTTCCAAGGTTAAAATCGTCATTTTGAAACAAATTTATACAAAATGCAACAAGAAGACAAGTTCAAGGCGCTTTTTGCAGTTATTAGAAAAGAGGGCTACAAGTTGCAAAGAGTGAATACCTCAGGGTACTTTTTTGCAATTATTCCTTTAAACTATCCAATAATGTTACTTCAACAATACTTAAAATCACATCAAAGAGGAGGTTAATAATACGATTTAACTGATTAAAATCTCGAAAGAAATAGATTACCTGACTGCCCGTGTCCATGCAGCTCAAGTGTGAATTAGTGGTGGTGTTCCAGAAACGAATACATCGGTCTGCAGTACCACCGCCGGATGCAAGCAATCCGTGAAGGTGCGGGGACCACGCAATCGCTTTTACAGCAGCTGTATGCTCACAGTATTTCAATACAGGTTGGGTCGAATGTTGATTCCATACAAAAAGCTGTGCATGGGCGAGAAATATTTAGGAGTTAATACAACATTTAGAGTTAGAAAGAAAAGTAAATTAAGATTACATACTCTATTATCATTTCCTCCTGATGCTAATTCCCGGTTGTCATAAGACCACTTCAGTCCACAAACCTAGATTAAATTAAAATAAATATGGATTAACAAATAGATTGTGGCATGACACAATGAACAAAATAAGAAATTGTAAATATTATGTTAATGGGTCTTACCTCTGACTTGTGCCCAGAGAGTTTACTGACAAAATCTTCTTGAGTTCGCATATCACGTTGAAGTATACTCTTGTCCCGGCTACCAGATGACAACACAGATGAACTCCATGCCAAAGCTCCAACACGTAAACGATGACCCTCCATGGTTCTTACCCTCCGGCAACGAGATGCATCCCAAATCTACAAACAAGTAGTTCAAAGTAAGGGTATTTTCGTCATTTCACACCAAAAATTAACGGAATTGAGACCAAAATAACTAAGGGGGTTTTCAGAATTTTTTTGAACTTGGGATTATCCCGTCTAATGCAACACTAAGGCTACTAATAACAGCAAGTTTCAATGACTCACGAGATATTTACTGCTAATAACCATCTTCTGGCAAACTAGCACTAAGCTGCTATGTGGATTCATATATGTTATAGCTTAGAACTGAGTTCATCATATAAAGCATTACAATGTTTATAAACAAAATCGGGATCTGCCCACTTGGGTTGACCTGATGGTCAGAGAGATCTCTAACCTCCTTGAGGTCATAGGTTTGAACCCTAGGTGCGGATGGAGGTTAGTTTAGGAATTAAATTAGGCTAGAGTAGGATTTCCCGTTTTCTTGCTGATAAAAAAAAGGGATTCAACATCGATCGATCACTTTAGTGTATCAACGTTTAAATGTCCCATCCCGAACCAAACACAATGTCTTTACACTTAAACAACTGGGTTCAGGGTTGATAAACTAGCTAACCTGGACCTTCCCATTGCTGGTTCCAACAGCAAGATGTGTTCCTCGCTGAGCCCAACCTACCGAGCAGACGCTATCATCGATCCCCAGATCACATAACTTAGTAACCTGCATGTAGCAAGTCAAGATACAGTAAAGCTTGTGAACAAATTGAGACAATCATCGATAAACATCCAATCCAATCGAAGAATTGGAAAGACAATCAGGATCAGGCAAAGACAAAGACAAAACCATAACTGACCTTGCTACTACAAGCATTCCATAGATACACACAATTGCCCAAACCCACAGCCAATACATTATGTGATGACCAATCCACTAGATTCAGGTAAAAATCATCTTGCAGAGCAGGAGCATCCAAAACCTAACAAAACCAATCACAATGTCATCACCAAAAACCCCAGATTCAAATCAATCAAATCGTCAATTGAATCGATGTCATTGACAAAAACCCAATTCATCAAATCCACTAAGTATCAATCAAATTGAGCAAAATCTGACCTTGTAAGGTGACCGAGGAACCTTCCGGGGAGTCTTGACGGGGCTGTGGCACACCCCCGGCGCCGCATCATCGAACCCACAAGGCGAGAGCGAGTGCATTGACCGGCGAGTCTCCGAACTGTACCGGAAAATATTCCGATTCGGAGTTCCCACAAGGTCCGTCTTCTCCGGCGTCTCGGGCCCAAAAAGGGCCGTCCGGAGGAGGGTCGCGTAGGCACTGGAGCTGTCCTCTCGCCCCTCGGCCGGAGAATTGGGGGCGGTGGAAATGTCAAAGAGGGCGAAATTGGAGCCGGATCTGCTCGGAATGAATCTGTCGGAGTAGATTGTCCTCGACGGCGACTGGTTGTGACTGTAGTTGATCATGCGGTCAATGTGGCGCGATTGGGTCAAGGAATCGAGGGCTAGACTGGACCGCGACATCGTCGGAGGTAGATTGAGCTGCGAAGAAGACGAAGGAGGAGGGGTTCTGGGAGCTGATTGGGTCCCCAATTGTGACATTGCAGGATCTCCCATTGAGGAACAATTTGTGATTGCGATGGGAGATCCAGTGAAGAAGACGAAGAAGAAATAGAAGACACACCACAACCCTAAAGAGAGTAGAGAGAGAGAGGTTATGTTTGGCTATGGAGTATGGCCGATTGGAATTTTGTTGTTACGTGTGTTCACTAAGTAACATCAATTAGTGAACAGCTGACATTTTCATTTTCTTTTCACACTTCACAGCGACTGTTAATTTTCCCGGGAAAATTTGGTAAAGTGAAGGGATAAACATAACGCCGGCAGAGATCTCCGGCGACGGAAGCGTTACGGAGTGAGGCCGCGTCGGTTAGATCTCGGGGTTTTAGTAGTAACTGACCGAACCAGCTTTTAAGTGCTCTGTAAAAAAAAAGATATTTGTCTTTTTTCTATTTTATTTTTTTGTTTAAAAGTTTTAGGACAGACTTTTGTGAAGTTTAATATTGTCGGGACGGAAAATCCTAGGGAAGATGATATATACTGTGCAGCTCAGTGATTTGATTCTTAAATATAGATTTAATATAGTTGGATGAGAGTAGGAGGTGAGTGAGGCAGAGAGGTGGTCCATTATTTAGTAATATGCTATTGCATTATCAGATAAAAGAGGTCGGAATAAAGCGTGTGTGTATTCAATATGGAGGCCTCAAAAATCTAAGTATTGTCCTTATCTAGTCTCTAGATCAGTTAGGAATTGACAAAATGGTTCGATCTAGTGTCTCCGACTTGTTCGATCGTGTTCTAACGATTATTTAAAACATCTGTAGTGGAAGTTGGTTTTGTAAAGTCCATTTGTTAAGAAGTTGGGATCGATCCATCAGACGTAGGTAGTAGAGGTAGACGTCATGGATCAATTCTGACCAGAATCTCCAGATATCTGAACAAGAAAAGCCGAAAGTGATGAGGGGTAAGATTCGTCGAAACTAATATCGATAGATTCGTTGACGGTCGAGAGAACATCGGAGACAAAAAATCGATTTTTTCGTCAACTTTTGACAAAAACAGATGTTTCGACCGCATTACGGTACTCTTATTGTTTGATTTTGTATCTGAAATGTATTTAATATTAATAATATATAATGTTGTCTTTGATTTTGGGTAACAATATTTTTTTGTATTTGAATTGGATCGGGTCAGATCATGAAGCCTAAGATTGGATTGGATGTTCGAGTTCTGTTGGGTTACTCATAATGGGCTTTTAGCAGCAGGCCCAACCCAAAAGGGACAGGCCTTAAGCAATGGTTCTTGTTGCACCAAAGTAGTTATCCTTGGGATTGCCCCTTGCTCTTAATGTGTTGGTAGAATGTCTGTCTTTTTCGATTTGGGGGTACCTTCAATCTAAACGAATCTACCTGGAAGAATGGGAGAAACCATTGGAATAGTTAAAAAAAAAAACGAGATAAATGTAAAAAAAAATCCATTCAAAAGCTCTGACAGTACTACGAACTCGTGGCCAACACCACAAAACAATCGGAGTACGAAGAAACAAGATCGGCCTCAGATAACCATCACAAACCAAAAGCTTAAGACCAACCTCTTACCTTTAACTAGAAGAGGACGAAACATCGCCGCTGGATAATCAACGATAACCCAGACATCCGCCCAGATTCTTGACCAGTCGAGTATCTGGTATCTAAACTTCTACATTGTATGTGGATGCATTGGCATCTTTATAAGTATATCGAGAACTCCTCCACTTACCAACTTGAGTATGGGGTTAGATTAAGTTATAACATAGGTTTCGCCCTCTCGCTTGTGCGCCGTCGCTCACCGTCGCGCGTTCTATCGGCTTCATCCTTCCGGTAAGGGTAAGTCGGGGTCGGGGCGGTTGTGCTTCGTGCTGGACGAGGATCGGTGAGTCGTCGTTCCTGCTCGTCGTCCTCGTGCGTGTATCGGAGGGTCGGGGCGGCTGGGCTGAGATTGAGGCAGCCATCTCTTACGTCCGGCGAGTTTTTGGCGACCACAGACCGAAGCTCTCCTCCTTGGTCAGTTGTTGTGGCTGTTCTGCGTTTTGACTTGTGGTTGTGGTGCTTGGGGTGTGCTGGGTTGCTGCGTTTTGTCCCTGTTTGCTGTAGTGGTTCCGCGGTGATCCAACGGCGATCCGGAGACCTACCTATCAACAAGTTTTCTCGATATTGGGGAGTTCTTCAGGGCAATTTGGTGTGTTCGTCAAAGTTGGAAATTAGGTCAAGTTGTTTGAGATCCAGTCTATGATGTTGAGGGATTGTCTCTTGTGGGTTCCTAGATCCGCTAAGAAGCATAAGATGAGGAGGGATAATCGAAAGGGCAAGGCTGCAGTAGTGGAGAAGATTTCTACGAGGGAGAAGGGACCTGTTGGGCGTCTATCATCAGTCGTCATTGCTCAATCTGGAACCTCTTCGATCTATCCTGGTAGCTCCTCTGGTCATTCTGGCAATCGATCTGCGGCTTTTGATCTATGGCCTCAGGAGGGCATGGTGTCTTCGATCGTTCAACAACTGGAGACACCAAACCCAATTTCGCCGCCGGTAGCAAATCAAATTAAAGAGTCGATTCCTAACTTGACTCAATCCAAAGAAGGGTTATCTGATCCTGTTGCTGATTCTACTGGTGGTCGGAAACTTTTTGTGTGCAATATCCCCCCAAAGAGAGATGAACAATGGCTGAAGAATCTGTTGGGTGCTGAGGGGGTTAAATACTGTTTCATCTGTAAGAGATCAAACAGGAATGGCAAGTTCTTTGGGTTTGTAAGGATGTCACCTGAATTGGCTAAGGAAGCCATACTGGCTTTTCATGGAACGATGCAAGATGGCTACAAAATCCTGGTTGACTATGCGAGAGCTTCTTCTTCACAGTCCAAAACCCCTCAGTCCAGGCCTTCCAAGGTATCACAAGTTTCTCCCCCTCTCCCAATTTTGGTTGCTCGTGGATCTTCAGTGGAAGGAGCTCGAGAGATGGCCATCTCAAGTGTCCTTGTCATGGCACACAACAATTGGTCAGCGTCTCAGTTTCAAGCTATTCTGCGTTCTCATGGTATGGAGGATATTGTTCCTCGTTCTTTCGGGAACCGAATTTTCCTTTTGACTTTTCTGAATCCTACTCTTCGGGATGATCTTGAGAAAGAGAACTGGGCTCGTTTAACACCATGGTTTTACTTGTTGAGTACTTCTGGAGCTATGGTCACAGTAGGCGGGTTTTTTCAATGGATCAAAGTGGAAGGAGTCCCGTTTCAAGGCAGAACAGAGGATACAGTTAAAGCGATCGGGAATCATTTGGGCACTCTACTCTTTCATATCTGTGATTCTCTTCCTGAATCAGCTTCATTCGATTCAATTTTTTTACTGATTCATAGTAATGTTAAAGTTACGAGACTGGAGATGAATTTAGCCTTGAAAGACTCTGTGTTTCCAATGTTTCTGTCAGGAGCACAGGCTCAAGATGTTCCTGAGATGTGTATACCTTTCGTGAGTATGCCGGTTTCCTCAAATGAGCAAGCGAGTGAGTCGCATGAGGACCGGGTTTGGGTAGAAGAATTGTCTAAACCGAAAGAGGTTCACTCGAATTCAAATTCAGTTTCGAATTCAGATCCTATGGATATATCCAAGGTTATATTATCGCAGACTAACGTTGAAAATAAGAGTCCTTCTTCAACTCAACCTCATCAGCCCTGGTTGCGTGGGCACGCCAGTTCTAAAGAGTACGTTGCAGAAACATTCCCCCTGAAAGTTCTAGTAAGTTTCAAAACCCATATTCTCCATTCTGCTCGTATTTCTCGGGAAGACATGCAAGGGACGTGGGATTATGTCAAGAAAGTAGGTGTTAAGGCATTAAAGGCACAGGAATTCGCTGTAGATCAGTTTAATAACCTCGACTTGGAAGTTTCAGAACGCCTTGATCTGGGGGATGAAGAGGACGATCTTTATGATGACGTTTGTGATGACGAGGAGTTGGATTCTTTAGGTTCATTTCCTCTGCCTCTTCTTCATCATTGACTTGATGAAGATCCTCTCACGGAACGTGAGAGGATCAAACTCGGTTCAGAAAAGACGAAGTTTCAGTTGTACCATCAGGAAAGCCAATCCCGTTTTTGTGTTTCTGCAAGAAACCAAGGTGGAATCTTTCTCACCTTCGTCCTTACGGAGCTGTGGTTTCCTGGGTATATGGGAACATTGGTTTTCACCTGCCGAAGGTGCTTCGGGGGGTTTGTCATCTATTTGGAAGCCAGATTTGTTTCGTCGTATTGAGACCATTCTTTTGCAGCATGCCATACTGTGTTTCGGTTTTTGGACCGAATCTGCCTCCCCTATTGTGTTGATAAATGTATACGCCCCCTCGTCACATTTTCCTTCATTGTGATTTCGCTTGAAAATTGTGGTTTGGTTTATATCGGTGGTGGGGCATAAAAGGAGCTCATGATCGGTCTGTGGCTTCAGTTTTAGTGGGGTGGACCGGTTTGGTTCGCAGGAGGTGGACTACTCATTGGTTGAGGTTACCTTTTGGGTTCTGTGGCTTCATCGAAATGCTCTGGTATTTACCTCGGTGGAGGAGACGGTGGAGGCTTCTTTTCTGAAGTTGCAATCCATCAGCTACTCAATCTCCCGGGTGGGAGGGTTGATTCGACCGTTATCATCCTTTGTGTACTGGCAGAGAAACCCTTCGGCTTGTTTCTTTTAATTTTACAGTACATGTCTTATTTATTTTGTTCTGACTAGCTTATTCGTCTATTTGGTAGCTAGTCAATGTGTTTATTAGTTTGGTTTTAGCAGAACAGATCACACTGCTCTGATCCTGCTTTCATTGTACTCCCTTCTATGGTATAATGAAATTTCATCTCGATTATCAAAAAAAAAGTTATAACATAATATCAGGCTATTCACAATGGAGTCGAAACGGTTAAGTCTATTTTCAATCGAATGGGTGGAAAAATGAAAAAAAAGGTGGGCCCAATTCGTGGGGAAAAGTGGGCTGAAATTATTTTTATATTATTTGGGTCACGTGGCGATTCTTCATAGGAGAATCGGGTTTCGAGTCGAATAGACGGTCGGCAGATCCACAAACTCAGCCGGGTGTCAAATCGATGGAATCGTAGGTTTTGGGCTTTTCCCCCAAAAAGGTGCCAAATCGACGCCCCTATTTGACGCGCAAAAGCCTCCATTGTGGATAGTCTCAGAGCTAGTTTGGGCATGTAAATTTGTCGTAACATGCATGAACCTCTTTTTGATGTCCTAATATGCAACACGTGTGAGACTTGCACGTAAAAGGGAGTGTTAAAATGTGTGTCCACGATAAAATCATATAGATAAATTGATCATTAGATAAACATACTGATATGATTCAAATGATATTAGTTTATCCTGATATATAAACTTCTAACAATTGCATAAACTAATAAGAGACAAGTCCAAGCATCAGAGGCGGATTTAGAGTGGTATAGGGTATGTCATGGCATACCCTTGTCCCAAAAGGTTATATGAAATCGTAGAGCTCTCAATTACCTTCGATTTGATATCTTACGGACCTAAATCGGAGTTCGTATGAAAAAGTTATGGTCATTTTAAGATCTGTCATGCATGTAATTTGCACGTAAATTGCATGTAGTCTGCATGTGAGAGTAGTTTGCATTTATTTTTTTATCACATTTGGTAATAGTCGATGACATGCCCTAAATTATATTTTTAGATTCGCCTATGCCAAGCATGGTATGAGATTAAAAATTCATCAAAGTTCTCATGGAAACAGATCAAGGCTCATTCGTTACAAGTAAAACTGTTCCGACAAGAAGAAAAGAAAATGACAAAAGGTAAACAAAAGACATGTCTTGAGCTTAAAATGAAATAAGACACGTGCGTGTAATTAATTGAAGTTGTTGTCGGCCTCGTAAGTCAACCCTATTTTCCAGTCAGCGGGCGCAACGTTCTGACAAATGATGGTGTCCTTGGACGTGTACGAGGTAATCTTGAAGGAAAGAGTTTGGCCTTTGAGAGTAGAGAAGGCTTGGTACGAAGCTCCCCAGTTATGGCTCATGCTCACCCACCCCGTCTTGCTTCCCTTCACCCACATTTGGGATATGTCTCCTCCGCCTCCTACGTTCATAACGTACACCAATAACCAGTACCCGTTTCCTTGGAATTGGAATCGGAGCCCACCAGTTTTTATGCACGGGACCCTGGATAATGATAACGTCAGAGTCAGATTATGTAAGAGCGTCTGGGGACGAAAAGGAAAGGCAATTTATCAAAGTAAAAAATGGTTTCGACAAGTTAATACGAAGGATTTATCGCCCCATGGATTCTCCCTTCGCCTCTCTTGAGCTTATTATCACGTGACACGCTATTGAGGAGAGTATTACTATAGAGAGGTCGGATGAATCTAAGCAAATCAATCGGATTCTCTAAGTGTTATCGATTCATAAGCAAAAAAAAAATGAACCTCAAGTGTTCGGTTTTGCAACTTGTGTCACAAAACAAAAATTTTGAGTAATTTGTGCCATATACTTTCCTTAAATTGCATCTTTCATCACAGAATTAAGAAGAAGAAAAATATTTATTTTTAATTTTAAGTTGTAAAATGTTATACGTGAGAGATATTTTATGCAAACATATAATATTTTAATAATTTTTTTTTTGTTGTTGTTGCAAAAAGTCTAATACAGTGCAAGGATAAAAGTGGTATCTTTAAATTATTGGGTGGTATGTGCAAGACACGTGGTTTAATTTGGACGGAAAATATAACTTTTATTGACGGTACAAATTAAAGAAATACTAAAGAGATATAAATTGTTAGTTTGTTTTGTAAATGACACGGTTACAGAAAAACGAATATATGAGGGTCATTTTTTACGATTATCCCTTTATCCAATAATTAATGGATCAGTCCAGATAATAAAGTTATGTACCTGCGATATGAGATGTGGACGAAACCAGCCTTCCACTGGGCAATTTTCATGAAAGCGGGTTTCGCCATGTCGAAATGGGAATTGGGCGGGTTGCACCACCCGCCATTATTCGGGTCCTTGTTATAGTTTGGTGGGCATAGGTTCGTGGCCGTCACGATCGTATAGGCTACGTTTCCAAGGCACCATTTCGAGCCTACACACTTGATCTGGTAACACGTTCCACATCCGTACCCGTCGTTGAACAACACCGAGCTCAACGCAGCTGTGTCCGTCCCGTAACCGTTCGCTCTCATGTCCCCGTACCCACAAGCTCCTCCTATAAAATAATATCCACATTTTCGTCATATACAATAATCTGACTGCATTCAAATCACGATAACGTTATTAAAATCTAATGGAAGAAACTTAGGGTTCCGATATTGGTTACATACCGTTAGTCGAGGAGACAGACTCGTCGCCATAGAAGGTGGCATGTGCCGGAGTCCACTGGCCGGCCTGGAACGGTAGCGCCGCCGTAGGGTTTAGGAACCATGACATGAATAAGAAGGAGAAGAGACTCGTTGAGTATTGAAGCAACGAAGCCATAGCTATTGAGTTCGTAGAAGCTTCCTCTTCTTAGTTACAATGTGGCACAAATGTTCATGTGTTATATATGTTTTCTTAGGCTTTAGTCTCAGCCTTCGTGACCCTCACGAACATGAAATGTTGCTCTTTTTATTTATTTTTTTAGGCTAGCTAGTGAGTGGTGCACCTCAAATAAGTGTTAATTTATATTATTATATTAATTATTTTTGACCAAATGATAGCAACTCTACGATCGAAACAGGTGGATTAACTTGATTCTCAACACTTACATAGTAACATGTACGTGTTAAGACATGTGAACATGTCATTTTTCTTAGACTGATGATTGTTTTTTAATATGTACAAGTCATACATAAATATATTTAAATAACATAAAACTATAAAAATAAGAAGAAAACCCATTGATTTTTTTGGAAGAATAACGAGTGTAATATTAGATAGAAATAGTGCTTACAAGCAGATAAACTATCAAACACTAGACTAAAACAATTGAAAACATGATCTTAATAATAAGGGACGTCAATACAAATGTCGACACCGATACAACGAATCCGAACAGGAAGCTAGGGTAAAGCAGACCCATTTCCAGAAAAGTATTGTGGCAGACTGAGTACTCCCCAAGGATGCCAGCGTGCGTCGTCCTCCCTGGAATGATAAGAGTGGGCTCCAAAACGCGGGATTGCTGACCTCCGAGAGAGTAGGGAAGTAGCATACCAGATCTTGGTGGAACCTCTGCCACCTTACATCCAGTGGGGGTGGTGCTGCTGGCCGACCCCCCACTGGACCCTTTCTTACTCTTCGGCGAGGTGAGGGTGCTTATAGCCCCCCTGTTGTTGATGATATATCCCTTCGGATCATGTGGATCTTTGTCCACCTCGACCCATTTGGTCTCGGTTCTGATCGACTCCCACTCACTCTTGGTCCAGAACCACTCTGGCATCATCCCCATCACCCAATAGGCTTCGACCCATATTTTCTCCCCTGAAGCCCACGTTCTAGTCCAACTGCACAGGAACCCTAATGAGTCTACCTCATTCACGACGTCGTCATGAGAGGCCGCCCCTCTATTGGACTCGAGCTTTTTCGGGCAATTCCCCCTGGTGGTTGATCACCGTAAGGCTGCCCCCGCCACCCATCAAGAGGTCCTTGTCGCCTTCTTCCGTTTTTCCCTCTCCCGTCGAGCCCCAGCCCCTATTGAATCTCATGAGCACTCCCATTTCCCCAGACCGAAAGCATCGATCCGGATAAGAGAAATGAGAGACCCGAGACAACACATGTGTCAGAGTGTCCAGAATCACCGCCTGACGCCGCCTTCCTCCTCCCGTCCATAAGATCATGTGAGGCTATCGTTCTACCGCCGCCGGGACGGGAGACACACGATTCATCCCCCTGTTGTTGTGAGACCATCAAGATTCAGAGACAGAAATCGAGTGGGGGAAGCAACTGCCGTGGAATTGAAAATGAGACACTAAGGACGACCCATCAACCATCCCTTTCTTCATCCCCTCTCTCTTCGTCTCATGGCCGATGTGTATCACTGCAGCCATGAGAGAACTCTCTTGGTTGTTGTGGATCGTCGCAACCATGAGAGCTAGAATTGCTATCGACACTCAAAACGTTTAGTCTAATGATAAAATAATAATGGTTAATATATTAAAATGTAAATCAAGCTAAAATTGTTTTAGGCTTGATCTCTCAAAATACTAAATAACTGACTAAAAACATCGACACTTAGTTTATAAGTTTCTCTAAATACAAGACACATTTATTAGCCCATAAAAAATCTACAACTCCTATGCTCCAAAGGCACTCTTTTACTTAGACGTCTAGGAATTTGGGCCCAAAATGAGCTGGCCCAAGTCTAGTCCATCAGGCCCAATGACACGACACAAGTAAAAAGAACAAGAGGCCCGGCCCAAGAGGCCTTCGGGATCATATTCAGGACTAAGAAGAGCTCTCTCTGTACCAACAACACAGTAGAGTTGTAGAAGAGAGAGCTACGCGAGAAGATTAGCAGCTGAAGAGAAATAGGCCATGGGAACAATCGCCGAACCTCAGAGCTCGAGACCTTCAGGAAGGCCCTTCCGTCCTCAGGGAAGGGTCCCACCTCCTCCTCCTCCTCGCCCCCGATTCGAACCCGTCGACCGCGAAAAGGTTCTCTCAATTTCTCCGTCTCATTCCCAATTCATTTCTTAGGGTTTCGAAAGTTTCAGTCTTCACTGCAATGCTTTGAATCTGCAACGGTGAATTGTAACCCTCATGCTTTTTTATATTATCTGCAGACTTGCCCGTTGTTGCTGCGAGTTTTCACCAAGGTATGCCCAATGTGCTTGTCTCCGAGCTATCTTATAATCTATTTGATATTTGGGTTGTTCATGTTGATTTTTCATACACATTGAAAAAATTTCATTTGTGTGTGATAATCAGCGAGGTATTAAATGAATTATGATTTTTATTTTCGGTGAAAACAGTAGTTTAGTTAGGTAATAATCTCACAAAAGTACACTAGCCTCCTCACTTTACTACAGTTTGGTAGTTAATGACACATTAGCCCTAATTTAATATTGTACATTAAAAATTAGTTGTATCTAATTTGCTTATTACTATTCATGAGATGATTTCATACCTCTGATGTTATATTATCTTAGCATTGACATATTCTTGAAAATTTTAAAATTAAGGGTATTTTTGTCATTTATAATCAAATTAGAGTAAAGTGAGAAAATTTGAAAGTTCAAAGGTCAGTGTAATCAAGTGAGAATGATGACAAGGTCAGTTTACTTCTGTGAGATTATCCCTTTAATCAACGAGCTATTGGTTGAAAAGCACCAAGAACTGAGTAGGATGTGAGCTGGTTCCACATTGCATTGAGCTCATAGAAGAGAATTGTCTTGACAGTGTTCTGTATTATGCTGCTCGTGAGTTTAATGTTATATGAACCAACACTTTATCATTGTTGTGTGGTTACCGGTGAAATAGAGTTGTCATGACACTTTCTGAATTTTATTTATGTTGGTGATTGAATGATTAATTTCAAATCTTTATTGTCCAAGTTCTGAATCAAATATTAGCACATTGGCAGTCTGTCTTTGAACTAGAAACACTATATAGATACATTGCAAAGAAAAATGTGTTGGGCCAATTATATTTACTTTCTGTTTTGCATTGGGTTTGGTAGATTGGAGGTCACCATAGTGGAGAAGATTTTGCAACAAGAGGCAAAGAACCTAAAGATGAGGTTCAAATTTATACATGGAAAGATGCAACACTCCGCGAACTAACTGATCTTGTATGTCACTTCCAAACTCTGTTCCTTTATCAAACACGGCGTTATTATCATGTTTGTTATTGACTTTTGTTCTATTTCTAGGTCAAAGAGGTTGTTCCGGAGGCCCGGAGAAGAAATGCAAAACTTTCGTTTGCATTTGTGTATCCTGATAAGCGTGGTCGGTTTGTGCTTAGAGAGGTATGCGCTATCATCTCTTTTCCCTTTCTTATAGATGATTTTGTGTGTTTCTGATCAGAGTCATGCTGCTTCATCTGGAGTATTTATACGCTCTTGGCCTCTATATTTTGGCAATTTTCTTCATTGGTTCAATTGATGTTGCTAGCATTTATATTGGGATTAATTGCATATAGCTGTTGCATACTACACGTCTATTGCACATAACACCCCTACTTCAAATATTTACATCCAGCTACGAATTTTCAAAAAAAAATTATACAGCTCATTTAGACGCAAAAATGAACTTGACCCTAATCTCAAGAAATACTTCATAATCACCCAAAACATCTTGATTAGAGGTAGAAAACTCCTTACAAGATTAAACTGTTAAAAGGACAAAAAGTAGTAGCTTTTGAGATTAGGGTCAGTGTATTTTTGTCGTTTTTGGGGGGCGAAAAAGATCATGTGTAATGTTTTGAAAGTTTAGGTAGTTGGGTATAAAACTTTAAGGTATGGATAGTTATACATGTAAAAGTTTAAAATTATCTGCAATTGACCCTTTGTATTGTGCACACAAAGTGAATGTAAAATTATCCACTGATGACCATAACATTTCTATAGATATGCATCGAGTGGAGCAAATAGATATGTTTCTTACTTTGTGTTTTCATGTATTGTGCACACAGAGTGAGTGTAAAATTATCCACCGATGACCATAACATTTCTATAGATATATGCATCGAGTGGAGCAAATGGATCTGTTTCTGATTTTGTGTTTTCATGTCTTTAAAGGTCGGGATGACCAATTCTTATAGTAACGGGAAGCGCCCAGATGATAACAAATCATTGGCTGAACTGAGCTTTGAGGTAAATTGATTATCTGCATTTTAGTGACCCGAGTTTATTTTCATTATCTGTATTTAATAGTAAATGTTTTGTGATTGTTACTTGTTTCTGTTTCTATGTTATAGATTGGAGATTACTTGGATGTGTCCATTCTGTAGAAGGGAGTTGTGTAGAAGATAGTTGCTGGTGCGCTTTTCAGATTCCCCTGTGCCACATCAACGCCTTTAGGGATTGCATTGTGTTACTTTTGTCTCAAATTTTAGATTGCTCGGTGCTTGGTTTGTACAATAATGTTTTGTCATATGCTTCATTTGACTTGTAGCTAAATCTTTAGAGGACCCGCAATTGAGCCTCTGCCTCTGATATCAGGGCCAGCCTTCGAGTTTTGCTCTGTTTCTGCCATTGCTGGTTGCTCGCCTCTGATATCAGAGGCCCGTAATGATACTAGAGGCTGTCCCTCTTTTTTGAAGAAAACAACTGACAAATATGCCATCAAAGTGCACACACTAACAATGGAACCCTTAAATCCTCTTTTTACATATTTAATGTACTTATAAATCTAAAATTTAGAAGATTTGATTCAAAGAAAGCATATATTTTAATATTCTTTTTTTCTATATCAGATTTTTATTTAATTAAACAAATAAATACATTCCTAAAGAAAGAAAGAAATACAGATTAAGGCAATTTATAGACATGAGAGAGCCCTAATGGGTTCCAGTGTTCCACACTTCCACTACAACTACTCTCATGGTTCCAGATAAAACTTGTAAGGATATCAAATATGATCCCCGATCTAGCAAATGCTTGATACCAAAAATATTACATACGAGATTGTAGGGCAATGATTTTAATTTCTCCTCTCACGAGCCTGTAATAAGTACGATAACACAGGTACTATTTGTTCGGTCTAATTACAATTGCAGTATGACATTTTACTACTCTCGAAAGTTTTCCATTGCTCAAGATGATCCATGATTTCTCAGTCTCTCACTGCACCATTAAGCTTCACCATACAAGGTAGCTGCAGGTCTCTGGGAATGAGCTAATCCTGCATTGAGAAACCATGAACATGGAGCTGGTTATTGATTTACAGATATTGGAGTTATTCAAACTCTAATGCTATCTCTAACAACAGAAAATGATAATAGATTTTTGGGATAATTGCAAAAAAGTATAATGATGTATTCATATTTTGTTTTTTGTAGCCCTCTTCTTTGATAATTACAAAAAAATGCCATATCTATACAAAGAGAAACTAAAAAGAAAATTTCACGACACTGTTTATAATTATCAAAGAAGAGGGCTACAAGTTACAAAAAGTGAATACCTCATTATACTTTTTTTCAATTATCCCTAGATTTTTTCGCATAGAAGATAATGTTTCGCAATTCATTAAGTAAAAAGAAACAAACCACCAAGTAAATTGTTGTGTAAAGTATGTTAGCTTTCTAACTAAAACTGAAACTCTTTACTGCGTTGGAAGTAAGGTTTTAAGACTTAGGTAAGAAATTGTACCTCCAATCAAGCTTCACTTCCTTCTGGCAATGTGATTAATCGCATCTTTGAATCATACACCAATTCCGTTCCACAACTGACGTAAATGTGACACACCAAATTTAATAATTAAAACTATATTGTCAAATTAAACTAGTTTATCTCAAGAGTGGTTGGACAATTGCAGAAATATGACTGGATTAAGACAATGAAGTCTTACTTGGAGCATTTTAGATTGTTGTTAGTTCCACCACTAGAAATTGATAGTATGGTTCCGAAGAAGGAGACGTTCTCTGTAGCACAGTTGGGGCACGGACCCTGAAAAATGAAATCACAAGGTAATTGTGTCACTGCATGCACTGCATTTCAATCATTATGTGTGAATTCGATATGAAAAGGATGATTTTTCTAGAGAAATCCTACCTTTAAGATCAAAAAGTCCTTCACAATTACGTTTGTAAAGGCTGTGGCCAAATAAACTATCAGGGGCAAAGCAGCAAACCATGTGAATATGAAACTGAACGGCTCTGGAAGCTGCAACTCAAAGATTTATGATCATAAGTCTAAAATTTAAAGAGCTAATACACTTAATTTACCGAAAAACCAGCCTATAATTTTTGGAGCAAGAAGACTTGAAGACAGATCCGGTCTACCGATTTCATGGTAATAAGCAATGGTTGAGAACTTTTGACAATCATATTATATTGAGGAAAAGTATGAGTGCAAAAAGGTATTCACCTCAAGAAGAACTGTGATTTCAAATCCAGTGATATCGTCCAGGAAGAAAAACCTACAAGGATAATCGAGAAAGAAGTATGAATATATACACACAAAAAGGTTCATTCAGTTAATGAAAAGGACAATAATAGCACTTACAGTGATAGTGCAACAACAGAGGCAGGGACATATAACAGGAACATTTTCAAATAATCAACCGTCAGATCACTGTAAACCTATAAGATTAAAGACAAAAGGTAAGCTCAATCGTGCAAACTAACTAGTATGTTTTGGTTTTGTACTAGCTGACTGTAGCACCAATTCAATAATTAGATTCTTGCTGAATGCCAGCTTTGACATCCCCCAGCCACGCCAATTATCGCACAAATAAGACAGAATTACACTAGCCCACAATTATTTTTTTTGTGTGTGTTCGGCAATACCACCAGCCGGGCACTGGGCCAAGAACCCAAGCATTTGACCACATGGACAAATTGGCATAGGTAAACTAACCCTCAGTTGATGCAAAATTGGCACAAGTTCAGTCTATTTTTTTAAAGATTTATGTAATGTTATTTTGGAAGACAAGCAAGGAAAACATGATAGTTGACCAAAACCCTAGTGTTCATCCAAGTTGATCAGCTGAATAGGCAGTGTAAGGTTATCATAGGAAAAAAAATCAAAACATGATGTAAACCCTTAAGAATCTAATGCAGTTTGCCCATACAATATAAGCCCCAAAATTTATTGTAATGTACCGATACTCTTTATCCTCAGCATATGTCGTGCATCCATTTTTTTTATTAATATACGAGTGTGTGTGTCAGAGAGAGTTTCTTACCAGCAACTTTGTGTAAGCAAAGCTGTATTTATATGCAAATTCAATGCAAAAAATAATCCAGCAGGATTAATGTGCACATGCAGTCTAATAGAGCAAAGGCACACACCTTTCGACTCCGGAGACTGCACCGTGGACCCTCAGCTACAATATCACTTCCTTCAGTCTAGGATAAAAATAATGGGTAAGTATGATTAATAAATACCGATATCTGGATAGATACAGGAAATAATGGCAAAAGAGAAATAAAGCAATCAAAACAGTTAAACAATCAATTAATAACAAGACCTAAGATGAACAATGAAATGGCATTCCCTTAGGTTCAACCAAATAAATAGTCATTGTGTACACCTCCCATTTAGCATCAAAGTATAATAAAAGCATACTGGTAATGAATATTGAGTTTCTCAGCAAGGTTTTGGTTCTGTAGGAGAAAGTTCTACACACTCCAAGGAAACACATAGGTTCATGAATATGATATGTTGAAAAGTGGTTGAATATGTATGCATAATATTGTTTACAGTCAATTAAGTGGTGCACAAATATGTAAGAATAGAATAAACAAACCTTTAGTCTTATCTTCAGTTGGTCATACTCCTCATCAGACATTATTGGTTTCCCAGATACGTAAGCCATTGCCGCTTCCAAAAACTTTTGTTCATCAGAACCTACATGAGAACAAACATATGAAGTTATAGAAATTATACATTAATTATAATGGATGGTGAAATTAATATGATAGACAAGTATAAATGGATATATAAAGATCAGTCCATACTTAGCATGACCACACTGCTTCCTTCCCACATTAATTCTTCCTTGAGATTGTCAAATTCCTCATTTGACATTACGGCCTTTCCTTCATAATAGAAAGACTAGCAAAAACGAAAAACAATTTAACAAAGTCACAAGAAGTTACTAGACATATGAGAAACAATATATTTTCAGGGGAGGAAGGGTATAGGTTTCAACTAAAAAATTCAGTACCTGTAGTGCTTGAAGAAACTCTTGCTCAAGCTCACCTATTGACTTCTTCTTTTTCTCTATGCTACAGTATGGAAGGACATTACTGTCAACAACCTCATCTTGTTGTTCAACTTGACCTGAAGAGATAACTTGCATCAAAATGTGAATATATTGATAAACAGAAATTCAATACCCCTAAGACATTTCTCAAGAGCGTGCCAAAAAGTAAGAAATTCATTATCGAACTAAGGAAAGGAACCATTCCTTTTCAACCAGGATGCATTCATATCACATGCACTGATGCATTAAGCGCAACATTACATATAATATAACAACCAGTATAGTTGTTGTCCTATAACATAGTAAAATCAAGGTATAATTGCAAAAATGTACCCTCAGGCATTAATTGTTTTGCAATTTGTAGCCCTCTTCTTTGGTGACAGCAAAAAAGTACCCTGAACTTATTATCTCTTTGTTGCAATTTGTTTCAAAATGATGGTTTTATCCTTGGAAATTAAAATTTTAAAAATAATAACTAAAGAACGAAAAAATCCAAATTTCCACATCTCTTAACTATCTTATTCTTTGCACGGTACAAATAGAAAGAAAATTAAGAGATACAAAAATTTGAATGATTTGTTTTCACTTCTTTTTTAAAAATATTAATTGTAATGGTAAATTGTCATTTTTTTAATACAAATTGCAACAAAAAAACAAGTTCCGGGTAATTTTTTGCAATTACCAGAGAAGAAGGCTACAAATTGCAAAAAAAAAAATGAATACCCAGGGTACTTTTTTGCAAGTACTCATAAAATCAATAGAGTTTCAGTAAATTTCTATTTAAATGGGATGTTAAGGATAAGATCATAGGCAACCCCTAACAGGACATTCAGTCATTAGGTGGCCTACTAAATTTTGAATACTATAACTCAAAATCAATCAAATGGCCCCTGATCTCATCAAGTTATCCTGAAACGAACAACAACTGACCCATTACAAGGTTAGCCATGAACTGGACCGACACGCTGATCACTTGAACAGACTATGATCTTAGGCATCAGGCATATCTGCCATCCACTAAACATAATTTCAGTAAAATTCTATCTATTTGAATGCATATGAAGTTCATAGACAAGATCTAACAGGAGTACATGACACTCAGTGGCATACTAAATTCTCTTACACAGAACTGAAAACGAATCACCTCGCTGCTGGCAGAATTTAGAATCTCCTAATAAATTACAAGCTAATTTAGCATCAAATTGATCTCACTAAAACTATAAATCACTCAATAATTTGATAAAATCGAGATATCAACAGCTCAATCGAAAGCAGCATGAACCCCCAAAAATCTACCTGGCTGATCAGCAGTGGCCTTCGGTGTGAGCAAACACAGCCTCCTCCTCAGGAAGAATCGGTTTCCAGAGAACCGAACCGATTGAACTCTGGAAGAAGAAGTTGAAGGCGACGACAGATTGGAGTGTTTCCTAGTCGGAGCGGAGAAGAGGCGAGGGCACGTGAGAGCAAACCCTAACCTGGTAGCCATCGGATTCAGGGACTAGAAAACTCCGGTTCAGCCGAAATCTCCGGCGCCGGCGGCTGAAGCGGTGGTTTCAGGAGGGATGAGGAGTGGCAGTGAAATGGCGATGCGTGGGGTTGAAGAAGCATGGTGTTTGGATGGAGGGAAAAGGAGATAAGGAGAAGCACCAATGTGTGGAGGGAATCGCAACGCTTTTGTCTTCATTTCTACAAAAAAAATATATATATATATATATAATCAAGTAATCAACAGCTGCCACGTCACTGTGTTGCTGTTGCTTTTTATTTTTTTAAATTTAAATATGATAAAATAAAGAAGAATCCAGGATTGTGTCTTCCGAGGTGTACATGTGCACGGCCTTCATCGCCCAAGTGCGACCTCGTGGCTGCCACGTGGAACAGTTATGGGCTCGCTTTGTTGATTGGGCTTTCAGTTGGACTGGGCCTACTTATTTTATTTTTTTATTTTTTTAACAGATGAGATCTGAATCTGCAAGGAATGTACAACATTCATGGCCTAAACACATGGGTTTTAACTTTTAAATGTAATGAATATGACAAATGACAAATTGTGCAATGATTTCTTTTTTTATTCGAAATCATCAGGTAGGCAATGGTAGGGGACATCCAACAAACAAATATGATGTAACATAATTATCTCTCTACACAATTGATTGATTTTGAATACATAAACCCTATTTCATTATATTTAGTATTTTCTCATATCGAAATTAAGTCTAGCGTTAGGATCTGCAATAACAAGATGACGAAATTATATTAACTTTGATATTATGTAAAATAGATCGAGTCACATTGAACTGGAAAATTTGACTCTTAGTGTTGTTTATCGTAATAAAAAAATAGAGTTTATGATAAGCAGAATCAAAATATATATATTCATAACGAGAGAGGATTGGTTGTCAAGGTCCTCAGAAATGGAGATGTGTTTTTTAGTGAAAGATACAGATTTCATTAATAATAGAAATTAAAAAGAAGCATCGTAACGTTTAGGGCTATAGAAGATCCCCGAACAAAAATACTCGTAGACATGTTGACCGTTTAAGACGGTTTGTAAAGCGCCAAATAGGTTAACATAAAATAAACTACGAAGCTTACGAAACTGATTAGGACTACTCAAGGTAGTGCCTGAACGTTACTTGATCTCATGAAGAAGACTCTTTTTTCGTGTGAAGTGTGACCGAACCTGAACTCATCAGTAACATATGGAAGATCGGCTTTAGCCATGGACCCTCCCTACTAGGTAGGTCCCTGAAGCCACAAATGTTTATAATTTCTTTTGGCGGGGTTGTTTCCTAGCCCGTACCTTATCTTCACGAGGTTCTCATGTGGTGTCCATCTTCAATCTTGGCGTCGTAGATGGGACAGACATCATCCCAGATGGGACAGGCAGCGTCCCAAATTGGGCAGGCCCAACCGACCTTCCCATGAGCATTACCCTATACGTCCCCCGTTGTTCCATCCCTACCTGAGGGCCAGGTAGGATAATTGGGGTTACAATTGCTCCCCTTCCCCGAGACGATGAGGGCTTAGGTAGAGTGTCTAAGGTCAATGTCTCGAACCCAGAGGATGGATTGTTGCTTTTCCCTAGTCCATAGAATAGGACTTCTCCATCTTCTCGGGCTTGTACTTGAGAAGGAAATAGTCAAACCGCGGGATTCCCACATCTCCAGTCATAATCACAAACTCGGTGCCCGATCTGGCCACAATTGAAGTAGAATATGAGGAGTCGATCGTAGGTCAAGGTGTCTTAAATTGTCTCCCTAAATTCTTGAAACCTCATAAAATCATCGATAAAAGAGACTATACAGATTAGGGTTTAGGGATAGAATTTTTTAGACAGCTCACGTAACAGGGGAATTTTTGGACTCTTTTTATATTTCAAATGGAGATGTGTTACGTTATCATGATTATGTTATATTTTTATTTTGAGGAAACAATGCTAAATTTGTTATACATTAAGCTGTAGACTGGATGTCCGTTAGGGTTTTTGTCTCCTCGCGGTACGGTTGCCCTCGGTGTGTCCCAATCTCACAGTCCGGTTCCGGTCATGGTTCCCTTTCCCACAGTGGTCCCGCTCTCGTATCTCCCATATTCTCCTCTGGCCCGGGTTTGGACGTAATCCAAACTCAACGATCGATTGTCGATGTCCCCTCGCCACGCCCCTCGCCTTTATCGGGGTCTCCTACGCCATCTCCGGTGATTCCTTCGCCAGATTCGCAGCTTCCCACCGTCTTTATCCCGGGTTCACAACGTAGTAATTGGGACCCTAGGTCTAACCCTGATCCAACGGCGGCGCACCCACAACCGATCCTCATCTCCAAGCAGCCGTTGTCTCCATCTCTACAATCGCCTCTGAAGCCGCCACCGCCATATCTAAAGGCACTGTCGGCGCGTCCATCTTCCTGGCCTCCACCACCGCAACCTCCTTGACCCCTCTCTCGATTTCGGACCTGGTTAATCGACTGGGTCTTCTTTATTTTCTCTGATTTCATTTTTACATGTTCAAAACCTAGCGATAAAGATTCAGGGACTTTTCCTGGGATGGAACCCTATTTCACATATATCCTCCCAATACTACTAATGCAGTCCTTGCTCGAGCTTTGGAACGGGGCTTCCAGTACCATCTTCTCATCCCCACCCTTCCTACTTGCCTTTATGGTGGCCTCTATGACTTTTCAATATCGTTTATAATGGTATCCCGAAATTTGTTTCAACATGTTTCATTTCTGTTTTCAAGACGGTTATATTGATAAAATTTTTATAAAATCTGTGTTCGATATTTGTTCTATTCTAGTAGTCAGGGAGCCTGTTCCTTGACGCACATCTAAGGTATGTTTTACTATTAATAAAAGTTACACCTTTTAATATAAAAAAAATAGAAATTATAGAATGAAACAAAAAAAACAACACAATATAACGTGCACAAATCGTGTGTCGTATCCTCTAGGGTTACGTGCAAAGACGGCGCCGGTGTTTTCTCTAATCCGGCTTCTTGTTCTCAGGGTCCGATTGCAGTTTCTCCTTCTACTGCGTTTGGTGGTGGGTTCTGGGCGCCGAGATGTCGCATGATAGGGCTCTGCGTAAGGAGCCGACGGTGGAGGAGTTAGCGGGTTTGGTTGGGGGGATCGTGCTAGAGGAAGAGGAGGAAGAGTTCGTGATCACTGAGAGTGAACTCAGTGCCGGGGGCAACAAATACAATCATGGGCTTGCTGGTAAGTTGCTGTCACGTAGAGGTTTCAATAGGAAGGTTTTCATAGAAATTGTGAAGCGGAGTTGGAACGAACCGGATCTGAAAATTGAAGCTCTAGCTCCGGGAGTATACGACTTCTTCTTTCCGTCGGAACGAGCGAAACTGAGGGTGAGGGAGTTAGAACCTTGGTGGTTCAATAAGTCCCTCTTGTTGTTACAGGACTTTGATCCAAGCACAAAGCCATAGTCATTGGTTTTCAGCCATGTCTCCTTATGGGTGCAACTGTGGCATCTACCATTCATTGCAAGGAGAGGCAAGGTTGGGGAGAGAATCGGCAATATGCTGGGTGAATTTGAAGAGGTTGACTGTGATGAAGATGATCGAGCAAGGGATGAGTACTTGCGAATCCGGGTGAGATGGGACATCAACAAACCGTTGCGCCGGGTTCTGAAGTTCAGGCTGAGCACCTCGGATGAGTATACTTGGGTGAGGTTTTGCTATGAACGGCTCCAAGATTTCTGTTACTGCTGTGGGAGAGTGAGCCACACAATGAAAGAATGTGATGTTGTTGAAGCCGGGGAGGAACCGGAAGTGCTACCCTATGGTGACAGTTTAAGGTCGAGTGTGCTGGTACGGAGGACTAGCCAAAATCGTGACTCGGCAAGGGGATTGGGTCCGTGGAGCAAGGGAAGGGAGGATAGCAGTTCGAGACGGTACTCTTCCCCGGGTCGGTCGAACGGGAGTTGGAGGAAGCAGGGTCCAGCCGTGGGTCCGTCTGATAGTGCAGGTTCGGAGGAGGACAGCTTCAGGGATCTTGGACGGAGGGGGCCAGAACAGGGGTTGATGGTTCGGTCCGGAGAAGTGCTCAAGGAAATGGGGTTATGAAAGGGTCGTCTTTGGGCGAGGAAGGTGTGGGTGGGATGGACCTAAATCAAGTTCCAGTGGAGGTGCACCCGGGAGAGCAGTCCCAAATTGGCGGACAAGTCCATGCTTTTAATGGGGAGAATGAAGTGAGTTCCATGGATGTTGGTGCAGGGGCAGTTCCAAAGAGGTTCAAGAGGGTGTCGAAGACCAGGTCGGGGTCTAGTGGAGGCAGCTCGATCATGGGAGCAGCGAGGGCCTCATTGTTGGGGAAAAGGGCGAAGGAGATCAGAGAGCAGGTAGAGAATTTTGGGGCGATTCTAGCTCCTGATTCTCAGGAAGCGGATCTGTTGGAGTTGGCGAGGGTTGCGAAGCAACCCCGCCATTCACAATGATATTTATAGCTTGGAACTGTCGGGGGCTTGGGAACCCCGGGGCGAAACAGTTCCTAATAGAGCTTGTGGCTCAAAAGAAACCCGATGTAATTTTTATTTCTGAAACGAAAAGTAAAAGATTTGTGGTTGAAAATTTGAGAGGTGTTCTTGGAATGGAGGGAGTTTACGCGGTGGATAGTGTTGGTGGAAGTGGGGGTATTGCAATGTTCTGACGAAGCAAAGAGAATGGGTCTTTATTGTCTTTCTCCCCGAATCATGTTGATATGGAAATGCTAAATGAGGAAGGGGTTTGAATCAGACTGACAGGTATTTATGGTGAGCCAAAATGGGACAGGAGGCATATGACGTGTGACTTGATACGTAGCCTGAGTGAGAGGAGGTCGGGCCCTTGGGCCATCATGGGGGACTTCAACAACACCCTTTCGAGGGAAGACAGGCGTGGAGGGAATTTCTACCCGACATCACTCCAAACAGGTTTTCGTAATGCACTCCTTGATAGTAGTTTACGTGATGTTGATATTCTTGGCTACAGGTTTACTTGGGACAACAGAAGATATGATCACAGTAGGTTGGAAGTTCAATTGGATAGGTTGGGAGTGAACTGTCAGTGGGATCAACTGTACCCGGACTCAAGTTTGTGGCATGGGGGAGTGTCCACCTCGGACCATGCTCCCATAATTTTATATGCTAGGAAGGAGATGAGAGAAAGGAGGACCCGAAGTTTTAGATTTGAGGAAGCGTGGAACAGAGACCCTCAGTGTGAAGTCATCGTCCGGTCAGTTTGGGTAGAAACTGACGGTCAGAGTATTGAGGAGAAGCTGAAGCGGACGGCGGAGGAATTGGGTAATTGGGCCGGCCGGGCGGGTGACTCTATCTCATTCCGGATCAGGCGTTGCAGGGAAGAGCTGAATAGCCTTCGGGGGAAATGGGACAGGAGGAGTGGTCTGAGGGTCCAGAGATTGTGGTCGGAATTGACCAAACTGCTAGCTCAGAAAAATGATATATGGAGGCAGAGAGCGAAGCAGCATTGGAACCAGAGTGGGGATCAAAATTCCAAATATTTCCATAGGAAAACTACGACTAGAAGACGGAGGAATCGTATAAGGTCCTTGGTTGGTACTTCGGGTGTAGAGAAATCTTGGGAAGCGGGGTTGGAAGAAGAGATATTGGAGTACTTCGTTGATATGTTCACCGCAGAAGTGGGGAATGTGGATGAGGTCAGCAACTTGGTGCCTCGACTGGTTTCGCCAGCGCATAATCAAGCGCTATTGGGACCAGTGGAGGATGAGGAGGTTCGTATGGCGGTCTTCAGCATATTACCTTTGAAGAGCCCAGGTCCAGATGGTTTCAACCCGGGGTTCTATCAGAGATTCTGGCCGGTGGTGGGAGCTCAGGTGTGTAAGCTGGTCAAGGAGTTCTTTCATACAGGGGTCTTACCTAGGAATTTGAACGATACAAATCTAGTTCTCATTCCTAAGGTTCGATCCCCAAGGAGGATTGGGGAGTTTCGACCTATCGCTCTTTGTAACGTTATTTACAAAGTGGTGACCAAAGTTATGAGCAGGAGGATGTCGGGGATCTTGCATGAGATCATTTCGGAGTCCCAGAGCGCCTTTTTGAAAGGTAGATTGATTATTGATAATCTAATGATCTCAGGGGAGGTGTTACATGCGCAGAAGAACAGAAGGCAGGGGAAGGTGGGGAGTATGGCAATCAAGGTCGACATGCAGAAAGCATATGATCGCGTTGACTGGGGATATCTGGAGAAGGTTCTACTCGGAATGGGGTTTGACACACATTGGGTTCGATTGATAATGGTGTGTGTCAAGACTCCTAGGCTCTGGGTCTTGTCTGAAGGCAGGAGGCTGGGTCCGATTCTCCCGAGCAGAGGTATTAGACAGGGTGACCCGTTATCTCCTTTTTTGTTCATTGTTTGTGCAGAAGGACTATCCAGGCTCATTGAGAACTTTGAGTGTCGAGGTCTGATTCAGGGCACCAGAGTGGTAAAGGACGCACCGACGGTCTCGCATTTGTTTTTTGCAGACGACAGTCTATTCTTTGGTAGAGCACTGGAGGAGGAGGCAGGTAACTGGAAGCAGTTGTTGGGTATGTATGAGCGGGCTTCGGGACAAAAGGTGAATGTTGAGAAGTCTACAATTCTTTTTAGCCCGAACACTGAGGGAGAGGTAAGGAGTCAAATTGGGGAAATTCTGCAGATACAAGTGTCTAACGAGTTGGGCTCCTATCTTGGCCTCCCAGTCATGCTAGGTAGAAGCAGGTATCGGTCATTTTATTTTATTAAGGAGAAAATTTTGAAACGAATCAGTAGTTGGGATTAGTTGATGTTGAGCAAAGCGGGCAAGGAAGTATTACTTAAGTCTGTCATCCAAGCTTTACCGACTTACACTATGAGCGTGTATATGCTTCCTGATAGTTTGTTACAGGAGTTGGAGATAGAGATGAACAGATACTGGTGGAGGAATGATGTGCGGTCAGGGTCCGGGATCAAGTGGAGGAGCTGGCAGGGACTTTGTGACCATAAACTGAAAGGAGGTATGGGCTTTAAAGTTCTCAGGGATTTTAATCTGGCATTACTGGGGAAACAGGGGTGGAGACTTATGAGTAATCCAGTTAGTTTAGTGGCTCGTATCATGAAAGCCAAGTACCACCCGTTATCAGAGTTCATACATGCAGTGAAGAGGCCCAATTCTAGCCCTATCTGGAATAATATTATGGCAGCGCAGGAAATTGTGAGGGGAGGAATCAGGAAGAGGATAGGATCAGGGGAAAACACGAAAATTCTGGGGGAAGCTTGGCTTCTAACCGAGACGGGCAAGGTGGAGGCCGAACCCCCCAGAATAGACCATAGGACTGTGAGCTGTCTGTTTAAGGGGGGGTCTAGAAGCTGGAATGAAGAGTTGATTGTTGATTTATTTGAGGCCCGGGACGCAGAAGCCATTTTGAGGGTGCCTTTAAACTCGTGTTTGCCTGCTGATGACTGGTATTGGAAGGGGGTCCCGTAGTGGACATTACAGTGTTAGAGATGTATATCGATCCTTGCAGGTTCAGGAGGGGAGATGGAATGATCAGGAGCGGGATGTTTTTTGGAAGAGGTTGTGGCAGCTCAAGGTTCCCCCTAAGATTTGTCATTTCTTATGGAGGGGTGTGTCCGGATGCTTACCAACAAATGAGACTGATAGCGAGAAGGGTGAACGTTGAATTGAGTTGTGTGGTTTGTGGTGTGGATGAGTCGATTGAGCATGTGATGTATGGTTGCCCGATGGCAAGGGCGGTCTGGAGTAAGGTGTTGGACTATCTCCCCGGGGGCGTTGGACAGTTTAGAGACTGGCTAGAGCTCGGGTGGGAGTCAGGTGGAGGAGCTAGAGCTGATATCGTTTCTGTGATTTGTTGGAACCTTTGGAGGGCTCGTAATCAGAGAGTCTGGGAGGGAAAGAGTCCCTCTGTGGAGGGTATAGTTCACGGAGCAGAGCAGATGCTGAGGGATTGGAAGGAGGCTCAGTTGCCGATGGTTCGAGAGGTCGGTGGTGGGACGCAACATACAGGGTTGTGGACAAAACCGTCCCCTGGGAGGTGGAAGGTTAATTCAGATGCAGCGGTGTTCCAGGGGTTCGGGGGTGGCGGTGGCTGGGTATGTCGTGAGGATGATGGATCCCCGAGTTTCATGCAGTGCAAGGTTTTTTGGAGTATTCAGGATCCAGAGTTGTTGGAGGCCTTGACTTTGAAGGCGGCATTACAAAGTCTGGTGGACAGGGGCCTTGGGAATGGAGTGATTGAGTCGGACTGTCTGGGGCTAGTTATGGCCGTCAACAGTAAGGCGTCTCTGATCACCCCGTTTGGAGCCATTGTGGAAGATTGTAAGCTTATTATTTCTGGTCTGACTGATGTATCTGTAGTTCATGTTAAAAGAACTGCAAACAGGGTAGCACATATGCTAGCTAGAAATGCCCGAGAGTGGGCTTCTGTGGTGTGGGATTTCTCGTGTTTGCCAGAACCTATTTCTGGGTTACTGGTCTCTGATATTCATTAATGAATCCCTCATTTTCTTCAAAATGTCTATATATCCATCGGTTAAATTCTTAATAAACGAATAAAAGCCCATGGTCCAAAATTTGGACCAACCGGATCAGATTTTCCGCTAAAAAGATTAGATCTTCAGCCACATATTCAATGCACATATCATCTCTTATTGAACTAAATCTCGTACTCTAATGGCTAAAGTGACTGGTTTAGACGTTTCAACCAATAATAGTATAATTGACATAAAAATCGAAAGAGTATGAGACTTATCTCATTCCCTTTCACAAGCCTCGTAACTCAAAACCAGAGCAAAACACGAGCCACCAACCGCCACTTGTCGGTACCATGAGCCGGACTTGCAAACTGACATTATGGTTGCGACCTATAACCTCTCCCGGAATTTAGTTTCGAGCTATGATAACGTGTCCGTGTCTGTCCCACACAGCCGGTAGCTAACACGTGGTGGTTTGGGCTCCATGAGTCCAGATGTTTCTACCTGGTAGTTGGCTCGTGCTGTAAACACGATTTACTAACCCTAGTTAGACGGGTCAAATTAATTAATTACCCTGACACACCTTAATTAACCTCGTAGTAAATAGTAATGGAAAATAATATTGTAAAATTTAGGGTTAATTCACTTTAGTACCCTAAATTTTTCATATTTCATTTAGAGTATCTAAATCTTTTTTGTGTCATCTCAGTACTTTAAATCTTTTATATTTTATTTAGAGTACCCTAAACTTTTATTAATTCCATTATAATACCCTAAACTTTCATTAATTTCATTTTAGTACTCACTGTTAACTTTATCATAATTTTGGTTGTTGGCGAGGGGTAGTATGGTCATTTTACCTGTTTTGGATGGAAAATCATATGTAAAGTTAACGGTGGGTACTAAAATGGAATTAATGAAAGTTTAGGGTACCGAGGTGGCACAAAAAAGATTTAGGGTATTCTAAATGAATTAATGAAAGTTTAGGGTATTGAGGTGACACAAAAAAAATTTAGAATACTCTAAATGAAATATGAAAAATTTAGAGTACTGAAGTGAAATTATCCCTACAATTTAACAGGCATTTATACTCTTTCATAGAGAGCATGTTGGGTAGAAGTGCAGTTAAAATTAAAATTCAGGTTTTTCCCTATCAAATTAACAAATATAATAGAAAATTAATTATAAAAAAAATATAAATATTGTATGATTAAATATAAGGATAAGTCCATCTTAGTATTTTAATTTTTTTATATTTTGTTTAGAGTACCTTAATTTTTTTTCGTATCACTTCAGTACCCTAAACTTTTATTAATTCATTTAAAATATCATAAATCGTTTTTGTATCACCTCAGTACCCTAAATTTTTATTAATTTCATTTTAGTACCCACCGTTAACTTTACCCTAAATTTAGTTGTTAGTGAAGAGTATTATGATCAATTTATCTGTTTTGGATGGAAAATCAAATGAAAATTTAGCAGTGAGTATTAAAATAAAATTAATAAAAGTGTAGGGTATTAAAGTGATATAAAAAAATTAAGTATTCTAAATGAATTAATAAAAGTTAGGGTGAAAATTTAAGATATTAAGATGACACAAAAAAAGAAAGATTTATAATACTCCATATTAAATATGAAAGATTTAAAATATTAAAGTGGAATTATCCCTCACATATATAATATTTTAAACTTAGATTCACATGTAAATATATAGTTATAGTCTAACTGAACAAAAATATTTGTAATGCTATTGATTCATATATTTGTTTCCTAACAATATATTTAAATTAGTAACAATGTAATGAATCATTCGTACAAGAAATACTTACACATATTTCATTGTCTACATGTGCCAATCAGGAGCGGATCGTGGAGGGACCCAGGGGCATGTCCTCAAATTTTTATTACTTTCGTAAATTGTGTTTATTTTTTTATAAAAAAATCTAACTATTTTGTATTTCTTATTCTTTTATTTTTTATTTGAGTGAAAGAAATCATTTATACTTTAGTCCTTGTTAGCTGGAACTGTAAATGAGTTGAGTCATAATAACACATCAGTTGAAATTTGATTAGCTAAATATTTGAATAAATTATAATTAAATTCGAGGTCAAGTTAGATTTTGATAACAAATAATAGCTCTGTCGGACATCTCTTTGAATGGATTAGATAGGATAAATGAACAAAAAAACGAAAAGTCAAACGAATTGATTGCGGAGCCGTATGAGGTAGGAAACCCTCAAGTACGGTTCTAAGGGAAGGAAATGAACCACCTAGTCCTATTCCGACCGAGGAGAGCAGGCCATTCGACAAGGAGATTCCGAAATTGCGGAGGCTTGGTTCGACCAAGCCGCCGAGTATTGGAAACAAGCTATAGCGCTTACTCCTGGTAATTATATTGAAGCACAGAATTGGTTGAAGATTACGAGGCGTTTCGACTAAGAAAAGAAGAATTTGTTTATTTATTTCTCTATTCTTCTCTTCTTTTTGGTTTTCGTTTTTTTTCTTCTATTTGTTAGAATGGATTCTTTATTATCTCCATCAGTCAAATAAAGATAAATTTGAGCCAAAATTTTAACGACTCGTGTGCCTACTTGTTTAACATTAAATTGATATAAATTATTTAATAAAATTATAATTATTTAATAGTATTATAATTATTCTATTTAACTTTATTATTCTCGAATATTTACAAGAGAAAAAATAAACAAACCAAACCAAATCAAACTGGACTTGAACTCGTGTATTTATTCTCGAATATTAAACTCATATATATAATATTTGTTTTTTTTAACGAGTAATGAGGTATTGTATTATTGTAGAACAACAACTTTACAGGGTAGGACAGAACTGTCCAGGATTTCAGATATGTGTCCCGACCGGCCGTAACCCGTCAGACGCTCATGGATCCATAAAAGTAGTCTGCTTTGACTCACAGATCCGAACTCAATAGTTCCTCGTACCAACATTTCAAAATATTAATAAACCAAGGTCCTAACCCTAGCTAGCCAAAAATTTATTCGACCTAATACATAATGATAAACTGGAAAAAGCAGGCCCTAATCTATCGTCCCTCCTCCCGGATCCCAGATCCATCGAGGGAGCGGAGCCATGCTAGCTAGGGTCTGCCCCTTTGGTGGGTATGCCCCGATCTGGCCCGCGAGGGGTGGCCCTGGGGCGGGAGGCCGCTGCGGATGGACGACGGCGCATGGAGCACGGATCCCGGTAGACGGCGATAGGAAAGCCACGGTGGCTACAAGCATGAGCTCGGGATCGATTCGGCGACGCATGATCGGTAGCGCGATACGAGGAAGAGGTCGGGGACGGTCTGAACGAGCGGCGGCGACCTGCGAAGGTGGATGACGACGAACACTGATGAAAAAAAGAGGCTGTGGAAAAAAACCCTATCAAGGATACTGTTGAACCCTGACAAGGGTAGTGTTGCACCCATCAAACATAATCCGAAAGCTTGGAATCAAGGGCTTCAATAAAAAGAAGGAGGGGGAAAGAGGCTGCGTAGAGAGAAGTGCAGCCCCTGGGTCTTTGTCATATAATATTCGTTTAATAACGTGTAAGAATAATTTCTTCATTTTCTAAAAATGACTAGTAAACTAACCGAAGTAGGATGTAGTGATTAGAAAATAGACTACCTTAATCAGATGTGTGTACATTTAATTGTAGATAAACAGATAAAATCATACTCAACCTTTACACTAAATGTCTCGGAGCACACTCATTTAAAACGTACGGTTCTTATTTATCGCATAAAGAAAAAGTGATCACAACCTTAATGGCACAAACTCAACATTCAAACTAATTGTAGGCACAAACTCAACATTCAAACTAATTGTAGTCTTAGCATGGTTTAAAAAGCCAATTAGGTGACGAAGGCTTTTAGACATTTGGTGGGGACTAGTCCCCCTCAATTTTTTTCTTTTGAAAAATTCTGGTATGTTTTTCGATTTTTTTTTCAAAAATACCCCTTAATTTTTTTCTAATTTCGTAGTTTCCCTCAATTTTTTTACAGTCACGTATTGACACCAAAAAATTTCGGTGCCCCCTCACTGAAAAAGCTAGCTCCGCCACTGCTAGTCGAATTTAGGTAGGGTTTAGACTAATTTAATTTTTAAAATATTTTAATTATTATTAATTATATATATTACGTAAATATAATAAAATTTTCAAAACATATATTATATTTGTATAATATAAAAATTATCAACTATCAAAATACAAAAAAAAAACTACACCTAATAATACTCCTATTTTGATTTTATTCTAGATTTATTAAAAATCTAAATTGACAAACTACTAAAATGGGACACGTTGTATATTATTTTTATCAATAAATTCTAGGTCATTATAAACATATTGTGTTTCTCACATTTTCATCTATATTTTAAAAGTCTAGTTTCACAAATTAGAGTCTAAAGTTTCAGATCGAACGGGACGACAAATCGGATGATTTTAACATTTTGAAGCTTAACTGAGAAGACGAAACAAACGTTTTTACAGATTTTGAGGCTTCGACGTAGACCCTAAGAGAATAAGCGTGGACTTCTACACCAAGGAGTCTTAGTCTTTGAGTGGTAGATGCAACGATTAACACAACCACCCATCACGTGTCTCAACTTCACACAACTTTATTCCAATCCCTTTCATTAGTGTCACCTATTTATAACCACCTTTCCCATATAACATAAATCAAAACCAACACTACAGAGAGAGACAAGGAACATAAACAACATATTCAAAATCCACACTACGTCACTACATTAACGTTGTACCGTACTAGGATATGGCGACCTCAGTGATTTCTCCGTCTCCGGCTCCGGCTCAAACTCCGATTCCGACTCAGACTCCGACTCCGAGAGTCGAGGTCTTGTCGGGGAGTGGGATAAAGTCCATCCCGAAGGAGTACGTGAGGCCGAAAGAGGAGCTAACGAGCATCGGGGACATATTCGAGGAGGAGAAGAGGCACGACGGTCCTCAGGTTCCGACAATCGATTTGAAGGAGATCGATTCGGAGGACGAGGTTGTCCGAGAGAGGTGCAGGGAGGAGGTGAAGAAGGCGGCGGTGGATTGGGGCGTGATGCACCTCGTGAACCATGGCATTGACGAGGAGCTCCTCGACCGGGTGAGGAAGGCCGGTCGGGCCTTCTTCGACCTCCCGGTCGACGAGAAGGAGAAGTACGCTAACGACCAGGCGTCGACGAAGATTCAGGGATACGGGAGCAAGCTCGCCAACAATGCCTCCGGCCAGCTCGAGTGGGAGGATTACTTCTTCCACCTTATTTTCCCCGAGGACCAGCGCGACATGTCCATCTGGCCCACAACCCCTTCGGATTATGTGTAAGTTTATCTGAGTTTTTTTTAAGTGAATCGGGTTTTGAAACTAAGTCGTACGATGAATATCATATTTCGGATAAATGAATTGGGTCTTCTACTTACATTTAGTGTTGTAAGAGACGGTCTAAATGGTAACAGGAACAAACCGGACGGTCATGGCTCGAAAAAATTCAACCAATGTTATAAAACTGGCCCAAACGAACTGTTTAGGCGCTATTTTTTCGACACTAAAGTAATTTTTATGTTTTTATCTTCAATATTTATTATAAATTACTTTATATAGTAATACTTACCATTATTGTTAAATAATATTCATTATTAACATATATCTTAAATTTATTTAATTTTTATTTTTAAATTAATTATAAAACTAGTAATTATAGATGATAAATGTTTGTATTTTAAATATTTGATATTATCATTTCAAAAAAAATATTTGATATTATAAAGTTTTAATATAGCCGTTCAAATTTTGATAATTTTACGTAATATATATTAATAATAATTAAATGATGGAAAAATACAAAACCAATTAATTTCCATCCAACGTTTAGGCGTATTCACCATCCGACTAACATTTAAGGTTTTTTTACGCCCTCTACATCTTAGGACGATTGATTTTGATAATTTATAGATTGAATGATGAGGTGAATCGGTATTCAACACATTTATCTTTTGCGCATAACTTGATTTTCTTATCGTTCTAGGGACGCGACAATCGAGTACGCGAAGCATCTGAGGATATTGGCGACGAAAATACTCTCAATCCTATCCCTAGGGTTAGGGCTAGAAGAAGACAGGCTAGAGAAGGAATGCGGAGGCTTGGAGGAGCTACTCCTCCAGATGAAAATAAACTACTACCCAAAATGCCCCCAGCCGGAGCTGGCCCTAGGCGTAGAAGCCCACACCGACGTGAGCGCGCTCACGTTCATCCTCCACAATATGGTCCCGGGGCTCCAGCTCTTCTACGAGGGCAAATGGGTCACTGCCAAATGCGTGCCCAACTCCATAATCATGCACGTAGGCGACACCATAGAGATCCTGAGCAACAAAAAGTACAAGAGCATACTCCACCGTGGTCTCGTCAACAAAGAGAAGGTCAGGATCTCGTGGGCCGTCTTCTGCGAGCCCCCGAAGGAGAAGATCATCCTCAAGCCGCTGCCGGAGGTGGTGTCGGAGGCGGAGCCGCCGCTGTTCCCGCCGCGAACTTTCCACCAGCACCTCCAGCACAAGCTGTTTAAGAAGACCCAGGAGGAGTTTCTGGCGAAATGATGTGGTTAATTAATTAATTAATTACTTGGACTTGGATGATTCATTTCTATGATGGTTGATTACGTTTTGTACTTTTGGAATTACTTGCGTGTTCGTTCTTAATTAATAAATTGTATGTTTTTAGCTTTATTTCTTGTAACGGGTTCTGGGACGACCCGTTTAAATATGAATACTTTTTACCTACTCGATTTTTTAAATATATTAATTAATGGTACGACATTTTATATTTTTCGCCGGTTTGTGGAAACGTAGAAAGGGGGTTACCAGACGGGGATCGGTACCAACCTGTCATAAATGTATATATTTGTTAGTTATGGTGTCACAAATACAATTAATATTTTGGAAGTACAGCAAAATATATTAATTGTCAATACAGAAATAAGACATGCCCGAGCGTAAAATGAAGCAGTAGTACTGTCTTCACAGTTTCAACAATGATGAGATTTCAATCGAGTCAAAGATAAACAACAATCGCAAATTCGATTGGGCTCATTCATATATTTTTGAGCGAAATGTGCAATTGTATTAAATTTATCGATTTACGCCAAGGAACATACTTCCACGCCACAAAAGTCATATAGAAAGAGCAATGACTTACTGAATCTTTTACCACTAAAACCGTTACAAACGGTATTTGAAAGTCAAATAAGCAAGGATAGAATACGAAAAGGGGGAAGGGGGTGCCGGAAATCCAAGATCTCAACAACGGTGATGGTGGGAGGTAAAACATCTACATGAGACCCCTCCCTGGGCCAGTGCCGATGCTCCTCCAGCCTCTCATTCCTCTTGACGGGGCTGCTTCCCCGCCCTGACCTGCTCCTCCCGAGGTGCTCCAGCAGTTGACCTCTTGAGTGCTCCAATTCCCTTTCCATGTACCTTAGTGGGGGCTGAAAAAAACAACCTCCTTCCTCCCTAAACCTCCATGCATTTCGCCACCCACCTGTAGACCGTCCTTGGTTTTGAACGAAAGAAACAAGAATGAGAGATATGAAACGATGTGGATACGAATGGTTGAGAACAACACATGGAAACAGACCCCGAGACCCCGTACATGCATAGTAAGCAACTAGTGGCGCCAGAGTACGAGATCATAATCAATTTGGTCCTCTCATATCATATTTCAGTGATGTCGATCATGACGTCAAGGATATATGATGTGGACGGATGCTAAGGACGGATACGATGGAAAAAGTGTCATTGAAGAAATGCTATGGAAGTCGAAGATAGAATCAACGACGTAATAAAGAAATAAATCAGAAAGAGACGAATTCATCATGCAAAGAAGAAAAAAACATTTAGCGATTTTAGAGTTTCATTTTAGACGCAATGATATGGTTTTATAAGTTACCCGATGTTTCTTAAACCTAAAAGTCAAGACCAACATCAGATCCATTCGAATCCCTTCTTCTAAACTCTTCTAAACTCCTAGTCTATTGGTGTCCATAAAATCTAACACTGCCAATCCCGACATCATCAAGTTTCCAATCCGACCTATTTCCTAATTACCCGAGTGGTAAATTAACACATTCGACGGTTTGGTGGACCAAAACGAATGTTCTTTTTTGGGGGACAAAAATGTCATTTTCCGGATCTCATTAAACAAATATTCAATTTATTATATCAATTATGTGGACATTGATGATATATTTCTTGTTATAATTTCAATGGGCCGAAACAGTCCACGATCTGGTGGATCCATGACCCAATTAACAATTACACGGTTTGATTTGAGTTCGAAAGCCCACGAGAAATGAAATAAACAGTGCTCATTGGACTGCATTGTTATTCATTGGCTCATTGCACATCTTCTCAATGTTCTCATGATATCAAAATTGAATAACTAGAAAGATGAGGGGTCAAAACAGAAATAGAAAGAGTACAGTGAGGTCGATCCTCAAACATTGTTCATTCGAGGAAAAATAAGTTTGGGGGCAAAAAGGAAAAATCTAGGGCTCTGAGGTTACTGTACGAAACAAAAAAAATCATCAGAATCAGAGCGTACTCTCTAATCCCTATCTCTCTGCACTTCACTCCTCTCTGCTGTTCCTGCTTCGCTTGCTCTGCGCAGAGGTACGTTCTGTTCTTCGTTCCGTCTCGTGTTTCTCATTCCGCTTTGCACAATTGTACGTGAAGTTTCTGCAGATTTGTTAATTTGATATGGTTCTTGTTCTGTTTGGCTGCCGAGAAAATCTCGGAAATGAGAGTGTTGTTTCTTAATAGTTAGCGGGAATTGTTTACTTTGAACCCGAGAGATGTGAACTTTTGTTGTTCGGGGTCAATTTCATCATTCGCACGCACAGAGAGAGCTCGGATTCGGGGTCGAATTGATTTACATCTTAGGCTTGAAATTTGACCGTTTGTGTTCTGTTTGCTTAGTAGGTTTAATTCACGTCTTCATAGGATAATTGCAAGGTATTTCAGTGCATTATGATATTGGCATTTTCGGTGCAGAACATTTTGTTTGGGGTCGACTAAATTTTTTGAAGGTGTAGGTCAAGAATATAGGATTCGAGGCCTCCTCTAGGATTCGGTTAAATTTCACCGTGATAGTTAATTTATCATCAATTATGTTTACATTGAGTTGTCCTAATTGTGATGGTGAATTTATGTATAGAAAGCCATACAGATTTTGGAAGTCATCAGATTCCATTATTTTCTGAATAGTTGTAGATGCTAGATTTATAAGTTGTATATTTTGTAATAAATGGTTCTAAGAGCGAGCATGATATTATGATATTGATATAAGTTTCATGAAAATCAATATGTCGAAACTTGTGTTGTGGCCACAATATGTTGGGATGTCTTGGGTGGACTGAAAGAAATCGCGTAGGTTGAGAATGTTTTATAAGAAATAGAGCCCAGTTTATTTGTTACCCATAATTTGACTAGCTTCCTTTGTACCCCCAATCAGTTGTCTAAAGTCTTAAGTAGATATGTCATGGATTATATTTAGAACTTGTTACACATACACGATTGATTTTTGTTTGTGTTTTGCATGTAGACCTGGTTGCTAGTGGTTTGATTTGATGTTGGGTTTGCTTGTAGGAACCAATGCTTGAAACAAAATAACTTTTAGTTATAGGCATGAAGTATATGTCAAACATGCTCTGTTTGATTTTCTATGTATTCCTGGAAAGTTATTGGATTGCATGGATAGACACTAAACTTGTTACTTATGTCAAGATTCTAATCTGATATTTGAAAGTTCCGACAGCTTCCAGTTGTTATTAAGAGTTTGACCTGGAACTCTTGTTACCAAAATAGTTGAGGATTTTACTGTGGTATTTTACAAACTAGATTTTCTTTTCAAGGTTTCCACAATTCAATAAAAGTATCAATTGATGATGTAATCTCACACCTACTAAAGCTTATCATTCCGGTATAATTGTTGAAGTACCCATTAGTAATTGTTAGTTGCTAATGAATAAACGCAGAATAGTAATATCAATACTCCAAATAGCGCTTTTATAATAAATTTCTTATAATTGTGAAAATGTTGGGATATTAGAAACAATTTTTTTAATTTCTGTTTTCACTCTATCATATGACTCCAATGTCCTAAACATATAGTAAATTTCATCACCATGTCTGTTAGAGCACTCACCATTGAGGACCAGTGCTTTGCAAATTGGCAGTTGTTTCTAGGTTTGCCAGATGTTCATACAATAATTGTAGTTTCTTCTATATAAAATTACCAGGTAAACTTGTTAGCCAAAATAAGTAATAAATAAATACGAAACGTAACATTTATTTTTGGATGCTTTTGCTACCATTTAGCATTGTACTTTGGATTAAGTTCCTGTGTCTAATACACCTATACTTCCAGAGGAGAATAATAAGGATATGTCTTCAGATACTGGAAAGGAAAATGCATCTGTAGTTGATTCATCAGCGACTGACTGGAAAAATGACATGGGGAATTTAGATGATCCAGGTAAATACAAGTTGCAAGGTCTTTTAAATTTGTTTTAAAGTTCTGCTGTAGGCTTTGAATGCTTCGATATTTTTTCATGTCGATTTTCTGTTCGTAAATGAAAACATCTGTATTTGAATTTGTGCACCTAATAGGGCTTGATCTGTTCATTTCATCTGAGATTTTACCAATGCCTTATCTTTCTCTGATTGTGTATATTTTTTATTAGCCATCGACATGCATGGTGTCAATACACAATAGTAATTCATTATATAAACAACCACATAGAATAATGACACCGTTATATATATTTTTTTTTGCAACCACATATCTTAAAAGTATCAGAACTATGGCATTCCAGTTAGAATACATATGTGTGTATTAATAAATTGTAAAAGAATCATTTCGTTAGGTTACCTTGATTAAAGAGAAAATAAGAGGAAACATTTAAGCTGGTTTGGACATGTACAACATATGGGTAGTTAGGATAGCCATCATCATTACACAGTCTGAGAAAAGACATGCTTGATAGCGTCTGGATTAATCGTGCCTTCAATATGTGTAGGCAACAATTAAGCAATTATTGGCTACGCTGCTATTGATTTTGTTAGTCGTGTAACTGGATCTGTGTGGTAATAGATATTCTGCACATGTCATCTTGAAAGAGCATCATATTTTTACCAAGAACCAAATGCTCCATGGTTTATATGAAGTTACATTTAGTTTACCATCTTTTGACGTTCCTTAAAAAATCATATAATTGTTTAGTTTGATAAGTTTAACCTTTTCAGTATACTGAAGTTATCCTTCTGAACCATTATGGCAGCACTAGGCATATTTACTTCAGGAGTGTTGTTTACGCATCACTTAACTTATCTTATATAAGTTATATTTAGTAATTTAATTCTTACTCATCTTCAAGCTGGTGTTCATGGCAAAGTTTGGGATCTCTGCAGTAAGATTTGATATGCTGCATGTTATGCCTAAGGAAGAAGATGAAGTCATGTTTGATGACCATGCTTCATTTAGCTTTTGGTCAAAAGAATTCATGTGCACATATCTTAGTCTTAGCAAATGCATTCCTTTTTTGGTGAGCTTTATGGATGATCAATTCTGTAAATAGTCTACCCCTTTCTTTTGTGGGCAGATATGCTTGGATTGATAAATTGTGTAGTTGAGTCTCTTGTTCATTTGAAAACAACATTTTATCTGCTATAACTCTATTTTTATCCCTATGTTGACTGTATAAAAAACTCAAAATTAATGTTTTTAAAATTTATTACCCAGATTGACATTTTCTGTGCCTTTTCATTTGATTATGCTACTTGCAGATGTATCTAAGAATTTTTTATCTTCTTGTTGATATTTGTTTTGCCCAAAGTTTGTAATTCTGATGTATGAATAAGCTGAAATCTCCTTGCCAGAGAACTCCAGTTTCAAACCTGATGAGGATGGATATCCCTCTAGGGCAGAAGAAGCAGGGGTTTCTCATCATCGGGTTGGAAATTTAACTTCAAATAAACCTCGTAAATTGTATAATACAAGATATTTTATCATTAAGAGTTTGAATCATCAAAATATCCAACTGTCGATCGAAAGAGGAATTTGGGCTACTCAAGTCATGAATGAACCAATTCTGGACGAAGCATTTCATGTAAGTTCCCTGTTATCTCCATGTCATGATGTGGTTTCACAATCTTGATATGCTTTATGAGGGGGCATATGCTTGGTTTGCAGAATTCGGGTAGAGTGGTTCTAATATTTAGTGTCAACATGAGTGGTTTCTTCCAAGGGTACGCTCAAATGATGTCTTCTGTGGGTTGGAGGCGGGACAATGTTTGGAGTCAAGGAACTGGTAAAAGTAATCCCTGGGGACGTAGTTTCAAGGTCAAATGGCTGCAGTTAAATGACTTGCCTTTTCAGAAGACTCTGCATCTCAAGAATCCATTGAATGATTACAAACCCGTCAAAATTAGCAGAGACTGTCAGGTTCTTTTGTTATTTATATTCAAGTGCTTGTTTCCATTTTTCTTTTTGTATTTGCTGCCTTTGTTTTAGATGAATGTTCCTTATTTATATGTGCCCTACAGGAGTTACCTGAAGATATTGGAGAAGCTCTTTGCGAGCTTCTTGATGGGAAGACTGATACAGATGGCACACTGGAAAGGTATTTTCTTGGGGTAATTCCAAAAAACTGAACGTGTGATTTGCACTTTTTGCAAGTTGGTACCCCTTACAATTACAAAATTTAATACTTAAAAAGTTTGTTTTTTTTAATCTTTTGATTCAAGAATATAAGATAAGTAGAGATTTTTTTGTAATTTTTTTTCATTTTTTTCAGTCAGGAAAATTCAGTATTAAAAAAATGTGGAATTCATGTGCATGTCACATGACCAAATTTACCTTTTCCTGTTAAACGTAAGTGACGGTGTGAAAAAATAGGGTTAATTGTCCAAAACTACATTAAAGTTTTGTCCACAAACGGATGCATGCATAAAGTTTTGTCCACGCTGTATGGTGCACTGAAGTTTTGTCCACGCTTTTGTGGGTGCATTGAAGTTTTGTCCACGCTTTGTGGGTGCATTATGTATTGCCCACAAATCTATTGAATCCGTGAAGCACTGCCCCGACCATCATTCGGAACCTATTACGCCAAAACTAAAAAAAATTGTGGACAAAGCTTCAGTGCACCCACAAAGCTTGGGCAAAACGTTATGCATGCATCCGTTTGTGGACAAAACTTTAGTTGTAGTTTTGGACAATTAACCCGAAAAAATATTGTTCACGTTACTAACTTGCAAAAAGTGTAAACAGTCAGTTTTTGTAATTATCCCTGTTTTCTTCTAAAACATGAAAGGTTATAGATGCCAATACCATCAGCCCTGTTAGCTTTATTTGATTCTAATGCACAAATCGTTTTTTTAGGGACGATCTTCCTTTTAAAAGGCCCTGTATAGAGCCTCCATTTCCGTTTCATGAAGAGGAGTACAATGCCCCTCCTGTACATATGACTTGGGCTGGGGCACCCATGATGTACCCTTCCCTACTCTACCAACATCAGGCTGAAGCAAGTGCCTTTCATTTAGGACACGGGGGCACTTTTCCTGAAAGCATGCCTGTTTCTTCTGGGACATCGAAAGTAAGGAAGAAACACTCTCGTGTCAGTGAGAAACTCGCTAACTTACAAGTGGACCAGGATTCATCTTCTGCATTAGATCTTTGGGGATTGTCTGCGGATAGCCCTCTTGCTAGTACCCTGACTGAAGATGATTTTCTTGAAATGGTATTGCAGTGCAGTTCCCCAGTTTCTCCATTTTTTTATTTTAATATACTTGTAAATTTTCTGAAGGAAGAACAATCCGTTATATGCTGGAGGGATCATTGCAATTACTTACTGATTCTTGTTTGCATATATATTTATATTATTGTATGTTGTGACCAGAAACGTTTTGATACCCGAGGAAACAAATTCTATGATAAGGCAGCATTTAATAGTTTAACTAGGTTTTGAAATCTTGCATTTTTCTATTTGTTTTTTTTTTGCTCGGTCCAGATTTGGCTGCTATTTGATGACGATGCTAAGGTTTGTATGTAAGTAAACAATGGAACTTATCCCTTTCATTATTGATTTACTGCTTGTTTCATTGTGACAGTCATATGAAGAGTACCTGGAGGTTCATAGCAGAAGCAGCAAAAAGTCAAGCCTCCCTGTCAGTATTTTATTGTGTTGTTATATGTTTGATTTTGTTTTCTTTCTATTTATTTAGATGAAAGATTTCTAGTATATGTTTACTTTTGCACCTATTAATATGATCTGTCATTACTTTGTTTATGTTCATCAAAATATAAACTGAAAAGATCTGTGGACCCACTCAATGTGATTGTTCTTAGTGATGATTAGATTTGCAAGTAATTAATTCACTCTGATTTAAATATGTATTGCCTTAAAACTTTAGATTGAGTAAATTTGGTTTTCTTGGCAGGCGGGACCATCTCATAGTATGCAGGAATCATCAAGAGCCAGGAAAGAAGAAGATGATAGGTAAATCTGTTGCCCAAGAGTGAACTGTGCTCTTATGCAGTAAAACCTCGTTTTTCTGGGTTGAATAAAAATTGTAGGGAAAATCATGTTTTACTATCCTGTGCTATACCAGATTTGCAGTTTACTACCCCTCAACTTTGAAGTGTACCAATATAATACCCTCAACTTTTACGTATGTCGGTTTACTACCCTAAAATTTTAAGTGTGCTAGTTTCACCACCCAATACTTTGAATTTGTTGCACTGTTTATTAAGTTGTATAGAATTCCTTAATTTTTGGGGTTTTGGAATATGAAATAAACCCTAAATTGGATGGATATTATACAACTTAACCGACAGTGCAACAAATTCAAAGTATATGATAATAAATCGGCACATTTAAAAGTTCAGGGTAGTATAGTAATATATTTAAAAGTTGAGGATAATAAACTGCAAATCACGTATATCATAGGGTAGTAAAACATAATCTCCCCTAAATGGTATTAAACTTGAGTACTGTACTCATGCATTGCTGAACTGTATTTTGTTTTGATTGATCACTAATTGGATCAAACTTGAGTACAATACAGCTTATGCTGAGCAACAATTTGTTTTCACTGACTACAAATTGTTCAGCATGAGCACAGCCACAGGGTAGTAAAACATAATTTCCCCTAAATTATATCAAACTTCAGTAACAATAATTGTTTTTGATTGATCACAAATTGTATCAAACTGGAGTACGTTACTCCTTATGCAGTACGATAATTTGTTTTCATTGATTACAAATTGTGCAGAAGCTCAAGCTACAAAAGTGACCAGAGCCACTCGAGAAAGAGGACACATCTTTCATCACAGAGATGAAGGGCGCGCTCGCTCCCGTGTTCCTGTCCTGACCATAGTTGTTAGGCTGCAAAGCTGTTCTGTCTCCAGAAAGCCAATCACTTGGTGAATTGTTTCCGTTCTAATCACTCGAATTCGGTCTCATTTGTTGTACACATAAATGTACCTTATTAATTGTTACTTGATCATGTTATTACTAGGGGGGGTGGTAGTAACCAACTTGTACATAACTTGAATTCATATTATTACCCCTAAATATCTTCCCTCCTCTCTCCCCAATCGATTTAAGGGTCTTTGAGGAGATGATTTATACTTAAACTAGTAGGTGAATATTTGAGTAATTAGATTTTGGTAAGACATGATATTCCCAAGTTTGGGTATTGGATGAGATATTAATTGCTTCTTCCCCCACTTGTGTAACTTAGCTTTTTGAATCTTCTGTGGGATGCTTGTATTACCTGAATTTTAGGAAGTTTAAGACCCCAAAATGGTGGATTTTCTAAAATAAAAGATTTATTTAATTTACTCTACAGTGTTTAAATTGTTATGATTTAGCTCTATATCTATGTCTACTTGGATTGACTTAGGGGTCAAATAAAATGTCTTATTTCCATTACTTGAGAAGTTTGAATCCTAAAAGCAATATGTTTTTTTTTTTTGGCATAAAAATTGTGGAATTTTGTTATGGAAACATAGAGAGGATCATGATATCGGACATGCCTAAAACGCTTATCCTATAGTTAACAAGCCCGGTTACTCCGGGTGAAAATTTTGGGCACATGTGTGGTGGGAAGAGTAGCATGGAGAGGGTCCGTTGACTGGGGCGGCGCCATGGAAAAGCAAAGAGGAAAAACCTTAACGAGAGAGTAATTTTTTTAGATATTTTATTATTATTGTGGATTTAAAAGCAAAAATCTTTTTTTTTGAGAAGAACATGTATTATTATTACTTGAAATAGAAATAGGATGATAATCACATAATTGTACCCATCTTACAATATAGAAACCAACTACAGAACGTAAAACAATAACAGAAATCTAAAAGTTGCTCAATGTTTAGGGGCGGTTGAAGGGGGAATCTGCGATAGCGAACAGGCAATCCCTGAACACCGATACATCATACTTCTACCATATGGCACTGGGCGAGCAAGCCGAGTGAAAGGGGAATACTGGTGGACCGCCATCTCCCCCGGTAAGTCAGCGTGCGTCGTCCTTGTTTGAGAAAATCTATAATTATTATAATCAGGAGTAGTGGTAAAAAAAAAACCTTACGAGAGGATAAACTTTTTAGACATATTTTTATTATTATTATGGATTTAAGAGCGGTATGTTTGGTATCTACGATTGACTGAGGCGGTGCCATGAAAAAGAAATAGGAAAAAGAGAACAAGAGGATAATTTTTTTAGATATCTTTTATTATTGTGGATTTAAAAACAATATGTTTGGTATCTACAATTAAATTAATTTTCTGTTTTATTGTTGAAAAAATATATATTTATTAGAGAAGTGTTTTTGAGGTATTATATTTTTTGTTAGTTGCAGGCATTTTTTCTTATAATTATAAAAAAATATTATGAACTTGTATTTTCGTTATAGTTTATATAAATTTATTTCAAACTAATGATTTTGTCATTGAAAATTTATTTATTTTTTGAAGTTCAAAATTTCATAATAATGTAGTTTTTTTACAATTATCAAAAAAAGGGTTATAAATTGTAAGAAAATCAGGATTTTTTTATAATCATTTCTTATAATTATTTTCGGTTTTTTTAGCATAAACGGGGAAGTTTTATTATGCAGACATAAAGAAAGGGTTCGATATAGTCTAGGACTGTCGTGAAACGTTTATCATAAAATTAAAATGTCCGGCAAATCTAGGTGACAATTTAGAGGATGTATCCCTATTCTCATGGGGGTGCACATGTATCACTTTTCCTGGCTCAACTCTGATGGACCTGTTTTACCTAAAAAAACTCGTTAGTTCTGGATGGAGACCTTCTGGAATGAAGCACACCAAGTAACCGAGGAGGTCTCCAAGAAAAGGATGAGTGGGATCGGGGACTGGGAGTGGGACGTTCCTCCTCATCTACGTCTCACGATCTATGATACACATGTTCGTTGCTTCTAGGCTTTGTCTCGTTGATACTGTTTTCCAAACCACAATATATGTGAGCCATCATATGGCCGCCCAACAACACTTCTGGCCTCCACAACTCACTGGAGAGCAACTTCATAATAACACCTATCATAAGCCCTGCAAAAAAGAGGAAAACTAGATTATGTCGACCTGAAATCAGGGGACGGATCGAGAAAAGTTCAAAATGGGACACCATAACATGTATGATGAAAAGAAACATCCGGAGAAAACAAAGGTTCAGTGAGCAAGAGCTATCCTCGGACTCGGAGGCAACGTCGCCTAGGGTTTATTGGGTTCTCTCAAACTGGAATGAAGCACGATGTTGGTTAATCAAAATTAATTATTTTCAGTTACTTAATATACTGCCAAAAAATTATTATTATCTATTTAAATGAAAATATAAGTTTTAATAATACATATTCTATCAATATTAAATAAGTATGGTTAGATACTTAGATTATGTAAGACTAAGAGCATGTACAACGTGGGGGGCAGGGTGCATAATCCTAGTGTTGATTGGGATGAATTGTGATCTGCCTCCATATATCTAAAAGTGTTCCACATCAAGGGGACAAGTATGAGGATCATGGTTTGAAGAAATACTAACTGAATAATTAATTATACTTTTGCTAAATTTGTTAAATTCATATTTAATTAACTAAATTTTAAATAAAATTGAAATAAAATACATAAAATTAATTAATTAACTAAAATGCAAATTAAACTTGGACTTGTAAGTAAAAAAAATTAGATAAATACCAAACACTATACTTATTCATTCCTCAAAGTGTTACAATTTTAATTTTGGAGGGAGTCAATTTGCTTCTCGAACCTGAAAATTTGTGCGGTGTAAGTGGATTTCTTTTGCGCGAGCCTGACCTGTTGCTCTTCGGTCAACTCATCGACGTCCCCGGCTTCTAATTCATCAAGTTTCTAGTCGTATTTAAGAATTTTCTCGTCGAGGTCGTACACCATCTTGGCCTTCACGCACCTTGCGTTGTCCATATAGGCGATGTCACTTGCTTTGTCTACACACCCTTCCCCTTTCTCTTCGCAGACTTGTTGCCAACTGGGCGTTCTTGTTCTTGCGGAGTGGAATGTGGTGCACTTGTGCCAATTGGGGAACTTGGGCGCATTGGGAAATTGGCCCAATTGGGGAACTTGGGTCTTCGGTCGGTTGGGAGTCACCACCGAGATGTGTATCATTGTCATCATCGGTGGGAAGTGAAGTGGGTGGGGTTGTGCTGTAACTCTCGGCCTCGTCCAACCGTCGTCGTATACGGACGGTCGTGCCTTCCTATGCCCATAACTTCTCATCGTTTTCCAACGGCTCGATCCAATGGTGTTGGTTGAACGTCTTTGGTACGTCCTTAGGTGCGGTGAGTCGATAGATTTCCATGGCCAGCTGCTTGAACCGCTCTTCGTTCCACCCGCTACGATCTCTTTCGGCCCTCTCCTTCCTCAATATAATGTGTACCTCCAGACTGGTGGCACACTTTTGTTCCAATGGCTTTTGACGGATTGCCACGTCCACTATTGGGCGTTGAGTTTCCCAGCTTTGACGAACCTGTTGGTGATAGTGATCCAGTACGTGCCATCATCTTGGGAGGTTCCCTTGATGGAGTCTTTGGTCGTGCGCAGCCAGGCGGATATGAGGACACGGTCGATCTGTGGTACCCATTTTGTTCGCTTGTCTACGGCCTGCATGGCCCTCGACCCAATGGAGGATGAATGAGACGACAACCGGGTTGAAAAGTTTGATTATCATACATAATAAAAAAAAATTAAATTACTTAAAGTAAATGTATTTGTACTCATAATAAAAAAATTGCTGAAAGTAAATGTATTTGTATTCATAATAAAAATTAAATTAATAAAAATAAATGCATTTGTAATCATAATAAAAAAATGCAGGTACTAAAATTAAATGTATTTGTAATGAAAATTAATTAACAAAAAAACTTTGGGTCCAACCACCGGCTTGCAAGAATTGGTTGAACGCTTCAGAGGTGGAACCTGTTTGCAACATCTGTTGGTAGTTTCCGGCTTGATTGGTGTTGATTTCGTTAGTTGTATTTAGTTCTTCCGGCGTGCGTTCTTGTTGCTCCGTTGAGCTCGGCGGTTGAGTGAAATCATCGTCAAACATTTTTGCTCGAATTTAGTAGAGAGGAAATTTATTTGGGAGTGAGAATTGAGAGAATGTAAAGAGAGATGGTGTGGACTGGATGAATAATGGTGCGGTATTTGTAGGGTGTTTTTGTATTTATTTTGTTTTAAATTTTATTTTAAAAAATAGTCATTCACAATCATTGGAGCTCCAACGGTGGGTTTTTTGTCTTATACGGGACGCGTGTCGGCAAGCGAGAGGGCGAGGGAGAGGCGCGGACCGCGGGGTACAAACCCGTTTTCGGGTTCGGGGTCTAGGATCCGCACCTCGCCCTCCGCACAACACGCGAACCCCGATCCCCGCACATCGACCCCCTGCTTCAAAACCCTGTCCCGGCCTCATCCCCCCACGTCGTACATGATCTAAGAGGTCTGTGCTTGGGTATGGGCATCGATCCTCGAAAAATAAGGAGATTAGGTTTAGTGATGGAGCTACACACGAGACTTAGTGATTGGGAGATTACTTTTTTGTTATAAAAATAATAAAGATTCGGTTGAGAATTACACGAGAGATTATGAAAGGAGTGATAATAAAATCATATATATTGAGTAATATATATTTTAATTATATTAACGAATAAAGTATCGTGTAACATTTTCAAAAGATGAAGCTTTGAAGTCACGTCTTGTAATAAGTAGTCATTTATTATTTTATGCGATATTAATATTTTTAAATATTAGTTTAAAGTTATGTATTATAACAAAATATACAAAATTGGTGCCCTACCACTGGAAAAAAATGGCTCCGTCATTGGTTGGGCTTGTCCTATTTTATTTCCTTTTCCCAGCTAATCGATAGGTTTTGGTATCAAATATCTCTGACTCTTGAACATTATCATATATTTTTTTATCAACAATGCAAATTTAAATTAAAACCTCTCATGAGGTAAAAGAGAAGTACAAGTGATGATGATCTAGCTACAGACCTGGAAAACGAGCTCTGGTATAATAGCTCAGCCTCTTAACAGTCCCAACAAGAAGAATAACTTGATGCAAGAAAAAACATTTGTTAGACCTTTTACTTTTACTTGTTTTGTTCTTCATGGTTGAACATTATCATCTAACTATTATCTTGCGTTTTCAGTATTGGTTCTAACCGATTATTTTGTAACCAGTTATATTTGATTCCTTATAACTAGAGTCTGTATTTATTTTTTTAAATACAAAAACTAAGTGGGGTCATTTCTACAAATTAATAACAATAGCTAGTCATGCACGATATCGTGTATAAGCTAACATAATTTAGTGTAATTGATTAAAATCATTTCGAACATATTACAACCGAACTATTTATGGATGAATAAGAATCCCTAAAAAAATGATTTTTTGTATAGATTTCCATATTGTTGTCCATAATAAACATTTGATAAAAAAAATTTAATCTCCATTATTCTCTTAGATTATGAGTTTTATAAATATGTGTTTTTTGAAACGGGTAACTGGGGAAGTGCATTACTACAAAAAAAACCGTATAAGGTAGAGCGTAACCGCCCAGGGTTCCAAATATTTGTCTGGGCCGACCGTAGCAAGCCCAGCGCTCATGGACCCATAAAGATAGCCTACTTGACACCGTAGACAATAACTAAGGACATCCCCTCATCGACGTCTCAAAACAATGAGAAATAGAGTAAAAAGTCATAACCAAAATAGAAACCAAATTGTTCCAACAGAAAGCGGAATAAAATAAAAACGACCAGAAATGTCGAGCTGTGAATGCGGGCTTCCCGAGACCTCCCAGCACTGGTTGTCCCGGGTTTGTGGGTATAGGCCAACAACGGCCAGACCCACCCCCGCCGGGTCTTCTCATTCCTGCATAGGAGGATGCCCTGCCTCCGATTGGTGCTTCTGGTCCTCCACGATCTTGTCCAGCTCAAGGTCCCTTGGTGAGGCGCCACGGATCTGCAGTGGCTCGGGATGGTAGCGGTGGTTACGGTCGATCTCTGCATGTGGCCGGCGAGGGGCCATCCCCTCCGGTGCCATGGCTTTTTCCGGTGGCTGGGGTTCGTAGAGGACGAGGACACCCGCACAGACCGAGATCGGCAAGTCCTGCATGCTCGGAGGACGGTATTTAGGGTAGGACACCGGCAGCGGGGTGTCGCGTTGATACAACGAGTCGGTATGGGCACTGTCGATCCCTGCATAAGACCGACGCGACAGCTCCGGTGGATGGGGGTCGTATGGGACGAGTGCACCCACGCCGACATAGCCCGGTTTGTCCTTCGACGACGAATCCTTACTGAGTTTGAGGTCTTGGTGTCCTGCCGGCAGAGAAGTGGATCTGGCGGCGGTCGGCGTAGGGAAACCGACGTCGAAGAGAAGACCCGATGAGAATGGTTTCACAGTGACGGGTTGGTGGGGGTGGGCGGAATCCATCGAGGAGGGTCGGAGGAGGTTCGCGATTCGAGGAGGATATCGAGCAGGGAGGAAAAGCAGCCGGTGAGAGACTCTGTACGAGGATCGGAGGCCGCCGAAATGGACCGGTGTGGAGAAGTAGACGGCGGAAGTGGAACCCAAAAAGAGTAAAGATGCACCCAAAAAGAGTTTTCAGAGGGTCGTGATTTTACCAATTATTTTCTATTTATAAGTATATGTTAAAGTTTATTCGTTGATATCATCTATAATGTTTTTAGATATACACATTTCCTTATTTTCTTAGTATATTTTGTACATACAAAATATCGGTCAAATTTTTATCTTAAGACCCGAAAATCATTAGGCTGATCTTAATATAAACCATTGCATGCACATATTTTTCTCCGGTTCACAAATGGGACCAAACTATGGGACCAAACTATGAGTAGACCTCTCCCCCATTCTAGATTCTACGTAACTTTGGCATGTTGTGTTGAGCTTGTTTGTTCGGTGATATTTGAGTTACGTGTTAGTGTTATTGTTAGGATAGATTCTATTTCTACCCTAGGACAAAAGTTTTATCGTCTGGTTGAATTCGCTATAAATGAAAATTGTTTATCTTCTAAGAGCATCTACAACCATCCCATCGATAGCTGGCGAGATGGCGCTGGCGGGAACAATAAAAAATCATTTTTTTGACTTACAGTCATCACTCTCAGCCAGCTAGCTACAATGGTAAAACCTTTTTGTTGGCTTATAGCAGCCCCTTTTACTTACATTTTTGCTCCCCGCCAGCGATAAGTGCCGGCCTTAAGCTGGGCAGCCAGCACTCCCCACCAGCGAGCTCCCCGCCTGCTCCCAGCCAGCTCCTCGCCGGCGTTTACTCCTCGCCAGCGTTATCTCACCCATGGTTGTGGATACTCTAACCACTTGTAACAGGACCCACAACTAATTATTCATATTTGTTGGGCTAATTACACCCAAGTATTGTGACAAGTTAGAGGAATCCACTAACGAATTGAAGACTAATAGTCCCCCGTGGACGAACCAATCAACGATATTTTTAAAGGCCAATCTCTTTTTTTTCTGAAGGATAACGAAACTGTTCATTAAAACTGTAAATGAGGTGTTAAAGCATCCAATACTTGATAAGCAGGAAAAAGAATTTAGATTCCAGATTATAGTCCGAGACCTCGTACATAGGTGTATCGGCGTAAAAGATCTTCTCTGCCTCATAGGTTTTCAATAGAATAAAACGAACATGAAAATAAAACAAATAAACTAGATACCCATATACTCGAGATTTCGTATGACCATATTGGTTATGTAAAAAGAACTCTTAACCAGTATAATGGGGATGGTATCATTTCTTTGGAACAGATAGGGTGTACCGTCCTGTGGGGGGTGACCACGGGATCCTGGCCAAATACGGTATAGGGCAGTCCTCCAACCCACTGTCCTACACCCCACCCTGAGTCTCATATCTCTTGGCGACTTTGTTGTCCAAACCTTGTCATGGTAATCATATCATTTTAGTCCCCCGCAAAGGCGTAACGATACTTTATATTATCAATTGTTAGGATCGCTCCTATCGACGACACAATGACCGTAGAGTCATCGTTATCGTGCTAATTCCTATGAGGAAGACCATCCCAATCCGCCCTTGAATGTCAGGCGCCTATCGTTTACCATGTCACATTAATGTTGTGCACTGACCAATTGCAAGGCCCCGACGTGAGAAGGAAGCAAGTTGTGAATGAGTGGTAGAGGAGAGAAATACGGTGGGGGAGGTGGAGAGGTACTCTTTTCTCGACTAGATGATAGCATCCCGTCAACTTCATAAAAAAAAGCTTCCAAAGTTTATCTTCTACATGGGATAAAAATCAAAAGGAGCCGTGTTTGGGTTCCAAATAAGACGAAACTCTTAACTCTTGTGGTCCTGTGTTTTACAACATTACACACTACTTCTAGGATTTTCATGCAAAAATGAGTCGTCCAACTTTTTGTGAATTATTTACTAAATGTTTCCGAACATATGAACCTAATAAAGTTTTTTCTTTAAAACGAAGAAAACGAGGTTAAACTTCGATTACAAGAGTATTATAGGCCTTGGGCTCCGGAGTATGTCCCCCCCCCCCCCCCCCCCCCCCGAGACGAAACTCTTAACTCTTGTGGTCCTTGTGTTTTACAACATTACACACCACTTCTAGAATTTTCATGCAAAAACGGGTTGTCCAACTTTTGTGAATTATTTACTAAACGTTTTCGAATATATAAACCTTATAGTTTCTTTAAACGAAAACGAGGTTAAACTTCAATTACAAGAGGACCATAAGTTCTAGGCTCCAGAATATGTCTGCACTCCCCAAATATGACGAAACTCTTAACTCTTGTGGTCTTCGTGTTTTACAACATTACACACCATTTCTAGAATTTTCATGCAAAAATGGGTCGCCCCACTTTTTGTGAATTATTTACTAAATGTTTCTGAATATATGAACCTGATAAAGTTTATTTTTTTTGAAATGACAACGAGGTTAAACTTCAATTACAAGAGGACCATAGGCCCCGGGTCCAGAATATTTTTAATTAAAGCATATTATTTTAATCAGATCTATATTGGGTATCACACATTTCAAATCTCATACCAATTTTTTAGTTTGATAGGAATATTGACCCAAATATATGTCTCAATTTGGAAGCTCATATGTTGGGTTATAAAATAACCCAACACCCACACCTCGACAAATCCAAACCATACATGATCCCACAATGTGATGCTCTTTTAAAATCAGAGGTTCGCATCACAATTTATCCTTGTCAGCACATGATTCTTAACCCCTAACCCCGTATCCCTGATCCCACGACGTACATGCTCTTAGGATTTGACTAAACTCCATACGTTTTTTTTCTATCGAAATGATGATTCATATTATTTCACAATAGAAACAGTACACAAATAGGTATAAAGAAAAAAGAGCGAGAGATTGGTCGACTTAGAGTTAGTCTCCCAATTCATTGACAAATAGTATGCCGTCTTCGACCAACTATTAGAGGCGTGACTGAGTGCAACCATTTACGTCTTGACGAAGTCTCGATAGGTTTCCTGAACACTTGTCGTCCTTCAAATGATGACTCGTCAGATACTGGTTGGAGGATGCTAGCTAGTTGACTCAGGATTTACCCATGAGAGAGCGGTTGAGGATGGGAGGTCGAGGACGACCTGATAAGGCACATGCCCGTCTTCTTAGTAGACGGCTTGTTGCCCCTATGAAGCTTTATTGGACTTGGCGAGACAGCTTAACATACCTCACCTCCTACTGTGGGTGTCTATCCTTTAACTCCCATAACCCTCTTCCCCGACCCACTTGCATGGGTGCTGGGGAGGGTTGCCGGGACTTGTGCACTCCGCCTTAGTCTGTGAGACCGATGAACCACCTGACCGAGATCCTAAGGAGAATCTGGTACTAAGAGGTTGCCTTGGGTAGTGTCTGCAGCCCTCCAACATGAACCCCACCAGAGCTCCCCCCCGGATTAGTTAGAAGAGTGTGCCTCACGGCCAAGTCCCTGGCCTGTTCTATCGTTATCGGGTCTTGCATGAGCAGCTCGCCCGACCACGTGTTGGGGCCTTAGTAAGAAGATCAGACTTTCAAATTTGGTGCATCGTTGATAACAGACTAGTACTCTCCCCCACATCCGGTATAACCTCTAAGAGGCCTTTGTGTTGTAAAAATTTGTAGTTATAATCCTTCCTGCCTGATGGTTAACAACTTGTACAATTTTTTTGCTAATCATTTGAAACAGCCCCAAGATAGAATTGCTCCAGGAAATTTATCTCTCTAACCCTACTGTAGCTTCTTCTTCTTCACCGCGCCGTCATCGTCGGTGGCGCTCTTGGCTCCGGCCTCGAGTGCCGCCGGTGGCCTTTGCACGCCCCTGTCCCGGTCTCGCCCTCCCTTTCCCCGCGTCCATCTCGCCCTCCCTTTCTTCTCTCATCTGTGCAGCCCGGCCGGAGCAACGCCGGTGCTCCTAGTCGTACTGCCGTGTGTCTGGTCGGAGCAACGTCAGGGCTCCTTGCCTCGCCGTAGATCTACTCCGACCGGACTACGTCGTCCGTCCCGCCGTCGTCCACCACCGCCTGTCTCCTCCGTGCGCTAGATCCAGTCTTCTCCGCCGTCCCCAACCTTCCTCTAACCGGTTCCACCACCACCCGTCCTTCTCCGGCCTAACCTACCCTCCTCCGCTCCTCCGACCACCTTATTCCCTACCTGTCTCATGCCAAAGCCTCATCACGCGCCACCTTCACCCATTCTAGACTCCACCTCAACTTTTCCCGCTGCGGTGGCCAAATCTGTTGCCTCGACGACCCGATCTGTCGGCCACCGTCCACCCCCACTCACCCGGTTTTCCCCTCCGACGACGACGACCGGCTGTCCGCGGCTGGATATCTGCCCCCGTCAGATCTGGTTGGGTGTTTTTTTTACTGCTTTTTCAATCACTGCACGTGGTGCAGTTTCGGTGTGCACTAGTTGTACGGGTTGTGTACACTAGTTGCACGTTTTGGTGTGCATTTGTTACACGCTTGGTGTGCCCATTGTGGCACGGTTTGGCGTGTCCTTAGTGACACTTTAGGGGTGCACGGTTTCGCTGCACCTCTGACGTGCAAGCTGTTTGCACGTTCTGGGACGTACTCTGTTGTATTCTGGGTCAGTTAGGGAGTCGGTAATCCTATAGGTCAGCCAGTCTGGAGTCTGTAATTTTATAGCCTAGCTAGTCTGGAGTCTGTATTTTATCGTTCGCTTGGACGTTTTCATTCGATACACGTATGTCACTTGATGGATATATAATAATAATATTGATGCCTCCCGCTTATTCGTCAAAAAAAAATTAATTTGTAGAGCGGGATCAAATTGTAGGACCCTATCCGTACATTAACTGACAGAACACGTGCCACAACCCCAGTGGCTGCTTCTCTTTATATATATACACACACACGATAACTCGATAAATTGATAAGCCGATCACAGAACCAACAGTACACAAATGGACCTGCTCCACATTTTCTTCTACCTTCTCTTCACTTGGACCCTGCTTCAAGCCATCTATTCCATGCTAAGAAAGCCACCGGCCGTCAAGCTTCCGCCGGGACCCACCCGATTACCGGTCATCGGAAACCTCCTGGAGCTCGGCGACAAGCCCCACAAGTCCCTGGCCAAGCTAGCCACGATCCACGGCCCCATAATGAGCTTGAAACTCGGTCAAGTCACTACAATCGTCATCTCCTCAGCAACCACGGCTAAAGAGGTGCTTCAGAAGCACGACAAGCTCCTCTCGTCCCGGACCGTCCCCGACACCTTAACGGCCCACAACCACGACTTGTACGGCTTGGCGTGGCTGCCCCCGAATGCCACGTGGCGCAACCTCCGAAAAATATGCAACTCGAACCTATTCACCTCTAGGAAACTGGACGCTACCCAACACCTGAGGGACCAGAAGGTTGACGATTTAGTTGTAGAAGTTCGAGAGAACAGCGGTTTAGGCGCGGCGACGGAGATAGGACAGGTGGCGTTCAGGACCACCCTCAATCTGCTGTCGACCACCGTCTTCTCCGTCGATCTCGCCGATCCGAGATCGGACACGGCGAGGGAGTTCAAGAGGGAGGTGGAGAGCATCATGGAGGTGGGAGGGAAGCCTAACATCGCGGATTGCTTCCACGTGTTGAGAAAGATCGATCCGCAAAACGCGCGGCGAAGGATGACCGTTCATTTCGATAAGATGTTGACTATTTTTAGAAACTTGATTGACCAGAGAGTGGGTCAAGAGTCAACGGACTCGTCGAGCGACATGTTGGATGAGCTGTTGCGGATCAGCAGAGAGGAGGGTCTTCAGAGGACTTTCATCGAACACCTTCTGATCGACCTCTTCGGGGCCGGCACCGACACGACCTCGAACACGGTGGAGTGGGCCATGGCGGAGCTTCTCCGGCGGCCGGAGAAGCTCCAGAGGCTAAAAACAGAGCTGGAACAGAGCATCGGGAGGGGGAATCCGGTGACGGAATATTCCATCTCCGGCTTACCGTACCTCCAAGCGGTGGTGAAAGAGACGATGAGGTTGCACCCTACGGTGCCGCTGATGCTTCCGAGAAAAGCGGAGGAAGATGTGGAGATTTGTGGGTTTACGGTGCCCAAGGGAGCTCAGGTCCTGGTGAACGTGTGGGCTATCGGGCGCGACCCGACAAATTGGGAGGACCCGAATAGTTTTATGCCGGAGAGGTTCCTCGGGTCGGAAATTGACGTAAAAGGTCGGGATTTTGGGCTTATTCCGTTCGGGTCGGGTCGGCGGATATGTCCGGGAATGCCCCTGGCGATTCGAATGGTACCGTTGATGGTGGGGTCGCTGGTGCACGGGTTTGAGTGGAAGCTTGAAGATGGAATGAGAGCGGATGATGTGAATATGGACGATAAGTTTGGACTCACCTTAGTTATGGCGCAGTCACTTAAAGCGGTCCCTACTCAGTCATTTTAGACTTAACTACTATTTTAGAATAATGGAATAACTCTGGTTCCTAACTTTCTTGAACGTTTCGTTTTCACTCCTAACCCAGACCAATGTTTCGTTACAGTTCCATACACGAAAGGTTGGAACTTTTACAAAACCTGATATGAACCGTTTAAACTAACGATTTCGTTAACGAGGGAAGTGAAAAGCCGAAACTACCCCTCCATTCACGTTAACCTTTCAGCTCCTCATGCCCGTTAAACATGTAATTAGAACACTTAGTATACATATGCAACATTTTTCTCACTGAATTTCAAAATAATGCATTATTTTGGGAAAGAGGAGCTGAAAGGTTAACGTGAATGGAGTTGTAGTTTCGACTTTTCACTTCCTGTGTTAACGAAATCGTTTATTTAAACGGTTTATATCAGGTTTTGTAAAAGTTCCAACCTTTCGTATATGGAACTGTAACGAAACGTTGGTCTGTGTTAGGACGTGAAAATGAAACATTCAAGAAGGTTATGACCTAGAGTTTTCCATAGAATAATTGCAGTTCATCTCCCTGTATTATGGTTAATTATTAAATTGTAACCTAGAAGTTTTACAATTATTATATAATAATAAGTTTTATTAATTAAATCTCAAAATGTATCAAAATCTGTTAAGTGTGATTAATTCTGTGAAATACCAGTCACATGTTTGGCACGCTCTCTAAAACTTTCCTAAAATGACATGCGAAAACTTGATGTTTTCACTAGACTTTTTGTTTTATTCTCAAATCATACATTCGACCTATCAACTTTTCCTATTATCCATTAAACGACCGTTAACTTTGTGGACTGAAAATACATTAGGGTTGAGCTACGTTACTACGTGAGAATAAATGTTTGTTTAGATGAGGTGAAATCGGCTACAAACCACTCTTAACCTAAGAACCGTGAGAACCAATCCTAGCCACACACACCTAAGATCCAACACGGTGCTCAGGGGGCACGTGCCCCCCCCCCCCCCCCCCCCCCCCCCCCCTCCCCCCCCCTCAAATTTCTTAAAATATATTAATATTACCTATATTAGCTTAGATTTATTATTGTGACCCCCTCACATTTACGCTTCTGTTTTACTATTCACTCATAATTACTAATTACAACACCTTGAATTCTTTGGATGCTGATTCAACTTTTTTATATGCATTATATATTATGCTGTATAAAATTTTGATGTATGTATAAAAAATTTATTATTAAATTTTAGTAACTAATTATCTAAAAAACTAGATTTATTTTGTTAGTTTTAGATTAAAGTATAATTAACATTAAATAGAAGACAATATATTTTGAATGAACTGATTTAAAACTTTTTTTAACGATAGACGGTTATAAATGATTTTAAAAAATCTAATGACATATAATATCATTTTTTTATCAAACTGATTAAAGTGGTCGATTTGTTCTGAAAATCCAAACCAATGTTCAAACATCTTAGTATAAATGTCGACGTTCTAAAAAATTTTGGTGCCTCCCCCCCCCCCCCTCACTGAAAAAGCTAAATCCGCCACTGTGTCATCACTCCAATTTACGTCACTTTCATCCTTTCTCACACAAGGTGAATGCACGATAAATCGCAAACCATGACCACAAACCCATTTCATCTTGTTCGTCTCTCGAGTTCTCCAATGACAATAAATCGCGACGAAACAAGACCTTGACTGGAGACTCAAACACAGACAACGTTAGGGGACAAGGTCACCGCGACAAAATTGCAAACATTAGGTACAACAACTTTTAATGGTTAAAGTACGATATTCATATATATTTTCGAGTTCAAACACTTGAACACAAAATAAATTAACGAAACATGTTTTTCTCGAGCAATCACTTACTTTTAGGTGAAGGGTACCTTATCACAGTTCAATACGTCAATAACTCATATATTCACGGACACAAGTCACTTATTACATAACACGACAACTGAATCCGTTCGGACTCTAAGAACAGTATAAGACTGCCTTGGACGGCGGGGCTCTTGTACGAGGTGTATGGGAAGAAACCATAAAAACGTGGAACACTCAATAATGTGGAATAGAACGCACGATTTTATCATTTCTATGCAAAAATCAACACCGTATTGTGTCCACCTACCTTTTTTTCGTGAAAAAAATGTTATATCAAATGTTTCAGAATATATAACCATGATTAAGTTAATTACCTACCATATGTACGGTCCTAGGTTGATTGGTTAAGATTTTCTTTTCTTATTAATTGGGTGGCCCTCCTTCGGTGACGTTGTGTTGGCCATTCGCAGGCCCATTGCTTTAACATATTGTCACTTTTTTCTTGATGCGTGTACGCTCCTATTCCGAATGAGATTTTCATGGCATGTTTTTCTTAAGTATACTGTTATTAACGAGGTTAATTTTAATTTAAATTAATGGTAGCGTAAGTCGGTGGATTTTCGTTGCTTTCTACGGCATTTTCGGACTAATAAGTTTTATTTCACACCAATTTGAACTAGCTCGATCTATTCAATTATAATTGTGACCTGAAGCAAAAATGTGTGTAGACTTTTGTTGCTTCTCCACCTTGCCTTAGGAGTTAGGATTACGTCAATTTAAACTCACTCGATCAGTTTAATTGTGACCGTGACTTGAAGAAGAAAAATCCAAATAAGACATTGGTTATTTCTTCTTCTACCGTCCGTCCATTTATCTTGATTAATACTCTTCCACAATAGTATTATGCTCAGTAAATTATTTCACGATAGTGTCTTTGTCACTCCATGTCGACGTGCAAGGTCTTCATTCACTAAAAGATGAAGGTCACGATAAAGATGATAACCTGTAATATCTACATGTACAGTTCTTTAATTTTTATTCTCGTCTATTGCACTACACTCCGTATTTCATACAGATCTTCGCCTGACTCGCTCTATGATGGACCATCCAGGATAATAGTTAAAGGCTACAAGTTTATCATTTTTTATTTGTAATTAAAACTAATTATCAAAAATATTTCAAACAAAAATGCTTGTGGACATTACAATTACGATTTAATGATTAATATAATTTTCTTTTTACAAAATTATGTTTATGATTGTTGTTGTACAATTTTATTCTCAATAATTCAACCGGCACATCTCTGTACAAATTTAACATGCATAATTGTTAGGTCACGATTTGAATTCTAATATCTCTTCTTACGTCTTATTTTATGTATTTCAATTTAACAAGCACCAAAACTTATACAAATACTCAGATTAAAATTAAGGGATAGTTTCAATTCACTACCGTAAAATATTCCGATTTTCAAATCACGACTCTTTAATCTGTAATTTTTTTCTCGCTACTCTCATGCTTCAAAGTTTTCAAGTTACTCATTTCCGTCCAACTTTAGGGATATGAACGGCAATAGTGATTGAAAATCGGATTTAAAAATATTGTGAGTAACTTTAGTTTATGGAGAAAAAATACAAGCCAAAATAGTGATTTGAAAATCGAAATGTATTAGGGTAACGAGCTGAAATTATCGTTAAAACTCGATAATTTTTTGTTATTAATTATGACGTTATATACCACATTTTTATAGAGTTCGTCCAAGACCCCTGAGACAGACTTATCCCTGGCTCAACCCGGTCCGCCCTAAGATCTTCCACAATGGAGGTCGAAAGAATCGTCGAAAGTGACGAAAATACGGATTTTGTTGACGGTTCGGCTCTGATTTTCTGTCTCCCAACGAATCGACGTCCCCTGAGTCTGCAGATTCATCGATCGTCGAAGCGTTCTCGTCCCTCACGAGTCTCTTTGTCTTTCTACTTCCTCACGATTCTATCTCCTTCATACATGTCAGATTTTATTCAAATACGACCATCCGAATCCGATGTTTTATTGTAAAATCTATCGAATCCGACCTATTTTAGACACACATATCGATCTCAAAAAATTGACTTTCACGTGGATAGCCTAACGATACTTGATTTGGCCAACTTGCTCCTACAGCTAAGAGCAGCTCCAACGGTCGTGTCTACGCGTCATGTCTGGCGTAGACACAGCCCAGACACGACGTGTAGACACGACTTGTCGTGTTTGGAAGGCGTGTCAGGGCGGTCGTTGCTGGTTCTGGCAACGACGCTGCTGGTCGTGTCTGGCGCCAACGGCTAGTCGGCTGGCCAGTCACGACCCGCCATGTGGCGACGCCGACCCCCAAAAAGCCCAACAGTTTTCTATAAATTCAGATCTGCCCCAATTGAAATCTCACTTCTCCTCGCTTCTTTCAAGCTTCTATTCGTCTATTCCTCTCCAAATCCTATAGTTTTTCATATTCTATTTTTTCCGATGGCGAGTCTTCTGACGCTAGACGAGATGAAGCAAATGACAGAAGAACAAATAGACGCCGCGGTTGATAGGTATCTGGAGGCAACACAACAAGCATTGGAGGATCAGTTGATGGCAGCCGTACAACCAATGAGTGATGATGATGATGAGGCCGAGAGCTCATTGTCGGCGCCGAGACCCAAGCGGAGAGTGATTGAGCGCAACCGCAAAGACGCACACGAAGGGCTGATCCGTGACTACTTCGCGCCTCAACCGGTGTACAACGAGCAACAATTTCGGCGACGGTTCCGGATGTCGAGGGACATGTTCATCCGGATCATGAATGGTTTGAGTGGCCGGTACGCCTACTTCCGTAATGGAAAGGACGCTACGGGGAGGACCTCTTTCACTCCACACCAGAAGTGCACGGTAGCACTTCGTCAGCTCTGTTATGGAAGTTCAACCGATGCTTGCGACGAGTATTTGTGAATGACGGAGACCACTGCGCTGGACTGCCTGAAGAAGTTTTGCATTGGCGTCATCAAGGTGTACGAGCGGACATATCTACGACGCCCGACCGTGGACGATACAAAACGGTTGTTGCGAATCAACGAAGACCGCGGATTTCCGGGGATGTTAGGGAGCCTGGATTGCATGCATTGGGATTGGAAGAACTGTCATGTGGCATGGGCTGCACAGTTCGCAAGTAGGGACCACGGGAACGTCCCCACAATCATGCTCGAAGCCGTAACATCCCAAGACCTTTGGATCTGGCACGCTTTCTTCGGGACACCGGGCTCCAACAACGACATCAACGTGCTCAATAGGTCTACACTATTCTCCCAAGTAGTAAAAGGCTTCACCCCAGTTGTGAAGTTCAAGATCGGCGGTAGAGAATACGAACCCCCGTACTACTTGATAGATGGAATCTATCCTGCTTGGGTAACATTTGTGAAGTCCATACCTGCTCCACAAACGCCGAAACAACGATGCTTTGCTAGATACCAAGAGGCGTGTAGGAAGGACATCGAACGAGCGTTTGGAGTTCTACAGGCCCGGTTTCACATCGTTATTCGCCCGGGTCGAATGTGGGATAGGGGCTCACTCGCAATTATCATGACTGCTTGTGTGATCCTACACAACATGATCGTTGAGGATGAGCGTAGGCCGTGACCCACTGATCCGCTTGCAGATCTTGTTGTCCCGGACCACACCGTACGTAGAGGACCACCCCCAGCGGTGACCAACGACAGTATCTTGGGCCATAGAGCAAGGATTCGGGATCGAAAAGTGCATCACCAACTCCACGATGATCTCATCGAACACATTTGGGCAAAATTTGGAGATGGCGGCCGCAATTAAATATTAATCAGCAACGTTAATGTAATTTCTATTTTGTTTGTAATAAAATAATAGTTATGCAATTCGTATTTGGGTATAATTAAAAGTGTCAGAAATATTTGGGTGCTTTTTTTAATTTACTGAAACTGTGTAGACACTGCTCCTGACACTGCGTATACACTACCATTAGAGGAGCAGTGTCTGTAAGCCAAAAACAATGGCTAGACACTGCGCATAGACACTGTGCAGTGTCTAACCATTGGAGATGCTCTAATAGTACCAACCACGGATTCGCGCCTCCTATGAGACCAACTTGTTCTGCCAATTGCTTTATTTATAATATCTTCATCATATTATAAACGAAGAGATCTGATAATATATGAAAAAATCTTTATACGTTATTATTTTTTTATCAGCAAAAATGACGTTTAGGGTAAGTCTGTTAAATCTCAACCCTACTTGCTGTTTCTATATATATAACAAATTGATACGCCGAGAAGATGATCAGACAACAGAAATGGACTTGCTCCACATGTTCTTCTATCTTCTCTCCACGTGTGCTTTGCTCCAAGCCCTCTATTCCATTCTCGGAAAGCCACCGGCCGTCAAGCTCCCGCCGGGACCCACCCGATTTCCGGTCATCGGAAACCTCCTGGAGCTCGGCGACAAGCCCCACAAGTCCCTGGCCAAGCTAGCCACGATCCACGGCCCAATAATGAGCTTGAAACTCGGTCAAGTCACTACAATCGTAGTCTCCTCAGCAGCCATGGCTAAAGAGGTGCTACAGAAGCACGACCAGCTCCTCTCGTCCCGGACCGTCCCCGACACCGTAACGGCCCACAACCACCACTCGTACAGCGTGGCTTGGCTGCCTCCGAAGGCCACGTGGCGCAACCTCCGTAAAATATGCAACTCGAACATGTTCTCGGCTCAGAAACTCGACGCTAGCGAGCGTTTCAGGAGCAAGAAGGTTGACGATTTAGTTGCGGAGGTTCGAGAGAGTAGCGGTTTAGGCGCGGCGACGGAGATAGGACAGGTGGCGTTCAGGACCGCCCTCAATTTGCTGTCGACCACCGTATTCTCCGTCGACCTCGCCGATCCGAGATCGGACACGGCGAGGGAGTTCAAAAAGGAGGTGGAGGGGATCATGGAAGAGGGAGGGAAGCCCAACATCGCGGATTGCTTCCACGTGTTGAAGAAGATCGATCCGCAAAACGCGCGGCGAAGGATGGCCGTTCATTTCGGGAAGATGTTGACCATTTTTGGTGATTTGATTGACCAGAGATTGGGTAAGAAGTCAACGGACTCGCCGACCGACATGTTGGATGATCTGTTGCGGATCAGCAGAGAGGAGGGTCTTCAGAGGACTTTCATCGAACACCTTCTGATCGACCTCTTCGGGGCCGGCACCGACACGACCTCGAACACGGTGGAGTGGGCCATGGCGGAGCTTCTCCGGCGGCCGGAGAAGCTCCGGAGGCTAAAAACAGAGCTGGAGCAGAGCATCGGGAGGGGGAATCCGGTGACGGAATATTCCATCTCCGGCTTACCGTACCTTCAGGCGGTGGTGAAAGAGACGATGAGGTTGCACCCGACGGTGCCGTTACTGCTTCCGAGAAAAGCGGAGCAAAATGTGGAGATCTGTGGGTTTGTTGTTCCCAAGGGAGCGCAGGTGTTGGTGAACGCGTGGGCTATCGGGCGGGACCCGACTGATTGGGAGGACCCGGATAGTTTTGTGCCGGAGAGGTTTTTGGGTTCGGAGATTGATGTCAAAGGGCGGGACTTTGGGCTTATTCCGTTCGGGTCGGGTCGACGGATGTGTCCGGGTATGCCCCTGGCGATTCGGATGGTACCGTTGATGGTGGGATCGTTGGTTCATGGGTTTGAGTGGAAGCTTGAAGACGGAACTAAACCAGACGATATAAATATGGATGATAGGTTTGGGCTCACCTTAGCTATGGCCCAAGCCCTTAAAGCGGTCCCAATTTCTCCTTCTATTTAACCTTTTTGCAAAATGTATTTTCAAATTTGTCTATCAATTTTTGTGTTTATCAAATCGTATTATTTTAATAATTACCTTTTGTTCATTTATTCAATTTTGCATTTAATCTGATCTAAAGGGGTGTTCAAATAAGAACCATAACCCTTTTTTATCCGTTAATTCATCGGATAAAACTTTTTGTAATTGTCTTGTTAATGACATCGTTTGTTTGCGTTAAATCATGAACCAACACATGTAGAAGATATGATGATTTCAAAGTCATATGGCTAAGATATCTTTGGTAGTTTGAAAAAATACTCTTGTCCATGTTTTATGAAATATTCCCAAGATGCTACATCCAATGTAAACATTTTTTTCGCTTTAAGATGTTGACTCATATCTTTGTATGCATTATCAATAAAACACGATCTCTAATTAATCATCATATTAATTCTAATTATTTGATTATATTAGGGATGATTGAATAATTTACTCATTTGTTCTTTAGAGTTCTACTGTACCAAGCACTTATCTTCCAAATCATTCGTGTTGGCATTGATCTTCTCCCTAGGCCACCTACCAACATGGTACCTGGTCGAAAGTCCTGGCCAACTTTTGTGATGTGCAAAGAAGGATCGTCAATCCTTCCCATGTCCTCTACGTAAATCCAATGTCAAGCACCAACCAGATTTCATTCGAGGTCGTGTCTATTGGCAACGCCTCCCTAGAGAACCTTTACGATCTGTGTCTCCTTCAACTATTGGCTCCTCGACATCAACATAGACTGCCCGTCGCCTACAGCTACACCAACCACGCCATTTCCTCCAAAGACTTAGTCCACGTGCCATCATGTCGTCTTCAAGCGCACCCGTTGTTCCCCAATCCTCACACGTGAAGAATAGGGTACATACTAACCAACTTCAAAGCAATAGTCTTTCCAGAGCCGTAATACTCCAAAACCCTAAATCAAAGAAAGATTCGCGAAACATAGGGTTATAGATCTGACGTGGATGATAAACTAAAAATGATTAGATTCGATAAGAATGAAATAGAAAAACAAAAGTCTTGAGATAGATCGCAAAACTCTCTAGTACCATTTGTTTTCATCCACATTGCAAACCAAAAATGAAGTGTTCCATGTAGAAATAAGCATGTTATTGACCAAATTTAAATAGAGTGGTCCAAACAAACATCAAGTGAGTCACACATGTCACGAGCAGACTGACAAGGCGCTTCATGTTTCTGCAACACGACTGAGTTTCTGACACAAGTCAGAATGACTTGCAGCTCTTATTAATGCTCTCTGACAAATCTCTCCCTTATCTGCGTCCTCTGCTCTGCTCTCACTCTTCACAAAAAGCCTCTCTCTCTCTCTCGATTCGTGACTTCAAATTCAAGCATGGAGTTTCAGAGCACACCTTCCAAACACGCTCGTCTCGAAAATTACGGTATACCCAGTTCGATTCTGCATCACCCATCGAGTAATTTCTCTGTTTTTGGATCAAAATTTTGATTTTTACTTGATTTGGATCAGACCCAGATTGCGGATTTAAGGATCGGAGGTCGATGATTGATGGGTCGGAGCTTGATGGAGGAGATGAAGTGGGTCTGAGCCTTGGGCTCGGGCTCGGACAGAAGAGCAAGGGATCAAAATCTGGAGGATTGACGTTTATGCAGATGCAGGAGCTTCAGCACCAATCTCTTATCTACAAGTACATCGACGCCGGCCTTCCCGTGCCTCTGCACCTCCTCGTCCCGATTTGGAAGAGCGTCTCCGGCAGCTTCTCGCGTCACTTTCCGGCGAGTAAGTTTCTCCTCCTTCTCCATGCTCTGTTTCACTGTTTTTTTCTGGGGTTTTCTACAAGGTTAAATACAAACAGTTATCTTAAAATATTAGTCACAAGTATCATGAAGGATATGTCACATACCAGACAAAATTTAAGTATACAAATAATTTTTGACCAATTTATTTGAACATGTAAATGGCATTTATAAGGTATATCCATAATATGTGACCAATTCATACGAGCATGGAAATGACAGGTGATTATTAGGGTACATGCTTCGTGTCCTCATTTTTTCTGGGTTTTTTCTATAAGATTAAATATAAAAAGTTACTCTAAAATATTAATCAATAAATTCAAGTATCATGGAGTGAAGGCCATGTACAAGACAAAATTTAATGTATACAAATAATCTGATTTTTTTGAAACGGGAAGGAAGTAGTATTACGATATCATCGTGATTACAATGGGGGACCTAACAGTCCCGGACACCAGCTTTTGTCCCGATCGGCCGTGGCCCATCGGGCGCACATGGTTCCATACAAATAGTCTGCTTTGTTTCGCAGATCCAAACTCAAGAGTTCCTCGATCCACTGTTTCAAAAAATACATAACTAACGGAATAAAATCTACCTAGCCTGTAACGCCCCAATTTCAGTAAATCGAACTCGGGACGCGACGTTCAATTATAAGAAAACACTTTGAAACTTTTTCCATTAAAACCCTTTACAATACCAGTTTAGTTCAACAAAAGATAATTACAACCCAAAAATACAACGTCGCACAAGCGGACAAAAAGGCGAGGTATCCGTCGCTAGACCAAAAGTAAAAACTCGGACTCCTCTCCTAGCTCCACAAGCTTCGAGAGCTCACCTAGTCCGTCCCACGAACAGTACCTGTAGGAAAAGCAGCTAGGGGTGAGCGTTCGCTCACCACCACGGATAACGGACTGACTACGGCATAATCAGCAGACAAAGCCGGTAACACCAACAACAAACTCAACCCCGGGGATCACTGTCCCCAACCCAATACTCTGACTGACAAACACCCACGGTGACCTTCCTCGAACGACTCAACACTCAAACACGTAAGTAGACACGACACAACGATCACGACCTCTTCCAAGGACTCAAAGGAACCACGTAACCCCAAACAAGATCACAAAGGATCGCACACCAAACAAGATCACAAAGGATCGCAAACCAGCTGCTCAGTAACCTCCCTCACGCCCTTTACCGATCATAGACGTGGTCAGGCGGTCGACCTGTCGCATTTCCTCGACACAAAGTCGGATCAGACTGTCAACCTATCACACTCACAACCCCGAACCGCACACGCGCGGCCAGGACCCCTTTACTGACAGGCGGGCCCCCTACCTCGTCTGAACGTGCAGACGCGTGTGATCGAGGACCCCCGTTTAATGAAGCGGGCCCACAACCTCAGGTAACCACAATCACAATCACAAACACAGTTCAACAAACAGCAATAACACAAGTTCAGCACTCCACATGCACTCATGGCCATCCAAGACACCAACCCTAAAACACGGACTCAACAGCCCCACAGGCACTCACGGCCTCCCAAAACACACCAACAGTGACTCACGGGTCAACGACCCCACGGGCACTCGCGGCCACTCAAAACCACCAATAGTCAAGACTCGGGTTCAACAACCCCACGGCACTCACTGCCACTCAAGACACACCAACGGTCAAGACTCGGGTTCAACAACCCCACGGCACTCACTGCCACTCAAGACATCAACAGTAAGACACGGGCTCTCAAGGCCACCCAAACTCAACAATAATTAACGCACAACAACCTCCGGCATAATCAACGCCTCCAACAGTCCTAAGATCACTAGTTTCACAAACAACCTCCGGGCATGGTCATATGCCTCCAGTAGAACAATTATCGCTAAGTTCTCTGATCCTACGACACTACTAAGTGTCACATGCTTTTCCAATAATTACCAAGTTCCCGTAGCATGCTTTTCTAATAAACGCTACAATCCCGTATCATGCTTTTCTAACATTTAAATAAACCTATTCAACCCACGACACCCCGGTGTCACATGCAATTCTACTGTTAACTTTCCCTAGTCAGGGCCGAGATCCGGCTACTTTTCCCTACCTCAACTGAAGAGCAACAGCTACGCTTCCTAGCTGCTGACGTTCTGGCTTGCTACCTCCGAGCTTCACTTCGATCGAATCCGGACTCTAAAGATAACACGAAAGCCATAATTAGAGGCGGTTCTTAGGTTAATGTAACGGTCACGATTAATCCAGTTTACAACCGACAGTTGTCCCTTAAACTCGAGCGGGATAAAAGCGGGGTCACGGCGAATCGGGTTTGAGTACCCAAGCACCGAAACCGGTGCATGCGAGGCACGGTCCCAATGCACGAATCCCGAGGTCCAATTCAGCGGTCCGCTTTTGTTCCTTTTTAAACCCAATTAGCAGTCCATTTTTACCCAGAGTTCCAGAGTCGTTCCTAATTCCGATTAATAACCCTTTTTCAAAACAGAACGGTCTTTGTTTTAAATCTGTTTCTGTTCTGATCTTTTGAGCCCAAAATAGATTAAGTTCGGTTTTTGAACAACCGTCCCTAAATCCCGTTTACAAATCTGATTCTCAAAATTCCTCGATTTAAAACCGTTTTTTTTTTAAAACCGACTTGATTTTAATTCCTTTTTATTTTAAATCCCCCTTTTTCCTTAAGTCTGATTTTCGTTTTACAACCCTTTTCTTTCCAAAAAACTTGATTTCGGTTCCAACCAAAACAGATCCAAAAGCCACCTTTTACTCCAATCTGATTTTTGATTCAACAAACTTCCCTTTTTAATTTAAAAACCGATCCAGTATTAATCTATTTCTTTAGCATTTTTAACCCTAACCAGATCCAAATTAACTCGAAAAAGGTTTTATTTCTTTACCCTTTTGTTACGTACAGTACTCGGTTCACTCTAAAACAACGGTTTCAACAAACAACCCAGATTCAACAGAAAAACGAAGACGGGAAAAATAAAGGTTCGGTTTCGAACCGGTCGGCCGCCGGCGAGGGCGGCGTCGGCCGGGGCCTAACCGTAGAGAAAGGGACGGTGGCGTGGCCGGCGAGTGGCTCGGGACGAGGGCGGGGCCGGCGACGGGAAACTGGACGGAGAGGGGGAAGGTGGACGGTCGGCGGCGAGATGGGGTTCGAAGGGCTCGGCTCTGTTCTGAGAGGTAGACGGTGGCGGTGGGCACGGAGGAGGTGAGGGACGGCTGGGAGCTCGGGACTACGGGTCGTTACCGGCGAGGAGAGGAGGGCGAGGATCGGAGAAGGGCGAGCTCGGGCTCGGGACTGAGTGAGGACGGAGGCGGTGACGGCCGGAATCGATGGACGGCGTCGGGAGGGAAACAGAGGAGAAGATGAGGGAGGTCGGGACGGTGGCGTGGTCGGGACGGCGGCGTGGTCGTGGGGAGGGGGTTTCGAAGAAGACGAAGGAGGAGTGAGGGAGGAAGGTCGGACAACGAGGGAACTGAACGGAGGTGAGGGAAGGGAGAGGGCCGGAGAGACGCCGGCGACGGCGAGACTGCGAGGACGAGGTCGGGAGAGGAGAGGGGCGGCTGAAGGAGAAGAAGAGAGGGAGAGGATTAGGGTTTCAGAACCCTAATCCAACCTTATATAGGTTGGATTTGGGCCGGGTCCGTAGCATTGGGCCGGGTCTGGCCCGCCCGGTCCAGCCTTTTAATTTTTTTTAATTTTTTTTTACACTTGTTTCAAAAACCTACCTTATGGTTTCCGGATTGCACTTTAATACCCTTTTGAAGTGAAGCGGGTTTTACATAGCCAAAGTCTTATTCGTCCTAAATCAAACAACCTGAAAAGAGAGAAGGCCTTTGGTGCGGATTCCCCGAGACTTCCCGGCTGTATACGTCCCGGGTCTGTGGGTATAGGTACCTGACGGTCCTTCCCACCCCCGCTCTGGGGGATCATTCATCCCCCGGGCTAACTTCCCGTTCCTGTACTTGGTCAGTGGAGGTCGGCATCATCTTGGCCTCCGGCTTGTGACCCGTCTTGATCACCCTGGGTCTTGGTCCAACGGCTGTGGTGAATCGCAAGATCCCCCGTCGAGCCAGTGTGCAGTTCATCAGGTCACCCAAACGCGGGTCAGGCCTCTTCCACTTGGCCTCGATCTTCAAATGAGATTTAGGGCTTGGGATGTCCTTGTCTTGACGTTTGGCTATCGTCGGAGACGGGACCAACACCCTAACGGTAGTACTCCGAGCCTCCTGATGTGCATGGTTCCTGCTGGCCGCGAACCTCCTAGAGTTTGCGGAGCCCCTATATTAGGGAGCAATGGTTTGATATTTTAAAATTTAGATATTTTTTATCACGTGACCAATATTTCAAGATAGTTTTTTACATTATATTTAACGATTTGGACATGTAAACATATGAGTATGTAAGGATAGTTTTCATTTATTAGGTGATCAACACTTCAAGAATATTTACTTTATATTTAGTGATTTGGACCGGTGCCGAATTCATATGAGTATGTAAATGACTGACAAATTTTCAGGTTTATGGTTTGACACTTTCAAATTTTGGGTAATATTATGTTCGTGATCAATACTTTGGGGTAGTATTTTACATTATATTCATCTATTTGAACTTGTGGGTTGTGCAGTTATTGGGGGGAATCCATGGATGCCGATAGAATACGGGAGGAGTTTGGATCCGGAGCCTGGCCGGTGCCGGAGGACCGACGGGAAGAAATGGAGGTGCGGCAAGGAAGCCGTCACGAACCACAAGTACTGTGAAAGACACATGCACAGAGGTCGCCAGCAGCGTTCAAGAAAGCTCGTGGAAGCTTCTGGTTCTGCTCCACCTGTTGTTCCTCATCTTCGTCTTCAACCTCAAGCTCGTGGCATTGAACCCACCAATCTATCGATTTCACTCAGCAACAGTAGCACGATGAATATGAACAGTGATGTCTCTGTTTCTCCTTCCAGTTTTGCTTTCTCTGCGAAGAAAGCTGAATCGTCCCTGTGCTTTTGATCCGGGACATATGTTTCAATGCACGTTTTGGTTTTGTTTGAACAGATGTTTCGATTGTTTGCTTTGATTTTTTTTGGGTCATGAATTGGTTGATTAGTGTCTAAAATGGGATTGGTCAAGAATAGGTTGATTTGTCTGGGTCCCGTAATGTTGGAGGCGATTAGTAGAGTCGACTTGATCAACAAGTCGTCCACAGTGTTGAAGACGAATCGATCGGTCTATGTTAATGTTAGAGGTAAACTAGTGTGACAAATCCTCAAGTGTTGTGTGTCAAGTGGTCAGGTCTTCCGTAATGTTGGAGACGAATCGATCGAGGTAAATCCTCGATCCTCACGTGTTGTGTATCAAGTGGTAAGGTCTTCCGTGATGTTGGAGACGAATCGATCGAGGTAAACTAGTGTGACAAATCCTCAATCCTCACGTATCATGTATTCATAAGAGTACATGTTGTAAGAGGTCGATTCCTCATGATTCATTTAGCAAAAGGTTAGCGGCAATTTCTAATCATGACCGTGTAGAGGTTGATGTTGGATAGTCGATTCTGATAAGTATTTTCAACTGTCTGGAGAAGAAAGCTCGAGTATAGAGGTCGACGTCGAATAGTCGATTCTAATCAGAATCTTCAACTGTTTGGAAAAGAAAGGTCGAGTGTAGCGGTCGACGTCGAACAATCGATTATGATCGAAATCTTCAACTGTCTAGAGAAAAAAGGTCGAGAAGAAAGAGATGAGAGAGAAGCATTTCGTCGAATCTGTGTGTCAACAGACTTAGCGACAATCAAGATAGAATCAACGAGACAGAAATTCGTCACTCTTTCGTTACAATTTATTAAATCGATGGATAGAATCGACCCAATAGATATTCTATTATAAACAAAACGAGTTACTCAGTAAATCAAAGAACAATGAATCCTTCTCTCCAAGGTGAGCAATTCAACAGAAAACCTTCTTATCACGGATTCAATAGTTGAATTCGCTTCCAATTTGTGTCTATTGCCCAAAGAACATTGATGATCTGAGATTGGAATTGGGAAAAGGGAAGCACCCGGTCTCTTTCCATGGGCCCAAAACCAGGCTTTGTCAACAAGGTGGGCCCAATAGATAAATTGGGCTACAGGCCCATGTCGCTCCAATTTGCTAATTTTGAAGATCCACTGCATATTTCACATTCCTAAACTGTATCAACGTCGATTTTGCTTTCCGTGTCTTTAATGACCAACCAGGCAATTTCCAAACAAAATTATTATATTATCCCAAAAATTCACCGATTCGGGTAAATTAGTCAACGCCGAGACACAGTCACGCACGTGCACTTTATCACCTTCCCAAAAAACGAAATAAATTACCGTGAGAATTTAACCGCGGTAAAAAAAAACCTAGTCCGATTCGGACCAGAGTCACCGGTTACCGACACTCTGACCCAATATCAACTCTCCCCTTCACGAGGAATCTAACGAGACTCCATCGACGGCCCACAATCGTTTCACTTCCCAAATCTGAATCTCCACCGTCCGATTAGATCCATGTTTTTATTTCATCGATAAAATAAACACTCTCTATCCGCTTGCTCTGCTTCTTCCCTCTTCTTCTTCACTTTCCTCGATTCGTCATCGTCGTGCTCTGTTTCAGATCTGCGAATCGACCCAGTTCAATAATCACTGAGATTTTTCTATTTTCGTTCTCAAAATTTGATTTTTCTGGCGGAATCGGCGCCGGAGCTCGATTTGCCCCTTTTCCGGCGATGGTGGAGGCGCAGACATGGACGACCCGGAGAATGAGCAATCCTCGGTTCCCGGAGACGGCGACCCAGGACCAGGTTCTGGATATTCCGTCGACCCCCATCGGCGACGTCAGGAACAGCTCGTACGGTCCCGGGTCCCACCTCTCGCCGGCGGTCCTGACGGCGCTGATCGTCGCGTCCTGGTACTTATCGAACATCGGGGTCCTGATTCTGAACAAGTATCTTCTCAGCTTCTACGGGTTCCGGTACCCGATCTTCCTGACGATGCTCCACATGCTATCCTGCGCCGCCTACAGCTACATCGCCATAAACTGGCTCGAGATCGTCCCGTTGCAGTACATTCACTCCAAGCGGCAGCTCCTCAAGATCTTCGGGCTGAGCGCGATCTTCTGCTTCTCCGTCGTCTGCGGCAACACCTCGCTCCGGTACCTCCCGGTGTCGTTCAACCAGGCCATCGGCGCCACCACGCCGTTCTTCACGGCGATCTTCGCCTTCGCCATCACGTGTAAGAAGGAGACCGGCGAGGTCTACCTCGCCCTCATGCCGGTGGTCTTCGGGATCGTCCTGGCGAGCAACAGCGAGCCTCTGTTTCACCTCTTCGGGTTCTTGGTCTGCGTCGGCTCCACCGCCGGGAGGGCCCTGAAGTCGGTGGTGCAGGGGCTGCTGCTGACGTCGGAGGCGGAGAAGCTCCACTCGATGAACCTGTTGCTTTACATGGCCCCGATGGCGGCGATGATTCTGCTTCCGGTGACCCTCTACGTCGAGGGCAATGTGGCGGCGATCACGATCGAGAAGGCTAAAACCGACAGGTTCATCGTGTTCCTGCTTCTGGGTAATGCCACAGTGGCTTATTTGGTAAATTTGACGAATTTTCTGGTGACCAAACACACCAGCGCCCTGACCCTTCAGGTGCTCGGAAACGCCAAGGCGGCCGTGGCGGCCGTTGTCTCGGTCATGATCTTTAAAAACCCGGTGACCGCGATGGGGATGACCGGATTCGGGGTCACGATCATGGGGGTGGTGCTCTACAGCGAAGCGAAGAAGAGATCGAAAATCACAGTTCATTGACCTGAATTCAAAACACTGGTGAGGATCTTTCTCTATTTTTTTTTTGCTTACTTGCATTATTGTTGTTAATGACCTTATTGAGATTTAAAGTTAGCATTTTTATTGAAAAGAAAGGGGAGGAATTTGAATCCAAGCAATCAGGAATGAGATTGGCTTGTATAGGATGATGCTATATGCTATTTCTTTTTTTGTGTTCTTTGCTTCAAATTGTTCATTGTTGGGTGCAGTTCAAGAGAATAAAAGACCTCTCTTTTACTTGCCCCTTTGTGTAAACCTTATATCTTATTTTTCAAAGTTTTAATTGCATAGAAGACTGATGAAGATATCAAATTTACTCTTCTGTGTCTCTGTTCTTAGTTCTTTGCTTGTTTACTTTCTAGATTCATTGGAGATGGTGAAATTGGAATGGTCGGTTTATGGTAAATTAGGTTAACCTATGGTGAAGTTGATTTGGTTTTACACGATAGTTATGAAAATTTGCGCGTTTTGTAAGTATGGACTTTTTTTGGCAAATGACATCGCCCAATTAGTCATGTGACAATCACACTTTTACCCTTTATATTATACGTGTTTGTTAATTTGTAACTCTCATGTATACCTGTTTTGCAATTTGGAACCCTTATGTATGCACTTTTGAAGGGTATTTTTGACTTTTGGTAAAAATAACTCCGTTAGTGGTTTTGCAGATAGAAAGTAGTTGGGGGATGTCATTTGCAAAGAGAGAATAACCGGTACTATTAATCACAAGTTTTTGTAGTAACCCTTTTAAGATAAGTTGTTGCTATAGAAGATGTGATAGTTTTAGAAGCTCATTGACTTCATTGACTTTGTTACTACTAATATTTACCTTGTTTCTATGTTTTGAGTTCATTTTTGTGTGGAAAGTGATTTGCTACTCTCAAAAGGAGAAAACTAGGTGATTAGTGACATGATACTGAAATTAACATGTACAAGATTGTCTTGATTAGGATTTTACTTGTTGATTATGAATGATTGATTTGTTTGCTACCCCGACAAAGGAGAGAGGCCCTTTTTGTCATGTTGTGGCAATTATTTCAAGGTTCACGTAATTGTTAGATTCCAAACTTCTTACTTGATTGTGAGTGAATTGGCTGGAAGCTATGTTTGAGCTTTCACCAAGCGGCAACAACATTGTTGTTAACTTGGTATCTCTGTTTTGAAGTTTATTCCTGAGTTGTTTGTTTGTTGAGGGTTAAGGTTTCATCTCTTTAGGTAAAAAATGAATTTGCATTGATGGTTTAGTTTGGACCATTTAGTGGATGTACTATTGTGAAAATGACATCTATTTGGGGTTTTAAATTGTATGAAGGGATAATTGCAAAATAGTACCACGAAGTATTAAACTTTTGCAATTGTAGCCCTCTTTTTTTTATGATTGCAAAAAAAATATCTTGAACTTTTCTTTAATTGTAATTTGTTTAAAATGACAATTTTATCCTTACTATTTAGATTTAAAAATAATAAGTAAAGAATAAAAAATCCAAATTTTCAGATTCCTTGAATTTCTTTTTCTTTGTATTGTACAAAGATTGTACTGTACAAAGAGTAAGCAGGTACAGGGATATGAACATTTAATTTTTGTTTTTGTTTACTTGTCATTTTTTGAATCTAAATTATAAGGGTATAACCGTCATTCTAAAACAAATTTATACGTGTAACACCGAGACAGGTTTAGTGTATTTGTTTTTTTGTAATTATCAAAATAGAGATCTGTAAGTTACAAAAAGTGAATATACTTTTTTTTTTCAATTATCTCTAGTATGAATGCACATGTTTGTTGAATTATGAACAACTTCAATTATATTGCTAGTGTTTGATATAATGTGTTAGTGAGTCGTCAAACCATTTATTATGATATTTTTAGACAATTTTTTGTGAAATAATTTATCAATCCATGCTTGAATTTCTTTTGTACAGACACAATTTGACTTACTGGGTAATTTTTTTAGCTTCAACATATGTGGTATGAAGAAAGTTTCCTCGATTTGTTGATTTACCATATCACCCTTATCAAGTTGCATGCATTTCTTTTAAATACTAGTGTATGAGACTGTGTAGGATAAGCTTAGCTGTTGCCAATTCATCAATGCATGTTTTATTTACTGTTACATAAACATGTTCTATGGTTATGTGGAGAGGATATGCAGTTGCTTTTAACTTCTTATGGTGGTTGGAACTTAACTGTCTCCATAATTTAGCTTAAATTTATTGTGTTTGTTGAAGGGAAAGCCATAGGTCTATTAATTAACTCTTCTTCAAGTTTTGATGATCTGGTCCTCACCAGTTCAAAAGTGAGCTCTGGTTTTGAGTCTATCTGAATCTTAATTTGCTGATATATTAATAGGCTTTTGACTTAAACTTGAGAAGTGAATATTTTCTTGGCTTGTTGTTTTGCTGTTTGAACAATTGTAACGTAAGGCGATCTCGGGTGAGTTTAACGGACGAATTAGTGGAAAAGGTTTTTTTTATCGAATCGTCCATCTTGAAGTGAATGATTCATCGTCTGACCTAATTCGATGAACCAAAATTGCTCGCCTTCTGGCTTTTGGCTATTTGTCCGGATTCTTGATAATATATTATAACTAGACTTTTAACTATCAACTTGAGGCTGAGTTGAATCTTTAATATGACATAACCTTATACATTTCTGACATGTGTTCAAACCTCTCTTTACCAAAATATTAATTTATTTTTAATTTAGTTAAGATCACCCCAAATGGGCTAACCTTATTTCTTTTCTCAATGGGATCATTTTGTCTTCCATATAATTCACATTTAAACTTGTAAACGGGTATGTCGTAAGGGTATGTGTTAGAATATAACTATAATTCGGTCTTTAACTATCAATTTGAGTTTTTAGTTGAGTTGATTTTTTAATATAATAGTCTTCAGTGTTGTGGGATGTTAGATGAATCGGTCGGATTCGTATGTTGGATACCTGAAACTGTCCACCTTCTGACTTCTGGCTATTTGTCTGGATTCATCTGACTAATCGTCTCCAATGTTGTGGGCGGTCATACGAATTGGTTGAATTCGTCTGGAGGACACCTCAAATAGCCCACCTTCTAACTGCGGGCTATTTATCCACATTCATCTAACTAGTCATTTCTAAAATTACGAGAGGTTAGATGAATTGATCGGATTCACCTGGACGAATCGTCAACAATGGATTAATCCCATCAGAGATACTCTCATGTGAGTTTGTGTGGTGAGCTTGAGGGGCACATCAAATGAGAGGGAGTGAGCTGTTTCCACTCTCATAACACACCAAACTTTATTATAGTGAGGAAATGTAGGGCACATATTGATTTGAGATGCAATAAATGGACTAGATAAGAAACAAAGGAACAAACAGATGGGATGAGGAAAGTAGGATTAGCATGTTGAGCTATAGCCTCCAACTGGGGGAATCTTTCTCTTCTGGGGCCAAAACCTTCATGGCCAAGCTTGTTGGCCCAATACTAGGCATAGCCTTATCCACCACAAAGGAACAGTTCCTATCAACAGTGGTTGTCTCATCTCATCTAGGCCATTTAAGAGTAGGTGTGGAATTAAATAGATTCATTTTCTTATAAACATATATGTTAGACTGTATATATTAAGGATTTATCGTTTTATTGTTGATAGAAAAAAAAACAGTGGTAGTGTTTGAAGAGATAAATGAGCCTTTTCGAGTTCGAAATGATCAAGTACGAGGTTTCCAGCATTTCTACATTGTACTGACTAGAAGGTTTGAAGAGATGTGTTTAATGGTTTGTTGTTGTGTTCGTTTTTGTGTTTATTTGTGATACAAACTAGGTTACTAATACGGATTCAAGTGCGCCGGAATCTCTACAGGTGTCTCAGATATATTGGAGCCCAGGGTCAGGGACTCAGTTTATGTTTACGATTCATTGTCATGATTACTAAAATACATATATTTAGGTTTCAATTTTTTTTTGAGGAAATAAAAACATGAAAACATCCAGCCGGTCATACGCGATGTTGTTACTTCTCTGGTGCATTGATCTGGAAAATTTCTCCAGTAATATATCTCAATCTCTTTATCTTGACGCCACGATCCCAACAACGATCCTTTCTTTAGATTTTTCGTCCCTGCTCTTACCGTCGCGGATCCTTTCCCTAACCAACCTCCATCGTCTTTGAATCCGTCATCGACGTATCCATATCTACCGATGTCTTCTTCTCGATCTTTCTCCCGATTTCAGGTCGTGATGATCATTTGTTTTTTTTTCCTTTTTGCAATGTCTAATCATACAGAATTTCGCAGGATGCAATTGTGGAGGAACGTCCCGTTTCCCGATTCCACTCCTCCTTCCCATGGATACCTCCTCGAATGCATGGCGTACTTCGTCCAATGACGTCTCTTTAGCAGGAATAGTGAGCATCTGAGGCACCACATGTCCAGCCGAGTCGAGCCAGGAAAAACGATAGATAACCATACGCCTACAATAGTCCTTATATCTTTTATCGAGGATGTCAAAGTCGAGTTCTTGAAAATATCAACGAACAAAGTCTTTTATGGATTAGGTAAGAAACCTCGTTCTATACATGTTCTTATGGGGTTTGGAGTTTCAGCGGATGCCCTTGCCTGACTTATACATTTAGGAAATGAATAAATTTGTCTAACACTCAGAAAAAGAAATTGAGGAAATTATCTTTAGGCATCCAAACGTTTAGTTAACATGTTATATCCAACCATACCCTCAATGAACATAATATAGCACAAATTAGTTTTGAGAAAACATTCAAATAAATCATACTCAGTGTAACATAATTTAATTAAGGGATAATTATTATTCCCAACCCCCAACTTTACGTCAAATGCATATCCTAACCCTTCATTACCTTTCGTTTCAAATCCTAACCTTAACTTTCGTTTTTTTTCAAAACCTATCATTTATTGTTCAAACTAACGTAACAGTTAATTTTCCGGTCACGTGCACAGTAAGTAACTCCATATTTCAAATGTATTCTCATTTTTACCCTTGCCCCATTTCTCATTGATATCCTCCTAAATCTATTCACATTCACAGTCTTACACTTAAGTAGTAGTTTAAGGAAACAAAATGCAACAGATTTGTGCATAACATTGCATCATCACAGTTACCAGTTCATAATCATTAATTGTTCCGTTAATTTGAACAGTAAATGATAGGTTTTGAAAAAAACACGAAAGTTGAGGTTAAGATTTGAAACAAAAGGTAAGGAAAGGTTAGGATATGAATTTGACGTAAAGTTTGGGGTTGAAAATGATAATTATCCTTTTAATTAATATTTGGTAACCGATTTTGAACATTACATATATCAAATTCATCACTCAAATGAAGACACACATAATTAAATAAACATCAAACCCTAATTAACAAGCATGGCAAGGAAGCCCAAGAGAGCCACTGCCACGTACACACAACATGATTTAGTCACGGCACTTGTAGCAGCACTAGTACTGGCTCCCGGAGCCGGCGAGGCAGGAGCCGGAGACGCACCCGGAGAGGCCGTGTCCGGCAGCACGGTGACGAGAAGCTTCATGTTACCGGAGGCGCAGTGCTGGCCGACGCCGCAGATGTACCACTTCCTTCCCGGAGTGGCGAGGGTGATCACATCTTCTCCGGTGGTCAAGGCCTCCGTGTTCGCCGGCGCCGCACACTGCTGGAACCCTACTCCGTCGACCTTCATCACATTGTGCCCTCCGCTCTTATACCTGAAAACTGCACCAATCAACGTTAACGGTCGTATTAGACTCTGATTAAATATTGAAACATATTCTTAATTATTGGTCACGAATACTACACTATCAAACATTTTAAAATGACAAATGACCAATCATAAGTATTGGCCACACGATTCTGTTAGTAAATTATTATTGTACCCTTGTTATTGTTCTTTATAAAATGTATATAAGTTAAATAAGAAAAAATCGTCATTTTACCTTCTATTAAGTGATACATGAGGTCATATGACTAACGGAACGAAATATTTCATCTTTTTTTTATTAACGGAAAGGAATATTCCGACCAGAATTGTTAATTTTATTAACTTCCTTACCCGTTTTTGTCTAAAAAGAAAGAAAAGCAGAAGTGAAATTTTTTTATATATATATTTTTATATACTTTTTTCAAAATTTAAAATTTCAAGAGTAAAATTGTAATTTTGAAACAAATTTATACAAAATGTAGCGAAACTGATTTAGCAAAGATGACTATAATTTGCAAAAAGTGAATACCTCATAGTATTTTTTACGATTGCCCTATTCTATAAGAATCATAGTACTCGATTTGCAGAACTTACTTAGTTTGTCACCGACGTGAAACTCCTTTCCCTGAGTCCAAGCCTGGTGATCGAAGTTCAGAGCCCATCCCTTCTCATCTCCTACAACAAACTCTTTCCCAGAAACGAAAGGGATCGCAATTGCTACCAAGGCCAAGAGGGTCGTGAACATTTTGATACAAGCCATTGCTTTAGCTTGCAGTTTCTGAAGGAGATGATTTGCAAACTTGTTTCTTAGACAGTATGAGTTATGTGTTGAATGGGAATGGTTTGGTTTAGAGAGTTTAAGTTGTGCCTTTTTATAGGCTCGTTGTTGAAGTTACAAAACTCATCTTGACTTGCCAAGGACGGCACAGCCAATTGGCATATAAATGATGAGTGTCGTTTTATCTTCACCGTTTTCGACTGACTGGTTCAATTGAGTGTCGTTTTGGTAAAATAGAAATGAATAAGAACCGAGGGCATGCCAAATGTAGTCTGGTAAGAATGAGTTTTGCCGGTTCCAAAAAGAAGAGAGTATGAACGTGATCAATGGATGGGATAATTGTAAAAAAGAATCGGGGTATATACATTCGATAAGCCTGTCTTTTTCTTTTGATAATTCATAAAAGAAAAGGTAAAATGAATTTATCTTTTGTTGTCGTTTATGCAAATTTGTTTTAAAATGGTTAACGTTAAAAGATATAGAATTTCCATTTCTCTTAATTTTTACCCCTTTATTCGTTCAAAAAGAGTAAAACAAAGAGAGCTGAAAATTCTAATCCTTTTTTTTTATTTATCATTTATTAATTTTAATATTTTAAAGGTAAAATTATCATTTCATGACAAACCTACACAAGATGCAACAAAATAAATAAATTTCAAGACTGGCTTTTTTCTTGCAAAATTAAAAAATATTCGTGTCGAAATTTACATATAAAGGTTGCAAATTACAAAACTCGTATAATGTAAAAGGCAAAATTATCATTTTGAAAGAAAATGAATTCTAAGACTGTTATATGACTAACTTCTTTTAAAGACAACATATTTACGGAAAAAAATAATTAAAAATATCATTTATACAAAAAAATAATAGTTCACTGATAATAATTACCCGTCTGGTTCTCTCCAAATTTCCTACTTATGTTATTACTACTATTATAAGACCTTCCATAGTGGATGTCGAAAGAATCGTCGAAAGTGACGAAAAAAGGTAATTGTTGACGTTTCGGCTGTGATTTTCTCTCTCCAGGCGAATCGACGTCCTTTGGGTCTGCAGATTCATCGACCGTCGTTTCTCTCCGATTCACTCTTCCCTCTGTCTCTCTCCTTCCTCACGATTCTCCTAACGAATCTTCTCCTTACACGTACGATTTTGATCAGATTCGACTCCCCATTTCCGACGCTCCACTACAAAATCTGTTGAATCCGACCTGATTTAGACCCACATATCGGATCTCAGGAATCAACGTCATTGTCGTTAGCCTAAGTGAAAAGGAAATCTGTAACCAGGCCTAAAGTAGGCCCATGTACAATAATCTTAAATTTAGGCTCAGCCCATTTAAAGTTGGGGAAAATTTTGACCGTTGCCACAGCTTTCGAACCTTTTCGTCCAAGTCTCTTAATTGTGTGTGGCATCCTTTCCTGCTTACCTAGAATCCGTGACATAGGTTGAAACATGATTATCAAATTCTCAATCTCCGGACATGAGCTGGAACACGAACCACCAAAGCCACAAGCTTTCTCCTCACGAGAAACCCTTCCAAATTGCACGCTTTCTCTCCCCAGAAAGTACTGGCTCCAATCTCATCTGCTAAACCCACACCTAATACCAACAACAACAAGCTCCTTTCACTTCCTCTGCCACTTAATGTCTCGTGAAGCCTCCATAGACTCTACCCACAAATCACTTCGGGTCGGGACCGAAATGCGTATAAAAACCAATCACAAGGTGTTTGTTCAAAGCTTATTTTGTTCATCATTAGCACTCGAAGGAGGAAGCTAACTATGAGCAAGAACAAGAGCCATACCAGGCCGATCTCTCCGAGTTCCATGGAGACCCATTTCGTAGACATCCACGAGGTCCTGCACGAAGAAGGAGAAGAAGAAGAAGGGGGTGATAACAACAAAGGCGGTGTTGATCACCACAAGCGCTTCAACAACAGGCCGATGAAGTTCCGGGAAGCGAGGAGGCAGCACAGGGGGTTCAGCAGGCAAGTCTCGCTGGAGACGGGCTTCTCCGCCCTGAGGGACTTTCAGGCCAAAGATGAGAGGAGGGTTCTTCCGAGGAGTGGAAGGAGTGTTGGTTCTGCTGCTAATAATTTCAGGCTCGGTGGTGAGGCGAGGAAAGGCGATTTCAGCAGGTTCATGACCAAATCGAGCCTCAGCAAGCAGAACTCGTTGCTGCCTAACAGAAACAAGGAGAGGGAGGGTGAGTTCCAGAACGCGGAGCATCATGGTCCTGGAGGAGAGCATGATCTTGAGTCTGTTAACGAGAGTGTTCCTGTTGGGAGATACTATGCTGCTCTCAGAGGTCCAGAGCTCGACCAAATCAAGGTATTTATGTCCCTGTTTTGCATAAGCTTAGTATCAGATGGTGGTAGATGCAAGGGGAAAAATACGCATCTTTTTCAATCACCTAAAATTTCAAAGTTTTTTGACTCTCTCTAAGTTTTTTAGTCTCAATTTACCTCAGTCCGGTCGCTTTGAGTGTGAAATGACGATAATACCTTCATAAAATACATAAGGGTATTTTCATCATTTCACACCAAATGTTGACGGAATCGGGGTCAAGCTAGACTAACAAAACGTATGAGTTCTTCAGTGTCAACTTACCCAATTATGTTATCTTTTGGGTTTGAAACAAAGAGAATACCCTCATGAAATGGGTATTTTCATCATTTCACACCAAAAGTTGACAAAATTAGGGTAAAGCAAGATTAACAAAACTTAGAAGTTGTCAAAAACTTAAGAGTTTTTCAGTCTCAATTTACCCAATTATGTTTTGGGTTTGAAACGACAAGAATACCCTCATGAAATATATGAAGGTATTCTCGTCATTTCACATCAAAACCTAGGAGTTGTCAAAAACTTATAAAATTTTGGATAGTTGATGAAGAGATGTACATACTTCCTGTAGTTTATCCTATATACAATTTTTTTATTTATAAAATCTGACCTGAGAGTTAACGAATTGCAGGAGTCAGAGGACATTCTTCTCCCCAAAGACGAGAAGTGGCCATTCCTCCTCAGATTCCCAATAGGTTGCTACGGTATATGTCTCGGCCTGAGCAGCCAAGTTGTGCTATGGCGCAGCCTCTCAACAAGCCCGGCCACAAGGTTCCTCCACATTTCGCCTTACATTAACCTCGGACTCTGGTTCTTAGCTTTAGCCATTCTCTTCTCAGTCTCCTTCACCTACACCCTCAAATGCATATTCTACTTCGAGGCTGTCAAGAGAGAGTGGTTCCATCCCGTCAGGGTCAACTTCTTCTTCGCTCCCTGGGTCGTGTGCATGTTCCTTGCCATCGGTGCACCACCTTCCCTGGCTCCGGACAAGCTCCACCCAGCCATCTGGTGCGCCTTCATGGGGCCGTATTTGTTCCTGGAGCTCAAGATTTACGGGCAGTGGCTGTCCGGAGGGAAGAGGCGGCTCTGTAAGGTGGCGAATCCGTCTTCTCATTTGTCTGTGGTTGGGAACTTTGTTGGGGCGATCTTGGCGTCGAGGGTGGGTTGGGAGGAGCCGGCCAAGTTCTTCTGGGCGGTCGGGTTTGCGCATTACCTTGTGCTGTTTGTGACTCTGTATCAGAGGCTTCCGACGAGCGAGGCATTGCCTAAGGAACTTCACCCTGTGTACTCCATGTTCATTGCAGCTCCTTCTGCTGCCAGTGTGGCCTGGCAAAACATTTATGGCGAGTTCGATGCGACTTCTAGAACCTGCTTCTTCATCGCCTTGTTCCTCTATGCTTCTCTTGTTGTGCGGATCAATTTCTTCACAGGGTTCAGGTGTGTGTACTGTGTAGCAAGCACTTTCATTCATAAGTGAAGTTTCCAAGGAAAATGTTATTAACACTTCCTTAATTACCTTGGCTTTTTAAAAATGCAGTGCATTGGTAATGACTTATCAGCAACACATTGTCACCTTTCTCATATATATACAAAAAAAAAAACGGGTCCTGTTGATTTTCTAACAAAAAAACACGAATTCCTTTAGGCTTTCACTAGTACATATTAGCATAATCCGTGGTTTTTTGCTAGAAAATTAACGGAATTCGTGCTTTTTTTTTTGTATTTAAGAGGAAGGAAACAGGGTGTTCTTGACAAACCATCACCTATTTAATATGTTTTTCAAAATCAAATGCAGTTACTTACCATGATTCTTGATCTGTGCAGGTTTTCGGTGGCGTGGTGGTCTTACACCTTCCCTATGACAACTGTAGCGGTGGCCACCATCAAATATGCTGAGGCAGTGCCTTGCGTTATAAGCAAGTCCCTTGCACTTGGGCTCTCCTTCATGTCATCTACAATGGTGTGTGTACTGTTTGTGTCCACTTTTCTTCACGCCTTCGTGTGGCATACATTGTTCCCGAATGATCTTGCCATAGCCATTGCTAATACCAAGAAAAAGCCCTTTACCAAGGAAAAGAAGCCCTTCAAGAAGGCCTATGATTTAAGGCGTTGGGCGAAGCAAACTTCAGCAGCAACGAACCAGAAAAAGGACTCGGGTGGAGAGAATGAAGAGTAGGACTGAGCTGTGAGATGGTAATTTGAACCGGGTGCAATGCAGAACCTGGAAAAAGAGATAGTTCAATACAGTGTAGTAGTGTTAGCCCAAGCAGTATTAGAAATAAAAGATCATTAACAAACTTGCACTTCTAGAGTTCAGTTTTTCTCCTCTATCAAGTATTTTCCTTTTCCTTGTGTAACGTTACATTATCTTACCAGCAAAGCGAGGAGCTCAGGTCTACCAGATTGCATGAAGGTATGAAAGATGGCAACAACAAACACAATTAAATGGCAAAACGTTTCGGGCTGTTCACAGTACAGAAGAATGAATTGTATATATACTTGAGGAATAGTAGTGTATAATCTGAAGCTACAAGAAGCAGTGGCTTCAGAACGAAGAGGGCTTGTTGATGAAAACATCTATAGCAGCACTTTCTTAGGTGATATGTGACCTTTCCAGAACTTCGTAGTCTCAGCAGATGCCCAAGCTCCTGCAGTACTTAAATAAGATTTATAAGGGCGGTAATAAAAACAGGGAAAAAGGTTAAGATCACCCCCTCATCCCTAGACAGACTTTTGATTTGCAAAAACACGTTGTCACCTTTCTCATAAATATAAAACCCCACTAATTTAACGGCGTCAAAACCTTCCGTGCAAATACGTGAAGTCATATGTAAAAAAATGTGACCCAAATTAACGGAATCGTTAGAAAATTAACAAAGTCAGTCGTTTTTTTGTAGTTATGAGAAATATCATATTGTGTTTCTGATATGACAATGCCCCTACAATGTGTTTTTGAAATCAAAAGGTCGTGGAGATGTGTTGTTACTATTAACGCTAAAAACAGACACAATTGTATGACATCGTGGGCATACCTCTGACCAAATGGGAACCATTTTTGGTGATACCCTCATCACCCCTCACACAGGATCTGCTTTCCTCTGATCACGGAGCATTTTTCTTTGACCAAATGTGTCATCTATATGAAGAGTTTAGAGTGGTTACATGTATCACTTAACTATTTAGTAAAAGACTAATCTCTTCAAAGGTGCTAGAACTCCATGCTTACCTTGTGTTCTTGGTAAAAAGATTGGAATCTATTTTCTTTTGGGCCCTTATACCAGAAAACAGATTTCTCAGAACAGTACTAAACAAGAACAATTAAAACATATACATTTCATGAGTTACAAGGAAGGGAACCTTTGTAGAGAAAGTCTGAGGCAATTTCAACTGGGATTCTTTGTTTGGTGGGAGTCCACTTGTCAATGAAAGCTAGTTAAACCATAAATAAATAAATAAAGAATAAGTAATCAGAATCTTCAATGAATGAATCAATGGCATACACAAAACAAAATGGAAAGGGGAAAAATGGTGTTCTTATATTAATATATCAAGGTTTTACCTTACTGAAAAGATCTACTGGTGGATTATGCTGAGTCCTCTTTTGTGAGTGGAAATTAAAATCCTGTTTGGAAGTCAAGATATGATATTATTCAGAAAGGTTCACTAAAAATGTTAAAGACAGTGACAAGAACAGATGAGCATGTGAAACTACCATTGGAACTGTAGCTTCACGCTTGATGTTTCGGAAAATGCCTTTATCTCCTTTACTTGATAATATCTGTTTTGTCTCAAAAAACGAATCCAAGATACATAAGATGGTAATATCTGTTTTGTCTCAAGCAAAGGATACACACTACTGATTGAACTTCTATTACCTTCTTGTTAAGATGTCGAGTTTTGAAGTTTTGCATACTTTCACGTTCATCTTGCTTTGGAGCACCCGTTGTACTTGGCCTATACAAGGTAAGAACCAATTGAAATCCAGCAAATTCCTTTTAATTGATTATAACTCATTCAGTTTTCAATTACTCAGCAAACAGGAACAGGATTCTAATGTACCACCATAGCAATAACCGAACCCAGAATTAATGAATTTTACCTCTTAATCCAGCAATGCATTGTAATATTAATATTTGTTAGCAATGTTTGAATTACCATGTACGAGTAAATTCTTCTTTGAAAGATGTCAGTGGGAGATGCCACATAAGATGCTTAGAACACAAAGCAGTGAATAAAATATACAAAAAAACATTAGGCAGGGGATCATATTATGTGAAAAATACTTGAGTTGGTTACGAAAAGTCTCAAGATGTTACCTTCTGCTGAAACTCTCTGCAACTGTTCTAGTCTTGTCCCGACCCAGACCCTGCAATGGCAAAATTTCAACTTCCCGGAAGAGGTAATGACAAGGTATGTAGTTGACACAAACTAAAATTGTTGTCATCCATACAATTGGAGTTAAAAAAAAATAGAACCAATGGAAGAATACTAAAAGATTGAAGTTAAACAATAACCTTCACGGAATCATTCAAATGAAGTGAGGATGATGAAGGAGAAGAAGCAGCTCTATGTTGCATGGCTCGCTCCGAGGTCTTCAGGTGAAAAACCTGAGAAATTGCACAAAGAGAATATAAGCTCTGGCCAGTAGAAAAGGAACTTTCTTGCAAGAGGTTTTTTCTTCATGAAATTTCTGCAGGCATGGTAAATACTTCAAAAATATTCAAGTGTTGGAACTCACTTGAAAATTTGGCAATCTTGGGGTGCTCTTCTTTGAGAGTGACAATGAAGGAGCCTCAAGAATCTGTGAATAACAACTCTGAAGTGTGAGAAGATAAGAAGCATAGATGCCATTTGCGTATGCCAAACTTTATCCTAACCGATTATAAATACCAACTTTTTGGTTTAATGGGCGAGCTTTAAATCTTCGTGCGTGCGATCTCACTTCTGTACTGTTATTAGACATGAAAATCAGAAAAATGTGCCTTACATAACCTTTATGGCATTTACTTCTTCCTACCTCAATCTCCCTTCAAAACAACAAAAGCTAAGTACCTTGCCCTTTGAGCCCTTTGTGCTGTTTCAAGGTCTGGCTCTCTTGGATTAGTAAGTTTCAGCCTCGCACGTGTGAGGTTTCCATCCAGAGGTCGATCCTGTAGCGATAAAGAAAGCACACTAAGATGCCATTGAGAATTGTGAACTCGGAGACGCCCCTTAAATTTATAATTTTCAATACGGTAGAGCACTTCACCATTAACAAAAAAATAAAAATTCATCACAAGGAATGATGTGCTATGAAGCGAAAATTCCAACTCTGTTGTTAATAGCAGTAGTATACCTTTCTAGGCACCTTATGCACCAATTGAGTTTGCTGCTTCATATCAGCAAGCTGCTAAGAAGAGCAGAAAGGTGAGCTAAGACATGATAAATGAATTATGAGTTTATAATTTATAAAGATAGGAGTCTCCCTGCCCAATACCACAAAACGTGTGCACACACGCGCACACATTTCTCAATGCCATCTAAAAAATAACGGAAACAATATATCACAGCAGATTCACTGACCTTACATAGGAGACCCCCATCAAGCTTCTGCCTTTTGGCTGCCTGATTTTCAATCCCAGAAGAGTTACATGAGCCTTTTTTATTATTTTGACCAAAAGGCATTTGAAATCTGACAGAAAAGAGACATGAAATAATCAGAGAAACTCGATATTGGCATTGTAAAAAAAACTTAAGTTCATTTGGGAAGGAGCATCCACAAGTATATCAGGAAGTAAAGTGGATTTATGAACTCAAGAAATTAGATAGTACAAGAGGCATGAGATAACTACACAAGTTATAAAGGAGCCACTGATAAACTAGGCATACTTCCAGATTGTAAGAATTGTTTTTACTAGAAAGTACCTCAAAGCACCAGCTTGATCCAGCCTATTTTGCTTAGCCAACAGACTTGCAGTAGGTTTCATTAAAGTTGAGCTCCTTGGGATTATTATTTTGACATCAGGGATACTTTTGCCATTACAGTTATTCCTAGTCAAGTGATATTCTAGTCCTGCAAAGAAAGCACATCAACCACAACGACATCTAATATTGGTGAAAATACATGAATAAAGATATAACTCTGGGCAGCGCACACAATAAAGAATGAAGAGTATATGCACGCTCATCAACCGAATACAAATTCAGTTTACTACCAACTTAAGCTCCAAATTAAAAAAAATAGGGCATATAAATTGTACTTTCAGAAATCTAAATGATCAGAACATATGCTAGTCTCATGAACTGCAAAAAATCAGTAGCTTTAGATCAAAGAGAACTTCTAGAACTTTAAAAAATCAGCAGCCAGTGTAAGGGTTGATCACAGTGAAATGAATTTAAATTACATGCTTTGCCATACCTATGTCAATATCAAAGGCCAAAGATTCAGGGCAAGTACCAACATCTAAGTCGTTGTTGTGCAAAGTAGTGTTCTTCACAATGTTGGATTCTGGAGAGGTATTAACATTCTCCTTGAGGATATTCTCTCTCAGAACCATTGTTGACACAAAAGCTGAGATATAAAACATTAAAGAAAGCAATATACATTATAGACCAGAAAATTTTCACATCATCACACAAGTAATGACCAATCCAAGGACCAAGAAAAAAAAAGTGATCACAATCATACTACCGAGAAACTACATCCAATGATCATCAAACTGGAAGATAAACAAAAACAGAATGCTGATTTCGGATAGGGACGAATTGATAAAAAAACAAGGGTTAATGGCTAAAAACTACACAATGTATTGTCCACACTTTAAACTACCTTTATGTATTGTCCACATGCGAAAAAACTATATTATGTACTGACCTCGTGCGAAAAACTACATTATGTATTGTCCACGTCCCTAATTCTATGTTCCAAATTTTGTAAGTGTAGTTAAAAGAGATTACAATACATACCATAATTTTTAGCAATTAACCCAAACACCAATGGCAGCCTTAAGCTCAAATCAATAGAAAGCATGGAAATAGGAATTCAGAATGTGGTATATTTGAGAATCATAAGCACAGGCAAGGCTAGAAAATCAGCTCAACAAAACTCAGTAACGAGAGACGTTAGGGTTTACAGTCCGAAATTCTTACGAGAAGGCGGATAGCTCTGGGCAGATTCAAACCAAATCTCAGCTCCACGCGCCTCCGCGAGCAACTCCGGCCGAGTGAAGTCGAAGTACCGAGCTGCGTCGAACTCGTAATCAATGTCGATTTCGTAAGCCTCGAACACTTCGATCTCCATATCTCCCTCCATCTCCGCCTCTCTTCAACCTTCTCACTACAACGGCGCTCCCGTAGCTTCACGCGAAAACGCCACAACACTCCACCATTGTCACTGAAACATCCCTCTCAATTTCCTCGGCACCGAAGCTCTGCGCCTGATCGGCTCAAGCCCCAAATCTGGAAATGCGGTTCAGAGAAATGCGGTTCGAGCTCTTTTGGGCACTGACAGGCGAGAGAGTGTTTATATAGAGCTCAGCGTACAAGCAGGAGGAGCAGGAGGTACAATGACTTAAAGCAGCAGCTCTTATCCAAAATTTAAATCTAAAACTATAGATTAATCAGAAAATAACTGTATATTACCGTAACTCTGAAGTAACGGGTTCTTAAACTTGCCCTCCAAAATGGAATATATTTGCGAGAATGCCCCTGACGGTTTTATTCGTTTGTCCGGTATAGAGTGGAGCGTTGGAGGCCGATTCGTGGGGGAATTCAAAATTGGGAAGAAGTTAAAAACGGTGCAGTGACGATTCTGTACATAAAACAAAAGAAACTGCACGGGGACAATGATATCACCTAACTTTCTGGTCATGGAATTGATTTACCCGAGGGATGCGACACGTGGTCCAATAAAATTAATGTCAAAATTACCTTATTGCCACTCATCGATACCGATATCGGGCGGTTACAAACCCGACCCAAAACCCGACCGACCAATCTAATTAATCGTTCGTACAATGATTAATTGGTCGAATCGGGGATTAGTCGGCTATATTCAGTCCAAACGACCTAAACACATTTTAGGAGGATAAATCGGATCGACAGAGTCCATTTCAATGCCTAAACGGAATTTATGTGTCTCTAGAAAGAGATTTTTACAACCTTGTGCATGAGTAGAAAAGGGAAAACTCTAGATCAACAACACGTAATACTGTGGTCTATTCTGACATTAAAATTTTAACCGATTTTTTTAAAATCTATCAAAAACTAACAAAAATCCGTTAATTGATTATGTGAAATATTAAGTTTGTCTTCAAAATATTGTCAGTTAGGGTTATGACTTAAAAAACGGTAAGATAAGATTATGAAACATACCTCTTTATAAGGACAAAGTTGACATTTTTGCATGGTTAGCTATTGGGTATTGACGGTTCGAACGTATTCCGTTAGTTTTTGATAATCGATTGTTATGATTTCAGAAAAATTATCGGCTAGATACATGACGTTCAAAACCAAATTTATCTACCGCTATGTCATGTAGTTATCCCAATAAAAAATGGCCAAGCCATGTCTTTTCATAAAGTATCTGATTACTATAATTCTTGAGATCTAACTGACAAGTTGTCTGGGTGGTGTAGTCGGTTATCACGTTAGTCTCACACACTAAAGGTCCCCGGTTCGAACCCGGGCTCAGACACGCTTTTTTTTGTTAAGGTCCAACTGTATATAATCTCCATTTACAGCAAGCAAGTAGAAGCATCACCACAGAGAGTCACCACATCATTGTCAATCATCATTCAAGCATGTATGTAGCATAGAAAATATACTATACACAACCTATATTAAGTCAACAAAAACATTTACATTTACCAAAGTTTCTCCCAATCCAAATCGAACACCTACCAATCAGCACTTCTATACCATATGCAAATGGCATTTCATCAACTGTCCAAACAATGAAGATTGGCTCTAAAACAAACAAAAAAATGACGATTCGATGTTGATCGTGTTAGATAAGCCTTCCTTCTTTAGTATTATCAGTATGTTGTAGATGAAGTTGTTCGATAAATAAAACCTCATCCACAAATGCGTACACAACTTTGACCTAGCTTGGTCTGCAAGGTATTGTCATATCCTGCGAGCTTACTCCAGCAGTGGTTCCTCCTCCAACTGTAACTTCTTCAACTTCCCTTTGGCGTAAATGGTGAAAATAACAGTTGTGACAACAGAAGCACAGAAGCCAATGACATTAAAAGCGATCTGAGGAGCTGAAAGGTTATGCCCGTCAGATGAGGCATCGGCCAAAGCCCGTATCAGTGTCCCACTGCAACAGAAACAACATTATCATGAGGTGTATATGCGAAAAGAAAATAAGCATATTAACTCTGTTTCTGTAAAAAAAAAAGTACGGATAAAACAATCAACTAAAGAGAGTTGTTTATATTCATTACCAAATGTTTGAAAAGAAAGCAAAGAGGAATTGAGCATATTCCCCTGTTTTGGTAGTTAAATGTTGGGGTAATTGCAAAAAAGTACCTTGATGTATTTATTTTCGCAATTTATGATAATTGCAAAAAAATTCCGAACTTGTCATTTTGTTGCACTTCATATAAATTTGCCTCAAGATGGCGATATTAGCCTTGGAAATTTAAAGAACAAAAATCCAAGTTTTCATGAAAATTAGCATTTTTTGCTCTTAAATTTTTATTTTTTAAATCTAAATTCTAAGGGTACAATCGTCATTTTTATACAAATTGCAACAGAAAGACAAGTTCATGGTACTTTTTTGCAATAGAAAGACGAGAGTGCTACATGTTGCAAAAAATGAATACTTCATGGTACTTTTTTGCAATTACCCTTGAATGTTCTACCAAAACTTTTTTTAGAATCATCATAGACAGACTTCACCCCATGAAAGATTAAAAGTCAACTTTTGATGGCTCATATACAAACAATAATGCATGGCAATAACTGTGACCAGAAAGCGATCTGATCAAAGGCAACGTGCAATAAAACAATTACAGCCTAATAGGTCTAATTAACAACAACAACCAAGTCATTTTCGTTAATTGTTTGGGTTATTAACTAATGTGCCTACATCTCCTCCAACACAGTGAGCTGATGAGAATAATATGTTGTTGATTACAATGTTGGAGAGGTTGGACCAAGGCATTCAAACCCACTACAGTTACACAAAAATGAAATCTAATAAGTATATATCAAAGGAAAAAATGCAGCAACTTACTCAATCAGATAGTTACAGTTAATTGAGGACAGTGTTCTTTCTACTGTTTTCAATCAAGATAATATAATATAAGACTGGGAAATTGATATAAACACTTATGGGAACATATAAATCACACCCAACAAATGATAGGAGAGAGAGAGAGAGAGAGAGAGAGTTCATACGTATATATTGCAACAAAAATTTCCGGCACTATTCCCACCAGTGATCCGAAAAGGTAAGGACCATACTTAACATTCGTCGCCACAGCACAATAATTGTAAAGAATGTATGGGAATGGAGAAATTCTGATTAATGTTACAGCTCGAAATTGATGAAACCAATTTCCTTCACCTGCTGATCTTAAAATCGAAGCTTTCTTTGGATATTTTTCTAACCAACCCTGCGATAGAAATTAAAAGGTGTTATTTACATTATAATAAAAAGAGACATTTTAATATTGGTAAGTACTAAAAGGTACACACTTGAATTTTATGATAGAAGAGAGAGCCGATGTAATATGGAAGTGATACGCCAACAGCAACACCTGATATGATCAGTAGAAATCCATAACCATAACCGAAAGTCATCCCAGCCACCCACATAGAAGGAGTGGAGGGTAAAAGTAGTATAGGAAATAATGCCACAGAAGCGAACACAAAAACTGCCAGCACCGGTGTACTAAATGTTGTTGTCTCCCAATTCATAATCGGTATAATTTCCTACAAAAACATTAAGTCAATAGTCAGAGCCAAGACATAGACATATACAAAAGGATTCAAGAACTTCCACTAAAGGCGCATATTCATTCTATGACTAAATCAATACGAGTAAGGTTGCAAAGGCAGCCACTAACAGCAGTTTCATTCGTACAACGACATAACACAGAGGTTTTTTTTTTAAATGTCAGCAGATGAAATGGCAAGTAACTTCACTGGTACATGATCAGCTATGATTTATGGAAAAATACTCTGACATGCTCGAGCACATCCTATAGCCTAAACAAAGGAAAGATTGTTGTGATTGCCTTGTTATTTTTTGACTGAAAGCTTGTTGTGCACCTAAAAGGCCCTCCAGTACTCGAAGTCTTTATGACGCGAAATAAAACTATTCCTATATAAAAAGAATCATGCTTACATTCTCTAGAAAATTTCCTGTATTTTTGCATCTGAGAATCTTAAACAAAAACAGGAGTGCAAATATATAATAAACCACAGAACAGTATTGGAATCAAAATCTGAGCCCATGATTTGAAACCAAGTTATTCTCACCAAGTCTCCTAAATAGTAAGCAATCACACAAAGCTAAGAAAAGGCAAAAACAGTCAGCTATTTCAACCAGTAAACATTACAGAACAGCAATCACTTCAAATTTTACAACGATTATCAGCAAATTAGCATTTCCCTTGAAGAAGCATCAGATAAAAACCCAACCTTGATCCTATAAACTCTTGCACATACAAACATGAACAGTCGAAAATCTTAATAAATACTGACCTTATCCATGAAAAAAGGTCCGACCCATTTGAGGAAAACAGCAGCCAACAACCCTAAACAAGCGACGAGAACAGCCAACTTGATCCAATACCACACAGAGCTTCTCCACCTCGAAATCACGACGACATGCTCGAACGGCTCCTCCCCAATTGTTTCACAATCGCCCAAACCGTGACCCAATTTCACATAATCCCCTTTGTGAACTCCATCGTCAGCTTCAGCTTCCACTCTGACCCTCAGCTCCGGCACCAGCTCACCCTTAAGACCATCTTCTTCATAAGTCATGGAATCAAATCAAACCCTAGAAACAGAGACCCACAAACAGAAATCTCCGTCCGGCCACGACTGAGAGTAGCAGTGAATGATTCAAAACCCTAGAGAGGTGAGATGCTATGTGTACAATGCACGGAACGGCTCGGAGAGAGAGCAATGAACCAAAGCGAAGAGGACCGGTAGATGAGAAAGAGCGTTGGATGAAGGAGAAGTGTTTTTTTTCTTTCGTATTTAATTAATCTCTGAGGAACCGTTGCCGGAACGGCGTCGTTTTCACTTTTTTCTTTGTTCCAGTGACGGCTCTGTAACGGCAATAGATGAGTTGGAGTGTACAGCAGATCTGTCGTGACTTCAACATCACGTCTAGCATTTATCGTTAAGTCACGGCGTCCCAAATAAATTTTAATTAAAAATTGTGTGGATAAGATAAAATTACGAGGAAATTAAAAAATATATAAAAATAATTCTGCTCCTAATCATATGAATGTATACATAATTGAATGGCGGTGCAATGGGCGAGTGACACGTGGATTCGTGGGCTGGCAGGTGTAGCACGACCGACCGGAGACGGAAAAACGACGAAGTTTTGATGGGTTTGGTTAGAGGAACTTGAGACGGACTAATAACAGATTAAAGTTAAAGCTCAATTAATTAGAAGATAAACTCCGCCCGCTTAATTCTAACCACAATATTTGAACTTCTATTAATTAATAATATAAATTTTACAAAAAGTCGGTAAAATGATAAAAGTGTACTTTTATTTTTTGTTTATAAATTACCCAAAAGATTGTCTAACCATACTTAACGATTGAGTAGCTTGTTAAGGTAAATCAGGTGGCGGGCACTCAAAATCTTATATTATAACCACTTTTGTGGTGAAAAGGACCTGCCCATGTGGCAAAACTGGGCCACTATAACCAATTTTAAATACATAACATTTTTTAGAAGGGTGTTGTCTTTATTAATGTCGATTAAAAACATATATAAATAGAATAATGGGAAAGCGAATCATCTGAAGATGCTAAATCTTAGAATTGTAATTGATGTATATCGGTCTTGACATAAAAGGGTTAACGCCAATAAACATGAATTTAAAAAACTTAGAAGACCATGAAACTGATATTGGCTCGACCTTATACAAATATTGGTGCTTAATTGTTGTCTGGTATGAAATCTATGTAAAAAGTGTGGGATCCGATCAGGGATCACAATTTTCGGTGAATGAACCTAGATAAGGGTCTGGATGCTCCTCCTTCCCAACAACCCATATCCCCAATGGCTCCCCATTTGGCCCGGTGAGTCTGTTTTCCATCCTTTCTCTGGTCCTCGTACGAATAATCTATAGCTCGGTAGGGATAAGGCCGAGTGCCCTTTTCTTGACCAAGATCTTTTTCGACTTAATGCCCGATGGTGGGATGGAAGCAACCCTTTTCTCAGTCTTTTCATATTTTATCATCTCCTCATCTTCGGGATGTTCCCTTGGCTCCCCCATGTAGTATGTCCCTCCCAACTGTGGGTAGCCAGGGGGTAAGGACGTGTGTTGTTAATGACGGGCCATGGGTTTGTGGGTGATATGAGTGAAAAACCTAGGGGAACCACATGTGATGAACATCTAGCTTCGGTTTCCAGTCTGTTGTGAAATGATGCCCTAACTTCGGGGCCACATCAGTGAAAAGAGATATCGAATCGTGCCACGCCAGGTGTGGGTGGGTTGCACTCGTGAGCTGCATGTCCAAGACGACCATAATTGGAGCAAAACAAAAGCAACCGTTCATACATCAGCCTGACCCGAAACCCTGATTTTGCTTTTCTAATAGAGACCCCAATAATCACAATGGACTTTCACACATCCACCCAGGGTGTTGTCCATCGTAATCCCCGTTATTTCCGTTGTAACTTTTGGTGGGCGATCCCAAACTTAAGCCCATGATGACACTTTTTTTTTTACAAAAATGTAGTCATTTTTTCTTTCCACAAAACATATTAAAAAGTCACTTCCTTATAAAAAATAATAATTACTTCTGTTACATAATGTTAACGTTAATTATCATTTTTTTAGTTTAATGCCATAATTTAATTGTCACATTTCACAAAAAAAGAAGGTAAACTACAAATGTGACAAATAGTTTTTTGCTAAAAAATTGGACAGAAACTATTGTTTTGTGTTAAAATGTGATAATTAGATGCAGTTTTGAAAAACAAAACGAGACACCGGGTTTCTGACATCACACATCGTCTAAGGGTGTGTATTTAGAGTTATCCTATTTTTTACCAGCAATTTTGTAGTAATACGTCACCTTTAAAAGAAAGGCAAGGCAAATGGAAAACCGTTCAAGGAGCTTATAAGCAAAGGGTCCTCAAATGAGGATCCTAGAGATAACCAAACTCAAACCATCTCCTAACAAGGGGAATAAACGACATCAATTAGGTCTAAGTATTGGATATTATAACCATTAAGCGAGCAAATTAAAAAAAACAAGGTCTACAAACCAAATATGATAACCATGGAGCTCCTAAAAACAAAACAGTGAGATTGAAATCAATACCCACAACACTTAAAACCCCCAAAAGGAAACTATCTCCAAAGTATCTGGTAGCTAGCCACCACCACAGCTCTCCAAGTAGTATGATCCCGACAACATATGACTCAACTCTCAGACAACTCTATACTCACCGGAGCCACCTAGACCCTAGCATGCCGACGGTCAACACCATTTATCGGTAGAGTTAGTCCTCTGGCCCCAACCTAGTATCATCTGCAACAAAACCAAATTTGGCCGAACCCTTGACACCGACCAACACCAAGACCATCGAGCCTCCACCACAACCATGACCAGAGGAAAGCAGATTGACGATATGTAAGACTAGAGAGAGGGAGAAGACGAGAGAGAGGTCATGCTCGTACAGAAAAATCAACATACAGCGTTAGATCTGGACACCAACGAGGACCAAACTACGACACTAGAGACGGATACCAGTTCACGCATCGGAACCTCTTTGGGACGCCGACCAGGAACAAACAAACGGGGAGACGTGTGGAGCCTCCAAACTAGACCACCAGAACCACGATGAGCTGGTGTGTAAGGACCACTCCTGGTCAACGCCGGTCAAGTCGGCGAAAAACGGGAAATATTTTAAATTTTGGGCATCCACCTAAGTAGACCTAAACTTGATCCCAAGGGTCATATTAGACCTAAGTTGACCCCGATATCGACCAAAATGAGTTCTGGGGGACTCAGGGCAACATTGTGACCAATTCGGGAAAAGTTGACTTTTTACCGAAAAAGTCAACCGAGTGACATCTGGTCCGTTCGAGGCCCGAGTTGGACCCAAAAAGCTTAGCCGTTGTCGTAGCGGTCTTAGTTGGGTCATTTCCTTGTAAAACGCGATATTTCGTAAAAATCTCGAAAAACGGACCGAACGGGGCAAAGACGTCCGATTTTGGCAAATCTGACTGAAAAATATCTACCAAGTTAACAACAAAAGATGTTTGATTAGAACAGAAAGAATGCAAAACAAACGTATAAGAAATCCATTGAGTATTTGATTTGATATCTCATACTTCCCTAAAAAATTTATAAACCAATTTGTCAGGCATTCAAATAATGAAACTATGCATGTAAAGATGAATATTAAAGAATATCAATATTCTCTTATTGAAAAGGAAACAAGATATGCATATATTAACAACCAGTGCTAGAATGTCTGGTTTTTGTACGAATATGTTTGCTAAAAATAGATCATTTATCGAAGAATAATCAATGGAGTTCACGGACAAAAAGCATGAGGGTCAGTGTGTTTGACAATATTGAAAATCGGGGTTACTAATATACAATATAAATTGTCTAGAAAAGATTTGAAGTAAAGAAATTTCTAGAAATTGATGATAATAGCTAGTCATACACGACACCACATATAAGCTAACATAATTTGGTGTAACTGTCTAGAATTATCTTGAACCTGTCATATTTTAACTTGACATGAATGTATCATGTTTTATAGATAAATGTGTATCTTTTAGCTTTTAGATTTTTGTATAGAATTCTAGACGGTACATCTTATTCATGGAGATTGTTCTGTTAGAACTTAATCTTCACCGTTCATTTCAGATTTTGAGTGTCATAAGTAGATGTCCAATCTAATTTCTTCAATATCATCAAGTAAAATATTTTTATACGAACATGTTTATTTTTTTTATTATATTATTTCACAAAGAAAAAAAGACATCGATCAATTCTCGCTTTAAGCCCTAATAATCATTGGACCGATTCTGCACATGAGCTGTCGACAAGAGAGAGAAGAGGAAAAAAGGTTTGAGCGGCTACAATATTTATGATTTAGAATATACTTTTCATCAACACAAATCTATAAAACTTAACGATATATGATACCAATGTCTTTTCATAGAGAAAGACACATACGACGTGACTACTCTTAATTCCCTTTTAACATTAAGATAACCTTCATAATTATTCTTCTTAATGAACATTAATTAAGGACGTTTCATATGTAAAATAGACAACATGAAATTAGATTGTTTTGAAGATGATCCATTAACACCAAGTTAATTGTATCTAAAACACATTTGGTTCTTTCAACAGTGAAAATGTCATCATGTCCTCCATCTTCTATTGCCTGGTAAATGTAAATATAAAGGATAATTCTATTTCGGTATCTTAATTTTTTTTATTTAGAGTAACTTAAATTTTTTTTGTCACTTCAATGCCCTAAACTTTTATTAATTCCATTTGAGTATCCACCGTTAACTTTATCCTAAATTTGGTTGTTAGTGAAGAGTATTATGATCATTTTATCAATTTTGGATAAAAAAAATCAGATGGAAATGTAACAGTAGGTATTAAAATGGAATTAATAAAAGTTTAGGGTACTGAGGTGATACAAAAAGGATTTAGAATACTCTAACTGGATTGATGAAAAATGGATTGATGAAAGTTTAGGATATTAGAGTGACACAAAAAAGATTTGAGATATTCTAAATGAAATATGAGTTATTTAAGATACTAAGGCGGCATTACCCCTACATATAATCAAATAATTTTAAATATATTTCTATAGATGTGGAATTTTTAAACGTAACAATACATGATATCGACATCTTTTCACATGTGTAATTATTAAAAAGTTATTTTCTAGTTTTTCTTAAAACCAATAAGAACAATACAGCTCAATATTTTGATGCATGATAGTCCGTAAACATAGATGATTGATAAATATAACCAAGTGAAAGCTTGAAAAAAGTTTTGATTCGATAAATTAACGGGAAATGAGATGATTTGATCTCCTGTAATCCTAAATTTAATTCTAAATGCTGTAGTTTTGTGTAACACATGATTATTATACATAATGTAACAAAACTACAAATTCAGGACTTTTGCTACTGTGAATACAATTATACAGTACATTTTTTTTTTTGCAATAGTGCAAATACGCAATACTGGTTAGAACTTGGAATGGTGGAAGCACTACTTCCTTCCCACATAAGATCCCAATTTGGACAAGTCTGGAATCCAGAAGGATAATTCGGATGATCCCGTCACAAACATGAGGCTCCCGGGAGCCCATTTTATGACCGGAGGTTCTGTTTCAGTACTCATCCAACTAGCGACCTGCACAAAACATATTTCTACTTAGTCTCATAAACAAAATACTATACCCTCTGTAATGCAGTTTAACAGAAGAACGTTTATCTGTTTGGCACGGTGAGATTAATATCAACTATAACTTATTGCTTAGAAAGGGGAAATAACGGGATGAAAGAATGAGCCTTATCATACTTCTTTCCCACTCCTCACACCCCAGGCGTACACACTTCCATCACCCGATCCTGTCAAAATATCAACAACCAAGAAACTTAGATTGGCATACAGCAGCTCGGTTTCTATCTCTTCTGATTTCATTGACTTTGTTATTTTTAACGGGATTGATCCACAAATGCAATGACTATATATGCTTGAATGCGACAAGGAAGAACGGCTTAAAAGCTAACGGGAATTAGCGATTACCTGATATAACAAACATTCCCTCGGGAGTGAAAGATGCCTCTAGCGTTGAATTGCTTGAAACTGGCTTCACATTATATGTCGATAACTAGCCAAGATAAAACCACATCAGAAAGACAATTCCAATTGATGCCATTGAATTGGAAGCTTGATAGTGCAAAAATTGACAAGACTTAACCAACTCACAAGTGTGCCACGGAATGAATCGAGTACGTGGATATTCCCATCCCTTGTCGTCAATAGCATAAGTCTCCCATCATTACTGAACTTGACCACATTCGCATCAGACATATCTCCCCCAACTGGAAATATCTCAAATGGACCCTAAAACAATTGGGCTAACATTGTCACTACAAATAAAAGTTTTTTTAATGGGAACGGAAAAAAACTGTCTAAACTATGAAGCCTGCACTCTAATTTTATAATCCCATTTTCAGTGCATGCAAACGGAACAAAAAAAAGGGTTAATCGTCAAAATCTACCCTAAAGTATTGTCCACAGCCAAAAAAATACCTTATCTTTTGTCCACACTTTTAAGGTGCACAAAGTATTGTCCACCGTCGTTTTGTGGGAAACAACGGATTACAGCTTAGGCTTATCATTTCTGATAACACTCGTCATTTTGCAGTAGACTTGTGGGTAATTCGTAATGCATTCAATAATTTTGTGCGCAATTCATAATGCACTCAATAGTTTGTGGGATTTTACGTTTTTCTAATGGACGACGGTGGACAATACTTTAGGGTAGGTTTTGGCAATTAATACTCCCCAAAAAGGAGGATTACTATTTCCATCCCCGGTCTTGATTCCCATTCCCATAAAAAAAAAGCAACCCGAGTAAATCGTAACGCCTATCCATTTCCAAACATTCTCATACATGAGCCGGTTACTATTTACTAACCTTTTCATACTTGCGAGAATCAAACATTCTTATGCATCCTCCAAAGGCAACAGCAAAAACTAGTCCCTGATCATCATATGCTGTAGCCGGCCTTCCTTGTACGTGTAAAAGTCCCTGCAATACAGATAAGAGATCACAAATTCTGCTGCAGGAACTGCTACTATATTTCATACGCGAGTATCTCAACTCAACACACCTGAGACTTCTCAGCTCTTTGATCCCAGAGCAGTACAGTTCGATCAAGAGAACCAGAGATGAAACAATCTTTACGCGTGCACAAACTAAGAGAGACAACCCTGCAAACATAAACATGGAAATTGCTACCATATGACAGACAAGTTTGAATAAAAGCAATCACTGTTAAAGGGTGTAAGAAGAAAAACCTGTCATGGTGACCTTTGAAATACCGCAAATACTTGTTGTCAAGCAAGGAAAGAAGTCGGAGAGATTCTGATTCAATCAAATATCAATCATATAAATGAGCAGGTAAGAAATTATCCATAGAACTGTTATTCCAATAAACATACCGTCCCAGCCATTTTTTGAGGAGTATATAACTGTTGTAGGAACAGAAGTAAAGCAAACCAGCTCAACCCCATACTTCTTGCTATTAATTGTCTTCAAACAACTGATAATAGAGGGAGCAAAGAGCATCTGAATAATTCAATACTGGTACAGAATAAATAGCAAGATGATTAAATACAAGGTAGAGTAGTAAGAGAGAATCTATAATGTTGTGTTTGAATTATGTTTCCTCTTTTTGTGTATGCTTACATGCGAATTATTCTCATGTTCTGAAGGTACTTCATCATTTATGAATTAAAATCTCATTTCCTTTTTATTTGGAGGGAATGAAATTATCATAGTGTGAAGGAATGGGGATTCGGATGCAAATGAGAATGCATTATTTCTAAGATATACACACAAAACTAAGATTACTTACATCCTATATTCTTGTTCCCATAAAAAGTAATCCAAGACCCAAGCGCAACCTACGTATTATAAAATAAATTGAAAAGTTCAAATAAGCAAGCAAAAAAATACAACATACTAATTAAGAACAAAGCATTGCCACCATTTACCTTATTAATTACAAAACTACATTGTTTCCATGGGATCAAATTCACGAAAGAACTTAACAAATCAAACTACACTACAGTCAAAAGTAAGCAACTCGATGTCCATTTCGATCCCTTTCAAGTAAGAAAAGTAAAGATATCGACTTTTGCAACTCATCAACAAATAAACAACAAATAAACAAAATGGGTATTCCACATACAACATGAAACTGAATTTTCCCACAAAATCAAAACAATGGCATAACCAAAACTAAAGCAATGAAACTTACGTTGCAGTAGCAACATCGTAGAGGCGAATGGACGCATCATCACTAGCAGTGACCAGGTAGCTTGAGGCCTTATGGAAATCCATTGAACTGATCCTACCACTCTAGCCACATCAATTCAACCAAAACCAAAACCCAAATCATAAATTCTTGTTTTTTTTTTCAAATAAAATTAATTACAAATTTGAGAGCTGAATTGAACAAGGCAGGAAGCAAGCTTACATAATCTCTGAAAGCCATGCCAACTTCCATGCTCTGAATGATTTCTTCTGCCGGCTCCAATGACACTGACACCTTGTCTTCTCGCTCCACTGGTGCCGCTGTAAATTAGATCACGAAAAAAAAAACACAATTCAAACACAAATTAAATAAATAAATAAAAACATCATGAATTAGTGCAATCAAAGTTAGCAAAAGAGACCCATTTGGAAACCCTAACGACCAATTTCCTCAACCGCCGATGGGTGGGAAAAATTAACCGGCACCGGTACCGGAGAGAAGCTGGACTGCGTCAGCGGAAAAAATGGAGAACCGGGAGAGTTTCGGTGGGTTTCCGGTGATTGAGACTTGGATTTACCGGTAAACCCTAAAACCGGCACCGGATTTTCACCCCTCTGCTATGATTTACGCCGCCGCCGCTGGTGGTGGTGGAGGTGGGTGGTGTTATGTTCGGGGACCAGAGAGGAGGAAAGAAGGGGAAATAGATTCAGAGGTAGGAGAAGGCTTCTAAGTTGGGCTTAGGCTTTATCGAATCAATAAAGCCCAATAACTACAGGCCCGTCTATTATGATGCCAAGCCCAAATTGCTGAGATTTATTTACGGTCGGAACTGACCAAATTGCCCCCACAATACATACGAAATTACCGACGCACCCTCCCCAGCACCACTATCACTTCACTACCAAGCTTCGGATCAGTCTCAGCCAAGCAGCTCCGAATCGCAGCCATGGCGACCATAACTTCACTTCTCACAGCAACACACTCACTTCTTCGCGAGGTTAAGTATACAAAAACTTCGAAATTGATTAGACTTCCTGTTCTTCAGGCCAAAATCCGAAACCAGGCTCGGGAACGCGCCAAGCTCAGTATCGCGCGAGACCCAAAAATGATGGTGGGTTTGATCGGAGCTGGTTTGGCCCTAACCCTAGCTGGACCCGCCGCAGCTGCAGAGTTACCGTTGCTGGGCTCTTCTCTGCAACTCAGCGAACCCGCCAATGCACTGTCCTTGCCCACCTGGGCGATTCATGTTTCTAGTGTCGCTGAATGGTGAGAACAAGCTTGGTTTCTTCATTGCTTGCTTTGAGAACTTTCAAGGTCAAGGAATGTTTAGTTCAGTTTAATTTTAATTCAATTCAATTTGTGTTCTTGTACTTCATTACTTTCCCCAATTTTCTTATCACTTATGTAGAGTTTCAGGTCCATGAAACTTTCAGTGCTTGTCATTATTTGTTTCCTGAGGAAAATTGGAATATGATGAATTACTTAACCTGAATTGCATTGCAAGAGAATACTAGGCTTAAATTTGATCTAATTTATTTATTGTCATGTTGAACTTATTTGTTAAGCAAATTAGCATTGCATGTAATTTTATTTGGTTTTGAATTGATTTACTAACTCTTGTATTTATAGTTACTTATTGATTGCTAATTTGATGCCTAAAGGATTACGGCAATGGCTTTGGTGTGGCAATACGGGGAGGAATATGGAATTGAATCTTGGAAGGGGCTTGCTTGGGGCATGGTGAGTTATACTTTATTTTGTTGATATACGTCCGTTGCTATCAGTATTGGTGATTGCTATAAGGTGATTATGTGGATATATTAGGGTGAAGAATTGTTATCGAACAAAATGTATATTAGGTGATTATGTGGATATAAGTAGAGAGCATTTTCTGGTGTTCTGAGAGCTCCTCCTCTCTTTGAGGTCAGAGGTTCGAACCCCAGTGGGTACATCTTCTTGGGTGCAGGTGTGGGTGGAGGTTAGTTTAGTAAGTAGACTAGGCTAGAGTAGGAATTCCCCTCTTTCTTGTTGATAAAAAAAGAAGACGTACTGGGCACCTTTAAGGGCACTGTAGAGTAAACCCAATTTCACTCCAAGGGTTCTCCTCTACTCTCCGCTCTCACTAGTTCTTATTAGTTATTACTAGTGGGCCATCAGTTCATAGCACCGTCTCTTTACCACCAATGAATATGAATGTTGTTAGTATTTTTTATTGCTAGGATATACTTGTTATTATTCACATGGTTAAACCAATTCAAATTATGGAGGCAGTAATGAGATCATTTCCTTTCGAAGCTTCACATCTGTGAAGATACAAGTTCATATGTTTGTAAGAGAGTACATGTGAAAATATGGGAGCGAGTACTTTGGCAGTGGCAGACTTGGAAATTTTAGGATATGGGATCAATAAAAATAGTAAAATACTAATTTTTAGGGTGTCAACAAAAAATATGGGGTATTATAAATTTTGGGTTGTCAAAAATGGTGATATTTTTTAAACAAGATATACCGAGAAAAATAATAGTAAAATTTGGAGTATCAATTGACACCCCCATCTCTAGTCTAGGTTTGTCATTGCTTCTTGGCCGGTTTGGATTAAAAATTTGTATCAGGATTGAACAAAGTTTTCACATATCTATGTAGTGTGCTATGTTGTTTCTCTATCTTTTCTTTGATATTTTTGTTTAAAGTCCATTTCTCATATGGTTTGATTGCCTAGGTACCCTTACTGGGTGGAGCATTTTGTGCATGCACGTGGCATTTCTTTTATAACGCCGAGTCTCTCCAGGTAAGATGGTTAAATCTTCGTTATTATTTTAGATTGAAGGACATTTACTGGTAAAAAAAATCGAAGGACATTTAGGATGATATATGCATGTATTTTCTTATGCAAGGAAAGATGAATTACTCGAAAGTGAGAAACAAGTTAGATAAATCATTTCAAGTGTTATTAAAGTAATGATGATTAATGAAACATGTAAACAATAGATTAAGATACTCGCCGAAACATGTCATTAACTTACCTAAACTAGTCCTACTGCTGTCTGGTGAACGTTTCACATTTGATGATTGGTTAATGGTAATATTTCAATAGGTGTTGGTGGCTTTGCAAGGGGCACTCACTGTGATAGGTAATACCACAATGTGTATCGCTGCATACCGTATATATAAATCATCAGTTGAACGCACCGAGAATCTGTGAATTATGTCCGTGCCTCCTCTTGTGTGATTCAGTGAATATCCTTTCTTGTATCATCTCATTAAGTCTGGTAAAGCTACCTTTCTCGATCAAGTGTCAAGTAAAGCACCAAGGTACTATTTCAGTTATAGTATTACATGCAAAAGAAAGGGTTTACCTTATGCAGGACTGGAAGTTTTTTCATCACGATGGAACTTGGCCAAAAAGTTTAGGGATAAATGGAAAGATTGCGCTCTTAGAATGATGGGAGATTTCTTTACAGCTAAATGCCACATTATTTGAGCTTCATGTATATGCTAATGAAATTCCTCTGTTGCTTGAGCTGGTACGTATGTCAACTAAATATATTGACTTTACTCTGTCCCGTTGAATTTACATATAACTTTCCCTTAGCTGTTTGTGTGGACTTTCTTGTTCTTGTATTATGTTTGTTTGAATATTCTTAATGTACCCATATGCTAGTCGGCTGTAACTGTACTTGTTATTCTGAAGAATGCTGCAATGTAGAACCAAATAGGTTTTAACTATTTGAACTGTCCTACAAGAATGTGAACCTATGCTATGCTTTTGGTGGAACTTTTAGCTGCTTTCTTTAGGCATTTGGTCGAACCTAAACAAGTTTACTTAAAGACAAAAAGAGGCGGGTTTCTTCCCTTTGTTGAGTTTTCTTACTCAAAATTCAACATTCTCATCTTATATGTCCACTGTTGTTGCTGTAAAGATTATATATAGTTGAAGAACTAAAGTTTATTTATGTGGAAGTAGTGCATGCCCTTTATCAGTTATGTACTAATCTTTCTACCTTATAATGAAATCAAGAAAAGATGTGGTATTTCCAAACTGACATGAGGTGTAGATTAAGAAAACTGAAATTCCCCATGTGACTGAGAGACTTCAGAGAAATCAAATAATAATAGATACCTACTGACGATTGTTTTCGACCTTTGCATGGTTTTGTAGAGCCTCATCAGTGTTTATGTAAGGTATAATTGCCAAAAAGTACCTTGTGGTATTCACTTACAATTTATAGCTCTCTTCTTTGATAATTGTAAAAAAGTGCTATGAACGTGTCTTTTTGTTGCAGTTTGTATAAATTTGTTTTTAAATGATGATTTTACCCTTGAAAATTTAAATTTTAAAAATAATAATTTAGAAATAAAATTTTCATATCTTTAAATTTCTTATTCTTTGTACGGTACAAAGAGGAAGAAAAATAAGAGATGAAAAATTGTAATTTTGGTTTTTTAAAATATAAATTCTGTGGGTAAATTCATTTTTTTAATACAAATTGCAACAAGAAGACTAATTCAGGTTTTTTTTACAATTATCAAAGAAAAAGACTACAAGGTGCAAAAAAATGAAAACCTCAAGGTAATGCCTAAAAGTGTGTAGATAGGTTTTGATATCATTTAATTAGTTATAACTACTAAAACTCCTTCATAAGTCAATACCTACCAATACAATTCTACAATAATTGGTTTCTTTGTATTTTATAGATATTTTTAATATTATTTTGCGGCAAATTAAAGCCCTATATCATTGTAAATGCTAACATAGTACACTTATTTTTTGAAACACCCTACTTTATTAAACAATATTCGCTTTTACACTTACTTGTTCGGTTCTCTTAGTCCTTATTGGCTTATGTTTACTTTATGTTGGTTATATTTGGTACTGAGACCATTTGTTTGGTTTCTTCCCTTAGTTGGGATTGTTATGAGACTATGTTTTATTGTCAACGCTCTTATCTGTATTGATGGATGATTCGTTAATACCTTGTCCTTTCTTTTCACTTTGAATGATTGGATGTATTGATAAAAAAAATCCAAAAAAAGAAATGTGGAGAGGACAAAGCTAAGAGTAGATCAATTATGGCTTTTACAACCTCTCCATTTTTATTCCGACCAACAAGCACAATCAAGAGTCCATTTCCACCTTTGAAATGACTAAGTTCTGGTTAACCTAACATTGAAAATGGAATATGAAATGGAAAAGAAGTCTTACAAGAGACTCTTATAATAGGGTTTCGCCCTCTCCCTCTCTGTTTATGTAGGTGCCCTCCATGTTACTATGGACTTTTTCATACGTTCGTCTTCTTCATCCTCTCATGCAGATGCAGGTGTAGCCGTCGATGACATGGCCTCATCCGCTCGTAGAACTCTGTCGACAAGCCTTTAAGGCCTCGTCGTGGGTCTGTCTGTCCATCCATCCCCTCGTCGTTCGCCATCGCTTAACCGAGTCTCGCTGACCCCATCCTGCGTTGGGGCTCTGCCCGAGCGGATCTCCAGCCGTTCTCCCTACCACTCCCCAGCCAAGGCTCTCTACCGCAGGCAGTGCCCTCCGTCGAAACGCCATGCTCAGTCGGATTTATCAGTCGAGCACCGTTTTGGGCCAAATCAACCACTCTTCGTTCCTCCAGCTTCTCAAAGGGTTGTGGATGCCATTTCCGACCGACTAGGGGGTGTATCCTTTGAAGACGACCCGGACGAAGATAAAATAGTCATAGTCCTGGTCACGACCGTCCCAACTACAAGACCCCTCGCGACTTGACTTGTTGATAAAGACGAAGAGAACGCCGATCAAGCAAGAACTGCCAAACAACCCCGCCAGGAGCCATAAGTGGCCAGGGAGCATGGGGTAGAAGGTTGGTGGCCTACCCCTCACGACCTGACACCGGTCCTGCTTACTGTGTCTTGGGAGAGCTTGACTACACCAAGGATTTTCTGTTGCGTTTTCTGTTATTGTTTATGTTTTAGTTTTATGCATGTTGTTTCGGATTCCAAAGTTTTCAATTATTTCTTTTCCAAGTTTAGTAGGGATTTTTATCTTTATTTAAAATGAAAACTAAACTACTTTCACGAGTTTAAGATCGTCAGATCACCTACACGAGGCTAGGATCTATTCTGATTTACAAGGCGCTCAACCTTATTTGTATGATTTGGTTGGGGTTATTAGTACAATCCTTGGTCGCCCTTTTCAGAAGAACAATATTGGAAATGGAAGTGGTTAGAATAAGAGAGGAACGAGGCATGCAAGTGCAACAAATACTTGAATGTGTGTTTGAGAGATAATTGGGCCATATCGATTTTTCACATCCAACCCAAATTAACAATATTGGGCTTGGCCCAATTACTTCGAACCAAAAAATCTGGTCCAACCCACACCACACTCACTTCGCTAGAATACAAGAGAAGCTAAATAAATAAAATAAAAATCAAAAGAAAAAAGTACAGGCCTGACACGGCCGTCATAATGCGACGGCTGCTTGCACCTGACATCCTTATCAGCAACGAAAGACCCACAACCGGGTCCCACGCACCTCCACCTCTTGCCGGTTCTTTCCTTAATTCCCTCACCTAACCTTCCCTCGCGCTTGCACCCGACGCGCCCACCACCGCTCTCCCATCCTCCGCAACTACACCACAACCTCAAACCTCGCGCGTGGAGACAAAACGAGAACTTTAAACTGACAGCTCCTCACCTCATCCTCAACTCTGGAGCGTGGACCCCACCGCAGGCTCCAACTAGATCCACTAGCCTCGGAAATGACAAACGCAGAACAATTCCACCTTTACCAAACCCAAATTTATTGCTAACTCTAATTAAATGCGTCTTACCTACAAACGCTACAGCAATTAACAACGAATCGGTGGGGCCGAGGGTCCACGTACTTATCGTGCACACTCACGCTGAACCGTCGGATCACAATCGAACCGCTAGTGCCACACGCCGACACTAAAACCAAACCGTGCCGTGGAAAATAACATAAACCAGGTTTTTGTTTCTTATTTCATTTCTCCAAACCACTCTCTCTCTTCTTCATCGTATATCTCATCTGGAATCGTAGAAACGACCGGTCGGCGGAGACGAGAGGATCACACATACAAGGAAAGGTATGCGACTCGTAATTATCACCGTTTCTGAGTCTAGTTTGAATCCTTTACATAAATTCTTCGCCGGAACCGAGTTCTGATCCTTTAATTTTGGTTTCGTGATTATTTAATTAATTAGTCGTTTTAAATTAAATTAATCGGCCTATTTAAAACAGTATTTTAAAAATCTCGATTGAACACCGTCTACCCATCCTCTTAGTCCTCATTTTATAAGTGCCTAAAATAATTTTGTATAGTATAGGAATTAGATTACAATTATTAAATGGTTTTACAAGTTTATTTAGTATTGATGATATTAAAAATTGTGTTTTTAAATTGTTTGATGTTATTTTTTGGATATATTAAATATTTATTATTTTTTTAATATAAAAAATCATATTTTGTTTTTATGTATTTTAATATATTTAATAAAAAATAAAAAAATACAAATCCGATTTTTTTTTATTAATCTTTATTTAATCTTTGATTAATGTTCGAAGGCCTTAACTATTTTAGAACCTTGATTTAGAATATGTTTTGTTTTTCTCATTGTGGTTGGATTTATATTGGCCGTTAGATCACTGTGAGGTGTGATTGACGGTCCGTGTTATCGTGGCCTACGTGGCAGTTGGTGATGTATTCAGTAGCAAGGTACAGCTGGATGTGGAGTAGGATAGGATACGTATTCCAAGACCCTGAAAATACTTAATTACCCCTACAAGTAACTAGTAATATCGAGTTCCTGCCACCGTTTCGTGTGTTCGGGAAGGATTGCTTGGTCCTTGGGTGAGGGTATGTTGGTCAACTTTGACCCGACCGACAGGGCCTTTGACTTGGAACCGTATATAAATACGCAATCCAGAGAGAAATTGAATCACACGCGTGTTAAATTTCAATGTATTGAAGGGAGACGAAAGCGAAGGACATCGAGATTAAATCTCGAAACCCTAACTTTTTTTCTTCACGATTTTGTTGTTTCAGAGAATCGAAACCGGAGATGGGTTCTGAGCAGAACGACGGGACGAGCTACCAGCCGTCGCAGCCGACGCTCTGCGCCAACAATTGCGGGTTCTTCGGCAACCCGTCGACGATGAACCTCTGCTCCAAGTGCCACCGCGAGGTCCGTAACCGCGAAGAGCAAGCCGCTTCAGCTAAAGCCGCCATGGAGAAATCTCTGAACCCTAAACCCCAAATCGAGCCCGTCGTGACGGGCTCGAGCTCGATTGAGATTTCCTCGGTGGGTTCGTCTTCGTCGGAGTCTGGTGCGACTCCGGCGGTGGTGGCGGAGACGAAGGTGGCGAATCGGTGCCGGAGCTGCAATAAGAAGCTGGGATTGACGGGGTTTAAGTGCAGGTGCGGGATGACGTATTGCGGGTCGCACCGGTACCCGGAGAATCATGAGTGCGGGTTTGATTTCAAGGAAACGGGTCGGAGCGCCATAGCGAAGGCGAACCCGGTTGTGAAGGCTGATAAGTTGAACAAGTTCTGATGGTTGGGGATGTGTTTATAGGATCCAAAATAAGGTGGATTTGGGTTGATTGTTACTTGTTATGTTAAAGTTGCTTTGGAATATAAGGCATTTTCTTATAATGGGTATGAAGATACGTTTATTTTACATGTTTTGGTTTTGATCTATCTGTTCAATGTTGGGTTTTTGAACTTTTGATATGTTTTGGATTCATACCTGACTGAACTATCGGTCGCGTTATGGATTCATACCCGACTGAACTATAGGTCGGCTTTACAATTGCCTGATTATGTTATGGATTCATATTCACATACTCAGTCAGCAATGTACTGTGTTGTTAAAACCATGAACTATGACATAATCGTGTTGTGCGAGGGTGATTAAGTGTTTAGTGTTTGAGTCAATTGCTTGTCTAGTGATGTTGTGGTCATAAGTGTTGGAGTCAAGGGATTGCCTAGTGATGTTTTGGTAATATTCCTGTCTTCTGGTTAGGTGGTCAATATAAAGTTGTGATCAGGTGGTCAGTGTTTGGGTCAATGCAAAGTTTGAGATATATCTATGACTCAATGGTGATGAAAAGTTCTTGTAATCAAGTGGTCAATGTTTGGGTCAATGCAAAGTTAGAGATATCTATGACTAAGTGGTTTATGTTGTTTTCTACCTTGTGATCGAGATGTCTATGACCAAGTGTCTTATGTTGTTTTCTACCTTGTAACCGAGTGGTTAGTGTTGGAGTCAATGCAAAGTTCTTTGTGATCGGGTGGTCAAATTTAGTCTCAGTTATTTATGACTGGGTGATCGGTGTAGTCTTCTGTCTGGTAATTAACGTCTTGGTCAATGCAAAGTTCGAGTTATCTATGATCGAGTGTTCGAGTCAATGCAAAATTCTATGATCGAGTGTTCGAGTCAATGCAAAATTCTTGCGATTGGTGGCTGTCAGTGTCTGGGCCAATCCAAAGTTCAAGTTATATCGGTGGCTGTTAGTGTCTGGTCCAATCCGAAGTTCAAATTATCTATGAACGAGTGTTCTTGGTCACTCTAAAGTTCAAGTTATCCATGACCGAGTGTTCGGGTCAATACAAATCAGTGTCTTGGTTGATTCAAGTTCACATAAAAATGAAGTGAAAGCTGACCTTTGTTTTCCATAGGCAGGACCTGTTGGTTGAGTCTATTGACAACACCTTGGATCATGGAGTTAATGATTGGGAGGACATACAGCAGAGGCTACACATGACTTACCAGAAAGCTTCTAAGTCTCAACCAACATTATAGTCTTCAAAGTTATGTCTTTTTTGTACCATTTCATGGGACCGCCTCTTCACACCCTTTTTCAAAGAATCTTTCTCAGTATCGTACCTACCAGCAATGGACGGAAAAGTGTTAATAAACATTCGGTGATTTGTTCTGTCGAATTAATAAGGTGCGGTTACAAATTAGAGTAAATATATCTTTAAATGATTCACAAATTGCAGTCTGAAGATTTGTTTCAATGCGATGGTGCTCCTCGATTTTGTTTATTTTTTATAAATATTAAATGATCATAATTCAGTTAAGAGTATGTTTAGTCTATTAGCGTAACAGGGCCCTAGTACGACGTGCGAATCGATCATCGCAACCTTTTCAGGCTGGTATCACTGATGCCCAGCATCTTCAAGCTATCGCCCTTCTCTCGGATTCATCCTCTCCGTCGCTCTTGATTGACGGTGGTGATGCCCTCCCTTAAGCAGATGTCTTTTCAGGGTTTTCCTTGTCGTTGATTGATGGCAGAACATGAGAGTATCATCTAAACTGTTGCGAGATTGGCATAAAGTTTGGGTGTCCGCTATAGAGACTCGGCTGAGGAAGACTTTAAGAAGATTGAGGATAAGTTGAGCCTTCATTATAATAACGGATCTTCTAGCCCGATTGAGATCACTTGATTGTAATTCTCTTTTTACGGTTTTTACTGTTGGTATTCTAGGCACGGTTCGTTTTGAGTTTGTGAATATTTTGCTTGTGTCGTTTGGTTCGTTCATAAATGTATCCCTCTCCAATTAAAAAAGACTAATGGAGTGTAAAAAGAGAGGACTGAAAAGGAAGAAATACTATCCTTCCTCTTTTAGGCAAGCTAAAACAGATTAGTTAGCAATCCATTGGTTCGTCAAAGACTAAAAGATCGACTAAAATATAAAAACAAAGTGTTAAAATGTGCTTATTCCAACTCCTACACCATGAAAGGAGTGAGTGCCTGGGGGTACAGGGAGGGTTGGTCGACTATACCTTCTCCCTGGCAGATTGGTGGCAATGGTTTTGCCAACAGTCGACAAGATGTTTCCCTACTACTTCGGAGTCAGCAATCCCGCGTTCAGTAGCCCTACAACTATCATTCAAGGGAGGACGGCGCACACTGACTTACCGGGGGAGTTATCGGTCCACCATTATTAAGTTTTCACCTGATCTGCTCGACCAGTAACTTATGGTTGGAGCATACTGTATCGGTGTCCTTGGATGTTACCGCAGTTTCACCCCTCCGACCGTCTCTATGCCCATGAGCAACATTTACTACTCAACATTTGTCTTTCAGCTTTATGTTATGTTTTATGCTAGTTTCTTGGTTTGTATGATGTTTGTCGTTAGGCGAACACCAGTTTTCTTTAATTAATAATATTACTATTCCGTTCAAAAAATGAAACTGTTTGGGATTAATCCTAATTCCGATATAAATAAGTAGTTATCTAAAATAATGGCCCAACCCACCTTGAGACCCGTGTAAGGTAACCCGGATCCACGCCCGCTTCCTTATCATCATTTGCTCGTGTCCACAGAATCCACCACCGTACTCGTAGGGCTATCGCCGGAACTTCCATAGCCAGAACAGAAGGAAGCTTCCTCAACCCTCTCCTTCACCACCACCGGTACCGGAATTGGGTTCCCGGCGTCACCGGCACCACCATGCCGAAGTAGGGCACAGCGAAAAGGTGAGGAAGAAGATGATTCTCCATTTCCAACCTTGTATGCACCTCTCTTCCTCCTTCTTCAGGCCTCTATCTCCATGCTTCAATTCTCTGAGGATAAGATGCTCTTCCTCCCAATTCCACAGCTATGGCTCCCTGGACTACGAGAAGAGGCCCTCTCTCAAATGGAAATCGGTTTGGAGGCAAATCTCCTTCAAGGAAAATCTCGATTTGGGTTCTGGTTGTGTCTTGGATCAGTGGGAGAAGAATTGCGGCCACTCCCTCGCCAAATGGGAGCTCTGCAAAATCGTCAAAGAGTTGAGGAAGTACAGGCGCCACAAGCTTGCACTTGAGGTATCTTCTCTAAAACTCGAACTCTTGCTTGTTGTTTCGTAATTGATAGCTCTCTGTTGGATATAGAGATGGTTTATGGCTCTAATGTGGCTCAAATGTCACTGCAACTTCGAACTGAATAAATTGTGGGGATCAAATGTTATGAGCTTTTGAATTTGTCTGTTCTAAAGGATTAAGGAACTTGACAAATTAACTCTTGAACTTCAGGTTTAGGTTGTAGATAGAAAAAGCTTCCATTCAGAACATATGATTATAAACTTTATTTATTTTATATGTTTAATATTAGATTTCAAGGTGTGCCTTGCACCTTTCAGAATGCATGTTAGATAGAATGAAGCCACACTACATATTTCGCTCGGTCTGATTCTCTAGACATGTTACCATTTTTACTAGAATAGCTTAATGAAATTTGGAAAATGTGTGCCTAAATGAATCTTGAAACCATGGACACGGGCCAGCCCAATGACACGAAAAGGTACTGTAGGATGGTCCTCATGTTCTAGGTGATATATTGGTGTGGGTTAGATATTTAGGTTTCGATGCTAAAAATGTTTAACAATGCGGTAACGTTTAAGATGGAAACAAATTAGGCAACTATGGCAAATTTGTATGATGAACAGAAACCATATAGTAAGGAAGTCCAGGTTTCTAGTTTTAGTTCGGTGCTTTTAACAATTGCAAGGGCGAGAGACATCAACATTGACTCACAGATTTGCTGTATAGAGGTGCATAAAAAGCAGAATCGGAGTCCATGATAAACATTCAAATAAAAGTGTACTATTAAGAGGTCCAGCTTTGTGTATTATTATGCTACGACCATATTGGGGAACCAGGAAAAATATATATTATGTAATGGCGAGGGGTTTATGGCAAAGAAATTTTCTCCAGTAGTCAAGGCATTGATATAAGTGAGCCTGGTAAACCTTTCCTAATAGTAATCTGAGAGTTATGATCTATCTGGCTTTCAAATTGCAGTAACAAAGTAATATTTACCAACATAAGTTGGGTCAAGTGGTAAGGAGCCTCCTTCTACATAAGTGAGGTTTTGAGTTCAAACTTGGGTGCATATGAATTGAATTGTGAATAAAAAAACAAAGTAGTATTTAAAATATAGATTGTGTTGGTAGATGTTCTTACACCAGAGGTTTTAGTTTCCATGTCTTTATCTGTCATTGGGTTCATCGGGGTAAGGATTTAAGTTTTAGTTTCCAAGTCTTGTACCTGTCATTGGATTCATCGAGGTAAGGGTTTAAGTGTTATATGTATCGGAGTAAAACAATCAATGACAATGATGGTTTAAATGCAAATACCTTATTGCGTCTTTGATAATTTCTGGTTCTCTCCTTTATTCATTCTTCATCCGATCTACAAACCATCTGGCTTTTTCTGTAGGTTCATGAATGGATGAACAACAGAACAGAGAGGTTCAAATTATCCACAAGTGATGCTGCAATCCAATTATACCTAATTGGCAAAGTACGTGGAGTCCCCGGTGCTGAGGAATTCTTCAATCAGCTGCCAGACAATATAAAAGACGAGAGGATATACGGAGCCCTCCACAGTTCTTACGTGCAAGGTAAAATGAGAGAACAGGCTGAAACCCTGATGGACCAAATGAGAGGTAAAGGTTACTGTAACCACGCACTTCCATACAACTTGATGATGGGTCTCTACATGAAGTTCAAGGATTACAAAAAAGTAGAATCACTGGTTTCAGAGATGATTAGGGGAAATATAAAACTAGACATATTTTCTTATAACATTTGGCTATCGTGTCAAGGAAGCCAAGGATCAGTAGAAAGGATGGAGGAGGTATTTGAACTTTTGAAACGGGACAGCATCGTTTATCCCAACTGGGCTTCATTCAGCGTAATGGCTACAACGTACATTGGTATGGGGGAGCTAGAAAAAGCAGAGATTTGCTTGAGGGAGCTTGAGAGGAAAATCACGGGTAGGGACAGTTTGCCATATCATCACCTCATTACTCTGTTCGGTAAGATTGGCCGCAAGGATGAGGTTTATCGGGTGTGGAACGCTTACAAGTCATCGTTTCCAAAGATTCCAAACTCGGGTTATGTTGCTCTGGTGGCCTCTCTGACTAGGCTTGGCGATGTTGACGTGGCGGAGAAGATGTATGAGGAGTGGATAGCGGGTAAAACGTATTATGACCCTCGGGTGCTGAATATTTTCATCAATGCGTATGTGAGAGATGGGAATGTGAAGAAAGCGGAGAGTTTGTTTAGTCGAGTGGTTGAAGAGGGAGGAAAGCCGCATCCTAGGGCGTTTGAAATTCTGGCGGAAGGGCACATTGCAAATAGAAAGATTGTCGAGGCTTTGTCTTGCTTGAAGGAGGCTTATTCGATAGAGGGATTGACGGGCTGGAGGCTCAAGCCCCTCAATATGAGTGCGTTTTTGAGTCTTTGTGAGGAAGCGGGTGACTCGAAAAGTAAGGAGATTTTGGTTGAATTGGTGAGACGATCGAGATCGATTCAAGACAAGGAGTATGCTGTCAACATGGGCTTGTGTGAGGATGATTCTTAATTCCTTGTCAACTAAAGTGTAGGATAGTTTAGATGTTTATGTATTTTGGATGACAAGGATATTTTGTAAGACATTTCTGTAATTGAGGAAGCATATATTTTTAGGGGAAGAAGGTGCTGGGATTGGATTTGTAACTTAACATTCCTTGTGCACGTGAGAATCTATTGGAGATATTATTATTCCGTGGATTAGTAGAGTTTTCCTAAGGGTAACTACAGCTGACTACTTTACATATACACGTTTTTCAGTTTACTACCTAAAGTTGGAAATATTATTTATGACTATCTTAATGTTGAAACACCTTTATATTTAAGTATTCATAAGTCATATTTTTTTTTGATTAGTAAATTGAAAAACATGTATACATTAGGGTAATCAACTGTAATACCCATTTTCCTAATCCCTCTATTTTCACATAAAGTTACCCTATTTGATTGTCCCTTTTGATCAGTCAAGTACTGACAAGATGGTCAGGATTCGAATCACCATGAAAAAAGGTAAAAACCAATCTTTCGATTTGATGATTAATATTGGAGTCATGGTTAAAAAACTTACAAACCGGCCTTTGTTTTCGGGTAAATTTATAAAATAGATTCTACTTGAAAACTCTTGTTGCATATAACCTTCTACTCTATTTTGTGTAATTACATTTTTATCTTTGATGAACATACCTGGTTGGGGACTCGATTGGGCCCGATCGAGATAAGTCCCACCCGATCGGGTTGTTTCAATTGAGCCCATTGACAAGCATGGTGGGATAAAGAAAAAAGAACCTTTGATTGAAACATGATGGAGTTGATAATTGGGAGGACATGGTGCAGAGGATACACATGAATTATAAGAATGCTTCCAAGTTCCAACCACCACAACTCAACATTATAGTCTTCAAAGTTATGTCTTTTAGTACGATTTTATGGGACCTCTTCTTCTTCACATTTTTTTTTATTTTAAAGTGAAGAATCTTTCTCAGTCAATATGCAACGGATAAGTGATGTGGAAAATAATTTAGAATGCTACAGCCACTAGATATGCATGTGCTCCTCGATCCTTTTCGTCCTTTTTATAAATTTCGAAGTATTATAATTGAGCTTACAACGATCACCATCACCAATGAATAATAAGATTGATTAGGGTTGTGTAAGTATAATAATAGGCACCCGTGAAACTGATCGAAATCAATCAATTCTGGTGACAGAAAAAAATGACATTGTATTGGCGGAAAATTGGATTATCAGAGAGGACTATGGTCGACTATATGTATTGGTGTTTGATAATCGCCGGTTAACAAGTAAAACATATACCGATATCTTCAACCTATTAGGTGAATATCAGTTCATAAGACAAACAAGTAACAATTAGTAATAATAACCAATCGTAAATGAAATAGTATAATCAAAGTAACCTGAAAACTAGTATTGGAAACGAGAAATTTGGAAGTAAGTCGAGACTTGTATTAGCAGTTTCCTTAAAACCTTTATTATTCGTACCATAGGGGTCTATAACAAGAGTAGAACGAAAACGTAAAAATGAAGAGAGTAAAGTGATTACCGTTGTGCTCGATGTTTTTCCAATGTGTTTTAGAATGACTAATGAGGGTGGTATAAATAGCTTTTAGTTAGGGGTAAAGACAATGATCAGTCTGGTTAAAAACCGATAAAATTTCTTATGTCTATGTCGGGACCAATGAATGGAATTAGACTCGATTATCACAGCCAATTATTATTTTCAATAACGATTAACCGATTGTACACGCCCCTATTATAACCATTGCCGATGAATTCAAACTCCAACATCATCAAAACCGTTTAGCACTAATCATTTGGCATTAGGATCAAACGAGAAAAGACCTTGGAAACATCAATAAGGAAGAAACAATCCGAACCAATAAAGCAACTAATTACATAAATTGGGTACAACCTTTTTGTGATTCACATTTAATCTTATGGTCCTTAAGAAATGGACGTGTTACCGACAATATCGAATGATATTATGAGGATAAGGTAGGCAAAAAAAAAAGATGCAACATAGGCTTTGCTTGGTCCTCTAATGGAAGGAAGAGTCTAAAAATGGTCGATCATAGCAACTCTAAGCAATATCACAAGTCTAAAGATGAGTTTCAGGCCCCTTCTCCAACGTGCCCCTTTCCCTTATTCTTTTTCTTCTGTTTTCTGAGCGTCTATAGGATTGTCGATTCCAAGGGTCGAAGCGGTCAAAAAATGACGAGAATGTGGTGTTTTCGTCTCTTTCCACTATTCTTTCTCACGGGATCAACGAATTTGTTGGTCATGCACATTCGGGAATAGAGCCACTTTCTTCTCTCTGCTCGTGATACCCTAATCGACATACCGAGTCGACTCTCACTATGAACCAACACCGATTCAGGCCCAAATCGCATTCGATTCACCTCAGTGCAGTGACCCCACTAGTGCTCTTTTTTTTTAATTTGAGGGGAAATTTTCATTGTAATACTCCGTCAAATATTTATTTGTAAGATAATACCTTGACATAATTTTTTTTTGTAATATAATACTCTATCAAGCATTTATTTGTAAAATAATATCCTGATACAATTTTTTTATAATATAGAACCATGTCAAACATTTGACTATAGTTTGGTACATAACCGTTAACTTTATGTTATGTTTCCATCAAAAGAGTGTAAAAAATCCAAAATACCCCTCTCCATGAAATGTCAAAATTGTCCTTCATTCATGTCCAAAATTTTAAAATCTACCATAAAAAAATAAATTTCGAAAATTTGAAGATCATTGAATGAAAGACAATTTTGACATTTCATGATGATGAGTATTTTGGACTTTTTACACTATTTGGATGGAAAAATATCAAAAAAATTAACGATTAGATACCAAACTATAGTTAAATGTTTGGTGGTATTATATTACAGAAAAAATTATGCCAGTATATGATCTTACAAATAAATATTATATATTATATTATATTATAAAAAATATACCAAAGTATTATCTTACAAATAAATATTTGACATGGTATTTTATTAAAAGCTTTCCCAATCTAAATGTTGGTTTTTTAGGTTAAAGTGTTCTCAAAGACCACCGATTGTTTTCTCAAATTAATTTAAGCTCTTCACTCTTCATACAAAGTATATTCGCATTTAATTGTTTGTGCACACTCATCATCAGGGTGGGGTTTTATTCGATTAGTTCAGATGAATAATGTCGATTCATCTAAATTTTTATGATATTATTAGTTTATAATTTTATATTAAACTAGTAGGGATTATCATTGTCACATGTCACGTGACAAATGACCACAATCTTTTCTTTCTTTTTCTTTTGCGTTTGATTCATCCGGCCAAACTCTGAAACCGACTTTTAAATATAGGAGTATTTTCAAATAAATGAACTGCTAGAAATAATGAATATGGGGCCGATCTGGTCGAAGTTATTGATGGGAAGTGAAATAATTGTAGAGTCCGCTTGGGACTTTCGAATTTGAATGACATTGAAATCATGAAATGTAAGTGGAAGATTTATATCGATTTCATAATAATAGCTTTATCACCTTTTTCTACTTTGTGGGGTTTTTATTTTTCATGCAGAAAAGGAGGAAAAGCACACAGGCTCTGTCTCTTTCTGTTGCAAATTACCAATCTACCCCTGAAGAGTGAAGACTTATATATGTTTCATAAGACATACAATAGTTGATTATTCATGTGCTAATAATTAAACAACGGAAAATTTCAATTTAATACCTTGGAAAACATTTATTTGCAATATAATACGCTAGCTTGTTTTTTTTGCAATTTAATACCCTGACAAACATTTATTTTCACTTTCATACCCAACCGTTAACTTTCCATCCAAAATGGATGGAAAGTAGTCATGTGCTTTGCACATGACCTTGTTTTTTCAAAAATACCCAAAACACCCTTCAATATTTGATTTTTATAAATATATAAAAACCGATTTTTTTAAAAATATTTTTTGAAATAAAATATAATTTTTTGAAATATATAAAAATCTGTTTTTTAATATATAAAAAACTGATTTTATTTTATTTTTAAAAAATAATTCTGTTTTTTTGAATTACATAAAAATATGATTTTTGAAATATATAAAAATTTATTTTTTTAAAATATATAAAAAGTGATTTTAAAAAAATATTTTTTGAAATAAAATCTAATTTTTTAAAATATATAAAAATCTGATTCTTATAATATAAAAAAAACTGATTTTAATTTTTTTTTTGAAATAAATCTTCTTTTTTAATTATATAAAAATATTATTATGAAATATAAAAAAGTTTATTTTTTAAATATATAAAAACTGTTTTTAAAAAAAAATATTTTTTTCAAATAAAAACTATTTTTAAAAACATATAAAAATCTTTTATTAATATATAAAAACTGATTTTTTTAATTATATAAAAATATGATTCTTGAAATATATAAAAACTGATTTTTTTAATATTTTTTGAAATAAAATATAGTTTTTTGAAATAATAAAAAATCTGATTTTTTGTGGTAGGTTTTGAAAATATGATTGGTCTCAAGGGGTATTTTGGACTTTTCATCCATTTTGGATGGAAAGTTAACGGTTGGGTATGAAAGTGAAAATAAATGTTTGTCAGGGTATTAAATTGCAAAAAAAACAAGATAGGGTATTATATTGCAAATAAATGTTTGTCAGGGTATTAAATTGAAATTTTCCCTTAAACAATTGGTATGTCCCATATGGATGGTGTGGATCCTCTCCAATTGACTGATAAGTTTGCTTTTTTCAGCTGCTATGTTCTGATTTGAATGTATCAAAATATATTATATAGGGATAATTATATTAAAAAAACAAAAAAAATAGCATGTAGTTCTTCTTTTTGTTAATCTTAAAAAATCCGATAAGTTTGTCTTTTTGTTATACTTTGCATAAGTTTATTTTGAAATGTCGATTTTACTCTTAAAATTTTAAAATTAAAAGTAACAATAAAAAATACATTTTCATATTTTCATGTCTTAAATTTCTTATTTTTTCGAGGTAATTTTTTTATTGGTTATACGGTACAAAGTGGAAGAAAATTGAGGACAAGAAAATTTTGATTTTTTTTGTTTTATATTCATTATTTTATAAATATAATTTATAAAGGCAAAATCATCATTTTTATACAAATTAGAAGAAAAAAAACAAATATATAACTTTTTTTTTACAATTATGAAGAGCGCTACAAGAGGAAAAAAAAATGAATACCTCAAATCCTTAGGACACTTTCTTCTAATTATCCCTAACATAAATTTGGAACACCAACGGATCATTAAAAGAAGAGTTGTGGAATTTGTCCAGACAAATAATCTTTTATTCGCTCGATTAGCCTACGCATACAATTCATTTGTCACGCAACACGTTGACACACGGGACGAATGGTCTATATTATGACACATATCATTAGAGCATCCACAGTCGTTGGTGAGATGCCGTTGGCGAGGAGAAAACGCCGGCGAGGAGGAGGCGGGGAGCTGGCGAGGAGGGCGCTGGCGAGGAGTGCTGGCTGGGAGCTTAAGGCCGGCACTTATCGCTGGCGGGGAGCAAAAATGTGAGTAAAAAGGGCTGTTATAGCCAGCAAAAAGGCTTTACCATTGTAACTCGCTGGCTGGGAGTACTGGCTGTAAGGCAAAATAAATAGTTTTTTATTTATCTCACCAGCACCATCTCACCGGCGGTCGGTGAGATGGTTGTGGATGCTCTTAGAGGTACTCTCACAGTGGTTATGCATTTAAGACAAACAAAAATATTGAAGACAAAATTGTTGTGAAAACCATACCCATAAACCTAATTTCCAGAAACAGTAAAGGTTCCATTTTTAATGTCATTTTTTCTAGTTTTTTTGCTGCAGTGAGCTATTCATTCCATTTACACTATTGGGGCGCGAGAGAGGCCTTCTTAGTCCTAACATTTCCCACAAACGGTAATGAAACATGTGCCAAAACTCAGAGAAGAGGCAAAATTTTAGAGTATTGAGAGTAAAAATACAATCTTTATATTGTTTAATTAACTGTCTTCTTCTACTCCTGGTTCTGTACATTTTGTAGATTGATTGTTGCTTGAAAGCACAAAAAAGTAGAGCCCCATTTGTCCGAGTCACATCTACCGCGATTTCGTCCACTTCAATTTCATAGCTTTTTCACTTTTCTTCTCTGGGTTTCCCTCATTTTCTCGGGAACCAAACGGGTCTTCCTCTTTTTCCCCAAATGAATAGACCCATTTCGCTGAGTGTGCCGAGCGAGTTCTAGAATGGCTTCAGGTCTTACGAGAAATGGGATTCACAGGAACTCTCTGAAGGTGGAGAGGCCTCTCTCTGTAAACTCAAATCCAAAACTTTCTTCTTCTCTCAAGCCAAAGGCCTCTTCTGGGCTCCGCCGGAGCAGCCCCGCCGCTCTCGGTGGCGCCCCCAACTCAGCCGCCAAGATCGACGGAGGAGGTCAGTCTCTTGTGGTGCGTTTTGGGTTTGATGATCTCAATGATTGGGATCTTGTGTTACCCATCGATTTGTAGGTTTGATCTGGGTTATGTCTGTAGTTATTGTTAAGCATTTGGGGAATTATGAGCTGAATAGAAATTAAATAGTGTTTTTAGATTAAATTGTGGGGCTATTATGGTAATTGAATTACTCAGAGATAGAGTGCATGAACTCCAGATTATGATCAGGCTTTAGCTTTAAATGCTCATTTTGTCTTTTCGTTTTAGTTTCTTAATTCGATTTTAGCTCGTGAGGTTGTAAATGCAGAAGGTCTCACTTAAAATTAAGTGAAGGTGCTATGGTGTTCATGATTCCAAAATTTGCAGTTCTATTTTCATTTATAGGAGTATGTCATTCTCTTTTTGTGTCGGTACTTAGTAGCTTTGCAATAATTATTATAAAGTGTAATATTCTCCTTATAATTATCTTTCATCTAGAAAATATACCTTCAGTTATCTTCTACATTGTTTACGTGGTTTTCGTTAGATAAATTATAGGGATAATTGCAAAAAAGTACCATGAACTTGTCTTTTTGTTGCAATTTGTATAAAATGACGATTTTCAATTCTTCACATCCTTAAATTTCTCCTTCTTTTTACCGTACAAAAAGTAAGAAATTTAAAGATATGAAAATTTGGATTTTTTTTGTTATTTAATTATTATTTTTAAAATTTAAGTTTCCAAGGGTAAAATCATCTTCTTGAAACAAATTTCTACAAAGTGCAACAAAAAAACAAGTTCCACCCACTGTTTTTGCAATTATCAAAGAAGAGGGCTACAAGTTGCAAGAAATGAATACCTCAGGGTACTTTTTTTTGTTGTTGCAATTATCCCTAATTTTTACTTCAAGAACATACGATATGGCAAATGAATTCAGAAATGTTAAGCTATCATTGGCATAGATTAGTTTAAGATACTTCCTTTCTTTGTAATACGAATTTGTTGATCCATTTTAAGACTATGTCTGTTCTTAGTTCCCGGAAGAGTTCGAGTAGCTGTAAGATTGCGACCACGCAATGCTGAGGAATCAGGGGGAGATGCAGATTTTGGTGATTGTGTGGAGTTGCAACCCGAGGTATCTTGTATATTCTGTTTTCTAGAACCTTTACATGGTTCCTAGGGATAATTGCAAAAAAGTACCCTGAGGTATTCACTTTTTGCAATTTGTAGCCCTCTTCTATGATAAATACAAAAAGTACATTGAACTTGTCCTTTTATTGTACTTTGTGTAGTTTTGTTTCAAAATGACAATTTCACCCTTGAAAAACTAAGAATTAAAAATAAAAAGTAAAAAAATCCAAAATTTCATATCCAAGTTCTTACTCTTTGTACAATACAAAGAACAAGAAAAGTAAGGGATATAGAAATTTGGATTTTTTATATACCATTTTAAAATCTAAGGGTAAAATCGTCATTTTGATTAAAAATGCAACAAAAAGACAAGTTCAGGGCACTTTTTTTGTAATTATCAAAGAAGAGGGTTACAAGTTGCAAGAAGTGAATACCTCGGTATATTTATTTTGCAATTATCCCTAGTGTCTAATGACTGTTATTCACACTTCTTTTGTTCTTTTTAAGCTTAAAAGGCTAAAACTTAGGAAAAACAATTGGGATTCTGATACCTATGAGTTTGATGAAGTGCTCACTGAGTTTGCATCTCAAAAACGTGTTTATGAAGTTGTGGCAAAGCCTGTTGTGGAGGTGAGTGTACAGTAGCTCATCTGCTTTTATCAATGAACTTATAGTTTTATGCATATTGATTTTATCTTTCTGATGACTTGGTGATGTGATAAAATATAAAAAGTGTCCTGTAGTATTCACTACTTACAAATCATAGTCTTCTTTGATAATGGCAAAAAAAATGCTTTGAACTTGTATTTTTGTTACACTTCGCATCAATTTGTTTCAATTGATAAAATTAAATGCCAGAATTTTCAATTCCAAAATTAAAGGAGGTGAAAATTCTGGCAGTTTTGTTCCAAAAAAGCAGATGATTTTTCTTTTTTCCTTTTTTCATTTAAAATTTCATGGGTATGATTGTCATTGTGAAACAAGTTGATACAAAGTGCAACAAAAATACAAGTTCAAGTCACTTTTTTGCTATTACCAAAGAAAAAGGTTATGATTTGCAAAAAATAATAATAAGAGAATACTATATAGCACTTTTTTACAACTGTTAGTAATTTACTATATACTATATGGTAATTGTTTGGAAAATCAATTATATTAATGAAGTACGACATATAACGAAAAAAAAAACCTCTCTTCATAGCCCTAGTGGGCTCCACTCTGCAATACACTTATTTGCAATTGGCTTCTGCAGAGTGTTCTTGATGGCTATAACGGTACAATCATGGCATATGGTCAGACCGGTACTGGTAAAACATATACACTCGGGAGACTTGGGGAAGAAGATACAGCTGCTCGAGGGATAATGGTGCGAGCTATGGAGGATATTTTGGCTGAGGTTTCCTTGGACACTGATTCGGTTTCAGTATCCTATTTGCAGGTTCTATAGTTATCTTTTCTGATATTTTTCTACCCATTATGCCCTTTGAAGGTGTTGTGACATTTCCGTTCTCTGCAATATTTTGCAGCTTTACATGGAGACTATACAAGACCTTCTTGATCCCAACAATGATAACATAGCAATTGTGGAAGACCCAAAAACCGGAGATGTTTCACTCCCAGGGGCTAGTGTGGTTGATCTTAGAGACCAACATAGTTTTGTGGATTTACTGCGTTTAGGAGAAGCTCACCGCTTTGCTGCTAATACGAAATTGAATACCGAATCATCTCGAAGTCATGCTATTTTGATGGTAAGTTGTCTTAGTATTGTCCACAAACGAAAACTACCTAAAGTATTGGACAATACCCTAAAGTATTGGACAAAACTTTAGGTAGTTTTCGTTTGTGGACAATACTTTAGGGTAGTTTTTGACGATTATAACCCTTATTGTTTTGTCGAAATTTTAAGTTCTTGGATTATAATTTCGGTAAAACTCATATTACGATGCAGGTAAATGTGAAACGGTCTGTACGAGAAAGAGATTCAAATGAAAATAGTAATAATTCTCACTCGGGCAAAGCTTTAAAGCCTCCCGTTGTTCGTAAGGGCAAGCTAGTTGTGGTAGATCTTGCTGGTTCAGAGCGTATTGACAAGTCGGGAAGTGAAGGGCATACCTTAGAGGAAGCGAAGTCTATAAATCTTTCTTTGAGTGCACTAGGCAAGTGCATCAATGCACTAGCAGAAAATAGTGTGCACGTCCCATTTCGTGATTCGAAGCTTACTAGATTGCTTCGTGATTCATTTGGAGGTAAGATATCCAAATTTTCCATGGTTATATTTGAACTGCTTCCCTTATAAACTCGTGAGATGTAACCGAGGGATAATTGCAAGGAAATACCCTGAGGTATTCACTTTTTGCAAGTTGCAGCCCTCTTCTTTGATAATTGCAAATAAAAAGGTGCCATGAACTTGCTTTTTTGTTACATTTTGAATAAATTGATTTCAAAATGATGATTTTACCCTTAAAAAAATTAAGGGTACAATCTTTATTTTGAAACAAAGTGCAACAAAAAGAAAGGGTTAATTGTAAAAAAATACCCTAAAGTATTGTCCATAAACAAAAAACTACTTAAAGTTTTGTCCACTTTTTAGGCTACAATAAAGTTTTGTCCACCGACTTCCGTTAGAAAAACGTAACAGGGAGAAACTCTGATGAATGTTCAGAATGAATGGTCTGGGCAGTTCTTCACGGATTCAATAGATTTGTGGGCAATACATAATGCATTCTATAGTTTTGTGGGCAAATTCATAATGTATTCTATAGTTGTGTGGGCAATACTTTAGGGTAGTTTTTGACAATTAACCTGTTACGTTTTTCTAACGGAGTCGGTGGACAAAAGTTTAAAAGCGTGGACAATACTTTAGGGTAGTTTTTGACAATTAACCCAAAAAGGAAATTGCATGGTGTTTTTTGCAATTGTTAAAGAAGTGGGCTACAAATAGCAAAAAGTGATACCTCAATTACTTTTTTGCAATTATCCCTGTGATCAATTCCATTATGTAAAATAGTCAGATTTTGAATTACCAAAACCATGCCAGATGATCACAGGTTCTAAGGTCCTCTTCAATTTTTTTCTCTCATAAACGTTGTAGACAAGCATATACAAAATGTTAATCTGACATTTTCTAATTTCACTAGGCACAGCAAGAACTTCACTGGTTATAACTATCGGTCCATCCCCGCGTCATAGAGGAGAGACTATAAGTACCATAATGTTTGGGCAAAGGGTGAATTCAAAATTTTATGACCCCATTCTTTATTCTTCTGTATTTAAAATAGGGTTAAATATCGAAACTTACTCCTAAGTATTGGTCACGAACACTACACTACCCACGTTTTCAAAATGAACACTACACTACCCTTAAGTATTGGTCATGCGATTTTGTTAGTAAAAATGGACGGAATTTTCCATTCCGTTAGTCATATGACCTCAAATGTCATATAATGGATGGTAAAATGACGTTTTTTTGCCCTTAAGTATTTGACCTCTATACATTTTATGAGGAACAATAACGAGGGTACAATGGTAATGTTCCTTATAAAATGCGTAGAGGTCATATAATTAATGGGAAACGTCATTTTACCATCCATTATATGACACTTGAGGTCATATGACTAACGAAATGGAAAATTCCGTCCATTTTTACTAACAAAATCGCGTGACCAATACTTAAGGGTAGTGTAGTGTTCATTTTGAAAACGTGGGTAGTGTAGTGTCCGTGACCAATACTTAAGAGTAAGTTTCAATATTTAACCCTTTAAAATATGTTTGCTTCTATAGTTTTGTTTTGTATTTTCTTGGAGTAATTGCAAAAAAGTATCCTCAGGTATTAACTTTTTGCTATTTGTAGTCCTCTTCTTTAATAATGGCAAAAAAGCACCTTGTCCTTGCCTTTGTGTTGCAGTTTGTATAAAATGACAATTTTACCCTTACGCTTTAGATTTTAAAAATAATAAGTAAAGACAAATCCAAAAAAAACATCTTTGTACCATACAAAGAGGATGGAAATTTATAGTTTTGTTCTTTAATGATTACTTTTAAAATCTAAATTATAAGGGTAAAATCGTCATTTTGGAACAACTCTATACAAAGTGCAATAAAAAGACAAGTTTAGGGCACTTGTTTTGCGATTTTCATAGAATAGGGCTACAAGTTGGAAAAAGTGAACACATCGTTTTTTTTTTTGCAATTATCCCTATTATCTTTTCCATTAGATAATACTGTCTCTCATTTAAATATGGACTTTCTTCTTGTGTCAGTTAATTTAAATGTTGATTTATTATTTTGCATCTCCTACTAGGCTATGAAGGTGGAGAACATGTTGAAATTAAAGGAAGAATTTGATTATAAGAGTCTAGCTAGAAGGCTGGACATACAACTAGATAAACTCTTTGCGGAGCATGAGAGGCAACAAAAAGCGTTTCAAGATGAAATCGAAAGAATAAAGATAGAGGGACAGAATCGGATTTCTGAGGTTGAAAAGAACTATGCAGATTCTTTGGAGGTAAGTTTTTGAATCAGCTCCGTAAGTCATGATAACCGATATATTTGAAAAGATAAATGCATTTAAATTATCTATATCTATTGTTGTATAATAGGATTTTTGTCAACATAATTATTGGGGGGAAAGAACTTTTTATTTTGCCTATGGATAGTTGCAAGAAAGTGCCCTGAGGTATTAACTTTTTGCAACATGTAGCCATTTTCTTTGATTATTGTAAAAAAGTTCCATGAAATGTCTTTTTGCTCACTGTGTAAATTTGTTTCAAAATGACAATTTTACCCTGGAAAGTTTAAATTTTAAAAATAATAATTAAAGAACAAATATCCAAATTTTCATATCCCTTGAATTTCTTACTCTTTGAATGGTAGAAAGAGGAAGAAAATTTGGATTTTTTTTTTGTTTTTTACTTAGTATTTTTTAAATATAAACTGTAAAGGTAAAATCGTTATTTTTATACAAATTGCAACAAAAAGACAAGTTCAGGATGTTTTTTTTGCAATTATCAAAGAAGATGACTATAAGGTGCACAAAGTGAATACCTCAAGGTACTTTTTTGCAATTATCCCTTTTGCCTATTGGCCCTTGAACTGTATTGATGATTTATCTTGCTTGTTTCTAACACGATGCTGATTGAAATGCTTGCTTTGTTTCTGCAGAAGGAAAGATTGAGATACCAGAAAGACTACATGGACTCTATAAAGAAGCTTGAGGAGCAGTGGGCGAGAAATCAGCAAAAACATGGCAGTAAATATGTTAATGGAGAGGTAAATATATGATCGGATAACCATATGCGTAGATATTTGTGCCATTGTTTAATTATGAATAGGGTTAATTGCACATGACTACCTTTTTGAATTCCCCACCAACATACGACTCCATAGTAAATTTTCCACATACACATGACCACCCTTTTGAATTTCCATGTGTCACGTTAGTTTTAAATTTTATAATATCCTAAAACTACTCATTCCCATCTTTTAACCTTCCGATTTCAAAATGATCCCATTCTCGAAATCCTACGGAATCATATTGAAATCGGAAGATAAAAGGATGAGAATGAGTAGTTTGGAATATTATAAAATTTTAAACTCGCGTGAGGAAAAAAATCGAAAATTTTGATGGTTTTCGCATGTTTTGTACTATGGTGGCACATGGAAATTCATAAAGGTAGTAATGTGTTTGTAGATAATTCATAAAGGTAGCTATGTGCAATTAACCCTTGTGAATATGTAGTAGCATGATTGCCTAAATCCTCGTATTGTCCCTAACCATTTTTCCTTGTACAGAGGCCTACCTTATCTTCTACAGAAGAAGTTGCTGAAATAAAGAAACTTCTCCACAAAGAAGGCACGTTAAGAAAGGCCGCCGAGGAGGAGAACAACAATCTGAGAAATCAAGTAGTTCAGTGGAAAAGGTCCGAGGTATGTTTTCTGCCTCGCATAATGTATGTTATGTTTCCGCACTTCTCATGTCTACTTCGAGGTCGTCTTTACCGGTACTTTCATCTTCCAGGCAGCCAATAACTCCGAGATCTTAAAACTCCGGAAGCTTCTAGAAGATGAAGCGTGTCAGAAACAGAAACTAGAAGAAGAAATAGCATTGCTACAGAGTCAACTATTGCAAATTAGTTATGAAGCTGATGAGGTGTGTGTTAACTCGTATTTGCTGCCACTTTGTCTATATTACAATTTTTTTTCTCGAATAATAATATTTTTTGCAGACTAGAAGAAAACTCGATAGAGGTGGATCTGGGCAAGCACTTAATGGACTAGATACTCTTATGTCTCAAGTTAGGCTGCCACAGCCTAGCGATTCAGGAAACGGGGACAAGGCCTCAATAGCCAAACTCTTCGAACAAGGTAAGTATTTACGTATTTTTTGTGAAATACTGGTGGGTAATTAGTAATACATCCTTCCTTTTTGAGGGGCTGTCTAATATTTTTTTATTTTTTTCAGTGGGGTTGCATAAAATATTGTCATTGCTTGAAGCTGAAGACGCGGATATCCGGATTCATGCTGTGAAAGTGGTTGCAAATCTAGCTGCAGAAGGTGTGTTATACTCGTTCTAATTGTTCCCATTTGATTGAATGTCTTGATATTTTTATTAGGGATAATCTCATAAAAATACACTAACCTTGTAATATTTCTCACTTAACTACGTTGACCTTTTAATTTTCTCATTCAACGACACTAAACTTTCAAATTTGCTCTCTTTACTCTATTTTGGTAATAAATGACAAAAATACCCCTGTAGCAATTTAGGGAACTCGGGCAAAATATAGTACAGTGAAAATTTGAAATTTTGGTGTAGTTGAATGAGAAAATTTAAAAGTCAGTGTAGTTAATTGAGAAATGTGACGAGTTTGGTGTATATTTTTGTGGATTATCCCTAATTATTATAATAATTTAACATTCAACCGTGTTTTGTAGAAGCGAATCAGGAGAAAATTGTAGAAGCAGGCGGTCTTGCCTCCTTGCTAATGTTGCTAAGAAGCACAGAAGATGAGACTGTACATAGAGTTGCTGCAGGTGCAATTGCCAACCTAGCGATGAACGGTAACATCTCTTAGCTGCAATTCAATATCGAGTTTGTATCAAATTATTGTATGACAACTTTTCCACGTGTCCCATCAGAGACAAACCAGGAGCTTATAATGGCTCAAGGAGGTATTAGGATGTTATCAACGACAGCTGCCAATGCACAGGATCCTCAAACTCTTCGCATGGTCGCCGGAGCCATGGCTAACCTTTGTGGCAACGGTACGCATTTTACTGCTTGATTCTTTAAATAGACAATAAGATTGTTTGTACGTGATTTGAACTCTGGTCCTTCGTTATGTTGGAGAGAACTCCTAACCACTCGGCCAAGGGGGTAACGGATTGCCCACCTGGGTTAGTCTTGTGGTCAGAGAGCTCTCACCTCCTTGAGGTCAGAGGTTCGAACCCCAGTAGGTAATTCTGTTTGGGAGCAGCTGAGCTGGTGTGGATGGAGGTTAGGTTAGGAGTTAGGCTAGATTAGGATTTCTTCGGATTGACGTTCTTGGTGTTGGGTTGCTCAGATAAGTTACAAACAAAGCTAAGAGGTGAAGGCGGTATCAAGGCGTTGCTAGGAATGGTCAGATGTGGGCATCCCGATGTTCTTGCCCAAGTTGCTCGTGGAATCGCAAACTTCGCAAAGTGCGAGTCAAGAGCTTCTACTCAAGGTAAACAAAGTTTATATATACAACATAATCTCTTTATATTGATATTCGGTAAATTAATAAAGATAATTTTTGTCTCCTGTCCCGATTTGGGCTACTCGAAAAAATAACAAATTATAATACATTTTATACATATTAAACTATGCAAATATAAAATCCCATTAATATTATAAATCAATGATTATTTAAACTTCTTATCACCATCATACATTGAATTTTGGGTTAATTGTCAAAAAGTGCATTGAAGTTTTGTCCACAAACAAAAACATGCATAAACTTTTGTCCACGCTTTGTAGGTGCACTGAAGTTTTGTCCACCGATTTTTTTAGAAAAACGTAACAGGGATGTTCAAAATGAATGGTCTGGGCAGTTCTTCACAGACTCAATAAATTTGTGGGCAATACATAATGCATTATAAAGTTGTGTGGGCAATTCATAATGCATTCTATAGTTGTGTGGGCAATTCATAATGCATTTTATAGTTGTGTGGGCACTACATTTTTATAAAAAAGTCGGTTGATAAAACTTCAGTGTACCCACAAAGCGTGGACAAAAGTTTATGCATGCTTCCGTTTGTGGACAAAACTTCAGTGCACTTTTTGACAATTAACCCTCGAATTTTTAAGTAACAATGAACATTATTTATCATTTTTCATTTATATTATGCACAATGAATCTATGATATAATGCGTTTTAATGTATTCAAAAATTAGTTTCAAGAAATTACAAAAATCTCTTAAAATTAACAAGTATTGATTTACAGAGTTGAATTAAGTAGAATCTTTACCTACACAGGGGCGAAGAACGGAAGGTCTCTCCTGATCGAGGATGGGGCGCTTGGGTGGATTGTGCAGAATGCAAATAACGAGGCGACGCCTATCAGGCGTCACATCGAGCTTGCACTCTGTCACCTGGCGCAACAAGGTGAGTTCTGCTCGTACAAGAAACCAGATATTTCTGTTAGAATATAAAAAGAGAAAATTGCACCTAGCTACACGTAACTCTATCCATGATTTTCACCTAACTACACCTAACTTTCCAAAATTTTGCCTTTACCACTTTTCCGTTAGTTTTTGAACAGAAAAGAGGTCGCGTGCCATGCACGTGACCATATTTTTCTCAAAATGACATAATTGCCCTTATACACATTGTTATTTGGGAAAAATTTCTCAAAATGACACAAGGGAGAGATGAAAGAGGGTGAAAATGAGGGAGAAGTAACAGTATGTATAAGGGCAGTTACGTCATTTTTGAGAAATTTTTGAGAAAATATGACATGACTTCTTTTCCGTCCAAAAACTAACGGAAAGGTAGTAAAGTTAAAATTTTGGAAAGTTAAGGTATCTCGGAGACGGAAAAAATGGTTGGATGTAGATATGTGAAAAACATGGATAGTTAGGTGTAGCTAGGTGAATTTATCCTAATATAAAATCATAACTAGGAGCATTTAGCTGAATTGGTCCTCTACTAATTATTTCTGTATCGATCGTGGCATTATAGAAGCAAATGCGAGAGACATGGTGGGAGGAGGCGCTTTGTGGGAGCTGGTTCGGATCTCGCGGGACTGTTTGAGAGAAGACATAAGAACTCTGGCGAATCGAACCTTGACTGCAAGCCCTACCTTTGTAGCTGAACTACGAAGACTAAGGATAGAGTGTTGATGAATTCAAATTCATTGGATTTGTGTGGACACACAGTATTTGGAATTGTTAGTTAGTGTAGAGAATTAATGTAGTTTTGTATATGATTGAAAAAAGAAAGAAAAACCTGCGATCAAATCTAATCTCTTGGAGTCTTGTTGTCTGAATTTAAACCCATTTAAAACTGCAGAAACATATTGAAACAGGTTCTCAGCCAGGTACGGTAAAAAAAAGTATTGAATTTACCGTTTGGACACTTTATATAAATTTATTTTTAAATGATATGTTATCCTTAAATATTTGAATTTTAAATATAGTAAGTAGACTATATAAAAAAATCCAGAATTTTCATTTCCCTTAGAACAGGTGCAGCTGCCGCTGCACTGATCAGCGCTTATACTGAGTTTGGCTATCATGCTGCCAACGCCAAATAACGTTAACACTGTGGGTCTCGACGTCAAGTTCCTCTTTTGGGAATTTACTTAAAATGTATTTGGAATAGAAGCCCGAGACATATCGAATATGTCTCACGGACGGCATGGTATGTAACTATGTATGAACTAGTATCGCGGGGCTTGCCAAAAACTTGAAATGTACCTGTCTATGTTTTCTGAATATTTTTCCTATAATGTTTGAGTAATTAATTTCTGTTTCACTTTTTTATAATCTATGTAATTAGCCTGGACTAATCCCATTATAAGAAAAAGGAAATTGTGAAGACTGTCTCTTCTTCTCTTTTCTTTTAAGGTTTCAAGTTGTCGCTTATGTGGTTTCCTCTTTGGACCTTGTCCCATCTGCCATCTTCACTATTGTTGTAGACTTCCCGTCCTCTCTACTGCTTCCACTGGTCCCGTGCGTGTCGATTCTGTCGGTAATACTAACTATCGACACCTCCTTCTCCTCGGCCTTGAATCTATCTCGGTCGAAACTTTCGCCATGCCCACCACCACCAACGGCAACAACCCTGCCCCGTCCGTCCCACCTCTTCCTTCTCCTCCGATGGCCGATCGGCTGCCACTTACGTCGTCGTCTCCTTTACCGCCTTCGCCGCGAGCCCGACTCTATACATACAGAGGTTCTGCTGAGGTCTCACACCTCCTCTATCGCCCTCCAATCAGCAAATTCACCGGAGGCATGACCCAAGCGGTAATAAGTCTGTGGCGCCCCCAGTCACTAGGACCTTTCGTGCAGGGCCGGTCCAACCCCCTTAGCTGAATCGGGAAGGAAGAATATGGAATACTACCCCTTGAAGGGAAAAGGGGCCAATGAGACGGACACGAGGCTCACAAAAGCAGCCTCGTTGGTATCAATGAGACCATTATTAGGGTATCAAGGGGTGTCAAAGAGGAGCCACATCTTGTCCCCTACGGTTCGGCACCTGACTGACCATAGTCTCCTCCTTTTTCTAAGTTACTCCATGGCAAACCGTCGTGACACCACAAGTTTGACCAAATCGAGACAAGAAAAGTCAACTGGATCTCAAGTGCCACTCACCGGAAGAATAGGGAACCACCACTACTCGTTACTTGGAATAACCGGGCATGTACTATAGGAACAGCACTCCAAATATCTACAGAACTATGTCGGGTCCTCTTTCCCCTTATTATTAAGAATTTACAATTGTGTACGCCAACTTCGAAATAATCAGAAGTGTTTTATTCAATAATATAAACGTACACATGCTCAAAAAAAACTCCCATTATCATCTACAACCACACCCCAAATGATCAAATTGAATCAAGATTAGTTTTTTTATTTTTTATTTTTTTATTTTTGGCTTACGAATTATTCTCCCGAAGAGACATCTGAAATTCTAAATAACTCATTGTATAGTATGAGTTTCTCATTCACATGATAGTTGCGTCTTTAGAAGAGACGTTTACTTCAACTGTATAATCGTCTATTCTTCATTTACTATTTATATCTAATAAAAAAATTGTTATTTCTTTTTTTGTAAAAAGATCCTGAGCATTTGTTTGACCTGGAAAGTGAGGAAAAAAACAAAATTAGAAACAGTTGTGCACTGCAGTTTGAGAGAAAAAAAAAAGGTGAGAATAAGTAAAGTTGATGGAATTGGAAGGTTGGAGCAGGAACGGTACATCATGAATCATCCTAAAAAAGGAAAGAATAATAGAAACAACGTAAAAGTTGATCAGAATACGAATGTGTCGGAGGAAGAAGACGATGAGATTTGCACTAAGTGAAGGATATATGTGTATATGACAGATTATAAAGCAAAAGATGGAGTAATGAGAGGGATCATGAGTGGAATGCCTCATGATTAAAGAGAAAAGCAAAAACAAAACATAACGAGGGTGAGTGAAAGAAACTCGTAGAACAAAAACTGATTGGACGTAAAACCGACTGAACTAATCGAGAAAACAGTATGTCTTCTGTGTTGAGTTTAAATTTGGGGATCTTGTGTAAACTTCTTTTTCTGTTAAACTAATTTATATTTTTAGGGCAAACTCTTGTAATGACGGAGGTAGCTTTTTCATTGGAGGGGATACCGAAATTTTTCAGTGATAATACATGACTGTAAAAAAAATAAGGGGGCACAATTACGAAATTAGAAAGAATTAAATGATATTTTTGAAAAAAAACGAAAAAGATATAAGAATTTTTCAGAAAAAAAATGAGGAGGGCACGTGCCCCCGGACCCCATGTGGCTCTGCCACAGAACCTTGTAATATGTCCCTGGAAGACTCTTTTTTGAGAAAAATGTGTTGTGCTTATTATTTTTTTCAAAAATATACGTACACCTTTCGTTTACTATCAAAAGTTTACCATTTTTCTTAATTTCAGTTATTTTGGATGGAAAACCTCCTAAAAATCAGAAGTTTTTAAAATGTCCCTACCTCAAACCTTAGAAAACCGTTCCAAACCCTAAATTTGCTTATGGGTTTGGGGAAGGTTTTATGGGTTTGGGGGTATTGTCTGAAGACTCTCTATCCAAATTAACGAAAATGATTAATCTATATGTCCGATTGTATTTCATTATATTTTTTGGATTTTTTAAAACAATAGTTTTTTATCAGTCTTTTCTAATCATTTCTTATCACAAACTCTAACTTTAGGTTTTGAAGAAACACTACCGTGAATGTCCGCCCAAATACTTAAGTGATGTAACCTTCCTTGTCCAAGTAGCGACGCTTGGGACAAGTTCACTATAACGACATAGTTAGGCACATCATGTAGTACGTTGACTGTAACATTGAGATGCAGTTATCTGAACTACATGCATGGTGTGTCATCGAAGTGAATGTACCTGAGCGACATTAAACCAAACAAAAGAGACAGTTACTCACACCTAGACCCAAATAGGTTTGCGCTTTCCCCTCCTTTTTGGTTAGTTCGCCCTCCCTTTCTCTCTAATCTTCCAATCTTGTGGCTTCTCTTCTTCTCGAACTCTGATTCAAGCTCGCCGGTTCAAGGCTCTGACCGCCGGCGAGTCCTTAGGGTGCTGTTTTGCCCTCACCTGAAGTCATTTGGTTGGGAGTTTTGGTTGTTGGGTCTTACTCTGCCGGTTCTCTTGGTGTTGACCAACGGCATTCCCATTAACCCTCTTAGTTGAGGGATATGGGTATTTGAGTTTAGGGTGTACTTCCTTTCAAAGGTTGGGGTTGAGCTCTTCTGGGCATCAGTTGAGCCTCAGGTCCACTTCTGTCAATAAGTTCTTATCGGTGGTTTTCAGGGTTTTTCAGAACTTTTTTGTTTGCTCCTAAGGGCTGTTAGACCCGTTTTTTGATCCTTGCCCCTTGTTTCTCTCCAACCCTGTTATAGGGCTCTGGTCCTTGAGGTTAGATTCTCAGCCTTGTGTTTATGTTGGTATGTTGGTTTATTTCCTGGCCTTAGTTGGTGTCTTGGGGCTGCCTCTGCTTGTTGAGGGCAGTTGCCTTTCCTTGTTTAGTTTCCTGGTAATCCTTAGTTGTATTTGCTTGTTTCCCCTTGATGTGTATCCTGATAATCCTTGGTTGATCTTGTTTGTAAGTTGTAACACCTCAGGTTGTTGAGGTTAGTTTGAGGTTCCCCGAGGGAATGCTCGGTTCCTTGTATCCAAAAACTTGCTCTATACTTCATAGAGCGTTTATTTTAAATATGTTTTGCCGATCAAAAAAAAGAAGAGATAGAGTTGAGAGTAGTAGCATAAACAGAAGCATAGGCAATCAATCCCATACCTGGTAGAGCAGACAGAGACAGACCCAATACAGAGAATCTAAAGTAACACTATATCTTAGCTTAGCTGTTTCGGCTTCATTAAAATTCACAACCATAACACCTGTCTTCATCATGTTATGGTCGGAAGAGAAGTCATATATAGTATGAATGAGTAATATTTAGTTGCTTAGGAATTTTAATTATCTGCTGCATTGCCTCGAAAAGGAACTATAGCAGAGCAGAGGTGCACGTGTAATCTATTACCCAAATATTTTCATGTCTCCCTCCTTAAAAACCATCTCCAGCTACCATATATATACATGCACATACATTTATAGCCAATAACATATATGTATAGAGAGAATTCTAATAATATATATATTTTATTTTTTTTTATCATGAACTAATTCTAATCCTTTATATAATCTGTTAAAATACAACTCATTATATTAAGGCTGACATAGAAATAACCAACTTGCAGCCTCGTCTCACGGGACTGACGCATGGACTCAAGTTCGTGAGTTGGTTTCTAAGAAGAAAGATGTGGTTCGTCTATGACTTCTGAAAGCGAGGGTTGGAAGGGTTCTCTATGTTGGTTTTGTTCCTTGTTTCGTGTTAGGAAAAGGCTTGGTATTTTAGCTCCTCCTTATTGGAGCTTCTTTGTAATTGTTGTCTTTTTCCCTGTTCTGCTTGAACAGGGTATTCCGATCCTTTGGATTCGGTCTTATTAATAAATTTTCGAGCTTATCAAAAAAAAAAAAATGCAAGTGTAAGGGCATCTCCAATATTAGTTTGTTGGTGTTGTCTGTTCGATTAAAAAAGTAATATTTGAGTAAATTCTCAACCAACATATTAACAGTCAGCAACCTCTAATGCTAACTGTTGATACTGGCTATTCGTGCCATTTTCTTCACAAATATTCAACTGTCGGCAGTTCGTGTCGATGGTGAACTTACCCCTAGCCCTCACCGCCAACGTCGAATCATCGGCTTAACGTCGGCTCCCCACCAGCTCAGTACCGATGTTTTCTCCCCGTCAAAGTCTTACCGTCGTCTTTGCGACCAACGTTGGAGATGCTATAAAAAGTAATAAGACCATGCAAAGCAGCAAAACTATGATCAAAGTAAATGTAATTATTTGCATGCGTATCAACATAAAATTTGAGAATAGTTGTTAAAACTCTGAATTATGCACATTTTTGTTATTATAAATCCGTTGTTATTAACCGAATTCAATCATATGACAATCACATAACATCGACTCATTTTTGAAATAGACGGTTTTACTCTTTTGCATTATATGTTATTTGTAAATCTCATGTATATACACGTGTTCTATAAATTAGAACTTTACTTGTGTATTTTTATCGGGGTACTTTCAGTTTTTTTTGTAAAAGAACATTCTCGTTAATGGATTTACAGAAGAAAAAAAGTTTTAACAAACTATAAAATTACCATAATTTTTTACAATTACCCCTGTAATTTGGACAGAGCATCAACCAACATGCGAAGCAGCAACTATGATCAAAGTAAGTGTTCGAATGTAATTAAGAAGTAAAACAAAACATACAAATCAAGGAATTGTAATAAAGAAGAAAACACAAATTTCTCTCTAGCTTAATTAGCTACAAAGCTCAGTGAGCCCTAACTGTTGATCAAATGTGTAATTAATCAATCAATAGAAGGAAGTGATCACTCTTTCATAACAATGGAACATATCGTACGGTTCAGATTCAATCTTGATGATCGGTTAGTAGGGCGGCCGGCCACCGTTGGCCCAGTACGCATCCGCCGGCAATTGAATAGAATTCAACAGATTCGGCGGCAAGCCATGAAATAGCGGCGCGTTCGGGTCTGCGCCGCCTAAATACTGTTGTTGCTGTTGCTGTTGTTGTTGATGGCTTGTCGGTGACCCTAAGTTGTCGCCGTGTAGTTGTAGGGGAGGCTCCTCCTCCTCGAGGGGGAGCCTTTCATAGGCCGCATTGCTAAACGATGCGGCCATGATAACCACTGGCCCTGCCGCTAGGAGCGTCCCCACGACGCTCCCTCCCACTACTTGCCCCTGCCCGCCCGCCAGGTAAATAGTCAGCCCCGTGGCTGCTGGAGGGGCGGGCGGGGGCAGGAAGGAGCCGGCGAGGGAGAGGATCTCGAAGCGGCCGTGCAGGGTGACGACCGCGCCGGGGGAGGCGGGCTGGCGGAGGGTGACGTTGGTGACGGATCCGGTGCCGTTCATGATGCAGACGCCCCGCTGGCGGCGGCGGGCGAAGGTGGAGACGCTGTCGACGATGTCGCACCCGTCGGCCACCTCCATCACGTGCGTCCGGAGCGCGTTGGCGGAGTCGCGCGTGATGATTATGGGCGGTTTGGGCTTGTTCTTGGACCCCGCCGGTCGGCCCCTGGGCCTCCGCGAGATCTCGCCCTCGCCGCCGTGGTTCTGATCGTCGCCGCCACTGTTGGCGGCGTCGGTGTCACGCTCCCGCTTCTTCCGGCCGCTGCTCCCACTCTGCTCGTCCTCCGAATTTTGCTGCTGCTGCTGGTGGTGGAATTGGTGGAGGTTGAAGTCTCTGGTGGTGTGGAACGGCGGCGGCAGAGACTGGCCGTGGCCGTGGCCGTGGCTGTGGCCGTGTGATGTTAACGGGTCCATGTGTTTGGTGTCGGGTCACCGGAGAGCCGATGAGAGTCTTCGTCGCCGGTCAAATTGTTGGAGTTGAGTGTGGAGGTTAAGGACGAGTGAGTTTAGGAGATGAGAGATGTTTTTGGGGTTAGGGTTAGATATGGAGATGGGATTGGTGGTGGTTTTGTTACGCTGCGTGCGCATGTATGGCCGGTGGTTGGGTCCCCTTTCTTTTATTCTCTCTCCTCTCCCCTGTCATTATCAAATGATTTTTGTGTAATTAAGTTTCGTTAGTTGAAAAAGCCTGCTGATTAGCTTCACCATCTCCTCCACTCAGGAATCTCTATCTTCCTCTACTCATTACTGATACAGATTAATGGTAAAAACTTGGGATGAAGTGTATTTGTTTCTTAAAATATTACGGTGATTCATGGTTATGGTAAAAATTTATGATTCACTGAGAGCATCTACAACAAGCGAATTATGTGTTTGAGTTACCATCGCATCACTGAAGAAGCAAAAAACGTACGGTTCACGATTCACGAATCACGCCTTACAATCGTGGTTCGATAATTCGTGAGTTGCGGCCAGCCAACCAAAATGCATCATGTAAGTTCTCGTATTGTTCTAAATAATTTATTTAATATCTTTGATTTGCACTTCGAATCAAGAAAACGAACAAAACCCCAACATCCCTGCAAATCATGAGTCTCAGACATGAGTTTCACACGGTGGAACGGAACTCAACTTAAGGGACTCGCGTCACAATTCAGTACAGTCACCACATGATCCTCAAATCATGATCTACATATGTGAGCTACTCGCTGTACATGCTCTAACAAAAATGTTTTGTAAAAAATCAAAAATATCCTCATAAAATATACATAAAGGTTTCAAATTGCAAAACATGAATACACAAGGCTATAAATAATGCAAGAGATAACACTATCGTTTTAAAAAAATAATAGTACATAAATGATACATGATTAAATTCCGTTAAAGATTACAGATTTACCGTCAATTTTTACAAAACTCGTATATTGTTTTTTTTTATTTTGTATAAAACCCGTATAATTCATAGTAAGTTTGTACTATTATCTAGTGGGACTACAGACAATATAGTTTAGTAGAAATCTCGATGCTCCGTAGGGATAGGATCTCGTTCTGCACAATCTCTGGGTTTTATCTAATCTCTTCACCTAATTAATATTTCTATTGCTTTCGGACAGGAGTGGAAGAACCATTTTGTTAACGTTGGAAAGGGAAGGTGGGGGTGGGTCCCTGTCCTTTATTCTCCACTCCGAACAGGACACGTGTATCATCCCCCGTTACTTGCGGGTCTATTCCATTTCCAGCCCAACGAACTAATTTACTTCCCTGTCTGAATTTTTTTGAATAAAAATGTAGAGATATATAATAGGAGCAAGAGAGTTGAAGGAAGGAGACAAATCAGGCTCTGGTTCTTATTGAAAGATGAGCACCCGCATGAGCCGCAGAGGGTCCGCAAACCCATATTCTTATTGAAAGATGCTCTTTGTCGGTCCCCAATGTCTTTCTAATCACACTTATGAAATAAATTAGGGGAAAGATGATTATGTAAAGGAGCTAATAACAAAAATACAATTATGGAACCCTTATACTTATCTGTAGAGCTATGAAAGATTTTCACATAATTGACAATCTCTAGTTCGAAGGTTCTTTTAGTTCCGATTGGAGGATTATAGATGACTATAAGAGGTTTTTGTAAGAAGTTTCGGGTTGTGGGGTCGGACATGTTTGTCGAGAAGCCAATAATAAGGTGACACACGAATTGGCTAAGAATGTGCATGATTAGGTTAATGTTATTTGGGATTGTAATGTATTACCTGGACTTTTCAGGTCTTGGTTGTTGTTCTTGCGTAATAATATTCGGCTAAAATAAAGGGTAGAACTATGAAAGATCTTCACATAATTAAGTCTAACTAAAAAGTTAGTTTGAGCGACAATCACGTTACTTCAAAACTAAAGGAGAATAATGTGAAGATCAGGTACTGCACACACATATATTTTTTAATCATAAAAAAATGTATTAAAACAGTGGTGTGAGTTTCAAGAAGGAAACCACAAACTAAAAACAAAATTCAAAATAGGTCTAGAGGGCCTGAAAAAACCCAAAAAAACAAAGAGACAACAGCAACACTATGCAGGGGACAAACACCCCAAACTGATAGGAGGGAGAAACAAGAAAAGAGAAATAGCTCAAGTAGGTTGAGAAAGGGTAACAAACGACAACATCATTCAGATAGTAAAAGATGGAGATCGACCTTTTCACCTGCGTCAACGTGATCACCCAAAACTGGATACTCTGAAGAATAATCGACGGATCAGGGACCGAAGCTCCCTGAAAAATCTTGGCGTTCTAAGCTATCCAAAGAAAACATAAACCCAAAATACTAAGATGAGACCAAGATTTATACAGTCGACGAAACCTACAGATAGAAGGCCACAAAGAGATGAACAAAGCAAGAGACGAAGGAAGTACTAAGGAAACTCCCCACCACTGGAGAACCAAGGACCACACATGTCAAGCTCAACCACAAGTAAGGAGAATGTGAGAGGTGTTCTCAATGTGTCTTCACACATAGGACATACCCAAAATCCCACCGGGATAAAAAAAAAACTCCTTGTCACCAAGAAGGTTCTAGCAGGGATGGTCTCGAGAGAGATAAGCCAAGAAATTGATTCCAACTCGTCAACGCTAGAAAAGACATCAAAAGCTCTCGATGTCGAGAAACTAAGAGAATCCAAAGACCGAGACAACCTATCTGACGGGATAAGTCGAGACAACATGCAAAAGAAAGATGTGTAGGCTCTCTAAGGCTAGGAGCCCTCTGTCTAGGAGATGGCGACGAAAAGTAAATTTCCAACCAACGTTCGCCTTAAAATGAATGATCGACTTACCATGCTTGATTAGCAGAAGAAAAAGGCGAGGAAAAGAAAGAGGAACATCCGTGACCCTGACATCCTCCCAAAAACTAACACCCATCAAACCTTGGTTGGGCAAAAAATGGCAGGAAAACAAGGGTCTTGAGCCAAATGCGCATTGTGGCAAAGAACCAAAGAAATGAATGGTGATCGAGCAAAAGACAAGAGAGATTCCATTTGGACTCAACCCAGTCATGACGAGCATATGAAACACTCTTCCATAAGAAAGTCCGCTCCGTGGCAAACCGCTGCCACCACCCTTGCGAATTTAGAGACACACTCTATCCCAACTTACCTTGGCTAAACATCCCCTAGTCAAAGAAAAAAGCCCAAAAGAGGCGCTACTGGATCCTCATATTGAGAAGCAAACCCTGTTTCAGGGGTCAAAAAATTAACATGTAGAAGATCAAAAGTCTGGCTAAAGCAGGTATTTAAGATACAACAATTATACAAAAATCAAGTACCACCCAAATGAATTTTACAAGTAAAGTAATCATGTAAAAGTCGGACATAACTTAGTGTAATAAATACATGTATCTATAATGTTTACGATTACTATGTCATTATATCATGTAAGTCAGCCTACTGACCTGCGATATTCTTTTTGTAATCGTGCTACAATAAATACTTAGATCGATACGAGTTTAAGTAAAAACCATACCTAACATTTTGATAAGAAAATAAGAAATCTATAACATCATAAAATGAAAAATACATTATCAAGAAAGGAGATACCGTGTTAAAGTGAGATATGTATACGATCAAAATATATAGATATAAACTTGGGCTATAGAGATACTTCTCGTTCAGTTTGACCAAAATATCTCTAGTTGTTAGGTACCATATATGCTAACCGATCGAATTTCGAGTGCTGGTCAATCCTATCAAACTTCAGACGAACCAAAACTTAACCCGCAAAATTATCCATAATTTTGTAGTCTTGTCGCCCCCACTTAAATAACTACCCAATTGGTCACACCCTGTATGGACGACCCTAGTTGACATTCGTTATGATATATGTAGATTTGATGATTTTTTGTATACATCCGACCTAAAATCCTCTGTATGAATCAATGACGGATAATGAATCGCTAAAACCTTCGGGTGTTGACAAACAAAATCGTAGAAACATAGTCCTAATTTGACCATAATTAATTAAACATCAATATCACTCCATGTTTTACGCTCGTCATTACCTCCTGGATCCTGCCGGCCCTTATTTTGTTTTATTGAATACACATTCAATATTAGCCAAAAACATAAAATAAAACAAATTAACAGCACACATAAGAAAACAAATTGAAGAATATACAATATATCAATCAAATTAATTAACCTCCAATTAAATTAAAGTGAGTCAATGGAGTGTCGTCCAGTAGTCGCCACCCAAGTCTTTATTTAATGTAACAAAAAAAAAATTTATCTATGTCGTATATTGTACGTGTATATATGTTTAATAAACCAAATTTAGTTTCCAGCAAAAGGAACGAAACAACCACTTTTCCAGCAACATTTGTCCTATTGTTCACATATATATTAATCCGAATATAGGTAATAATTAAATAAATGGATATATAGCAATATTATTAGGGATAATGTCATCCTGCTATTCCTTTTCCGTCCAATTCTGGGTATGAACGATCAAGATTGTAAAAGCCCTCGCCTAGTTAGTCTAGGCCCTAAAAACTGTATAAAAAAAACGTTCGACTTGCCGCCTCGTTTAGGCCTCAAAATCTGAAAATCATCTGATTCGCCGTTTTGTCCGACTAATCAAAAACTTGGGATTCTAGTTTGTAAAATTAGACCTTTACAAAAGAGATGAAAAGGTGAGAGACACAATATGTTTGTAATGCTTTTGAACTTTTTGATAAAAAAAAATATGGGACGTGTTCTTGTTTGGTGGTTTATCATTATAATTTAGATTTTTATTAAAATAAAAAGTAAAATCAAAATGAGAGTATTTTTTTTGAAAGTGTAATCTGGTATATATTATATTAATAAATCATTTGACAGAGCATCTCGGAGTTCTTGTGGAATCTCCGTAATCTGTCAATCAATGGTACACCAGTCGCATGCATTACGAGCTAAACAGTGAGCTACTCTATTTGCTTCAAAATGAGAGTATTATTTAGCTTAGTTTTTTGTATTTTGATACTTGATATTTTTTATATTATACAAATATAATATATATTTTTTGAATTTTTATTATATTTGCATGATATATATTTAATATAAATTAAAAATATTGAAAAAATTAAATCCGCCTAGGCCCCGTCTAGGCCTCAACTAATCCCCGCCTAACGCTTAGGGATCCTCACCGTTCGAGTAGCGCTTAACGTTTTTTACAACCTTATGGACAACATGTATTAATTAAAAAAAATGGACGGAAAAGATTAATGTGAAAATGTTAAAACGTTTAAAATAGTGGGGAAAGAAATACAATCCAGAATAATTATTTGAACATAAAAATGTTTTATGTAACAAAACTGGAATTATCTCATATTATTATTAATATTATCCACAAAAAAACTAGCTATGTTTTTTTTTTTGATCAGCTAAAAAACTAGCTATGTACCTTTTAAGCTACATGGAAATTAAAATATTTAGTAGCTTGCTTGGGGATGTGGGGATTTGAACTTTCGGAAAAAGCCAGTGTTCTTCTCCTACGTAAGACCTATATTATATGTGTACGAAATTAATATATGAATTATATAGTACTGTAGTCTGTATATATTGAATGGGACCGTAATCCATATGTAGATTAATTAATAGACAATTTATGTAATATACAATTGTAGGTGATTTTAATGGTAGTGATGGATCGGTGCACCTAACAGAAAAGCCAAGAGAGGTGATGAGGTCAGTGAAGTTGAACTTGTAAACCAGAAATTGGGATTGAGATTGGGTTATTCGAGAAAATCCAAAATCGGGATATAAAATATCAACATGAGTAAGGCATGATCTATTTAAAAGTGCAAGCTGATAAGTCGGAATGTTGATTTATCATTTATATGTATATTACGATTTACGATTGATATTTATACCAACATCAGTAAGGCATGATCTATTTGAAAGTGCAAGCTGATAAGTCAGGATATTGATTTATCATTTATATGTATATTACGATTTACGGTTGATATTTATACGATATGTATGAGATTTTGATATCTACTGTTGTGTATGTCGGTGTTGAACGTTAGACTTCACTGTATGATTTTTGAGCAACAACCCCAATCTCCTTCATCTTTGACTCCTTCTCGGATTCCGGATCGTCTCTTCTTGAAAGGTGTACTTGGGGACTCGAGAGTTTTAACCGGGAATGGGCTGCAACGGGGGAGGAGGCTTCGGAGGAGGAAGATACGGATGTCGTGGTGGTCAGAGAGGGCAGTCACTCCCAAAGTTTTGCCCGGTCCAAGCGCACAGAGAAGAACACCAAAGGGAGGGGCCTTGTGGATGAGGAGGTTGAGGAGTCCGGCAAGGTTCCAGTGGAACCGATGGCTACGCCGAAGTGGAGGCCTCGTGACAGGAGCATACCTACTAAATTTTCTGACTCGGAGAGGAGTCCCGAGGAGACCACTTGGGCGGCCCGGCCTGGGATGGACTACAGAAGAAAGGGAAAGGGCCAGGGTCCGATGGGCCTTGTTGGGGGACCACCTCAAAGAGGGTTTTATAGTGGAGATGTTCAACAGGGGACTTCGTTCATAGCGGACCCGAGTAATCTACTAGGACAATTACCCTAGGACGAATGTCGGAGCCTACCGATCATTCTGATGTAGGGGGGTTGGGATCGCGTATGGGGGGTCTTCACATCAAAGAAGTGGTGGTACCTTCCTCGGAGGCTCGTAGACGAGGATACACCCTTACAGCTAGGGTATTGACGACAAAGACTTTCTTCTGGCATACACTCGTGGACTAGTTGGGCGATCTTTGGCAGCTCCGCAATGTGGAAGTTATACCGTTGGAGGACAGGGCGATTGGTTTCTTTTTCAAGAGGGTGTTTAGGAATTCGCCAGTCTTGTTCACAAGTCTTAGGCCACATATGAGACATAGGAATATGTTGTTCCTCATTCCTCGGTTTGGGCTCGGGTATCCAACCTACCGGTTGGGGCTTGGAATAGAGGTATTTACTTTCGACTAGGGGGCACTTAGAGTATGTCTAGTAGTGGACAATGACGCGGATGACATGTGCTGAGGCGATTTCATGAGAATCCGGATTAGAGTGGACATCCAACTACCTCTACAAAGTCAGTTGTGGTTTAGACTCAACGAATCGCATGTACGAACACTTCTGCATGTATCTTATGAGAGGTTTCCATATTTTGGGTGCACCTCTGCTGGACACCTAGTGACGACATGTCCTTTGGGTTAGGCACTAAAGGTCCGTCTTTGCGCTCTCTAATGAGTCCACGATCAACAACCTCTCGAGCACATCATGTGAGAGGAGTACTGGGAACGAACTGGGCATACTTAAGGGGATCATCGGGCCAGCCGACTCCTCATTTCACCCTGGTGGCCCCAAGATCGGGAGCTAAACAAGGAAAAAGGAAGACTGAGGTACCAAGACCTTTCCCTGCGAACCAAATAACTCGATCGCCTCCTACCAGGAACAACCACCAGGGGAAACATTCGAGGTCGCGAGGCCGACCTTCTCCTGTCACAGGAAAATGGATATGGACATAGGGGAACCCTCAACACGAGGAAGAAACCCTCGAGCTCATACATAGTATCTGGAGGCCACCTGTAATTTAGTTACATCCTCCCTGTTAGCGGGATGGAAACGACCAGTACAGGAAGTGAGGGACCTAGAGTCAGAAGACTCTACACATCCAAGGGGCATCTAATGCAGCGACGGGGGATACAAGCACCCTCGTCTCGCCCAATGAGTAATCTGAGGTCTAGTGGGGGTCGACCAGCAACACCGTCCCGCTTAACGTAATGTGGCAGTGGTTGCACCAAGTTCTAGTATGGTACTCTCCTAGCATCTCGGAGGCTATCAATCTCACATTTTGGAACCCTACTCTATCATTTCAAGGAGGAGGACGCAGCTGGCAACCCGGGAGAGTACACAATCCGCCTCGGCGCTAACCCGTAAATAGGTCGACTCTGTTCTAGCTCCAAGTTTGGATCTGGTGTATCGGTTTTTTTGGACACTACCATAGTATCTCCTTCCGGACATTTTAATAGAATGGTTCGATAATTTGAACATCTTTATATTCTGTTTGGGTCCTGTGATATTAGAATCAGTATATCTGTAATTTTTACTTTCTGGTTGGTGTATCCATTTTGAATTGAACATACTTTTATAATTGTAATATACACTTGTCTTCCACTCAAAAAAAAAATATTAACCGGTGACTTCATAATCCCTTTTAACTATTTAGTGAAGTAATTAATTGGTTAATAAATTATTGAATGATGAAGTCCAAGTTGATTAAACAACTCTAAGATTCCATCATCATCAACACCTTGTTGGGAAGAAAAAGAGTGGTTCCATCCATCAATTGCCCTTAAATCTAGCAAAAATGTTGCAAATTGTTTAAGCTTCTCTCAAAAAGGATGTGCCCTAGCTTTCAGGTACCAATTAGTAGTCAGTTGTGGTGTGTATTAATTAACTAATTAATTATAAACCACATCTTATCTCCATAACCATTAATTAATGAGTAGGAGAAGAGAAAGAGAAGACCAGAACAAACAGTAGCAGCTGTAGCCTGCTGCCTTTCACGTGTACAGTATGGACCTTAGCTGAATTATTAATTAATCAATCTCTTAACTATAATATTAATGGTGTTGGTAATGGAATCACATTAACTTTCGAGCTAAACGACAAATCGAGGCCACCACGGCACGTGATGCATCGTGCCTTTGCCAACCCATTTCAGCCCTTCATTTCTAGGGTTCATCACTTGGTCAAACCATGTGATTTTTGTTAGCAACTTATAATTTGAATAAGGTGAAGGGATTAGTGCAAATCTATTCCAGTAAAAAGTTAATAAGTAAAAAATTAACCTGTCGTGATTTTTGTTTCAACATATATACATGATAGAAAGTCAAACCTCATATTTATCTGTTTTATTTATTTTAAGAAAAATTACCGACAAACGAATATAAACCTAAGATAACCTCAATTTAACGGGTTTTTTTTTTGTCTTATAAATAAACAAAAATAAATAAATACATAAGGTTTGACTTTTTATATGTAGGAATAGAGGTCAATGCATATTAGTTTTCGAGATGAAAATTAAGATCATTCAGGATCGGTAATTTTCCCTAAACAATATTATGACCTAATGATTTTTTTATATGATATGTTTTTACGTCTATAAAAAGAATACACTAACTGTTATATATTATATAAATTTGTTTCAAAATATTGATTTTTATATTTATAAATTTAAAAAATTTAAAAATAAGTAAAGAACAAATTTTCTTCTAAATGTTCATTTCTTTAAATAAGAGATATGAAAACTATGCTATTTATTTTACTTATATTTTATAATAATAAAATCATTATTTTTATATAAATTACAATAAAAAGATAAGATCTTGTTACACCATTAAACAAAGAAAAAGATTATAAATTACGGAAAAAATACATTGAACTTTTTTTTTACAAATATTCCTTTTTTTTGAAATAATCCTCATGTGGAGTAGAACTGATGCAACTAATATACATAAATACAATACAACAAATATATACCCGATAATTAATATAGTAATTGTTCCTACCAAAATTCGATCTAGTGGTTAAGGTGAAAATCCTATCCTTGATCACTGGCTACCCCTTTTAATTTATTTATTATTGAAGTGTTTAATTCTTATGATGGCTGTGTTCAGACAAAAATGGAGCATAAAAGTCAAAGGCTTCAAACTATAAGTGGTGAGACATGAGATAAAATAAATAATTGTTCATGATTGGTTTGCTAAAACCATGTATATGTTGTGTACAAATTAATTGATGGCAATTTATTTGGTGGAGTGGAGATAATTAACTAATTGTCTCATCACCACTGTACGGACGACAATTAACTGTTTTATAATCATTTAACAGTAGGTTAAAAAATTGGTAAGTCTGTAATTAATTAATATTATTGATAGTTGTGTGATTGGATAAGGATGGACATGATAATATCAATAAAATAATATATATACTTAACTTAAATTATGAGATTGCTTTTTGGTTCTTTGCTTTTGAAGCAAGGAACAAACTTCTGTTTCATTTCATGCATTTTAGATTAATTAATCCTATGATTTCTGTGTGTGCTGTCTGAGAAATGATATAGTGTAACAATCAAATGGGCCTAACCAGGTATATTTGGTGGGTGGACGTGTTTATGGGCCTATGGGCCATCCAAGGCCCATAAAACATGCTTGATCTCATGGCATATAGCTACCATTTTTTTTAACGATAACAAGGTCAAAACGTATTAGTGCCAATATCGGTTACAAAAAACTAAAAGTCTTAGGCTCTAAAATATAGTCCGGATGCCTCGTAGGATACCCAACGCTCGAGGACCCATCGAAATAGCTTGCTTTGACATCACAAAAAAAATATTGAGACCACGTACGACCATCCCAAAAACAAAGGAAAAAACAGCAATCAGAAACCTAAAAACAGAAGAAAAAGAAAACATTCAATAACGAAACAAATAATATAATAGAACATCGAAACTACGGAGATTTTGATGCCAATAATCCTGAAACTCATAGCTTTCGTAGTGTGGTGTCCTCGTATTGTCGATCCATCTTGATATATCGGGGCAACCCGATCCGGGTGCTGTGAGTACGATACCCTATCCTAACGTCCCTTCCCCGGATCCCAAATCCATTGACTAAAGTGCTCTAAGACATTCTTCAATTAGTTCGTGTGGGTGTTCAATTGAGAAACTTGTACCTCCTGTCGGTTTTCATTCGAACACACACCTCGAGAAAACCACACTAGGATAAAAAAAAATTCCACAACCCATTGCTCAAATAATAGTAGAATACGAAAGCATGAAGACAGTAACGTGTAGCTGAAGATTGATTTGGAACAATCCTAAAAGTTCTAAATTACAATCTCTTAGTCTCGATGTATCTCGATCGACGATGAAGACGGTGGAAAACCCCTTGACGGCGGCAAACTATACCTTCCTCAAATCAAAAACTCTACATCTAGAGAGTACTCGGGCGTAGAACAATACCATGGGTACTGCACCAGGGGACCAGAGCTGAGCTCCAATTCATTTTCCCGATACGCCTTAGGCCCAGTGGTGAGCCCATCCGACGCTTCATTTTCGGGCCCACTTCGCCTCAGATCACAGGTCCATCCATTCTCACGATGAAAGCCCATGACAATAGCTTTTTAAACTCAACTCTTAACAGCCATCACTTGCCTTGGTAAGGAATCAACAATATTTTTTTATTGTTTCAACAAGTTCAAATGGATAGAATTATACTTATTTAATTATATATTTGAGCAATTAAAATTTTAAATTATACTTTTATTTAAATTTACTCTTTATTCATCAAAATAATATTTAAATGAGATTGATTCCTTGTGTTATTGTGGTCCCAAATTTCATTTCCATTTTGTTTAAATAAAATAGTTTAAAAAAATATATTATAATAAAATAAAAGAGTAACATTAGGTTAGGTGATTTTGCACTTGTCCCTTATTTTGAATTTTCTATATATTCTTTTGACAAATGCCCATAATCATTCTCACCCTATACCATACAACTCACCTTCTCATGAAAACAATTATTTTCCACACTTTTATATTATTATTTACAAAATAAAGTCATCAAATACCAACAGCTTTGATAAGAATAATTATTACTTTTCATTTCATTTTCTTTATTTCAACCCCAAAATATAATATTTATTATTTTTTAAACACACCCCCACACAGTGATAGGAAACCCAACTACCATTTTCTATTACAAAGATCACAAAATTCAAAATTGAAATTAAATACTACTCCATCTTTTTATTGAAAAAAAATATATTTTCATGTTTATAATTTCTTCTCCAACATTCTAATTAGTAATTACCCTATTTTTGATTTTGAAGCTCTGTTTCAGCTCAGATTTGAGTTTCACTCTCATTATTGTTCTTCTTCCTCTTTTTCACTGTCTGGACTCTGGACTGTGTTGCTGAAACTGAAGGAAGCTCCTGGATCTTTCTAAGCTCAAGTTTTGATTTTTCTATTTCTATGTCCTCGAATCATTTCCGGGTTCCAAATCATTTTTGAAATTAATTAATTTTGGGGTGGTTTGTGGGTGAATTCAGTTCATAAAAGAAACGGCTTTTTTGTCGTTCATGTGTAAGTTATTAGGAAAAAAATTGAAGGTTTAAGGGTTTGGGTGGCGAAGGAAGAGGAGACTATGAGTGGAGGGGGCGTTACGGTGGTGGGATCAGATGCTCCTTCAGACTACCATGTAGCTCCGAGGACCGAGACCTCGAACAAGACCGCTGGATCGACGCCGCAAGCGGCGGCGCCGGCGGTGGTCACAGATTCATCTTTACCGGTAAAGAAGAAAAGGGGCAGGCCCAGGAAGTACGGACCGGACGGGAGCGTCTCGATTCCCCTCTCGCCGAAGCCAATTTCCTCCTCGGCGCCACCGCCGGTAATCGACTTCTCTGCTCCCGCCGCCGCGAAGCGTGGGAAAGTGAAGCCGGCGACGGCGAGCTCTGTGAACAGGAACAAGTACGAGGTGGAGAATTTAGGTAAAATTGAAATTGATTGTTCTCATTTCTCTGGGTTTAGTGTTTTTTGGGGTTTTTTTTGCTGACCCAGATGAGAATTTCTGTTGATCTGTGCTTTGGTTGTATTGAATTGTTGAATTGATGTGTGTGGTTTGGGATTAAAGTTATTGGGTAGATGTGGGACCTCAGCTTTGATGCTCCTATTTGGGGAGCTTGATGTGTTGTTGAGTTGTTGTGGCCTTGTGGGTACTCCTGAAAAGGATGGTTTGATTTTGAGCTCTGTGTGTTGGTATGAGAATGGTGGGATCTTCATTGATATCTCAGTCATTTATCAATCCTTAGCTTTCTTTTAAGTTTACTTCTGCAAGCTGTCATCAATACCGTCTGCAACTTGCTGACTCTTGCTGTGAGTAAATTTGATTTTTGTGTCTTAATAACTTCGATTCCTGCTACGAGATTGTTCTCGATGAACACTCGACCTTCGTTACTTGCCCTTGCTTTTATCAGCTTTGTGTATATAGTTTTGGGTAACTTTTCAAACACACCTTGGATTCTCAAATACGTGAAGGTGAGGGGTTATCAGTATAACGCTGTCACCTTTTGTTTTTCATCAAAAAGCCATGGATTCCGTCCATCTTGTTCCAAAAAACCACTGATGAATGAGAAAGGCGACAGTGTGTTATTGATAACCCATCATCTTTAGGGGGGTGTTTTTGAGAATCAAAGGTTGTCGAGTGGGTGTTTTTGTGTTTCCAAAGGTTTGAACTACAAAAATCAAAGGTTGCAACATAATAGTATTAGTTTTATCATCTTTGTTCCTTCTTTTTTGATGATTTCTGAATGAAAGAAAAAACATGAATTGGAACCTACGGTTATTAGACTTGTATGAACCGATATGATTTTTGTGAAGGAACTTGTTCGATTATTAGATTTCTAAAAATTCTCTTTATTAAGAAAACTTTGTCAAGTCTGAAGGTTAGCTATTGTAGATACTGATAAGATTTGTTGTTGTTTTAGGTGAATGGGTTTCGTGCTCTGTTGGTGCTAATTTTACACCGCATATCATCACTGTGAATTCTGGGGAGGTAAATGTTCAATATAGCATGCATTGCTAAGATACTTCTTGGTACACATTTACTAGGAATAATTGCAAAACGTATCCTGAGATATTCACTTTTTGCTAGTTGTAACTTTCTCCTCTGATAATTGCAAAAATGCGCCCTGAACTCGTCTCTTTGTGTAAATTTGTTTTGGAATGAAGATTTTACCCTTGAAATTTCAAATTTGAAAAATAATAAGTAAATAACCAAAAAATCCAGAATTTTCACCTCTATTAATTTCTTCTTGGGATAATTGTCAAAACATGCACTTATGTTTCGTCCACAAACGAAATAGTGCACAATGTTTTGTCCACGTCGTCTGGCTACCCTCATGAATCGTCCACGCACTTCTGTTAGAAAAGTGTACCAGCAGAACCTGAATTGACAATTTTGCCCTTTTGGTTTGAAATTCAAAAATAAGAATTTCGTCCAAAAAATGAGTGGTTGAGGATTGTTAGGGCAATTTCGTCCAAAAAAAATTTCAGACACAAGCACATGATAGCACGTGAGGCTACAGATTCGAATATTCTGTTAATTTTACTGACAGAAGTGTGTGGACGATTCATAAGGGTAGCCAGACGACGTGGACGAAACATTGTGCACTATTTCGTTTGTGGACGAAACATAAGTGCATGTTTTGACAATTATCCCTTTCTTCTTCTTTGGACGTACAAAGAGGAAGAAAATTGAGAGAGATGAGAATTTAGATTTTATTTGTTTTTTACTTATTATTAAAAGGGTAAAATAGTCATTTTGAAACAAATTTATACGAAATGCAACAAAGAGACAAGTTCAGGGAACTTTTTTGCTATTATCCCTATTTATATTTAGATATAAAAATCTCCTGTCAAGCATATATATCATTGTTTTTAATTTTTGTAATGACTAGCTTAGGCATTAATTTGGCTATTACTAATTACTAAATGACATGTTTGGTTGTTTTAGGATGTTACAATGAAGATAATATCATTTTCTCAACAAGGGCTTAGAGCTATTTGTATTCTCTCAGCAAATGGTGTGATCTCAAGCGTTACGCTACGTCAGCCCGATTCTTCTGGAGGCACATTGACATACGAGGTGATCCATTTCAAGCTTTGCTAAATTACATTATTAAATTAGACATCTTGATCTAAATACTGTTACTAATGTTCTTAACTGTGAGAAACATGAGCATCAATTATTTTTATTAAATATTCGTGCAGGGTCGATTTGAGATACTGTCCTTATCTGGATCTTTCATGCCAAGTGATAGTGGTGGAACAAGGAGCAGGTCTGGTGGGATGAGTGTGTCATTAGCGGGCCCCGATGGACGAGTTGTAGGTGGTGGACTTGCTGGTCTGTTAGTAGCTGCAAGTCCCGTTCAGGTTTTGCATTTTTACCCCTTAAATTTCTGTTAAGGGATAGTTGCAAAAAAGTTTCATGTTCTATTCAGTTCTTGCAAATCATACCCTTTCCGTTAAGGGAAACTTGTATTTTTGTTGCACTTTGAATCAAGGGATAATTGTCAAAACATGCACTTATGTTTCGTCCACAAACGAAATAGTGCACAATGTTTTGTCCACGTCGTCTGGCTACCCTTATGAATCATCCACGCACTTCTATTAGAAAAGTGTAACAGCAGAACCTGAATTGACAATTTTGCCCTTTTGGTTTGAAATTCAAAAATAAGAATTTCGTCCAAAAAAATGAGTGGCTGAGGATTGTTAGGGCAATTTCGTCCAAAAAATATTCAGACACAAGCACATGATAGCACGTGAGGCTACAGATTCGAATATTCTGTTAATATTACTGACAGAAGTGCGTGGACGATTCATAAGGGTAGCCAGACGACGTGGACGAAACATTGTGCACTATTTCGTTTGTGGACGAAACATAAGTGCATGTTTTGACAATTATCCCTTGAATCAATTTGTTTCAAAATGATGATTTCACCCTTTAAATTTTAAATTTTGACAATAAAGAATCCTGAATTTTCATCTTTTTCTTCCTCTTTGTACCGTACAAAGAGGAAGAGAACTAAGGGAGGTTGAATTTCTAGAACTTTGTTTATTATTTTTTATTTAAAATTTCAAGGCAAAATTGTCATTTTGAAACAAATCGATACAAAGAGCAAGAAAATCACAAGTTCAAGAAGGGACTCTTTTTGCTATCATCAAAAAGGAAGCCTATGGTTTGCAGAAAATAAATAGTACATGGGACTTGATTGGTAATTATCTGTTCTGTTAATTTTATCCGCAAAAAGGAATCATAAATTCTATGGATAATTACAAAAAGTAGTCTAAGGTATTCACTTTTTGCAACTTGTAGCCCTTTTATCTTTATAATTGCAAAAAAATGCAATGAACTTCTCTTTTTGTGCCACTTTGTTGTTTCAAAATGACGATTTTACACTTGGAAATTTGAATTTAAAGAAGAAAAAATCCAAATTTTCATATTCCTAAATTGTTTACTCTTTGTACCGTGCAAAGAGGTGGATATTTAAGGGATGTGGAAATTTGGATTTTTGTTTGTTTTTTACTTATAACTTTTTAAATGGAAGTTTTTAAGGGTAAAATCGTCATTTTAAAACAAATTGCAACAAAAAACAAGTTCAGGGTACTTTTTTTTTTGCAATTATCAAAGAAGAGGGAAACAGGTTGCGAAGAATGAATACCTCATGTGTACTTTTTCCGCAATTATCCCCAAATCCTATTCAATCTGTGTTCTTAGAACGAGTTATGATTGCTTCAAATCAGTTCTCTCAATGGCCAGGGATCGAAATCTAACGATCATTACTCGAATTTGTTGGTATTGAATTCAGGTTGTGGTGGGCAGCTTTTTGACTGGGAACCAACATGAGCAGAATAGCAAGAAACAGAAACACGAGCCTATCTCTTCAATAGCGACTGCAGCTATTCCCATTTCAAGTGCAGATCCAAGAACGAATATTTCTTCCATATCCTTCCGGGGAGATAGCTGGTCGGCATTGCCTACAGATTCAAGAAGTAACCCAACCGACATCAATGTTTCTCTGCGGGGAGTCTAAATGTTTTGTATTGTCTGTAAACTAATCGATTTGACTGTTTCGGGTATCGTAATGATTTGCCCTTCTTCTTTTTTTTCTTAATGGGGCTGTAGTTTTTACTCATTTGCTTGTAGTATGATTGTTGTTTCTCTTCATATATCATCTCTATTGTTGCTTGTACTGAAGTGGATTGTATTTGGAAGTATTGAAACTCCATGTTCAAGTGGCTCCCTAATTTAATGATGTCTAATTGTCTGTAGACATAGGTGTGATTGGTAAATTGAGTACTAACCCATAGAAGTCTATCGTTCAATCTCTACTGAGCCTCCTGTTTAGGGACAGTTGGTTCAATAAATTTTCGCTTATCAAAAAAAACTTTTATTTGATCACCGGATGAGGGACAATTCAATTTTTAATGGGTCATTTGTTTGTTCTCGGATAATTTCGATGTATTACTCAGAATCGAAAGAAGAAAAAAGGTTCAACATAAACATTAAACAAACAAGTATTCTTTAAATTGGCCATTGGAAGCAATTCCTTTCAAAGAAGGGCAGAAAATGAGCAATTAACAACCCATAAATTCCAGATTACTCAAATTTCAAGTACAGAAGCTACAAATAATGTTTACTAAGCTAATTAACACGTTGATACCAAAATGAAATTACATTCCCAGGGGAAGAAGAAAGAAGACGGCTAAAAGATGCCTCAGACTACAGTATGATTTCAATATCAAATAACCATTCGACGCCCTGTAACTCCCTTCAACTAAATTAGAAAACATCCCATATCGACAGTGCAGTTTAGTGGTAAAAATGAAAAAATGCAGACACTCCATCAAACACCTGCAGTTACCCGATCATTCATGATCCTCCAGAGCAACCAAAATCATCCAAAATATAGTGAGGAAGAGGAGAAAAATTAGATATCCGAGTTTGAAAAGGCGCCGTTTCTTTTCCCCATTAAGCAAGTTAAATATCTCGGTTACGTCTACCAGGTGCTCTCTCCGGTTGTACCTGACACGGGTTAATAAAAAAGATGAAAATAAGTTTCATGCTTATGATATTTAAAAATCCTACAGGATACATCAACAAGATTATACATTGCCCATATTTGAAAGGCACAAATGTCATTTTGTACATACGTGGCATGTTTTTATCTATATACGTAGTTATCTGCCATTTTTATCAGAATATGTAGTCATGTGTTTATGGGCAATTCATCACCGTAGTCATTTGCAATCAACCCATAATTAAAATCTAGACCCATCTATTTATGCTATTCGAGTTTGGTCAAAATTATCGCCATATTCATGTAACTCAATATAATAACATTCATATTGCTTGAAAGCACACAGAACTTGGTTCAAATGTCCTTCTCTTTACTCCTAATTACTAGACTTCAGTGAAACACACTTTTTACACTCATTTAGATTTTTGGGATGGGACTATTCCAAAGGAAAATTTTAAATACTGTTTATTTTTATTAGCAAGAAAGCGGGGAAATCCTACTCTAGCCTAGTCTAATTTCTAACCTAACTTCCACCCACACCTGATCCCAAGCAGATGTACCCATTGGAGTTCGAACCTCAGACCTCAAGGAGATGAGAGAGCTCTTTGACAACCAGGCCAACCCACGAGGGCAAAACTTAAATACTGTTAAAGCAATCACCTTGAACCAATAGAGGAGACTTACAGATTCACGTTGTAGTAGAGGTAGGGAACACACATGAGGGACATACACCAATGCCCTGTCAGAAGATAGAAGCAGGATAAAACTCCCTGGGTGATAAACTCTGGCAAAACTACTCTGTTGATCCGTGATGCAGAATCATAAGGGTTGATATAATCAAACTCAAGATCTGCCAAACACATTAGCTGCAACAACATTTACACAGTTAAGCCCAAATTCGATGTACCCAAACTTAGCTTATGATGACATAAAAAAAGAAGTAAATGAAGCTTCGATGCAATCCCGAAACAAATTCTATCTTCTTCAATACTTTTCTACATTAAACTTCAAATCATTCTGGATTCTCTTAAGAATAGAGCATTCGATATTAGAGCATCTTCAATTGAATTAGTCCTGGCCCCGGATGAAGCTAATTGCAAAAACTACAGAAATAACATATGCACTTGGGACACGAGGCCGATTCTATATGGCCAGGTAAAATTATTCGTTGGCAATTCGCCCAGGGCGACGAAACCTTCGCCCCGCTAAATAATCTGGCAACCTTCACTGAATCTCGTTTTCTGGCTGAATTGCCCGGCCTTTTCGCATTGCGTTGCAGGTGCTCTTAACAATTAAAGCATTATCTTGATGGTGGTAAGATATGACCCAAGGTCTTCTAAAAGATTGGCCAATTGATGTTACTAAGTCAATTAAAAGCTTAACAGATTATTTTGCTATCTAGTATGAATTGCCAATTGATGTCAAGCTCTAACATTTGTGCATTGCCAATTTAATTGTCCTCCAAGTGGAAATGGGGGAAATTAGATACAAACACACTGAATTTACAACAAATTCAACAGATAGACTTGATTAGCAATGTGACAGTGATTAAATTCAAAAGATGGGCAATACAGAGAAGATTGAGGAATCAAACCAAATATCAAGCATACCAGCATCAAATTGAACATGCAAAGCCCAAATTAGCAACACAATCAAGAGCACGTAATCAGAAAAATTGAAATGGAGATCGAGAAGAGGTGATTGAGAGCTCTAGGGTTTTGGGGAAAAACCTGGTAAACGACGATGACGAGAAGGGCTATGAGGACGAAGAAGGACACGAGCCACACGAACAGATCCCCCATGCTCCTCCTCCCACTCACCGGCACTCGAAAACTCCTTCAGTTCCCTCCGATTCCGTTCGAGCTTAGCGAGACGACGGAGAGGTGCGCAGGATAGCGGATTGGTCGGTGATGAACGCCGGGGGGCGTACTGCGCACGGTGGTTGCTCTGAGCTACTAGTGAAGGATCGGAGCTCAGGGGAGGGTTTGGGTTGCCGTTGACGCTGTCACGGAGATCCCCTGAGTTTTCAGCAAACTTCAGTTGCGTTCCCCAAAAATGGTACTCAATTTCTCATCATATATGTTTAATTTATTTTTGGAATGATGTCATAAATGTATATTTAAAACATCACAATTAGTGATTTTTTATAAGTTATCATCTAACTATATTAAAATATAATTATTTATCGGTCCACCACTACACTTTCTCCACTTGGTCTGCTCGATCAATGTCTTTTGGTTGACGCGTACTGTATCGGTGTCTTCAGATGCAACCGCAGTCCCCCCGACCGCCCTTATGCCCAGAGCAACAGTTATTTTCGCTCACTGTTTTTCAATACTACTATAGTATTTTGTTGTAAGATGAAAGCGATTTTGTGATCATCTGAACGATTTAATTAATAATATTTCTATTCCTACTAAAAAATAGTCTCCTTCTTTAATTTACTTGTAAAATAATTTTTTATTTAACAAAATGTTCAAGATTTTATTCTTATATGTTTTTTTATTAAAGATAAAAATGTAACTTCATAAGAAAAATAGAAGTAAAATTTAGGACCTCCAACTAAAAAAAACAGTACCACCTGTAACTAAAATAATATGAAGAGTTCTGCTAGGGTTTTGACGTCGCCTTGTCGCGCCACACCTCAGCCAAGTCTCTACCCCTCCCGACGTAGTTTCGGTCCTTCGTCCCTGCTGCCATGACGCTCTCCCCGTTTCTTTTGCCTCTTATGTCGTTGCTAGCCCGTGATTAGAGGATCTCTCCTCTCTACGAGGCAACCTACCCTGGTCCTCTTCGTCGGCGATTCCTCCTTCTCCTCCGGCGCTATCTTTGCATCCGCCACTGAAGCATCCAGCGCTATCCCCACCTCCTTGACCTCCACCGATAGGACGGCCAACATGGCGTCCCTTGGTTGCGTCCCCCTCAAGCAACGCCATTCCCCCACCAAACCCTAGGTCGTCGCCCCCCTAAATTTGTCAAGACCTTGCTCTGGCTATTCCTCTCCCGGGCGGCGCCCTAACTAGGGTTGCGCTTTCATCATGTGCTGCTGCGACTCGAGCCCAGGTTCCTCCTCTCACTGGCGGAGCGGGCTCTAAGGTTACCTCCTCTACACGGCGCGAGGCTCTTCTCCCTACCGCTGCGTGGTCTAAGGTTGTGACTAACGCCAGCCGACGTGCCTCTACAGTGGCCCTCGCAACTCTGGGAGGGATGTCGAGGGACTGATCAAGGCACTTGGATCAGGACGAGCTCTCTAGTTTAGGCCAGGGCGGGGAAACAACCCCGCCAAGAGGAATGAAAAGTCGACAGAGCATCGGGGACTGGTCCTAGGAGGGGTCCCATGACGATGCTTTACCTCCCACCATCACCGTTGCTGAGATCTTTGATTTCCGGCACCTCCTTCCCCCTTCGTATTCTGTCCTTGCCTATACGGCATCCCAGCTCAGTTATAGTTGGCACATCCAATACCGTTAGTGACGGTTATAGTATGAAAAGAATTGTGACATCATTGTGTCTTTTGTCTGTTCTTGTTCATCGTGGTCAGAGATTTATTCCTGATGCACTCAAATGTATTTGAATTTAAATTAATAAATTGCACCTTTCGCTAAAAAAAGGTTAGGATCTCATAATTGGTTTTGGTTGGAAGTCTTTCTATAAATTTTCTCTCGTTAATCAGACATTTGCTCTCACTAAAGTTATGCTACTAAGTCGCACTGGCAGACGTGTATTGGGATTCTTCTTTCGATCAACGGAAGACAAAGGTAAGGTGTTGGAAACCGAACCAAGTTTATTCCGATAAGCTCTCTTGATCCTTGTGAAAATTTCACAATGCCCGTCGTTGTAGAATTAAATCGGAAATCCTTTCGGTGGGGGATAACATCATAGCGGATTAGATCACTCGGCCCAGAAGTGCCCAGATTCACGCATGAGAGTAGGAAAGCTTGGGCCCTTCATGAGAGCGATCACAAAGCTGGGATTAGATAGTTTTTGGAAGAGAAAATAAACTGATATGTTGAGGCATAAGTGAGAGGTGGAGGTTGTAACTCTAATAGGTTTAGGGGATTCAGTCCTCACACTGAACGACACCAAACAACCTCGGTGGAGTTACAGAGGGGAAACCCGAAGGTCTTGGTTCGACATGACCCCTTTTTGGCACCCATCCGCTAGAAAGAATACCATATAGTTCGACCCCTGAGTCTCCTCCATCAAAAAGGAACATACAATGTTCGGTATGGTACCGTTCAGCTATCTCCTTATCACAGGAAAGGATACATAAAATCACAGGTCCCCAAATAAGGAGAATGGAGTACCACCTACGAGAATTGCATTTTCATGGGTCTTGTCGTCCATTACTAACAAGGACCTCTCCACCTATCTAGCCACCACGAGGAGGGATCGCTCATTTTTTGTATCAACACCTCGCTTAGGGATAATGTCGTTAATGGATCGCTTGAGGGGAGTACTTGCAATTGTCTGTATTGGGTTGTATGATTTCCTGTTGTTGGATACATAAAATCATAGGTCCCCAAATAAGGAGAACGGAGTACTTTATTATCTTATTTTATTTGTTTGTTTAATATTTATTTTCTTTATTATGAATTTTATGAGTCAATATTTATTATTATTTATTACTTTAATTCAATATTTAATCAATTCAGCAAAACAATATAGATTATTTAATCAACATCAATTAATGGACAAGAATTCCTAAAAATTTCTGCATAAAGACTCGCGATGTGAAAATCAATAATTTTTAGTTCAAACTTATGAATCGATTTATCAGTGCAGATTACAATTCAATGTTTACGAATCTTAACCTCTAGTTAAAAACCAACCGATACACTTTCTCTTACAAGCTTTCTGTATAAAGCATAATATTTTCAAGTTTGTCTTCACTCTCTCCTCCAACTCTAATCTTTCGACACTTTTTAGTTTCTACGTCATAGGAAACAGAAAACGCTCCACCATTGGATGATTCGAGGCTCATTACAATCTCGTCATTGTCAATACTACCAACGATACGAATATAGCTCCAAAAATCTCCCGTGGACAACAAGTCTCGCGGCACAGAAAAATCTATCACTTCCTTGACCCAAACACCGCCGTAATAGTTTTTCAACGTCCACAGCTCGAATCTCACCCCCGGTCGATAAGCTCTGGAATCGACCATAGCCAAACGTCCACGGACTATACATAACTCGATCAGTCGATCTTCTTGTAATCGTTTCGGGCCTAGAATCGTTCGAAACAACTCGGATTTGAGATCGAAAACCTTTATGCATCGACTATCGTCACTCACCCAATGTAGGGCACCGTTTAAGTAAGTACTATCGCCCGCGTCTCTCGGAGAGGTCCCACTGGTTGCCACCTGTCTCCAGTTCTGGGTTCCTAAGGTCATGATCTCACAATGCTGACCACCAACGTACATGTTCCACGTGCCGAGGATCAAAACCTTGTACCGACCGGACACGGGTTCGAACCCGATGTAGTTACGCACGGACACAAAGTCTCTGAAAGCGTCGGCTTTGAAGGGGATAGGTTGCGCTTCTCTAGTGCTGGGGTTGTACACAAAAGTGTTGGCTATTTCTCTATCGCCACGAGGGTGCATGGAGATCAATCCTTGGCAGCAGGAGAGGTCGAAGGGTCCGTGTTCTAGAATGTTCGGGGGGAGGTGGAGCGGCTGCGGAGAGGGTGGTCCGCCGCCGTGGGCGGCGGTGAGGAGGGTTTGGTTGTGGCTTTCGCGGCCGTGAGTTAATAGTAAGTGGGATGCGTCACGGCGGAGAGGTGAGTGGGTACGGTGTTGGTTGATGAAGTAGGGGTGTTGGGTTAGGGAGAGCCATGACTTGGAGACAGATCTGAACCGTAGGATGGATTGGACCGGAAGCCAAGCCGTGATCTGTTCGATCATGTGGTCTGGGAGTGATGCCATTGCCATGATGTTTTGTTTTTGTTGTGTGTTTCGGAGCTTGGTTATGTTGTGTACGAGGTTTGTGTTGTGTACGAGGTTTGAGTTATAGGCGAGTTAGTCTTATTTGTTGTCGGAGTTGATTTGGGTTTCCTATTTTGAAGCTGTTTCCTTTTTTTCAATTGAGCTTTCTAAACCCATGTAAAATTTGGAGATTTTGTTTGCGATAATTATTGCTTAATCTTAAGTTTTATATTTTATATCTCATAAAAATATAATTATCTTTATTGATTTATGTTATCAAAAATGTAAGCAAAGACGGTTCTTGACTAAACCAAGAACCGATTTGTCTGATTAGCCGATGGGATGGATTATCTATTCCAATTTGTTGTCGTCTATATTAAAATATAAAAGAATGGAAATAACGTCATCATCTTTAAGAGCATGTACAATAGAGCAAAATGAGGAGGGGTGTAGCAGGGTTGGCGCAGTCGCAATACCGACACATCAGAAGGGCAGACGGCGTAGCCCACGATTCAATAGCTTGTATATTGTTGTTGCGTCGAACTGATGAGTCAGGAGAGGGGTGGCGCAGCGAGACATTGCAGCCATGTGGTGTCTACAATTACCTCGTTCCATCAGTATGATGTCGATGCGTGGTTGCAACGACTAGTCAGTGTACCAACCAACTTCTATCGTGTGACAGCAACGACTACCTCTTCCCAACCCCGAAAAATTTAATTTTTTGTCCCTTGTAAATAGACATCTCTCAAAATAACTATTCACACATCTTCTACTCTCATATTTCTGGCAACTCATCTCTTTTACCCTCATATTTCTTAAAACTCACCTCTTTTTATGGATTCATTGATCGATTCAGAACAATTGAGGGAGAAAATAGCATAACAGATTAAAGAGACGACTAAACAAAATCTAGAAAACGCTATTGAGGATGAGCTAGTTGCGCTTCAACCATAATCGTGAGTTTTCATAGAGATAGAGCAGGATGAAGGGCATGAATGTTTGATGGCCAGCTAATTCGGTCGGAAGCCGGTGTACAACGAGGAAATTTTTCGACGTCGATTTTGAATGCAAACGGATCTTCCTCCGCATTATGCATGGATTAAGTGAAAGAAACTAGTATTTCTGTCAACGACCTGATGCGTTAGGAAATGTTGGTTTTTCTCCCTATCAAAATGCACTACAAGTCTTTGTCAATTGTGCTACAGGGCTCCAGTTGGCGTCATTGACGAGTATGTGAGCATGAGTGTCACTACGTCTTTGGAATGTGTGCGGAGGTTTTGTAGGGGCATCATTAATGTGTTTGGGATCGAGTATTTACGTTGTTTATGAAGGTGACATGAGGCTATATTGGAAGCCAATGAAGCACGTGGATTTCCAGGGATGTTGAGTATCTTCGACTACATGCATTGGAAATCGAAGAACTATCTGGTAGCGTAGGAAGGAAAATTTGCATGAAGAGGCAATGAAAACGTCCCAACAATCATGTTGAAGTCGTTGCAAGTCAAGACTCAAGACCTATGGAAATAGAATGTATTTTTTTTTGTCGGAGGATCGAACAACGACATCAATGTACTCAACCAACCAACATTGTTTGCCGAAGCCATGAACCCACGGTAAAGTACATCGTCAACGATAATGAGTACTAAACTCCTTATCATTTAATTAATGGGATATACTCGTCTTATGCTGTCTTTCTGAAGACAATAGCCGGTCTTCAACTTCTGAAACAGAAGTCGTTTATATAACACCAAGAGTCGGCTCATAATATCACTCCCCAAGTAGGATGTAGTAGATATTCACTTGCCCTGCTCACAAATGCTTATATCATCCTCCATAACATGATAAAAGAGAATGAACGTCATACATACAAAACAATTTTTGATCCACTAGACATTGGAGAGTCTTCCGCAACAACAACACAACGAGAATGGCGGATTTAGGTAGGGCCCAGGGGGGCACGTGCCCCCCTCAATTTTTTTATTTATAGTTTTTACCATATATATTTTTAAATTTTCTAATTATACCCTTAATTTTTTTTAATTTTGCAAGTGTGCCCCCTCAGATTTTACTATTTTTAGTTTTTATTACCTATATTTTTAAAATTTTCCAACTTTACCCTTAGAATTTTTGAATTTGTAATTATGCCCCTCAATTCTTTTTAATTTCTTAATTTTACCTTCACAAACTTTAAGCTTCTTAATTGTTTTATGATTCCTACTATTTAAGTTTCTTAATTATTTTATATTTCGTATTATTTTAATTTCTTAAATTATATATGTTTTTTGTTGTTTTCATTTAATTTTATTTAATTTACACAAATTTATTTTTATTTACCTTTTTTCGGGTTTAAGGCGATAAAAAATATGACATTTACATTAAGGATAAGCGTTCAGGCAAAAGTGTTATACTTTTCATTAAAAAATTATAATAAAAACATCTTGTAATAAGTATTAATTTATTATTTTTACGCGATACTAAATTTTTTAATTTTAGTTTATATTATTTGAACGTTATATACTATTCGTAAATATTAAAAAAATTGGTGCCCCCCTCACTAGTAAAGCTGGATCCGCTACTGAGGATGGTTTAAATACTTTTTGGTTCGACTAACAATATTGACATATTGTCACGATTATATCTCAACAATTCGCTTCTGACCTGAAGGATATCGACTACCAGCGAACACTTGAATCGACACCCTTACAGGCTTGCAAGAGGCCTATAGTGGGTCTGAGATACATCCCAAGCAACCTTGAATTGATGAAAAATTGTGTTTTGTTTTCTAATTTTCTAATTTGTTTTAGTGCCTACGGTGTATCTACTACCCAAAATAAAGTAGTTCTACAGATCTGGAGCGTCAGTACACTTGCCCAACTATGGAGGTCGTAGATTAATTATGGTACGAAAGTCCAATTTTATATATGATCCTTTATCTATGTAAAAATAGTATTGGCACTAATAAAGGTTTAAGAAAACATTCTTCACGTTAAAAAAAAAAGTTATCGCGTCAACGCACACGTAACGTTAAATAACTGATAGGATCATAGGAGGCAACAACAGATAAATACTACTCTCTATTTACAGTAATGGATATTTATACAGCTGGTTGCTAAAGAAACTTATGAACAAATTAGAGCAATAAATCCATTAACTTTGTGAGTGGAAACATAGAGTAGAATGTCTTCTTCGCTTGCTCTGAACAAGTTCCAGCCAACGAAGGAGCCGAAGAAGAAGGCTTAGAACACAAAAAGAAGTTCCTCGAGCCAAGGTTCATCAACTTCTCCTCCTCCCTCAAACCTGCAACTCATCACACCGAATCAAATCAACCACAAAACACATACTCGTGAAAATGTCCCAACGACTTAATTACAAACAAATGTGATTTTGGACGTTATATCTTTAAACCAATATAAAACTAACGAAATTCGTTTAAACAGTAAATATCAGATAAGGGTATGGTTTTATAAAGCATTAGGAGCTTTTACAACACGAGCTAGGGGTCATTAAATCGTAGGTGAAAATTTACATTTTGTTATGGTCAATTAACGGATTATGATTTTAGGGGAAAAAAATCGACACGTCAGAATGAACCATAGTACAACGCGCTGAAATAAGGTTCGCCCTTACTCTCCAAGGTGAACTGCGAGTAGTGGAGCTGGAACCGTCCTGGGTCATCAGCGCTCAGCAACGGCCTCCTCTTCTCTCTCGAGTAAATCTCCAGCGCCGCCTTTATCAGGTCCCCGACGGTCGTCTCCGGCGCCGTGACCACGTGCACCGGCCCCAGGCTCCTCTCTATAGTCACGTGCACCAACAGCTTCGTCATCCTAGGGGAACCGCCGTCGTCGTCAGGCGACGGCCGCCTCATGGTCTCGGAGCGTCTCTGGAGGCGCGGCGTCGCCGCCCTGGCGGTGGCGGAGTCGGCGCCGCGGTGAGGATGTGACCGAGGAGGCATTGCGAATTGCGTGAGCGAGAGAGTGAAATGTGGAGGAGATAAATACGGAGCGGAGAGGTGCGCAGCGATTTTGGATTTGTGTCAATGAATATTATCGTGATGGAGATGGCGAGAAGTTTCGTGGAAACTGACGAGCGGTTTGCAGAAACTGTCCTCATGCTCTTACCTTATTATATACAAAAACAAATGGAAAGTGAAACTGGAGCTACGTAATGGACCTAACAATCGGGCTCTTGTCAACTCCGTGACAGGCCTCTCTGCCTAATCGAGTTGGGCCCAACTGGAGTGGATCGGATTTGATGGGCCCAATTGTAGTGGATCGAATTTGATGGGCCCGGTTCTATCCCGGAATGTTTACTATTAGATTGGATTTTACAAATGTTATTTTGTTATAACGAGCCATTTCGATTCCCACTCGGATAAGGATGAGCATTTTTTGTCCGTAGACTGGACTGTCCATCAAAATAGGTCCAAACCGCAAACCACGGTTTTTGATTCGTGGATTGTGGATTGGATCATAGATTAAATAATCTTAATCCGTCATATTATGGACCGGACAATAGATCATATCATCTGAAACTCGTTTAGAGCATCCACAACCATGGTGAGATGGTGTTGGCGAGGAGAAAACGCCGGCGAGGAGCTGGCTGGGAGCTAGCGGGGAGTGCTGGCTGGGAGCTTAAGGCCGGCACTTATCGCTGGCGGGGAGCAAAAATGTGAACAAAAAGGGCTGCTATAAGGCAACAAAAAGGCTTTACCATTGTAGCTTGCTGGCTGTAAGCCAAAAAAATGATTTTTTATTGTCCCCGCCAGCGCCATCTCGCCAACTGCCGACGAGATGGTTGTGGATGCTCTTAAAACCGATCGGTTTGGTGTCTTAAATGAGCCTCAAATTCCATACAGAAAAAGAATAAGATAATCTTTATTTATGTGGAGATTAAAGATTTAATCATTGGAGGAGTATTATTTCAGCTAAGAAATCAAATACTATCGTGTTTGTTATGTAATGTTTAAGTTCAAGCACAAAATTTATAGTTTTCATGTACTTTGTTAAGAATAATACAATAGATATGATGTTTTTATTATTATTATTAGGAAGCGACTTATTCGATTAACTTTCGAGTTAATCTTGTTGATTACTTCTTAATGTTTTTTTCATCGATAAGTTAGTTTTACATGCACAATATATGTTTGACTTTGGATGATTTAATTTTGTGTTAAATATCGAAACTTACTCTTAAATATTGGTTACGAACATTACACTACCCAATGTTTCAAAATGGCAAATGCATTACCTTAAGTATTGGTCATGCGATTTTGTTAGTAAAAATGGACGGAATATTTCATTCCATTAGCCATATGACCTCAAGTGTCATATAATGGATGATAAAATGACGTTTTCCCTTAATTATTTGATCTCTATTATGCATTTTATAAGGAACATTTCCAATGTACCATCATTATTGTTTCTTGTAAAATGTGTAGAGGTCAAATACTCATGGGAAAAAAATGTCATTTTACCATTCATTATATGACTAACGGAATAAAATATTTCGTTTATTTTTAATTACAAAATCGTGTAACCAGTACTTAAAGTAGTGTGTGATGTCCTTTTGAAACGTTATGTAACGTAATGTTCGTGACCAATATTTAAGAGTAAGTTTTGATATTTAACCCTTTAATTGTTTTAAGAACTTTACAAAATTCAAAATGATGGTCCGATTTAAACCAGAACCGATCCGTTAATACCTTGGTCCAACTGATCCAAAATCCGCGATCAAACAGATTGGTCCTAGTCCTTAAAATTAAAAACCGATATATAACAGAACGGTCTTAAAATTTAAATAAAAATCGGCCCACCCGACCCATGCTCACCCCTACAGTCTACACTCAGTACACTCCGGACAAGTCCACTCCGATCCAATCCGGTCCTATTGACTCACCCTTCTCGGCTTATCATCGTCGACGACAAGGACTCAGGTGAAGATCGCCGCAATGCTGCCTCACGAGACTACACAAGACGCCGGGGCTGCTCTCCGCCGGAGCCTGAGCTACGCCGATGCCGCTCTGATCCAATTACTCCGCCAGCAGGTCCGATTACTTCCTCTACCGTCACAACATTCTCTTCCTCTTCATAATCTCCTCTCTCGTTCCGTGTCCGGAGCTCAAGCGATCTGAGCCCAAAATCAGGAGATGTTTCGCTGCTTCGAGGATGTGATGTGCACGTTTTTTTCCTCATCGTTGGTCCTCTGCAACTCGTCTCGTATCCCGCTATCAAGGTACTCAGTTTGTTTTATTGTATAATTTGTATTAGATTCGATGAATTTGGTCTAGAATCGGATGGGCATTGAGTGATATTGTGAATGATGTGAAACTATGGAGTGTAATTTGAGGATTTTATATTTGGGGATTTGTTGGTGGTTGATTCACTGGATTGAGATTTATGGCATTGGGCAGAACTGAGTTCTTATGTTATTGAGATTTGTTGTTTTTCAATTCACTGAGAGCTCTTTCAGATTACTCGTTTGTGTACTGATTGTGAATTATTGAGCTATTCTAACTAGATTTGCAGGTTCAGTTCTGGAGTTCTTGGGGCTGCATTTTTTTTTTTGCTAAACTTTTTGCTGGGTATTATTGTTGTGTGCTTTAGTTTTCTAAACTATTAATTTGGTTGCTTTTCAACTTTTGAGGAAAATCATAATGTTGAAAACAATCCGTTCTCTTATGATCTCTGGATTGGGATGTGTTGAATTCTGAGTCCAATAGGATGTGCTGAACTTTTTGCTGGGTATTGTTGTTGTGTGTTTCAGTTTTCTAAACTACTATTTGGTTGCTTTTCAACTTTTGAGGAGATTCATAATGTTGAAAGCAATCCACTCTCTTATGAACTCTGGATTGGGATATGTGGAATTCTGAGTCCAATAGGATGAACTATCTGGTTACAGTTTATTGGCATTTGGACGAGCTTGCCATTGCCATCGGGGTGGGAGATGCTTGCCCAGTTGTTGGTTTATTTCATGATTGATGATTTCACATTACTGGATCCATAGATTTCTTCATGGTAATGGGGATTTGAGAAGATTCATCGGGTTTGCCATGAATACACTGCACTAATTCCGTATATCTACATAACATTTTATTGTTGCCTAATTTCTATGGTTGCGAAAAGCTCTCCTTTTGGTGATCATCTGTGATTTATGTTAACTGAACCCCAGAATCTTGCTGGCTAGACTGGGAATATGGAACAAATTATTTGTGATGATCTAGGATCTAATTGTTTGATGAAATTGATTACTATAAGATTCTGCAGATTAAACCTCTCTTGGCTAGCCAACCATAGGATTTGGGGAAAGGAGTTGAAACTATAAGTTTCCTTTTCTTCCACGTCAACCCTAGTTTATTCTGATATGTTCTCCGGTCTTCCTCTGGTTTCCTTCGGACAAAATTGTGAAGTATATGGTTATAATCTGTTACAGATATTGTAATGGCTTCATGAAACCGAGTTTTCATATGTTTCAGAATAGCTTCCCAAGTTAGTTAGAGCATGTATAGTGGTGAGACTCACTAAGCGGCTCAGGTTTGGGAATAGCGAGTCTAAACCCCTTAATTTAAACTGTGTTCTACAGTGGCGAGACTCACTAAGAGCATTTCCAGTGATATAAGCCTAGCTAGTTGCAGGGAGTGGTTGTAGGACCACATTTTCAGTTTCTCTCCTCCAAACAGCTACTTCCTACAACTAGCTTTATAATGATAACAACTAGCTAGTTGCAGAAGCTAGTTGTTTGCATTTTTCGATATTTTTAAAACAATTCCAAATTAAACAAGTTATTTTATTTATACCAAATTAAAACTACATACGATAATTAAAAATACGACATTGACACAAACCCTAGAACCATTCAAGTAAATTTTAATCGTGCTAATGTAAGACGTCATTTCGACTGATCTTTGAGCATCTCTTACACAACATGTTTAGTCCATGCATCGTGTTTCCTCTCGTAATCGAACACGCTCGTAGTATAGATGTCCTCATCGGTTGCTCATTTTCTAGAATCGTTGAGATGTTCCCGGTATATCTTATCGAAGGCCCTGTACTTTTGACGCGTCTTGCCAAAATGATCCTTCATTTGCTTCTGTGTCCGTACATGTCAATCTTTGTATGCGGTGGCAAGGAAAGTAGAGTTTATCCTAGTACATCCCCCGACCTCGGCAACTTGAAGCCACGTTATGACCAAATGCAGTTCTTTTTCTGCCTACCAAAGTGGACCAGTTGTCCAAGAACACGAAGCCATGAGAAAGAAGAAAAGAAGAAGGATGATGAGGAAATTTGAGAGATGTGAGAATGAATGAAGAGGAGCATGGTATTTATAGGGAGGGAGGGCTCGGTTTCAGTGTGGTAGCGGTGACGCAGCAACACACTTTTTTCTGAATAGTGTGTTTGCACGAAATTCGAAAAACTGATAAAAATCTGACAATTCATTCGTTTATTACTGAAAAGACGTACAAAGCGGAAAAACCAAATAACGACAAGAACATTTAATTTTATTAATCCGAGGCTAAATCAAAGTCCCCAAACGGTTCTCGATGTTCTCTATAACTACGGCATGACTGAGCATCCCGTTCATGCAGTGTCATATCGGTGGTCTCTTGGCTATTCACTGCCGCTAACATATCAAGCAAACTTTGTTGCACATGTGCTTTGGTCGTAGTAATTTGGACCTGGTGCTCGCCATAATCTTCAAGAAACTTCCCTACGTCGGTTCCATCTTCCTTGTCCGCCTCCACTTGTTTCGTTTTTTCTTTGCCTCTAGCTCTAGCCTTAGTTTTTTTTTCTGGCCGATCGGACGCTCCTCTCTTATAAGTGAGGTCAACTCGTGTTCGTTCCGTCGCTTGATGTGTAGTTGCAATTATCGTCCAACCTTATACACCTGCTTGCTTCACTTTCTGAATCGAGTTTCGGGACCTCAAGGTCAACTAGACATTGCGGGAACATGAGATTCGTCCACTTTGGTTGCCCTTTCATGATGTTCCAAACATGCTTTCAAGCGGAATCGTGCTTCTCCTCATCCATATAAGTTCTTTATGTTCCTGCCATGATAAGAGCATCGTTCATCCCACTTTAGTACGTGCCCTCAATTTGTGTATACTTCTCTTAAAATTTAGTAATTTTTTTGTTGAGTTGATGTCAGTGGTTCTTGCAATTCTTCCACCACCGTTTTGGGTCACCTGGCTTCCTCAACGAAAAGATCTCGTCCCCGACTTTTTTCCAGTACATGTCGGTCTTTATAAACTTCTCTGCGATGCTATCCAAAGAATAGTTGAGTCAGGCCAACGCCAACCGACTCTCCTCCTCAATGCTCTATCTCAGTCGCGGAGCTGCAGTGGATATTGATGCATGGTTCTTTGTCTTCCTCGTCGATTGTTTGGCTGGAGCAGATTGGGAAGGTTGCTCATTAGAGAATTACGATGACGGCCATTGAGAATATTTGATCGGGTCAAATTGCGATGGCTCGGATTGGGTGAGTTGGAGGAGGGAGGTGTAGGATTCGAGGTGAGAGTTGAGCTCTTCTTCAGTGTGAGACGACTCGTCCACGTTCAAGGAGTCGATGGTGAAATTGAAGTTCGACGGGTCGGCCATTGTCAAGTGATGTAGGAAGAATAAGAGAAGAGAATGGGTGTGATTTTTGTGTAGAGGTCAAAGTATATTTATAGAAAATTATAGGTTTTTTTAAAGTTGTTGCTGCATTGTATCGCGTCGCTGTTGGGCCGCCGATTAGCACTTGGGCCTAAGAGGACGTGTCCCATCGTTGCAGGTTCTAGCTGCGACGATCGGTTCTGCAACGACTCCTACGTTGAGGCGTTACAAGATTCGTTGCAGACGCTGCGCCGACACCGAAACAACGAGCAATCGACGACCGCTGCAGATGCTCTAAGGGGCTCAGGTTCTGAGTGGATGCTGACTAGATGTTGGGTTTTTGTTCGTTTTCTAGATCCGAAGTGTAAATCAATGTCTTTTTTGTGATCAAAGACATTAAATAAATTATTTAGAACAATACGAACCTAATGACTACAAGTTTACAAATTATGGACACCGTTTGCATAAAATCGGATTTAGATTTATTAACAATTGAATTAAAATTTCTTAAATATTAAAATTAGTAGGACACGTGGCACGTTCTGGTTGGTTGGTCACAACTCACTTTTGTGTGTCGCAGGTTGCGATTCGCGATTCGTGGGTCGCATATATGAGTCGCGCGTTGTACATGGTCTTGGTATAAGCTCTAGTGATAATGAAATAATATGTTCTAAAGTATGTGCTAATTGGTTTGATTAAGCTCCACTCTACATGGACTTTGCAGTAATTATAGAGGTAGGGGTTGAGTACACATGCTGCATAATTTATTGAAGGGATGATTACAAAAACATGCATTGATCTATGCGCCTTTTTGCAAATGACATCCCTCAATTATTTTCAACTGCAAATCAGATATTTTAACGGAAATTAGTCATGTGACTTTAATTTTTTTGGGAAATGACAGTTTTTCCCTTTACATTATGCATGTTTTTCTATTTGTCGCCCCCATGTATACGTGTTTTGCAATTTGGAACCCTCATGTATACACTTTTGCATGGTTACTTTCGAATTTTTGCAAAAAAAAGAAGAACCCAGTTAGTGAATTTGCAGATAAAAAATAGTTGAGGGTGTCATTTGCAAAAAAAAGATAGTTCACTGATAGTATTTGCAAAACGTACATAGCTAATCGCAAGTTTTTGCAATTATCACTTTATTGAACAAAGTCAATTACAAGGGGGCTCATATCTAAAATACATAGAAAAATGAAAAGCATAAACATAGTTTGTTCCCGAGTACAAGTTTCCCCTAATGTACCCGACAAAATATATGTTATGCAGTATAACCAGGAATGAATGGATTTGCATGTTAGTTTCCATCTCTCAGTGGTATTTGTGTATTTCTTGTTCATACTTGAACTTTGTTATGAGCATTGGTTATGATGTGGTTAATTGTCCATTTCCCATGTTAAACTAAACCTTAATCTCCTGGTATCTACTTTCTGAACTGGAATTCAATTGTTGGGACATTTAGAAATATGTTCTAACTTAGTTCTCATTACGCAGGTAAGACTTCTCCTGCTCTCCGACAAAGTACATAACCATTCTGTGGTGGTGCTGAGTATCATGATTACCACCACTATGTTGGAGGACAGAGCCAGAGCAACTTTGCCTCTATTTTCACATACAGTGATTACATTTATGGAACTGACAAGGTATTTTATTTGTAATTCTTGTTAGTACGTCCACTTGCTGACATTTTCAAGCAAATTGTAATTTAATATTCCTCTTTGATTGCTTAAGGCTATCGGTATTGAAAACAGCTTTTTGGAAAGGTAATTTTCTGCCCCCACCATATAATTGATGCAGAACATGAAGGAAAAAAAATAGTGAAATTTTCAGTGTTGTTTTATATGGGGATGTAATTGTTTTATCATCAAACTGTGTAACAAAAGCTATAGATCAATGTTGTATTTAATTGACTTTTCATGTTTGTAATTCAGTGGAGGGACAATCTGAGAGAAGCTGGTGTGCAGAATTGGAAGCTCATTTGACTTCTCAAACCATTATCTCAATTCTCAAGTCTGACTAGTTGTGGAGGTATTCTATTACATGTGAGTACAGTAATGCTCTTTTGAGACTCGAACCCTGAGCCCTAGGGCTAGGGGTCAGGGTTCGAGTGTTTGTCCAGTTGGACAGGCAAGCGTTATGATGAATAATAGGAAGCTTCTGGTTCCATGTTGACACATGTATGCTAGTTTTCCAAAACCCTAGGGGTTTAGGTTGGAGATTAGCTTCTGTCCTGATATTGTGATTTTGTCCAACTTCAGTATCGGACTTGTGCTTTCTGAGTTGCACTTGGATTTAAGAAGCCTTGAAGAGATGATGATCTTATAGCTCCTTCAAGTTTAGGCCATGTTTTAGATACAATTACTCATAGGTATGATCCAAATCCTTTTCTCTCCAGGAAACGGACAAGTGGCATCCACTCATTCGTCCGGTAAAATAGCCATCACACTTTGTCCAATGATAGGCAAATTGTCCGGACGATGGATCCTTCGCCCAGACGAATTCGCCAGACCAACTCGTCTAGACACCGGCTATTGGAGTTGATATCGGGATTCGCTCACCCAAATTGTCCGCCATTTGAGATGCTCTAAAAGAGTAACCGCAATGGAGGGCGAATCACTGAAAAAATGGAATTTTGATAGTTTTGAGCGATTCTCCCTCTTCGGGTCGAAGGATTTATCGTCATGTGAATTCACCCGACGAACTGGATTCACCCAACTTGTGATTAATTGTCACATGGCATATGGATATTCGCCCGAATTCGTCTGCCTAAATGAGGGCGAACCGAAACAATACGTACGAATTCGTTTGATTAAATCGACCGATGCATTGGTGATGCCCTAATACTACCTAGAAATGGAAGATGGGGCAATTCAGGAGGAAGGTAAAAGCAGGAGAGTGTTTGTTTCTTGAGCAAATCAGAAGGGAGCAGAAGAAGAATAGTTTGTGTTGTGGGTCATGCAATGTAATCATAGCCAGCTGTTGTGCTATTATTATTTAAACTCAATTCTCTGGTTTGGTTTCAGCCTTCAATGGCTCTTTTTTTTTTTTTACCCTCATTGACCCAATCTCCTTTTCTAAAGCTGAGATTTATTGTAATTGCAAATCTACTTTCTCATCATTTTCCTCTCCTTTTCACTTTCTGCCTTTTCCCAGTTTTCTACCCATCATGCAAATTTTATTTCAACTCATTAATTAATAAACCAATCCTAAAAATAAGCTTTAATTCCTCAAACACAAGTTTAATTGGAAATTTATCTTACTATGGAAATCGAACAATAATTTAAATCAAAGAGAACTACAAAAACCGACTCTAATGATTTTTCGTCTTAAAAAATGACCCGTTGTGACCTTTGTCACATATACATATTCGATCACAAGGTCAAATCTCATGTACTTATCCCTATTCTCAGTTAAATTAGTGGTTAGCGTAAGTTACATATTCGGTTTTTCGGTAATTTTTCTCAAAATCAATGAAATGAGTAGGATTTGACCTTCCCGCAAGTATGTATGTGAAAACATGGATTATGTCGAATCAGTTTTTAAGTTATTAACTTTTTACTGGGAATAAATTGATAAAGTAGCAAGCAATGGAACTTCATATTAGCACTTTTTTCACATCATTCTTATGATAGTTCAATTTGTTGTTTTGAAAAAGTTACTTTAATTTGTAGTTGCAAAATTATTTTAATCATCATTAAGTTAGTTTGATTTGTAGTTACAGTGATGATTAACAAATATGATTGAGAGTTTTCAAAGGAAAGAAATCAGAAAAGGTTGGTTTATGGTTGGATTTTAACATGAACAACCCAATCCAGCCGTGTAAATGTACCTATGTAATGACAATAAATACAACAAATCAATGCAACATTGGCTAATCAATTAGTTAAATAGGATAGTTCTAGGTGCATTAGTTTAAATAGGATGATTCAATGATCCAAATTAAATCTTAATTTATATTTTAAGAACTAAGCATGTGATGAATGTTTCATGATTGAAAATTTAAAAATGAGTAGAAGTATACCCCAAAAAACTCAAAATCTTTGTCGCGGTCGTCACTGACGATGGCTCTCTCTTTTTTGTTTCTCTTGTTTCTCATTTATTTTTTCATCTTTTCTTTCTCCTATATAGTTGTCTCTCTCTGCTTTTCGATTTATGGTCGGTATAATCGAGTTTCGGTATTAGATGAAGTCGATTTATGTACCGTCCGTTTGGGTGAAGTAGTGTTATGAGCTGACCTTGCTGGGGAGGTTGTTTTATGGGTGAACCTTACGGGAGACGTCGGTGCTTGCACCAACACATGATCCACCTTACTGATCACATCTAAACGCAATCCCATCTTTGGGAGGGACATCTCGAATGAGTCCGGAGAATCAAGACCACATACCGACAAGACCAGAACGATCCACCGCGAAAGCTTTGGGTTTCAGAAGAACTAGCATCACACGCTCAGTAGTTTTATATATTCGTTTATATTTTTATTTGGTTTCTGTTTCTTTTTTTTGTCTACGATGCAAAGTAGATTATTTTTACAGTTCCAAAAACACCGATTTACCTACGGATGTCCTATACTTTATTCTGGACGCTAGAATGCATGATCTTGAGAATAAAAACATCTATATTTCTTTGTTTTAAAAGACGATAATATTTTTTTAAACAAAAAAAAATGTAAAGAAAAAAAAAGGAAAAATCTAAGGCAGGTTTTACATGGACAACTGTCCCTGGTCAACACTGTCCCAAGGGACAAGCAAATAAAGGGAGTGTGAGAAAAAAGAGAGTACTTAATGAAATTCCTAGGTTGCCCTTTTATGTCCACAGTTTTTTTAAAAACCACATGTACAATAAGTCACAAAAGGAAACCTAAATTAACTGGGCACAGAATATTAAAAATATCACACAAAAAACAATTAATTACCATTTTTATTTTTTATAAAATGAAGAAAAGAACAAGAAAACAGTGGGCCCTTCCCCACCTAAAGGAGACCCACAAAAGAGAAAAAAAAACATGTAAAGTGCTTCCAACCTCACTCTCCGGCGCGTGCTCCTCACTCCCCAATGACGGCCGACTTGTAACCAATACCTGCTCCTGTCCCTCTCACGTGGGTCTCCAGCGTCTACCAGGTTTCAACCTCCGTCTCCGGGTCCACTCCCCCAAGCGCGGTGGGAACGCGCGTGAAGCGCGTGCACTCCCTCGGGTTTTTCAGAGGCAGTTGTGAGAGTGCTTCACTGCTCTCTGTTTTTTTTTCTTCTTCAAATCGTCGCCATTGTTGGTTTCTCTAGAAAGCTCTCTGGGTCGCGGTGGTTTCTCCGGCGTGAATGCTCGCCGGAAACTGAAATTCCGGCGACCGTCAATGTGACGACCCAGAAGTGGTCGTTTCCGCTGAAAAATTCGTACATTGAAGCTAATTCGTACATTGAAGCCCTGAAAAATTCTGGGTTTTGGGGAAATTTAAGGGAAGAGTCGAAATCGTGAGTTCGTTTTCACTTGGGTCGTCGGCAACAATGGCGGCGACGACGCCACCACCGGTTGACTCGGCCACGCACTCGGCCGACGAACTCGCGGCGAAATCGGTTCAGAAGCGCTACGAAGGCCTGGTGATGGTGAGGACCAAGGCCGTGAAGGGGAAAGGAGCGTGGTACTGGGCTCACCTCGAGCCTCTCCTGGTCCACAACACCGAGACCTCTCTTCCCAAGGCCGTCAAGCTCCGGTGCTCCCTCTGCGACGCCGTCTTCTCCGCCTCCAACCCGTCACGCACCGCCTCCGAGCACCTCAAGCGAGGCACGTGCCCCAATTTCAACTCCGCCGCCAAACCCATTTCCTCAATCTCCCCTTTCCCCCAACCCTCCTCTGCTCCGCCGCACCACAACCACCGCAAGCGAACCTCCTCCGGCGGAGCCGCCTCCACCCCGACCAAGTACACCCTCCCGCCGCCGCTCGCCGTCGTGGATCCGTCCCGGTTCTGCGGCGAGATTACCTACTCGCCGGCGGTGTCGGCGACGACGGCGCAGCCGCATTTAGTCCTGTCGGGTGGGAAGGAGGATCTGGGAGCACTCGCTATGTTGGAAGATAGCGTGAAGAAGCTGAAAAGCCCCAAAACTTCACCTGGACCTACTCTGAGCAAGACCCAGATTGATTGCGCCTTCGATTTCCTCGCCGATTGGGTCTACGAGTCATGTGGGTCAGTCTCAATCTCCAGCCTAAACCACCCAAAGTTCCGAGCTTTCCTCGCCCAAGTCGGCCTGCCGGCGATTTCCCGGCGAGACATCGCCGGCGCCCGGCTGGACCACAAGTACTCCGAGGCCAAATCAGAGTCCGAGGCCAGGATCAGAGACGCCATGTTCTTCCAAATCGCCTCGGACGGGTGGAAACCTAAGAATCACTGTCCTCTCGGCGGAGAGGACAGTCTCGTGAATCTGACCTTGAATCTCCCCAATGGCACTAGCGTCTACAGGAGAGCTTTGTTTGTTAGCGGCTCTGTATCTTCCAAATACGCTGAAGAGGTGTTGTCCGAGACTATTTCTGGCATTTGTGGGAATGTCTCGCAACAGTGTGTTGGTATAGTTTCAGACAGGTTTCAATCCAAGGCACTGAGGAACCTAGAGAATCTCAATCCTTGGATGGTCAACATTCCTTGTCAGCTTCAGGGTTTCAACAATTTGATCAAGGACTTCGCAAAGGAGCTGCCTTTATTCAAGACCGTCTCCGATAATTGCCTGAGGCTTGCCAATTTCATCAACGGCAATACCCAGATTCGAAACAGCTTCACTAAGTATCAGCTGCAAGAGTGTGGTCATACCGAGTTGCTACGAGTGCCATTGATGAACCCTGAGATGAAGAACTTTGGCCCTGTGTACACATTGCTCGAGGACATACTCAGCTCTGCTCGCGCGATCCAGATGGCTTTGATCGATGATTCTGTGAAGCTTGCTTCCATGGAAGACCCTTTTGGGAGGGAAGTTGAGGAGATGATAAGGGACATGGGGTTTTGGAGTGACTTAGAGGCTGTGCATTCTTTGGTGAAGCTGGTTAAGGACATGGCTCATGAGATTGAGACTGAAAGACCTTTGGTAGGGCAATGCCTCCCACTCTGGGATGAGCTTAGGAGCAAAGTGAAGGATTGGTGCTCCAAGTATCGAGTTTCAGAAGCACCGGTGGAGAAGGTGATCGAGAGGCGCTTCAAGAAGAACTATCACCCAGCTTGGGCTGCTGCGTTCATACTCGATCCACTCTACTTGATTAGGGACACAACTGGAAAGTACCTTCCTCCGTTCAAATTCTTGACCACCGGTCAAGAGAAGGATGTGGACAAGCTCATAACCCGACTTGTCTCCAGAGAGGAAGCCCACATTGCTTTAATGGAGCTCATGAAATGGAGAACGGAAGGACTCGATCCAGTCTATGCAAGGGCTGTTCAGATGAAAGAGAGAGACCCTGTAACGGGGAAGATGAAGACTGCCAATCCTCAGAGTAGCAGACTTGTGTGGGAAACTTATCTCACAGAGTTCAAATCTCTTGGGAAAGTTGCTGTTAGGCTCATCTTTCTTCACGCAACTTCATGTGGATTCAAATGCAACTGGTCTCTCCTCAGATGGGTTTCGGGCCATGGCCATGGCCAAAGAAGGGCACTAGTCGATCGAGCTCAAAAGCTCGTGTTCCTCGCAGCTCATTCCAAGCTGGAGAAGAGGGATTTGTTGAGTGATGAAGATAAAGATGCAGAGCTTTTTGCCTTGGCTAATGGTGGAGTTGATCCCCTCAATGAGGTTCTCGTTGATACATCCTCAATGTAACGTTTTTTTCCCTTCCTCTGCTCCAAAACTTCAAATCTGTAGGTTTTTATTGAATTTCAAATTCTTTCCATTGCTTACTGTTTAGATGATTTTGGGAGGATTATCAGGACATTCATAGGGCATTGAAGTGCAAAGCCTTGTTGATTATCATCTCTTTTCATAGCCTAATTGTTTTTTGCTACTGGGTTTGCTAATATTGAAACTCTTCATGTTTGTAATGATAAGTCATATATAAATCTTGTCGGGTTTTCAGCTATTAATGCACTTATCCATCCCTAAAGACACTAAGCTTTCTGCACTTTTAATCATACATCATAAACTTCGTCATCTGGGTCATGATTAATCCGATAAAGACCGTTGATTGATGATCAAAGGGAGAATTTTCAGATGAGTTTAAACTTCAGGGTGCTTTGTGGTCCTTCATTCCCACTACAAAAGGAGGTACGTCCTCCAAACTTACTATAATTAGTATTACTCCAAATCCAGGCTCTTCTCTCTTTGATCCTTACTTGATTATCTGATTGTTGAAAGTTCAATTATAGTTTTATGTTCTAACAATCGGAATCTCAAACCCGGTTTTTGGGATCATGATCTTTTTCCATATCCATAACTGATTCGATCTGATCTATGACATGAACTGTCCTTATGCAGAAGCGTTGGATGAGAAACATCGATGTTGTTGAGTGCATAGCAAGGAAGGATTTTGGCAATGTGGGTCAATGCAGAGGTTTTTCTCACAGAGACCCACCACCATTGGTGAAGTGCAAGTCCTTTTCAGACCGAGCTTTGTTTGTTCCAGGTAGCGGATGGAGAGGTAGAGAGAGGTTTTGGTTTCTCTGTCGTGTCGTGTTTTTGTGGGTAGCTTGTGTTTGAAACGTCCCGAAGCTTTTTCTTGGGTACGTTCATGGAGAGCCATGATTGCGAGAAAGGTCCTGAGAGGACCCCAAAGCAAAAGGAAAGATGTCTGTTGGAAGCAGCACAGAAGATGCTTCGCAGGTTATGTGTGTATTACTCACATGTTTTGTTTTGTTAAGGTAGTTTTAGGGTTTAAGATGTAAAACTATAATGAAGGTTTTAACTATAGTTGAAGATTTTAATTGAATCGATTCTCTAATACAAGCAAGACCCATTTCATCCATGGGAAATTACACTTAATTGTACTTTGATTTTTTAGCAAAAGAAAAAATACGAAATTTTGTAAGAGCATATGTAGTGGAGTCGAAACAGCCGTCGATTTTGTTAAAAAGTGACGAAAAAGTGACGTTTTTATTTTTCTCTCGATTGTCGACGAATCTGTCGATGTTGGTTTCCCGATTTTGCTCTCTCTTTTCCCTCACGATCTTTCTCTTCCGGACACCTGGAGATTCTGGTCAGAAATATGCCGGTGTTGACCTTCACTATGAATGCTTGATGAATCGACCTGAACTTTTGATAAATAGACTATGCATAATCGACTTTCCTTACGGATACTCTAATGTTTGGTCTAACTCGTAACCTAATCTCTACTTAGAACTGCTCTCAAACAAATACGCTCACCGAGTTTTTGTGTCCATTAGGGTTCAAATAGATATATCCGTTTTGTGGTTCTGTGTCCATTAGGGTTCAAACACATATATCCGTTGAGATTCTAAATCGATGAGATTGAAACAAATATATCTATAGAGTTCTTTAGTCGTCAGGTCAACTCAAGTGGATACCCTGCACTACTTTATAATACCATCAATTTACCTTATATAAGATTGTTTTTGTTTCAATTTACCATAAATTAAGTTTATATGATGCGTATGTCTTTTGTACAAAATCTTAAAACACTTTAAAATTAAAAAGAGAAGAAAGTTACTTTAAAAGAACATATAAATTCCAAACTAAAAATACCATGATTAGGGGTGATTCTAAGTTTTTAGCGCTCTAGACCAGTATTTTATGGGAGGTGTGGAAAGGTGAGAATGACCGGATATGAAAGGTGGAGACAAAATCAACGGATTCAGTAGCAATTCAGACGTCGAAGGGATATAATATGTGGCTTATGACTCAAGAACGGAAGGAAAGGATTTCAGGGCCGAACAGACTACACCGACAATGGTGTCTTGGGTTAAAACGGGGAAGTGTGTAGTTGACGTCGATGGGACGGTGTTTGGCGACATAGGGATGATATGTTGGTGCAAGGAGTCCACACCCGACTCATGGGGGGAGCCTTACACCCCACTATCGTCGAAACAATGGGATCCGGGAAGCGTTGGTTTGGATCAAAACTAATCAAATAACAAGGGCCCGTCTACATAGTGATCGTAAGACTGTGGTAGACTTAATTCGTAAGAAGTGTTTTTTTTCAGTCACCGAAGGTTTGATTATTTCAGATTATATTTTTTTATTATCTACTCTCGTTGATGTCCGTACCGAATTTATTAGGTGTTCAACGAACATAACAACTTACTGATTTGTTAGAAAGGTCCGTTCTTTGTCTGAATTTGAGTGGTCAAATGCATTCTCACCTGGACCTTTTCGATGTGTTTTGACAGCGGATAGTTAACTAAAGACGTTTATTTCCTCGAAAAGAATATCATGGTATTCATTTTTCGTATTTCTTCTTTTTTTATATATTTTTTATCAATTGTCTTTACTATTTAAGGAACACTTTTTTTAATTAAATCTTAGGGGTAATTTTACTTTAATATTCTAAATGTTTTATATTTTATTTAAAGTATCTTAAATCTTTTTTGTATCATCTCAATATCCTAAACTTATATTAATTTATTTAAAGTATCTTAAATTTTGTTTGTCACCTTATAGTATCCTACAATTTCATCAATATCAATTTAATACCCATTGTTAACTTTTCATAGGATTTTCCATCCAAAACAAGTAAAATGACCATTATACTCTTCACTAACAATCAAATTTTGGGATAAAATTAACGACGAGTATTAAAATAGGATTAATAAAAGTTTAGAGTATTGAGATGACACAAAAAATATTTATGGTACTTTAAATAAATTAACAAAAATTTAAGACACTGAGATGATAAAAAAATAAAATATTTTAAATAAAATATAAATAATTTAAAATACTTAGATGGAATTATACTTCAATCTTAATACATTAAAAATTATGATGCTATCTAAAATATATCATAATAAATTAAAAATATATCAATATTTTTACGGTAAAGCTGTACAGGGCCGGCCCAATGATTGAAAGTTTTGAAAAGCTGGCTCTGGACTCTGTTAGGTAAATATCTTGGGTGGTGAAAAGGTGAAAAAAAATGAAATGAAGGGAGAAAAAGGAATTACATAATATAGTTAGGTGAGGTGAAATTTGTAATTATTGGGTTTAGTGGGGAGGTAGAAATGAAATAATTGTCGGCAAAGGGGTTTAATGGTGACGGGTCACCAACTAATAAGTAGCTAGCTGGCTTAAGGACATGGAAGTTTAGGTTAGCTTCATTTCACTCTTTTTAGTTTCTTTTTCTGGTAAAAGATAAAGCTTCTGATGTATAATCTTCCCACTACAACTCTTTCTCATGTCTTTTATACTTAGAAGAATCTTACCCTTTTTTTATAATTATTGTTTTTTTTGGATTATTTTGATCCTGACAATTATTATTTTTTATTTATTATTTCACATTTGGTCATGGCTCTTCGGACCAAATAAATATCCTTGTTGTTTAGTTTGATCGGTATGGGTTTATCCTAAATAGCAGTATTTGTTACAGGTTGGTGTGCATCGGTTGTATGTTTGTGTGCACTGGTTGTACTTTGGTGTGTCCGTTATATGACACTACAACGTGCACTTTGTATGGCTGCACGTTTTTGGTGCAGGTTTCGATTAGGGGTCGGTAATATTATAGTCTAGCTTGTCTGGAGTCTGTAATATTTACCGTCGTGCTTGTACCATCAACAGTTGTAAATTGTGAAGGGTCGTTTGTATGTCTTCACCGAATGATTTATAAAATTCAAGAATACTCGCTTTCCTCAAAAAAAACATGGATTCATAAAGAATGATTGCAAAAACTTGCTTTGAGATATAAACTTGTAATCATCTTTTATGATGGTAATAGAAAAAAATGTATGAATTTATCATTTTATTATGTTATGTATAAATTTGTTTTAAAATAAATTTCTTATATTTAAAATTTTAAATTTGAGAAATAATAAATAAAAAACAAAATAATATACAATTTTTTTTATATCGTATAAATTTCTTACTCTTCTTACCGTACAAAAGAGAAGATAATCGATGAATATAAATTTTTATTTTTATTATTATATTTAATATAAATAGGAAGCGTTGAATCGTTATTTTTAAATAAATCCTAACAATAAGAAAAATACAAGAATATTTTTATAATCATCGAATAAAATGACTACAAATTATTAAAAATGAATATCTGATAATATATTTTTTTTATTCTTAAATGGTTATGCTAATTCGTAAGGAGATAAATTTCAAAAATCATTTTCGGGAATGAGGTTGAAGCATTCATATCGAGAGGACCCAAATGTGATATATTTAGATGTTCTCTTTTGAGGCTAAAAAAGTGGGTGGAGAAAGGTCAACCGTGAACATTATCACACTAATCCAGTAATTTAAACGCTTAATGATGATTTATCAAAGTCCACTAAATACAAAACCTCTAGACTTGAGAAATTAATGGACAGATCCTAACAAACTTCAGTGTTTATCAAATGCTGAGTATTCAACATTTGAACTAATAATTCGATATGTTGAGAAGCGTGGCACATTGTACATGAAAAGTGAAGTTTTGAATGCTTTTTTGTCTTTCCTGACCTCCCAATTAGGTAGGTGTGGCCCAAAAAAAGCCCGGACCCGGAAAACCAGGCCACTATCAACCAGAACCACTATTGGAGAACTCGGGAACGGTAGTTCCAACGAGAAAGTCGGTAACGGGACGATCAAACCGATTGTTTTATGGTTGGGTGTCGTTATTTGTTGAGCTGAACCGTCATAAAACCGTTCAGACCGCTATTTTAGCAGACCTAGACATGGCAGCCCCTGAGCCACACATCTTGAGGAGGTGGACGGCTAATGATAACCTTCATGTGGCATATGGATCGCTAGGTTGGTGATCATCCAACTGCTTGTTTGCTACTTGAATCAATGTATGTGGTTTCTCCACGTGGCTAAGTAGAGACCAAGTGTTGTCTGCGTCTCTTACTCTATTTTGCCCTTTCGTATTCAGATTTGTCAACGATACGACATTCACGCATCAATAGGGAATCAACGAAGCGACAGATGGTTACGAGGACTAAAAGTCTAGGTTGTACTACTCTAGCTAATGGGGGATTGGGGACGAAGTGGAGAGTGAGAATCGATGGAGGCGATGGGTCGTGGGGTCTTGTTGAGAGGTCCTCCTGAAGGTTGAGGCAAACATGAAGAAGGATGGAAACATAGAAGCTTCGTGGAAGTGCACGTGAGATGTGTCTACATGTGAGTCATGAGTCCTACATCGGATAGTTAAGAAATAAAGAAAGACTTAATACTCACAATGGACTCATGACCAGATACAGATAGGCTAGTGTTTTGGGTCAAATGGGGTGATCAATGTGTATATCATGAGCTTCTTGTTATGTGCTCCACCTTGATAAGGCCCACTTCTTCCCAAGAAGTGGTATCAGTGCCAGGTTGGCTTGTTGAGTTTATGTGTTAGCCGATGGAAACTAATACAAGTAGAAATGTTAATTTAAATTGTTCGAATTATCATGTCTAAATGGGAAATATGGAGGATCTTCTTTATGTGAATGATTATTATCTGTCGGTATTCAATGAAGCAAAGCCTGAGGGTACATCTAATGGTGAGTGAAAATTATTCCATCGCCAAGTATGTGGTTACACCGGGCAATGAATTGATGATAATGTTTTGAATCATGTTAGTGGAGAGACAGATGCACACACTTTATGGAGCAAGCTTGAGCGGTTGTATGCACGAAAGACTGGGAATAGCAAGTTGTTTCTGATTAACCGATGATGAGTTTAAAAATATCAGGATGGGAGTCCTATGACATATCATTTGAATGGTTTTCGGGGTATTATTAATCAACTTGTAAGAATAAGTATTAAGTTTGAAGATGAGGTTCAAGGTTTGTGGTTTTGCGGTACATTGTCAAACTCTTGGGAGACATTCAGAACAACATTGTCTAACTCAGTTCCAGATGGCGTTACTACCATGGATATGACTAAGATGTATAATCTAAATGAAGAGATGAGAAGAAAGTTACAGAATCCCTCTTCACACATGTAGGTTTTGATTATTACACAAAGAAACAAGAGTGAGAACAAAGATCCGAAAAATAGAGAAAAAATAAAAATAAGAACCGATTTACTAATGTTGAGTGTTATCATTATGGTCTAAAGGGGGATATTAAGAAGAATTATACTGAAACACCCTAGAAGTTCACTTTGCCACCTTCACTATGTTATGGGAAAATTATATTTCAATTTGTTTTAGTTGATTTATGGTTCTCAGCCTAAGTCAAAACTTAATAATAGTTCACATTCTATCACCTCTAATAAAAATGAAAGTGAATTTTTTAATATAGTACTTTTTGAAACATTTACTTGCAAGATAACACCCTTGTATAGTTTTTTAGTAATATAATACCTTGCCAAAAATTTAACTATAGTTTGCTACCTATTTGTTAATTTTTTGTTATTTTTCCATCCAAAAAATAAAAAAATTCCAAAATACTCACTATCATGAAATGTCAAAATTATCCTTCATTGATTGCGGCTTTCCCGAGACTTTCCAGCACCGGTAGTCCCGGGTCTGTGGGTGTAGTTCGTAGTCGGACCCTCCTACCCCCGTCGGGTCTTCTCATTCTGCCGAAGGAGGCCCTAACACCCCCGTCTGTGGATCCTTGAGACGACCCGTCTCCCTCAAATATTCACATGTGGTTTCCCGTCGGGTACCTATCCCCCTAGGGTTCCATCTGCCGAGATGACCTGGTTCCACCACGAGTCCACCACCATCCAGCAGAGGTTGTGGGCGAGACGGAGGGACCTGCATATCCTTCGTGTCTGCACCGATCCATGTGGTGTGATCGGTTCTGCTCTCAATCACCGGATCGGGAGGCGAGCGGACCGGTGCCGGAAGGATGACAGCCATAGGATGAAAAAAGGTTGTCGGATCCGACATGAAAACCGATGGGGGGAGGGGTTCCTGTCCAGCAAACTGGTGGAGGAGGGTTGGGGCGATGCCGGTAGAGGAGGACGTCGATGTGTGGCCGGCGTGAAGCTTCTGTGTGGGATCGAGGCCGGTTGTGGTATCGCCGCCGGCGACAAGGTCAACCCTTTTCGGGTTCAAGCAATAACCCTACTACGGTTCTCCGAGAGCTTTTTATAATCTTATCTTTTATTTCAAAAAGTAGGATGAAGAGAAGAGTCACAGGTGATGAGAGAGGGTTTTGTGTGGGTGGAGATTGAAGAAAGCGCAGTCGGTTTCGATGGTGGTTGGAGGAGGGAGGCGATTGCACAAAATAACAAAGAAATTAAAGGTTAAGAATCAAATAATTATTAAATATTTGACAGAGTATGATATTATAAAAAAATTATGTTAAACCAAATTATTATCGTATAAATAAATGGTTAACAAAATGTTACATTGACCATTTTCCAAAACTGAATAGAGAACTTGTTCATCTAGCAATTGCATAGTCGCATGTGGTTCACCTTTCAATGTCATAAGATTTCTGTACTTATTGAACTTTTGTAAATAAGTTCAATATCAAATTTCATTCTTAACATTTATTCATAGTTTCATGAACCGGAGGGCACGTGTCGTACTCATGAGGGGATTTATTTGGGAGACCGTAATAAGTATAAAAAATTGAGCCTACATATTTTTGGCGATAATACCATAAATGACCCTACAGCTCCTCTGTACTTAGCCGTCCACTGATTTGACCCGTCACTACCTCTTTGACCGTTACTTTTCTCGTACACATGATGACACCACTTTCTGGTTCTCACCTGACGTCACTTTTAACTACCTCGCTATTAAAGATATTTTTCGGAAATATCACAAATAAATATATGGGGAGATATCAATAATAAAAATTCATGTTAAACTAGGGCTTCTCTCCAACTCCTTCTCCTTCTCCGATTTTCGATGACATCGCTTACGACCACCGGTTAACAATGGTCGAAATTTTTTAAGTGTAAGACCTTTGTTAGGTTGTTGTTCGATGATAGTGCTATTAACCTGTGCATATGTTTGTATTAAGGGTTTTTACTTTTGTACTTCGACTTCACTTAGAAATCGTTGGATTTTATAAAAAAAAATCTGCTGATAAAAAAAAACAATCTCTCCTGCCTATCAATGATTGTCGTTGGCACTCTGTGCATCTCTTGATGTTCTAGGTCCTCATATTCATTAGAAGATGTCCCACAAGCCTCATGTAAACTTCATAAAATTGGCTCGACCTCATAAAAAAATAGTCCAGATCTTCTTCGGCCCCTTTCTCCATGCTATTTGTCGTCGCTCCTTTGATCTTCATTTTCCCGCCTCAAATGGTGTTTGGCTTTGTCGACAACTTCTTCACCTCCCAGAACTGTAGTCGTCCGATAATAGTAAGCCTCTCTATGAAGTTATGAGATCACGAGGGCCTCTTCATCAAAAAAATGGGAATGAGAGGTCTCTGGTTTCTTCTTCACGTCGTATGCGGGGAAGGATCGTCTCTATCGTGGCGAGTCGTGGTCTTTCAACCGCGCACCTCTAATCTTGGAGGACATCCTCCCGCAACTTGGCCCTAGCTAATTCATGTTGATCCTCAATGGTATGTAGCTCCTCATTGGCATCCCGTGAGTCCCTAGCCAATTCATAGCGATCCGTGAGGCAAGCCAGCGTGCCTCACTGCATTCCCATCGGGGGTGAACCTCCTCTGTGTTGTCAGTGGAGTTCATGATGCTATGGGTGGGGTTATTTGATTCATCCGTCCCTGGGGAGGAGAAATACCAACGGGATTACGAGCATGCTGGATATTTTTGGGAGAGACGCCCGACCCCAGAGGGGATGAGTACTAGTGAGGCTCCTTGATGTGGTGAGCTAAGGGGTGGCAGGGTACAAGATTGGATAAATAGTTCGCATCTCGTCGACTATCCAGCGAATGACATCGATCTTCTCCTAGGGGTCTTTAATCTTGTAGAAGTCCACCGTCACACAGACTCTTAATAGTGTTTCATCCTTTTGTGGTGATCGGGTGGGCTTCTTTTCCTCTAGTGGTGTAGTATGAAACGAATCAGAGAGGATCTTCTCGTGGTGGTGAATCACATTCCATGGGTAGGGTTCATTGGATCGGGACCATCGGTCGGTGGGGTCGCGCATGTGGGTAAGGGTTGTCCTCCCTAGACCATATTGGACGCTTGATTTCCTGGTCTCCTTGAGAATCAGATGCGATGCGGTGGCTATCCCTTGGTGATAGGGATGAGGCGGGATAAATGCCAACGACCATGCCCAAATGGGTCCTCGTATACCATCTCCCATCGACAGATCACACGGGAGTCATTGGAGGGAAGGTTCGATTTCATCACCTTCAGTTGTTGCGTGGAGGTAGGCGGCGAGAATCCACCACGGTTGGTCGATCCTTATCATGATTGTACACCATTTCATGAGGGAGTTTGTGGAAGTACTTAGTGATGGCTTTGGGGTCTTCCCTCGACATGATCTATAGTCCTCATCGTATTGGATTGATCGAGGACAAACGACGCGTTAGCAGGCATGAGGCAGTAAGGGTCAAAAGGCCTTGTGGATAGGGTTCCAACGTGAGTTGTAGTGGAGGGTGACAGTAGTAGTCGAGGAATGGGACAACGTCACTGAAAATATCACTTCGATTGAGAGAAAAGAGGAGAGATTGAAGAAAAACCCTAGATTTCAAAAAAGTTTTTTTTTCTTTTAAAAAGAGATACCTAAAACATCACAACTTTCCTATAGTTGAGAACCCACTCGTTGAGATCGAAAGAAGACATAGCGAAAGAAATTTGAATATGACTTTTTGAAGTGTAGTAGAAGAGAGAAATTGAGCGTGTGTAAAAATGAGTTTTGGGGTGTTTATTTATAGGGGGAAAGTGAAAAAAAAAAGTTAATGTTGCTGCCAGCGAACCAGACCACGTGTCGCCAGCGTGTGGCTCGCCAACGGTCGACGCGCCACCCGAGGAGGTCAAAGTCTTCCTCGCCAGCGAGATCTGCTGGCGAGTTCGTTAACGGCTACCCAAGTCGCCAGCGTGCTCCTCGCCTCCACCTCGCCTCCTCCTCGCCGGCGAGATCATCTCGCCAGCTGCTCCTCGCCTACGACTGTGGGTGCTCTTATGAATATGTTTATTTATTCGTGATAAAACAAACTCAATGCTACATTTTGAAATAAATCCTGATAAATGGGTCCCGTATATGACGACTATCGATTCCATCCATTTAAAGAAAGAAATACTGGGGGCCCAACAACGGGCCCACGCAAAATGTTCATCATTGTATCCGTATAGTTGGTGTGGATCCAATGTATCAAACAATAAGTAAGTTATAGCATAAATTTGAGAATTAAAAGACTTCTAAAATTAATCATTGATTAATCTCATTTCTAATTCATAAATTTGAGGTTTTGTAACACATCATAGTAGCACACTTTTACTAGCAACAATTGCAATATTAGTTAGAGATAAGTGACAAAAAAGGCATCACGAGATCTTCAATTTTTATAATTTGCAGTTCTTTGTTTTAATATCCGTGATAGGGTAAAATAAACATATATTTTTTATTATGAGATTTGTAGAAATAACGTTTTGATCCATATAATTTAGATTTCAAAAATAGTAAGTGAAAAATAGAAGAAAAATAATTTGCATTTTTTTTTGTTATACCACACAAAAAGGCTAGGAAGCCTAAGAGATGTACATTTTGATCTTCTTTTGTTAATTTTTAAATTTAAAATTTTAAGAGTAAAGTTGTCACTTTAGAAAATTTATACAAAATACAAAAGAAAATATGTACTAAAAGATACTTTTTTTTTAACAATTACTCTAAACCAACTATAAGTATATTATATTTTACTATCATTGTTTGTCGCTTAATGATTATGTATCATAGGTTTGGAAAATGCAAAAGTTGATATATATTTGTTGCACTTATGTGGAGACATGCTTTACACGATTGGTTCATGAATAACGGTCCACGTTGATTCTAGATATAAAAAGAATTATAGATACGCAATAATAGATCTCAATTATACAAGTAGGACTATGATGAACAAGGGTATTGAGTAGGGTACTTGATTTTCTTCCAAACCTATGTTGAAAATTAAGGTTACACTCCTAGTGGGATTTGTCCCCATACTAACTAGACTCCAAAATTTTATTTGATAATTCATTTTCATGACCACTCAATATGCCTAGAAAAAACAAATATTTTATCTAATTAATTTTTTTTGAGCAATAGAACCGTGAAATTTTATTGATGTAAAGGAAAAAGATCGTAAAGATCGTACAACGTGGAATAGAAATAAACAGGTTAAATAGGTTGAGTTCAAGGCTTGGTGACGGCCGAGGCACCAATCTTATAATAAAAAACCCGGTGTGACCCATGGAAAAGCTAGGGGGTCCCTATTATGACTGTGTGACGTACAATGAGTCCATTGTTCTCTTTCCGTCTCGACTTGATCGGTTCTGCTATATCAGAGTAGTCGATCAAGGAGTATGCAAGGGAAAAGAGGAGAATGAGAGTCAGGAAGCAAGAGACTCATAGTGACCGGGGTGTGGCTCTTCAAAAACACCCCGAGATGCCCTAGGTTACTCATGGTAACCCACAAGGCAGCTCAACGCTCCTCGCTCCTTCCCCAACAGGGCCAACTTTCTTAATGGTGCTTGAGGACGCCGAGGTTTCTTGAGTATGGGTATCCTACTCATAGTGATCCGTGAGGCAGCTCAGCGCTCCTCGCTCCTTCCCCAACGGGACCAACTTGCTCAATGGTGTATGAGTATGCCGAGATTTCTTGAGTAGGGGTGACATACCCATCCGTTTCCGGGGAGGATACGTACCAGCGAGGATCCTCCATTATCAGTTGTGGGAGACCCGGTTCCTCCATCCGTGGAGGGGATGGGTACCATCAGGGGATTTCCTGTCGTGATTTAGGCATTCCTTCAGGATCAGGTGCAGCTCCGCAGTTCTCCGTCCTATGAGAGGGGTTGGATGAGTGTTGTCCAGGTCCCAAGCGGTTCTGGTGTGGACGAGTGTCAAGGGTTACCCAGATGCAAAGGAGCATGGCCGTCGGCCGAGAGGGTCTGTTGGATTCCCGATCATCCCCGTTATTCTTGATCGACTAAAAAAGGACCATCTCGTGGTGGTGGATTAGGAGCCAGTAGGAGGATATTTGCGACGTGGTCCCCGATCCATCCTATCCTGTTTCGGGGAAGCGGGTGGTGTGTCCCACGGACGGGGAGGGTTTCTAAGGATTTGTGGTCGTCTTGGTCATTGATCCATGACGGAGGACCTGCCAAAGGGGTGGAGTGGTACTAGCGATATAAGCGTTTCCCTAATAGGTTGCTGGTCCACTATCGGGGGGCATAAGGACCATCTTCCTCTGTGTCGATCCGGCGACGCCTCGGTCGGTCACGAGGTTCAAATCTCAGCCATTGGGCTTCATGGTACGATATCACTTCCCGGGTGATCAACCGGGGGGCACGATCTCCGTCTTCCTCTTCCGTGTCAATCCTTCGGCGATGTGGTTGGATTCAAGAGATTGAGTGGGACGGTTATCCCCATCATGCATCCACACCATCTCATAGAACAGACAGTGATGAGCAGTATCGGGGGAATTAGCGGCTTCCTCCTGCGAGGTGATCCATAGACCCTAGTGCGTTGGGCGAGACATCGCCGATCGCCGGATCGGTAGGCGGGAGTTGGTTGGTGGTGTTGTCGGGCTTGGTGATCGGACAGTCATGGTGAGCAGCGACGACCGAGAGGATGAGTGGAACAGTGAAGAAGATCAGAAATAAGAATTGTTGATTTGAGGGGAAGAGAGATTTATTTAACGGGAAGGAAGAGACTTTATTACATATCATTTTTTGTATGAAAATTGCAATATCATTAATTATAAATATCAGCTACAAAGGGGTGCATCAGAAAAAATTCTCTGACCACGGAGTATAAAAGAGTCATGAAATTGAAAGAGCCCTAGTAGGCCCCTTTACAAAAAATTTTGAGACAAGTAATCCGGTGCAATCGGTTTTGGAAGTGTCATAAAGGCGTATTGAAAACAAAATTAAACTAAGACGAAACCAATGATTGCTGCTCAAGGTGTAGCCTTCACACTTCATTCGTTGTATTAAACCGAATCTGCGATCATTGATTTCAAGGCGAATTGAAAATAAAACTAAACTATGACGAAACCAATAATCGTTAAGCGAGGTGTAGCCTTCATGCTCAATTAGTTGTATTAACCCGAACCTGCGATCATTGATTTCAAGGCGAATTGAAAATAAAGCTAAACTATGACGAAACCAATAATCGTTACGCAAGGTGTAGCCTTCATGCTCAATTCGTTGTATTAAACCGAACCTGCGATCATTGATTTCAAGAGGAGACAAAAAAAACTCATTCGATTAGCCAGATCCATAATCGATAGAAGGGTCGAGGAGGGCGCAAAGGTGGATGCTAGGGGAGAGGCGGTGTCCGGGACGACAGCATCAGCGACGACGACAACTTCAGAGGGTGCGATAGTGGAGGCCAGGGAGGAGGGCATGCTAGTGGCGGCTTCAGCGGCATCGAGAATTGATCATGATCGATGACCCGATACAGGGAGGCCGCGAGGCTCCAAGGCGGTGAGGTTGATCGATGCCGAGGTGAGCCAGACGAAAGCCGTTATCGGGAAGCACGTCGTTGATGACAGGAGGGAGCCAACGTCGCAGTGACTGGATACGGTTCGAAAGGAACCCTAACAAATAAAAAAAACACTCGCATAACCCAAAGGAAATGTGCAAGGAGAAAGACGTATAAAAACTAGAAGCATAACCATAACATAGGTCATAGTAATAACCACGACTATAACCATGACCTTGTCTCCGTACAACGTCTCTTTCTCAGGAAAAAACCCTAACAGAGGGAGAAAACATTCCATCTCATTAATCGAGTATATGGACATCTAAGCTCGAACAAGTTGTCTCTAATATTAATTTCGATATATATGCACATTAAATAGAAACCCTTTCTATGGTGTAACTCAAGAACTATGTATGATCACTAGAGCTAAGAAATAAAAGGAGAAGATCAAACGGTATTATTCAGACAATTAGAAGGGTGCAGCCAAATAAAATATCGTAATGATTGATATAATTTTATTAGGGTTCACCTTTCCGTCCAACTCAACTGATTCGTGAATCAAATTCAAAGCATACACTGTTATGGTGTGATGTATGTGCATGTTGATTTAGGCACCAAATCTGGGCTCTAATTATATCAGTTCGAAACATACGAGACAAAGACCCTAAGTCATGACAATCATACCTTTTTTCTTAAGCACAAAAGGGCAAAATTGTCAAGATAACAATTAAACAGACCCATCATATCTTTTTGTATGAATCATGTGAGTATTTGTCTGTACCAATTTGAAGAAACTCGGCTATTTAGTCTTTGTGTTCAATTGACTCTCAAATTTCTCCTAGATGTAAAAAAGGGATGACACCATTATTCAAATTGTAAACAAATGTCGTTTTTTACGTCCTAATGGGAATGATCGTTTTTTAACATAAAGTGATGAAATCCGAATAGTAAACGTGGTTTTTTATATGCGAAGTTTTATGAAAACGCCTCTACTAGACGAGGAAATGGAGTAGCCCGCAAAAAAAGCTCAAGAACCAACCGGAAATATCCCTTACAAGTGCAAAAATGCACCACAACAAAAGTAAATGTAGTTAAGACGCATAAGTTTACCATTATTTCCTACACTTTTTTTTTTGGAAAACTTCACATTAGGATATTGAAAGATCAAGAAAAGTAAGACATATAAATGAGTTAAATGCGGGGATAGAAAACGAAGTTAACCCTAAGAAAAAACACTAATAACGTCTACAATGTATGTCATGATTAGGTTGTCATTTTTCTCACTGTAGTATTCATTTAACATTTAACGAGAAATGAATTATATGAGAATAACGTGTAAGAGAATTCAGCTTACACAAATTCACATGACATTGAAGTTTTCGCTCCAAAAAGAGAGAGAATCACTCCAATCTATAAAAACCATTTTTTTTTATAACAAATTGTCCCTCCTTTGGCCGCAACAAATGCCCTAAAATAATGATTTAGTGGATTCCCGTAGTTGGGCTAACAATTTATTTAGAAAGGGCCTCACCTATGTGATTAGGGATATGGGCTTTCATTATTATCGGTCGGGAACATGGGCCTTTTGGGCCCACATGATTATCTGTTATTGGGTCTGGGCCCATTAACAACCATAAAAACGACTATGTAACCGTAAGGATACAAAGCATCCACGCAAATGGTTTCAAAACCACACCTTTAACTGTTCCTCTTCGCGCTCCCTCCATTTTTCTCTCCATTTCTCCTCTTAACCTGCACTCTGGCGCACGTTATACTCCTCCGCTCGGCCATATCCTCACTCCCGGCGCACGGTAGCAGACACCCACCACCGCTCCGCTTCGTCTCAGCCTCCTTCTCATCGATGGCCGTCCAGTCGGGTCGGATCCGGGTTCTGAAGGAAGGCTCGAACCCGCCCGGTCGCGAGGCGGGTCCGGTGGTGTACTGGATGTTCAGAGATCAGCGCGTGAGGGACAATTGGGCTCTGATCCACGCCGTCGATCAGGCCAACAAGGCCAATGTGCCCGTCGCTGTGGCGTTCAATCTGTTCGATCAGTTCAAGGGAGCAAAGGCGAGGCATTTAGGGTTCATGTTGAGGGGTTTAAGGCAGTTGAATCGTCAGCTTGAAGAGGACCTTCAGATCCCATTCTTCTTACTCCAGGCACGTTTCGATTGTCTCTGAAACTTTAAACCCTTAAAAATCTTACCTTTATATCTGGGTTTCTCCAGAATTTGAGGGTAAAGATTGAACTGGAGATTTTTAGTTGTCGTGCAAATGGGTTTTAAGTTTTAACAACTACCCAATTTGATGTGAGGAAGATAAGTCGAGTTTGATTTGAGCTACTTCTGATTTGGGTAATGGGTATTGCTTAATTGTTCTTTATTTAGGTTTTGTTGAGTATATGAGTTTATACTAGCTTTGGGAACCAATTGAAGTTTGGAACTTATACTATTTTTGTGGGTTCGGTTTCGAATCATCTAGGGAGATGCTGAAGAAAACATACCAAGTTTTCTGAGGGAATGTGGGGCTTCTGTTTTAGTCACAGACTTCTCGCCTTTGAGGGAAGTTCGGAGATGTAAGGAGGAAATTTTGAAAAGGGTCGATGGTTCTGTGACCATACACGAAGTTGATGCTCACAATGTGGTACCTTTATGGGCTGCATCAATGAAGTTGGAGTATAGTGCCCGGACTTTAAGAGGGAAGATCAATAAACTTCTTCCTGAGTATCTCATTGATTTCCCTGTTGTACAACCACCGCATAGGAAATGGGATTCTATAAGCCATCCCGATATTGATTGGGATAACCTTATTGCTGAGGTTTTGAGGTTAGTAGGTTCTTTTCAATTTGGTACATTTAGTTTTGGTATTGTAATGATATGATGGGTTTTTTTTTATTAGGAAAGGGGCAGAAGTTCCTGAAATTGATTGGTGTGAACCGGGAGAAAATGCTGCAGTGGAAGTATTGATGGGTAGTAAAAATGGGTTCTTGATAAAGAGGTTTAAGAGCTATGATTCGGATAGAAACATCCCGCTAAAACCTAAAGCACTCTCTGGTCTTTCTCCATATCTGCATTTTGGTCAGATATCTGCACAGCGTTGTGCTTATGAGGCCCGCAAAGTGAGGAATGTTAGTCCCAAGGTTGGTTTTTGCAAAACCCACCTTCATTTTTTTAGTGTTTTATAATTGAGATGAATACAAATCAAAGAGACCCTTTCTGCTATTTAGAATAAAAAATAGGGGTAGTCGTAAAAATGTGTCATGTACTATTCACTTTTAGCAAATCGTAGCCTTGTTCTTTGGGAATGATGGCAAAAAAGTTCCTTCAACTTGTGTTTTTGTTGCACTTTGTATCCATTTGTTTCAAACAGATGATTTTTCCCTTGAAAATTTTAATTGAAAAAGTAAAATACATAAAATCCAGAATTTTTACGTCCCTTAATTTTCTTCCTCTTTGTACTGAGGAAGACAATTAAGGGATATAAGAATTCTGATTTTTTTAATTTTAAATTTCAAGGGCAAAACCATCATTTTGAAACAAAGTGCATCAGACACACAAATTCAATGTATTTTTTGTTGCCATTATAAAAAAAGAGTGGTATGATTTGCAAAAAAGTCAATAATACAAGTAATTTTTTTTTTTTTGCAAGTATCCCTAAAAAGCTTACCACTCCAATAAATGGCTGCTATAACTGCTAAGTTGAGTACTCTTCATTTTTCTGGTATCTGGTTATAGCTTATTATTTCGATATTTAAATGCTTTTTTGAAGTCAGCCGATGCATTCTTGGAGGAGCTGATTGTGCGCAGAGAACTTGCTGATAACTTCTGCTACTACCAGCCTCATTACGACTCATTGCAAGGAGCTTGGGAATGGGCACGCAAGTCCTTGATGGATCATGCTTCCGATAAACGGGAACATATCTATACGTAAGTGGAAATGCACGCAACACTGTAAAATTTTCTCGGTTCTATATCAATTGAGATTATTGAATACTAAACAACTTATGTTTTGTAGGAAGGAGCAACTGGAGAAGGCACGAACTGCTGATCTGGTAAGCTGATTTATTTGAAACTGATTTGTTAGCTCATTAATTTCTTTGCTGTATTTTGATCACTGTGTTGTGAACTTCAGCTATGGAATGCTGCTCAGTTAGAGATGGTTCATCATGGGAAGATGCACGGGTTTATGAGGCAAGTAACTTTCTGTTCGATAGATGTTTTCATGTGTTCTTGTGATCTAGCGTGATTCCGCCCGCTAAATAATCGATTTTATCACTCAATCACAGTAAAGTTTCAATACCCCCCCCCCCCCCCCCATCTATCTGGGTAACAAATGACAAAAATACCCTTCACTAAATTTCAAAAGGGTTAATTGTCAAAAACTACCCTAAAGTATTGTCCACAAACGAAAAACATACCTAAAGTTTTGTCCATGCTTTTAGGCTACACTAAAGTGTTGTCCACATACTTCCGTTAGAAAAACGTAACAGGTTAATTGTCAAAAACTACCCTAAAATATTGCCCACACAACTATAGAATGCATTATGAATTGCCCACACAACTTTAGAATGCATTATGTATTACCCACAAATCTATTGAATCCGCGAAGAATTGCCCAGACCATTCATTCTGAATATTCATCACAGTTTCTCTCTGTTAGGTTTTTGTAACGAAAGTCGGTGGACAAAATTTTAGTGTAGCCTAAAAGCACGGACAAAACTTTGGGTATGCTTTCGTTTGTGGGCAATGCTTTAGGGTAGCTTTTGACTATTAACCCATTTCAAAATTATGTAACTACTACAGCGGATTTTCCTAGATTGATGTAGGAGTATTATTGTCATTTATTAGTAAAATTTATCAGTGTGGTTATGTAAATGTGCAGAATGTACTGGGCGAAAAAGATTCTGGAATGGACAAGAGGACCCGAAGAAGCCCTTGAAATATCGACATATTTAAACGATAAGGTAAAACACGACTACAGTTTACTCGGGAAACCCAACCTTTGTGTCTTCACTTTAAAAAATCCTCTTTGCAGTACGAAATCGATGGGAGAGATCCAAGTGGATACGTTGGTTGCATGTGGTCGATATGCGGTGTGCATGATCAGGTTTGTGTACTCACATTTCTTTATCTAACAATAGTTGTAGCGCTCGTCAATATTCCATATCCCATTGTCTTTGCAATAAAGTTTAGATTTTTAAATTGGGATTCTAGGGATGGAAAGAGAGGCCGGTTTTTGGGAAGATACGGTACATGAACTACGCGGGCTGCAAGAGGAAATTCGACGTTGATGGATACATCGCGTATGTGAAGAGGCTTGTGGGTGAAGTTAAGAAGAGAAAAGCGGAGATTGCACTGACCGGCAAGGCTAAGGAACCAAAGACTGTAGATTCTCAAGTCTAGGAAGAAGACTGAACAATGGTAGCTATTAACAGTTCCTAACTTTTGTATTATGTATCAAAGGAGAACGTTGTTACATTTATCATAGATGCAAAAAATTACTGATTCTGTTAATTTTGGCTGATGTCGTCAAAAACCCCGTTTAAATACAATAGAAATTCGATAAATTAATATTCGATTATTTAATACTCTCTAAGATAATATTTTTGTCCGGTCCAGACTCGGGGAAAGGTGCTAAATTATATTTTTGCCCGACGATTCTTCTCCATGCATGCGACACTACATATCCTCTCTCTTTATATGTGACCATGTAGAGTACAAATTCAATGCACGACGATTATTTATATCGAATCGATCCCAAATTTTCGCAAAACCGATCAGGTAGAATCGACCCCCACTATACATAACCCACCATTAAAGGTTGTAGCTTTCATTTGCATGCACATAAACGACCCTACAACCCGTGACCGGTCTGTGGTATGAGTTGGACATTTCAATTACACACATAATGATAATGTCTGCTGCCAAAACACAGACTATACCCATATGGCCCGAAATAAGCAAATAATTATCTTACAACAAAACCAACAAATATGTACCACACATCACATGGCCCATGCATTTCTCCTTTTCATCGTTTTCAGTTCCTGTTTTAAACTCGTTCTACTGAAGGTAATCAAATCAGAATAAATAAAATAGATTTGTTCTGATTTGATTTACTTTGATTACGGTATTTAATTACAATATTATGTAATATTAATTTCCTTTTAGTGATTTTGTAATCTCTTATAAATAAGAGTAATACGTCTCCAACAAAATTATCTAAAGTTATTCTACTTCATAATTTACACGTTCGGACATGAATTACAGCTTAAGTTTTTGCGCATGTGATGATCCTATATCTATCTAGTTTTCTCCAACAGTATGATGAATTGACCACACAACCACATAAAACAAACCGAACAAGAAAATGCCAATTTCTTTCTAACTTTCACTGTGAAGGATCAATTGACTTATGGGGCTCGAGAATAGTTATTTGAAAATGCTGTTTGTTGTTACTAAATTGTTTCAAAAAGTAAGTCAATGTATAATGTTGGGTTTTATACTGAATTTGGTTCGAGTTAACTTGTAGTAAAATCGTATAATTTGTTACAAATTTAATTTGTTTAAAGCATGTCGACGGGAATATTGGGCTTCTCAAGATATATATTTAATATACTATGTTATAAAAATATGTAACTCCTAGACACCGAAAGCCTTCATTTTCACACTTTTAATTAACCTTAACATAAATCATAAACCCTAACTCCATCCATACAATTCAACCTTAACCTACACCCACATCCAATATTCAGCCCTTACTATACCCAAAACCCTAGATTCAACTTTAACTAAAATCTAACTAACCATTTCTATATAGTTGATCTCTCTACATTTGCAGTTCGTTGGAGGAGAGGTCGAAGTCTAGGTCGGATGTCTCCCCCCACGTGGCATGATTTCATTGGCTACCATCGAGGAACAATGTAGTCAGTGATTCACGACCACGATACTGTCTTCCGCAAAAATTTGAGGATTTGACTCCGCGATTCTGACAACGACTTCAACATCGTGGCTTGGCGCCCTCCTATAACGGCGAACATCACCGATGAACGTGACAACGACAATTTTTTTTCTTTTCTTCATATGGCTAGTTGGCTACAGACACTCTAACGGTCTTAATCTGTTAAATTGATGTACTAACATGATTGATGTAATACGTAAGTGCTACAAATAAACCAAAATGTATTTGACTTTGAGTTTCTAAGGTGAGACTGCCCTGTCAACGACCCCGTTACCGTTATAGTTATGGTACCTGCACGACACCTTGCACTTGACGACGTTACCGTGAACGTGAAACCCGGGAGAGACCATGATCCGAACCACGGAGGGGACCCGCAGCCCGGCCTGGTCCCCGGCCGTGTCTTCCATGTAAACCGGGTCGAACCGGAACCCTCTCTCGACCCGGAAAATCGGTAGACACGGGTGAACCGACGTGGCCAACAGGTGAACCAGCCAGACGGTCTTGGACGCACCGAAAAACGCCTGGAGCAGCGGCTCCGGCCAGGCCCGGTCCCACCCGAGCATCGTGACGATCTCGCTCATCTTCTGATCACAAAACCGGCTGAACTCCTCGCTGAAATGCCTCGTCCCCTTGTTCAAAACCTCCTCCCACGTCAAGCCCTGCAGGACGGTGAAGGACACGTAATTGGCGTCACACCGGTCGATCGGGTTCAGGACCGGGCTTGGCGAGCTCTTCCTGAACCCGACCGACTCAAAATCTTCAAAGAAGGCTCGGTTCAGGAGAGCCTCAAGGTAGAACATAACGGCCGTGGGATTCTTCTGGACCGAACTGATCCTCACATCGTACGGCTGTAAAAGGACCCAGATCCGCTCGACCACCTTACCACCCATGTGCCGCAGCTGCATCGTGAGAGACCGGCTCAGGAGCCGGACCGAGGACCGGGCTTCTGAAACAGAGACGAAGAAAATCTCCGTAACCCGAAACGCATTTTCACCCTTCATATACGACGCCGTATTGGACCCGCATTCGTCGATACCGGACTTGAGGTCGTGGCAATAGAGCTCCAGATCGCCTAGCTTCTTCTCGAGCACAGACATCGAGTACTTCAATCTAGAAGCTTCTAGAAGAGCCTCGTCTCTCCTCCTCGTTTCCTGCACCAACTTCTGCGAGATCTCGGCCGCGGCTACCTTCCACCGCTCTGCCGCCTCCGGCAGCGGCGACGGCCTCGGGCTCTTCTTCGTCAAGGTGGAGATTATAGATTTGAATAGCTTGTTAGGACTCGCCGGGAAAGCTCTGTTGTCGAGCGGTACGACGGAGATCCTCTCGCGTGGATGCGGCCGGCACTTGTACCAGGAGACCGAACCGTCGTCCTCCGCCGTGTCGTCCGATCCCGACCGCCTCTTCGCGGCGGCGATAGGCTGACGGAGGGGCGTCCGGTGGTGCTTCGGAGTTTTCCCCTCGCCGCCATCACATTCTCGAATCTGCGAATCATTTTTAAAAAAAATAAGAACAAATTAAGAAATCGTGAGTTCTGTTTGGTTTCCGAGAAAATAGGAATCCGGGAAAATGAGGCGGTGCACTTACGGGAGTGAAGTGTGGAGGATTTGGAGCCATGATCAGAAAATATCAAGGGATGGGAGATTTGGAGCAGAAAAAAATTGGTATCATGAAAATAATAATAGGACGAGAGAGTTTTGTGAGTTATGGGGTCGGTTCGGGGTTTGTTTACGTTTTGTTTTGACTTTGGAAGCTTTATGTTTCGGCCTCTTTGTAATCATGGCTCTCTCTTGTAATTTATTTTTTTAATTACCGGACCATCTCATGTGGTAGACGGTTTGCATGTGGAGGCGTGTTGACAGAGGCGAAACGTCGGCGTATAACTGGCGGAGACGCATGTTGGTTAATACTATTTTTTTTCCGCTTTCTTCTTTTAGCCAACAACTTTGTTAAAGATTAGAGATGGTCTAAGAGCATCTCCAATACTAGGCTGATAGTTGGCTGATAAAAACAAAGATAAGATAGAGAAAACAAAAAGTAAGAGAGAAAGTAAAAAAACAAAAAAAAACTCCCATCAACCGGTGACATATCCGCTGACGATAAACTCGTACACGAACCGTAGACGAATAAGAGATTGTGAAGATAAAAGACTTGTTTTGTTTCCATCTGCCAATTATAAGCCCATGGACTAGAGACACGTCGTTGTTTCAGCCAATTAATAAGATTATTTTAATATATTATATGTTTTCATCCGCTATTACGAATAATTTATTATTAGAGGTGCTCTAATTAATTAATTAATTAATGTGAATCAGAGAACATTTACATTTATCGTACTTCATTATTAATGATGGGATATTGGAGTATGCGTCTGCCATTGTTAATTAATAAGATCAAACCTCGAGGGAATGCATGGGATTGGAATTAATACAAGGGTACATAGAATTGCAATTAATAAACAGATATTTTGTCGGAATAATATTGCACTATACTATGCTTTGATAAATAAATTGTTCAATGTGTTCTCTGTCAAGAAAAAAAGTTTAGTGTCTCAAACTTGGCCAGTTCTGTTTTAGAGAAAGGGTTTATTTGTTATGACAAAAAAATAATTTATGAAATAACATTTATTATGGTAAACACATGTAAGAGAGAAGGGTAAAAGGGGTATGAATATGAATGTTGAAGCAATGAGTAGATGAATAGTAGAGTAATTCGGGTATTCTCTAAGAATCAATGAATTCGATAAAGAATTCACCTTTCGCTACACACTCTACATCATACTCGGAAAACCAAACGCCAAACTCAACGAACACCCATAGACCACACGCGCCACCCACCATTGTGGGAGACTAACAAGACTGCAGGTTTGTCTTAAAAGGCTAAACCAAAGAGCTTTCACACCGTTACACATCTAAGAGACATGAACACCATATATGAGGATGAGGCATAGGTCGAGGAGGAACACAATGCGCAAGATTGGAGAGGAGGACCATGAACCACACAGACTGAAAATAAGGCGGAACCACCGACGACATCCATAGCTAAAGGTCACAAAACAAAAAAATTATAGGCGAATATGAAAGTGATACAAGAGCATGTACAACATGTAGAATATGCACGGTTCCGAAACCAATTCCGGAACCATGCCTCACTCTAGTTATACGTTATGACATCAAGTTTTCGTATGTTATTTTAGAAAAAAATTTAGAGCACATGACAAACATGTGACTCGTATCTCATGGCGTCAGTGACATAGGGTTGTTTCTAAATAAAATGTAAGAAGGTGATAAGGTGATGGAACTATAGAGAGCATGTGAAAGATAAGAGAAAGAAACAAGGGGATAGAGAGTTATTGGTGGGTGGTCCAATCCTATCCTGGAGCCGCTGACTTGTTCTGTTCATTTATGTTTGTATATCACGTGCCCAGTCCCTACCCTCTCTTACTGTTCCGGAGAGTGGTAACACTAACACACACGAGTTTTGTCATAGTGCCAATGCATAGAGCAAGGGTTGGGAGCTTGCACGAGTGCATATTATTAACATACTTCAAGGGCTTTTCCAAGAAAAATTAAATGTATACGTGTTTCTCATCATTAATGCCTTATGATCGTCCCCTTTTGCCAAATTTGATTTGGTATTTTCATGGTGAGTTTTTTGATTTCTTCCCCTTCCTTATAGACGAATGATAAATGAATCTATGTGCGCGTCGGTTAGTAAGTACCGTTGTCGGTAGACAAAACAACAAAAAATGATCGATTATGTAAATCCTCTCACCGGCTTGGATATTGGCGATGAATGATTCGTTAATTTTGTTAGTATCTGGTTTTGATCGCACAATTCAAAATCTACCAAAGAGGATGGAGAGGATAACGAAAGCAAGAGACGATCCAGCCCAAAGAACATCTAGATCAATCGTCGTTACGGTGTTGAGAGAGAGACAGAGCTACGCCAAAACTGTCTGAGGACGGAGGAAAGGTCATCTGGATCATTAGTAGTATTAATTAGATTAGAATTAGTAGTATTAATTATAATAGAATTAGTATTAATGGGTATTATCATCAGTTTTGTATTAATTAGGTAATCAATCGGTTTATAATTTTATATATGGTAATTAGGTCATTAATTAGACAATTAATTAGGTAATTAGCAATCAGTTTATATATGTATTAATTAGGTAATTATTTAGGGTTGTAGAATTAGGTAACAATTTTGAATTAGTTTTAAATTTTAAAAATCAATTTTAATTTTAAAACTCAAATTTTAAATTTAATAATCAGTTTTAAAATTTTAAAATCATTTTTTTATTTTAAATATCATCTTTCTGTTGCGATAAAAAATGTCCGCTGACGATGCGATAAAAATATATATGGTATTAGTAACAGTCATCAAACAATTCATCACTGCAGAAGCTTATATCGACCAAATGAATTGTCAATTTGAATTATGTATTTTTGTAAGTTATGTAATTTTTTAATTTTGTATTTTATTAATGAACTTTTATTTCTATTTATGAATTTTATTTATATTTTATTTAGTAGTTGTTGATTTAAAAATAACGTTAACAAATACAGTTAAAAGCTTAATTAATTACACAATCAACATTTCTGAAAATCATGCCCCCATACTTGCTCCTCTCATGTGCAGCACACGAAATTTAGGGGGGCAGGGGGCTGAACCCTACCCAGTCAGCAGAGGGTTCAGCCTCAGGGTTCGTGACCCCCCTCCCCCCAGTGATGTGGATGCTCTAACGAGAAAAAATCCGGACCAGATCCATTAAAGTACCCCATTGTGTTTTATCCCATAACCCATCTATCTTTAACCCAAAACTAGGCTTCAGCCCATCATAATCAGCTAAAAGCCAAAAACCCTAATTCGTTTTCCACTATATTTAAAACAAACTATTACAAGTTGAACATTTCAACCAATTTTTTTTTTTTCATGTTCCTGTCCTTCTCTCTCAGCCCAACTTTCTTTTTGCCACCCTCATCCGTCACTCCCCAGGCTCTTTTTTCGTCGCTCCCTTCCCCTGTCAGTCGTTCTCCAGCGTACCCATCGCTCTCTGCCCTGCCCATTCGTCGTCCTTCTCCACGTCCCTCCGCCTATTCCCAGTCACGGTTTAACTGACCCTCTATTCTTTTATTCTTTTTATTTTTTTTGAAAAAAAACTCATATCTTATTTACTTATGTATTTTCCAATTTGTGACAACCATATGGTGTAAGATTATTTTAGCACACGAATTGACATTTTATTGATACGAATGGAATAGGATGTAAAGAGCATACATACATGGAAATAAATTAAATAGGATGAGATACAGTCTCGGTGATGGATAAGACACTAATCATATATCTAAATACCCGGTTTGACCCAAAGAGATGTTAGGGGTGGTTCCCTATTCTGGATGTGTGAAGTACGATGAATCCATTATACTTTCCTTGCCTCTACTTGACCGATACTAATTTGTCTTAGCAGTCGATCAAAGAGTGTGTCGGGGAAAGGAGGAAACCTAGAGTAAAAAAACAGCTAACTCACAGAGGTCTCCAGCGTACCCATCGCTCTCTGCCCTGCCCATTCGTTGTCTTCGCTTTTGTCCCATCGGGGCCATTTTCCTCAGTCGTATTTGTGGATTCAGACTGTCCTGGGTAGGAGTAGCAGACTCATCCGTCCTCGGGGAGGACACATGCCAGCGGGGTTCCTTCATCCTTTTGTGTTGGATGCCAAATTCCTCTACTGGAAGAGGGTAAGGGTACCCTTGGGGGTCCTCTATCCGTGCCCCATATGTTTAATCGGACCCAGGCTCAGTCCCACGTTCCCTAGTTCTCTGATAGGTGTGAGGTTGGTATCTCGCATCTCTTGTGTGATTCATGTATGGACAGATGTCGATGGCTACTCGAAGTCGTAACAGCATGCTCGTTGCCCGAGATGCGCTTCCGGAGTCCCGTTCATTTAATCCATCACCAATCGGCTCGAAGAGGACCTGTTCATGTTGGTGGAGCGGATGCCAGTGGGAGGGTATAACTGTACGTTATCTCCAGTCTGTCCCTACCTGCGGTTGGGAGCCGAATATGTCATCCCAGGGTATTGTAGGGTGCAATGGTTCTTCTCCGCGTCATGTGAAAGGTTTAGTGTCGGAGGGCCTATAGTAGGGGGTGGAGCGGGATTGCTATTTATGGTTGAGCGCTAATGGGGCTCCAAGGATCTCGAAATCCCATTTCCAGTGCCGTCCCTCTGGTTCGCCATTGGTGGACGGGATCCCCGCCTTTTTCCGTATGAATCTAGCGGCATTGTGTTTGGACTTGAGGCTCTGGTTAGAGATGGTGATCTCCAAGATGTGTTGTCGCTTCTCTGGCGGTCAATTGGAGGGTGGAGTCCTCATCTTCCTTTGTGTCGATCCGACGGCGTCGTGCTTGGGTTTGAGGCTCTGGTCGGAGATGGCGTTTTCTAGGGTGCAAGCACGCCATTTTATGTGGCAGCAGACGACGCTCAACAGCGAGGGGAGCAGTTTCCTCCCGTGGGGTGATCCACGGTCCCCATTGAATTGGTTGAGCCATAGCCGAACGATGAATCGACAGGTGGGAGGTAGTGGCAGGTGTCGACGATCGCGGTGTGCTAGCAACCATGACAATCGACAAAGGTAAGGGCAGTTGTGACGACGAGAGAGACGAAACTAGTGTTTTGGGGGGCATAAAGGTTTTGACAGACTAAAAAATCTTAGATTCCGAGAAGTTTTGATCTGAATCATTGATCTTAAAATATTTTTGTATTGTTTTACTTAGATCCATTTATTTTTGTAATTAAGGATGTTATTGTCATGTTTTGTAAGATTGCATATATGGTGCTACTATGTGATTATATATTTATATATTTGTTTGGATCAGTGACAATAATGGTTACCTATGTATATTTTATTTATTTCAACATTTTTGGATCTGTGATGGTTATCTAAGATCGGAAATTTATTTGTATAATCTTCTTAATTTTTGTCTTCAAAACCTCATCTCATTCATCTTTCTAACGAGGGCAAGTCTCAAACGACGTTAAAGACTTCGCCGTAACACGTGCTAATCAGTTTCGATCAGCTTCACAGCCAGTTATATTTGCACAGCCCAAATAGTTACTATATGCAAATGGTACTAGTATACCGTTTATGGGCCCTTCTCGGTGACAGAAGTGGGCCGAGTCCTGATGTGGGCTAGGTTTGACTCCCTGTAAAGGCCCGTCACTGCAAGTCTCTTGCCATTGAATTATTGTGAAATTTGAAATAGCCCGTGCTCGATGTACTTGACAATATCTATTCAATCTGCAGCCAAACATAAATAGAAAAATCAAAGTTCCAACAAACAAACAAATAGAAAAATCTTAGGAATCATCATTACTTTACATCATAGATAAGATAGAGAAATACCAACGCATTAAAGAAAAAAAACATGAAGTACCGAAACAGAAAAGAAAGAGAGGAACTGTGCCCTTCAGGAACCAGTCAAGAGGACCCTGTCTCGGGTCATGTGGGTAGGCCACCAACCGCCTACCTCCAAACCCCTTGTCCAACTCATGACTCTTAGTGGCTGTTTTGGAGCGAAAGAAAATTTTATTAATTGCAATCAATACTAGAACATATTATCAATGGAAGGACGCCCTCCTTAGACCTCCGAAACGCGTAAGTCGGGCTCCTGCCACTACATCTTTCGGACTACGTTTGTGGTGTAAAGCTTCCACCCGTTCAGAACATGTCTCAAAGAGTGTTAGGTCATCTGCAATCTTTCGATGGGTGGTTGGAGGAAGCCCTTAAGGATAAGGCTCGTAAGGGACGGTCTAAAACGAGGTCCAAGTCTCGAGCCTTAAACTTTAAGGTCCCCAGGGATCCGATCAAGTCATCGGATAGCGACTGGTGTGAGGAAGAGTAGGCTTTCACTCTTTCTCAGTTTTCGTTGGTATCGGGGTAGCTTTTGTTTTCTTTGTAAGGGACGTCTCCCCTTTTTGTCCTTACTGGTGACTTTTGTAATCGTTTTACTTTTTGCATTCTCCCCCTTGGAGGATGTACTTCAATAAAAATATTGTGCTTATCAAAAAAAATACTTGAACATAGAGAAGAGTAGTGGAGAGTGAACCATATAGATACAATCCTGCAACCAATCCTCTAACTATAGTCGATGTATAGTCAGTTTTGACATAAAAACTAGACCTAACGAGAAAAAACAGAGAGAACAAAACTATCTATTTGCAGCTTCAATCTCTATCAATGTTCATGAAATAACCAGATAAAGTACACAGTTTGGTTAGAGAGCTCTGAAATTGGTGGAGGAGTACAATCAACAGTGGTCAATCGTGGTGGGGGTGAGACGTTTCTCTTCCCCTACATCCTACTTCTCCGTGGGTATCTCCGGTCACACGCACACACTCCCAACAAAGAGTCGCAGATCGTTGCCGAGTCTGTATCATCCTTCAGATACAACAACGCTGAGGTGGAAACGCGGTAGAGAAAAACAACAAGGTTGTGACGAGGAAGGAATTCACTTTCATTCTCTTGGTGGTGAAGACTTTGTTCGTAACAATACCATAAACGACGACTTGAAGCGGTTAGTATTGAGAGCCCTCAACCCTAACAAACCCTTTTTAACACAATTTTCTTACTAGCCGGAGAGAACAAATTTGAAAAATAGCTGTTCTTTAAACCATAAAACATTCATCTTGGACTAAAATGGACATTCACCTACATGTATGGAACTCATGTACGATTTTGATTATATTCGATCCTCTGATTTCGACACTAAACTGTAGAATCTGTCGAATCCCACATGGATTAGACCCAGAGGTTAGACCTCCGAAATTGAAACCATCGTGGGTACCCCAAGAGAAATCAAAACACATTCATTATACCAGACAAAAACATTGAAATTATGTTACTTATACCATTAACAAAACCTGTATACAAACTATGTTAAGATGAGCAAAAAAAAAAAATGTCTGCAAATTATATACAAAATCAAAATTTTCTGATAACATGCTCCTCGCCCGAACACCGATCAACACGCCTGACCCACCGGGTCTCATCCTCACACGACCCGGAACCCGACCCACCCGCCGCCACATGGGCAATATCCAACCCATTCCCCACCGGAAGAAACAGAGACCGAACCAGCCGCCGAGAGCCACCGTCAACGACGCTCCGCCACCTGAAACCGACACTCGCTCTCACGCTAGCGTTTTTGCAAACCAGAACCGCCCCATAGCAGCTCAGCTTCGCGAGCCTCAATAATCTAACAAACTCTCTTCTCATACAATCCACGACCATGAAATCGATCCCCACGAACCCGCCCATGACCTCCTCCGCCTCCCCGACGACCACCTCCGGCGACGTCCCGGCGGCCCTGACGACGGCGCCGAGGTACTCAGCTCTGGAACGCTCGTCGGGGACTACGCACACGTGTCTCCCGCCGGTATGGCGGCTCGCCACGGCCAGTCCAATGCTGGTGGCCAACGCGCCGCCGTGGGACCAGGTTTCGAGGATGAACCGGGCGTTCCAGCCGGCCGCGGTGGCGGAGACGAACTCGGCGACACCTGATTGGCACTGTAGGATTTATAAACGGATATTATACTGAAATTAAATGTTTGACATGATATTATACTGAAATTTTGCCATTAATTAATCGAAGGTTGTGAAGATTGCTTACAGATTGGACGGTGTCGATGTAGGCCAGCGATGCTCTCTCCGGCGACCAAACGAGCTTCATTTTGTTTTCTTTTCTGTTGAAAAGGAGCTTTGCCTTGTGGTTTATATATAAACATTGAGTGTGTACGGAGCTGGTGAATGACAAATCCGACGTGTCGGATTGGGATCGACACGTCATTACACGACCACTTCAATTGGAGTATATAAATTATAAAGTGTGTGGCATCAGTTAGCTGTCATTTAACCCGTTTCTATTCATTTTGCTGGACTTAAGGTTCATGTGACGGGTCATTATGTTCGTTCTGATGTAGTATCGTTGAGTGTAAGATTTATATTTTCCGTCTAAAAGTTTAACGGTCGTTAAGTGAGTAACAAGAAAAGTTGATAAGTAAGAGTTATGATTTGAGAATAAATGAGATGTCTACGTTATGACATCAAGTTCCCTCATGCCATTTAAAGAATGTTTTAGAGGTACGTGACAAGCATGTGATTGGTATTTCATGGAGTCAGTCACACTTAAGAGATTTTGATAACTAATTTGGGCCCGGGGGGGGGGGGGGGGGGGGGGGGGGGGGCACGTGCCCCCCTCAATTTTTTTTTTGAAAAATTCTTGCATGTTTTTCGATTCTCTTTCAAAAATACCCCTCAATTCCTTCTAATTTCGTAGTTGTGCCCCTCCTCAAATTTTTTTACAGTCACATATTGATACTGAAAAATTTCGGTGCCCCCACTCACTGAAAAGCTAGCTCCGCCATTGTACGTATGTATTATGATTCGGTAATTGATCATAGTACAATGAGGTGACATAGCGTTTTTCTTTAGAGCAACTAGAACAGGCGAGTCATGTTCGCGATTCGTGGTATAGTGAATTACGAACCACGAGTCGTACTGTTATGAGTATAATAGCGAATGAGTCGCGGCTCACAATTACGACGCCATGTGTCTTATCGGTTTAACATTTATGTTGTGTTAGAGTGATCCCTCTCTCATTTATCCTAGAACCTATACTTGAGACTCGTGTGTTTTGGCGAAGCTGAGCGATTTTTGCGTGTGATCGATATTCGTGCCAGTCATTCCAGTATGTCGGTCACCACCACCCTCATGGCCATCATGCCCAGATAATTTCATGTTCCGCCGTGATCGATTGGACCTAATTATCAGCGTCGTTCGAAGCTGATGTCCTCAACAACCCGATTCAAAATTGATTTTAACGTCGACGTTGGTGTAAACATGACGAACCGGATTTACCCTGATGGCACTGTCGTCAAGATCAACGCTGACGTGGTTACCATTGTACATGCTCTTTAAAGTATCAAACTGGTCGATTCCATGTTCACATATATGTTGTGTTGCAGGGTTAGTTGAGGATGATGCACTTACACCCAAGGCGTGTTTAGTGTGTCCACTTTGTACACCGCCTCACCTTCTGGATTCGGAAAGCTACGTCTCAATCACAAGTCTTAATAACTGTCTGAAGCGGACAAGTAAAAAGACAATAACAACACGCAATATCAGGAAAGTCACCCTTGTCTGAAAATTAGAAATTCTGTTGATGTTTTGACTTTTTTTACCATTTTGTCTGAAAATAAACATAAAAGTAATAATAGTCAACGACTTCTTGTCCGGAACTTATCCGAACGAGATGTTGACCTTCTTCTGATCCTTTTAACTATCCATGAGAATCAATATTATTATGGTACGATTAATTATTTTAATGTTTGGTTTAGATCTTCAGTCACAACTTGTAGTATAAAATCATGTACGGAGGATGGCGGTAGTATTGAATTGGGAAAAACATAAAATACTACGGACTGTACTATACTTTTAGTCAGCGACAGAATTAACTTTTCCAACGGGATACAACTACGAAATTAAAGATAATTAAGTGATATTTTTTAGAAAAAATATATCGAAAAACATATAAACAATTTTCAAATAAAAAATTGAGATGGGAGGGGGGACATGTGCCCCCGGGGCCCATGTAGCTACGCCACTACCTCTATCTATCATAATAAATATCTAAATTGGGTTTTAGTTATTACATCGTTGCGGAAATGGGTGTTTATGAGCGACTATTTGATTGTGGTGAGTGGATTTTTATCGTTCGCTTGGATACAGATTTGAATTTTTTTAGTTCGTGATCCCTTCATGACAAATTAGGTTGATTTCATATATAAATTATGCGGATTGATAAGACACAATCCGCATAACTTGTATTTTAAAAGTTTGAAATGAAAATTATGTTTTGAAAAAAATGATATCATTTCGTGATTTAAACAATTTTTATATACATGGTTATATTACAAAAATACTATTACATCTGATTTCATTAAAAAAAAATTGATTTCACATATGTAGTTGGGCCGACTGGTGATAGATTTTGTAATATGATTGGTTGGATTATAGATATTAAATTAAAATCATCCACGGATCTATCTATCATAATCCGGAATTAAAACTGAAGAGGGCGTACAACGAATGGTTTGAGGAAGATTAGTTGGTAGCTTTTCAAGTTGATTGGGTCGGAAGTCTAGGTTTTGACTGGTTAATCCTGGTCGCTTTTTGTTAAGGGCATGAGCCCTGTTTCTCTTTTGGAGACTTTTGTAATCGTGGTTTCTTGTTTTTTTTTGTTTCTCCGTCTTGGAGATTAACCATCGAATAAATTTCTTAGCGCTTATCAAAAATAATAATTGAAAAGGACGTCCGCGTCTCTACAACGAACCCTAAGAAAGGTCAAGGAAGGAATAGGTTATGTTATTATCTTATCGTCATGTATTACCGGTAAAAAAAAGTTCACGCCCTATGTCATTAAAAAAGAAGACTCCGCCGCTGACTAAACAGGAAGGTCAAGGAAGGAATAGGTAAACATAGCCAGTGCACCACCCGACTCACCAGCACTCACACAATCGGGCCAAAGAAGAAGCTGTGGAAAGCCCACATGAAGGGGAGTAGGAGGATAGGCACCAACAAGAGAAGTTGTTGTCTGTTAAACAATTTCGTCAAGTTCAACAAGGGATCACACTGTTAGCGGTCCAAACCATACATCTTATCAACTTATTGAAAAAGAAAGTTATAGTGTTCGTAAAATTAATAACAACAGTTTAAAGACAAACTTATAAATTCGTAATACCTCATTCAAATCGTATACTTAAGATTTAACCTTGATAATATATTTTGTGTACTTTAAGAAAAGATGAACGATAAAAAGATGTAACATGTTAGTCAAACACACAAAAACATTATAAATGCGTAGTGTTTAGCTTAATACTTCTTATCATCTTATCCTTTGGGCTAGCTGTTATCAAGTTCCAATCTATATAAAGTCAATGTTCATTTACTGTATCGTTAATTTTTATATTTGAAAGAGTAAGCACTGAATTCGATTTTTTTCAGACGGCATTAAATTCGATTTGAATTGATGTACAAAATAGTATTTTACTTCACTAAAAGAGATTTTTTTTATAAGCGAAAAATTTATTAAACATTTGCTTCCATAAGATAGGAAAAGCAAGACAGGAGATCGACCTCAGAAAGGGAAGAGCAACGAGGCCTACAAGCCTCAAGAACAGAAAAAATACAAAACAGAACAGGAGCAAACAACCAGCCTCCTAACCTACTTCCTACTCGGGTCCAAGCAGGCAAACGTGTTAGAGACCGAGACAGGGCTTATAGCTTTTTCAACCGATACAGGGGAAGCCTCGTCCTTACTACCCTCGACGTCCTCCAGCATAATATGCGGGTTGATCTGTTCGAGCACCACAGGACCATGGTAACAACCATTTTTCCAAACTTTGAACGATAGCTCCATTCACCCGAGTTATTTTTTTGTAGCAATATCAACCATTAAGCTTCCGAATAGACTTTTATGATGGAAAAAGAAAAAAAAAGGAAAATTACGATGAGTAAGGACTTGAGATGGGTCATCGAAGAAGGTGTCTTGGCGTCATCTCCTCCGTCGACCAACTTCAACAAAACCTGCAAGAAATCCTTGCCGCCGCTGGCCTTGGCCCCACCACCCCCCGGTGAATCTCCACCGTCCATTCTCAGCCTCTGATCAATCACCTTCTCATCCGTCTAACGGTTTTGATGACTGAATTTATATTTGAACTTCACTCTTGTAATTATATATCAAAAATTGTTCAATATTCTAAACCTATTTCTCTGGTCATATTCTCTAAATCACACATGAACAATTTATTATATTTATTTATCAGTTAATAACGATGTCAATACATTGCATCATCATTTTAGTAAACCAAACAAATATCCCACGTAGAACTTCATCGATACATGAAAATTTCATACTTGTTACGCTAATTATTACACGAACTTCTCAAACAATCAATCCTACGTGGAAGTTCATTTATAAAGAGCAGGATCAGACAACCTTGGAGTGGGGACCACAACAAGAGGTGTCTCCAACTTCAGAACAATCCCAAACTTCTCGGACATATCCACCTTGTCTCCTTCCGACAACTTCCAATCAAACGAATGGAGAAGTGTGGCCAGCGAGTACAAAGCCATCCTCTCAGCCATAGCCGTGCCCGCACATATCCGCCTACCCGACCCAAAGGGTAAATAGGTAAAATCATTCCCATTAAAATCATATTTACCGTCCGAAAACCTCTCCGGATCGAACTCCAATGGATTTTCCCATATAAGAGGGTCCCTGTGAATCGCCCACACGTTGATGAAGATTCTAGAACCTTCTGGAATGGTGTATCCGGAGACAATGCAGGTCTTGGTCGGGGTACGAGGTACCAGGAGTGGCACGGGTGGGTACAAGCGCAGTGTCTCCTTTAGGACAGCGAGTAAATAAGGTAGTTTATGGGTGTGTGACTCTTCTACTATGTTGTCTCTCCCGACAACTGAGTCCAACTCTTGCTGGATTTTCCTCATGACTTGAGGTCTGCTCACGATTTCGGCCATGGCGAATTCTAATGTGTTGGAGGATGTGTCACTTCCACCCACTACCATGTCCTGCCACATAAATCAAACGTATTCAATTCGTCGTCACAGGACATGAAACAATTACGTATGTTTGTTAGTGAACTATTTTCTATGTTAAAAATAACTGATTTCAAAACAAATAATGATTGGTTTATTCATTTCATTAACATTGTGCCTGTATGTTAGATAGGAAAATAATTAGAAAACGAAATGGGTGATACAAGTAGAAACCACTTAGTTAGGCCGGGTGGACGTCATTGAACCCTCTTGTATCTAGACGGAAAACCCAGATTAGATTGGACGTCTCAACTGATTCTCTCACTATTAAAACAAAAACAACGGACCTTAGCCGTGGAAGTGGACATAGTGGTATAGAGAAGTTGGCGCAACAAGACGTGTGATGGAAGTAGGAGGCAGTGGAGTATACATTTAAGCACATGGTAGAATAGTTAAGTTAAAGTTCCTACTGATGTAAACCTTGTAATTAGTCAGATTCCTTTTTTTTTTGCTAAGCGGAGTATTATTAAAATTTTATAATTCGAAAAAAACTATAAACCAGAGAGATGCAAACTAATAATGGGGAGATCATTGAAAGACCTTCACGAAAACAACGATCTACGACCTAAAGCCTAAAACTAACCGAATAACAAAGCTCCACAAAACCAAAATAAAACGGGCCTTCAACCACGAAGGCTCTAGGACATCTTTCAAACACGCTCAGGCACCAAGAAACCTCAAAACTTACTGTCCCACATAGAAAGTGTATGGACAAGTTGAACACTTGATAAGCATGTTAGTACCTCCACCCATAAGTTCGAGCTTTTGGGTTGGATATGGCTTTAATATGGTATCAGAGCCTGGTTCGGCCTTTGGGTCGTTTGTCACCCCCACCCTGTGGTCTCCGGTCCATATGCAGATGTCCAGTCCCGTGAGGGGGAGTGTTGAAGTATAAGTCACACATAGAAAGTCTATGGACAAATTGAATACTTGATAAACATATTAGTGCCTTCACCCATAAGTTCAAGTTTTTGAGTTGGATAGGGCTTTAACATAGGCTTGTAATTAGTCGGATTCCTAAGTAAAGATATTATGACTCTAATCCTAATACTATTTAACTTATCATCCTAACTCAATTTATGATTAATGTTAATATCCGGGGCCAATAATAACTTAAATCCCTTTTAAAATCAGTAAGGCCGAGTTACTTACCATAAGTAAGGCCTTGAGATGGGTCATGGTCAAAGGCGTCTTGGCGGCGGCTCCTTCGTCCACCAGCTTCAACAAACACTGCAAAAAGTCATTATTACCCTCGCCCCCGTCACCTTTCGACGCATCTGCACCGTCCATCTTCCTCCTCTGATCGATCACCTTCTCAAATATCTTATCCAATTTTCCCGCCACCACGTCCACGCGCCTAGTCACCCCTTGCAAATCGAACCGGGCCAGGGTCGGGTAAAAATCCGACACATTAGCCGTCCCCAACATCTCCGTCATCTCCGACACCGCCTGTCGGAACTCGGCGCCGAGACTCGCCCTCTCCTCGCCATCCTCAACCGTCCCTCCCCACATCATGCTCGTGATCGCGTTCAGTACCGTCAGGAACATCTGCTCCCCGACGTTGACGGGAGACCCGACCCGACCGTATAAATACCCGACTGTCTTCCGGAGCTCCGACCGGCGGAGCCCGTACATGGCGTCGAACGTCGCGCCGCCGAGGAGGTTGACCGTGCACACCTTCCTCAGCATCCGCCACTCCGCGCCGTACGGGGTCCACACGACGTCGTGTCCTCCGTACGTCGCGGCGCGTCCCGCGGCCGGGACGTCACGGTTGGCGAAGGTGACGTCATGGAGTTTGAGGATCTGGGAGGCGGTGGCTGGGGAGCTGACGAGGATGCCGAGTTTGTTGCCGAGCCGGAGCTTCGTGATCGGGCCGTAGACCCGACCCAGTTCGGTGAAGTGGGTGTGGAGCTCCGGGTCGAGGAAGGGGAGGCTTCCGAGGAAGGGCAGGCCACGTGGCCCTGGTGGGAGGCGTACGGTGCTTGACTTGACTGATTTGAGGAACAGAGAGATTGCGGCGACGGCGGAGAGCGTCAGGAGCACGCGCCACCACGGGTCGGTTTCGTCCCACCATGACCAAAGTGAAGAAGACACGTGATTGAGAACGAGAAGGGAGTTGGAGGCTGTGCTGTTCATTTTGGATTGAGTTCACAATGGAACTGATGTATGCTATATATATATATATATATATATACATAATGATTTGGTCAGACTCAACCTTCTAAGTCCGATACTCGACTTTATAATTTATCGAATCTGAATTGATTTAGATCCACATATTCGACCTCAACAAACGACGCCATAGTAGGTGCTCTCAATATTGCATATTTCATTTTTGTAATCCATGCATCGATTTCAATATTTTAAGACAACATTACAATGATTTTTCGAGCTGTCCAGTAAAAAAATACTAGCCAAGACAGTGACCAGAGTGTTAGGTTCATTCGATTCTCTAATACAGTTTACGGACATAAGCCAGAGATGCAAGTAATTATCTTATAAACATACTCCCAATAATGGTGGGCATCTTTGGTTTGTGACAAAAATGACAATGTAATAAGAATAGTAAATGAGTTGGATCCAACTCATGGGGTATTTTTTATAACTTAATATTTGGCAGCTACTAATAAAAGAGAAAAAAAATCTTAGAACCAAAAAGAGATGTATCGAAGAAAAAAAACGTGCCTCATGCACATTTCTACTTGAAGACAAGGTCTTTTCTCAACGACATCACAACCAGTGCCGGAGTTCAATATTTCAGTAAGCGGGGTATCAAAAAATTTCAATATCATTACGTGACTGTAAACAAAATTGTGGAGGTACAATTACGAAATTAGAAAGAAATAAAGAGTATTTTAAAAAAATTGATGCCCCCCGGGGAACCATGTGGCTCCACCACTGATCACAACCTCTCCTCTTTTTCTCATCGACAGTCGGATGTGTGGGTGTGTCTGAACTCCGACTACGGCTATGGGCATTTGTCTTCTCCTCTCTATCACTCCGGTAAAGGCTGTTTTCTTAATGGGACCAAACAAATCCCCGGGACCGGACGGGCTCAACCCATATTTTTTTCAAAAATATTGAGGGAATCTTAGACATCAAGTTACCATATTTGTTAAGCTGGCTATTGGAAAATAATACTTCTCGGGCGAGCATAGTGAAACAATTCTTGTTCTAATCCCCAAGAAGCCGCCCCCAAAAAGATCACGGACCTTCGGCCAATCGATTTGTGCAATATAATTTTTAGGGTTCTTTCAAAAGTACTGGCTAATAGGTTGAAACCCTATCATATACTTTCTCATTTCAGAGAATCATAGAGCTTTCGTCCCAAGTAGAGATATCTAGGACAATATATTCACAGCTTTTGAGATCATTCATTTTCTTTGTCGTAAAACCCAATGTACCAAGGGTTTCATGGTCATTAAGCTCGACATGAGTAAAGCTTATCATCGAGTTGAAAGGAAATTTAAGGAACAAATGATGATGAATTTGAGTTATGGTGAATAGTGGATTAAGCTAATGCATACTTGTATTTTATCAGTTTAGTTTACGGTATCTTTGTGTGTGTGGGGGGGGGGGGGGGGGGGGGGGGGGGGGGAGTCTAACAAGGTGATTATACCAAGTCGTGACATACGACAACGAGACCTTCTATCTCCTTATTTGTTTCTCTTTTGTATTGAAGCGCTCTCTTGCATGCTCAACAAAGACGAGACTCAAGGTAATTTACATGGTATCTCTATAGCTCAGTCTCATATGTTGTTTGCAGACGAATACTACATTTTTTGTAGAGCTGATCACAAGGAAGCTACAAATCTGTAAAATATTCTACAGATTTTTGTGGAATTATCGTGCCAAAAGATAAATAGAGACAAGAGTTTCATTTATTTAGCTCGAATACCCCTCCATTGGCTAGAGCTATGTGCTGCACCACGTTTGGTATTTCGAAAATTTCGGAAGCTTAAACTTACTTGGGGGTTCCAAATCTTATTGGCGGGAGCAAGACCCAACCTCTTTAATTTATTATTGATTTTTCTCTCTTCCTTCTAAGTTTACCACCAGCTATTTCATCTATGTATCGGAGATGCTCTAAATATTATTAAGAGTTTATATAAAAATCTCATATCATATTAAAAATTATTTTTGGGTTAAGATAGCATTAATGGTTCCATTTGCACTTTAAACACTTGATTATATAACACCAACTTATCCAATAATCCTAAGTAGAACTTCATCGATACAAAGCAGGATCGGACAACCTCGGAGTAGGAACAGCAACAAGAGGTGTCCTCAACTTAAGAACAATCCCATACTTCTCCGACAAATCCACCTTCCCTCCATTCCCTACCTTCCAATCAAACGAATGGAGAAGCGTGGCCAGTGAGTACAAAGTCGTCCTTTCAGCCATAGCCGAGCCAACACATATCCGCCTCCCAGACCCGAAGGGCAAATAGGTAAAATCATTCCCATTGAAATCATACTCCTTGTCCAAAAATCTCTTGGGACTGAACTTTGACGGATTTTTCCATATTAACGGGTCTCTATGAATCGCCCACACGTTGACGAAGATGCTAGAACCTTCCGGAATGGTGTACCCCGACACGATGCAGGTCTTGGTCGGGGTACGAGGAACCAACAGCGGCACGGGTGGGTGCAAGCGCAGTGTTTCCTTGAAGACAACGAGTAGATAAGGTAGTTTCTGGGTGTGGGACTCTTCTACTATGTTGTCTCTACCGACTACTGAGTCGAGCTCTTGTTGGATTTTTCTCATGACTTTGGGATTGTTCATTATTTCACCGATGGCGAACTCTAATGTGTTGGAGGATGAATCACTTGCACCTACTACCATGTCCTGTCACACAAACACATGGTTAAAGTGGTGGACTCGACCAGTGACAACACTTCATGTCGTTGCGTTTTTGGAAACTCCTATAACATTTATGTTTGAATGATTGTAAGTGTTTTTATATCAGTTATAAAACTATTGCTAATATATTCGTTTGGATTTGACAATATTACCACTGTACATTATAATTCTAAAATACACATTATTTGATTTAGGGGTAGTAATAAAAACATATCCTAATGACTCTAATAGTATTTTAAAAACTAACCCATGGTTTTTTTAGTTTTTATGTACACATCAGGTAAAAAGTAAATAGAAGTATAGTTACTTTTATTTATGCAAGGACAACGGTGGTCGTTGTTACTTTGTGGTGTTCATGTTCAGCCATGAAAGTGTACCCAAGATATGGCCTTTTGTGTACTTTTGTAGGTTTTATTCGGTCAAAGGTAGATGCTATATTTTATCAGTCAAAGTGCTCGTCCTTTGGCCTATTCATACGGTGCTAGGGTTTGTTTGTCTACCCCTTCCTCATCTATGTTGGAAGTAGCGATAACTAGTTTGAAAGGCATGTCCTTCCGGTTCACCTCTCTCCCTTTTTGATAGAGATGATATGGGGCTTGTGTCTACAAGGAGAGCCGACTCACCGTCGGTCTCTCCCGTTATTGGTGGTTGGACACCCGGGCAGGGACTTATCCCGGGTGCACGTAGGGGCTTGGGCTGGCGAAAGTCAACGTCCATCCAAGATAGAGAGGGATGTAGGGGTCCTGGGTGATCTCGGGTACGAGGATCCATGCTTTTGTAGCGGCGCATCCTTTTATCGCGTATGTACGGGGTCGGTCGTGCTTATGCACGGCGACGTGAGGTGCGGTTGGCTCATAGGGGTGTGGCCCGTGGGGATATCTGGTGCACAAACACCGAAAGGCGACAATGGGTTCAGAGGATTCATTTGTGCATTAGGGAGACTTGCGGCGTCAGAGACGTATACTCCGGACAGAGAGCGCTTTGTAGGGGAATTTTTGGACACAGGACCCAAGGATACACACACCCTGTTGGAGTGTCACGAGTAACGGCGAGGGACGGTACGCACTCTCCCTTGATCAATGAAGACCTCGGGGTCCAATAGTGGGTCGGACGACAACACCGCTTCACTAAACGTAGGGTGGCATCGATTCAACCAAGTACTGGCGCGACATCCTCCTACTAGATCGGGAACCATCAACTTTACGTTTTAAAGGCCCTCACTATCATCAAAGGGGGATGACGTTAGTTGGTTTCTCGGGACGATGCATAGTCCAATTGAGCTATCACAGTCCCTGGTTACATGACTGTCCAGACCGTCACTCACGCGCTTCAGTTACTGTTTTGGTGATCTCGACCGCTAATGCATCATTCTCCTGGAGCACAATCCGAAGTTTTGATCTCAATTTTTCGGAAAGGGGCCCGCTACCTTCCCGCATGGACTCGCTGTACCGGTTTCTTCGAAAGCTATCGCGGTATCCCCTTCTAGACAGCCTAATGAAGCATTTCGACTAATAAGTTTTTATTTTATTATCTATTTTCTTCACTCTATTGTTGTCATTTATCTTATTATCTATTTTCTTCACTGTATCGTTAATAACTTCAATTGTTGTCATCTATTTCCCTAAGAGGATTGAAATATGAGTTAAAGACCGAGATTACCATGAACAAGGCCTTGAGATGGATCATGGTCAAAGGCGTCTTGGCGGCGGCTCCTTCGTCCACCAGCTTCAACAAACACTGCAAAAAGTCATTATTACCCTCGCCCCCGTCACCTTTCGACGCATCCATCTTCCTCCTCTGATCAATCACCGTCTCGAATATCTTGTCGAATTTATCCGCCACCACACCCACGCGTCTCGTCACCCCTTGCAAATCGAACCGGGCCAGACTCGGGTAAAAGTCCGATAAATTCGGTGTCCCCAACATATCGGTCATCTCCGACACGGCCTGTCGGAACTCGGCCCCCAGGCTCTCCCTCTCCTCGCCTTCCTCGACCGTCCCTCCCCACATCATGCTCGTGATCACGTTCAGTACTGTCAGCAACACCTGTTCCAATGGCGGAATTAGCTTTTTCAGTGAGGGACACTAAGAAAGCACAAATACGATTAAAGAGGTATTTTAGAAAGAAAAAAAATTAGAAAAACCTACAAAAAGTTTTCAAGAAAATATTTGAGCCCTGGTACCATTTGGCTCCGCCACTGACCTGTTCCCCGACGTTGACGGGCAACCCGACCCGGCCATATAAGTAACCCACCGTCTTCCGGAGCTCCGCCCGGCGGAGACCGTACATGGCGTCTAACGTCGCGTTGCTGAGGAGGTGAGCCGTGCACACCTTCCTCAGCATCCGCCACTCCGCGCCGTGCGGGGTCCACACGATGTCGTGTCCTCCGTACGTCGCGGCGCGTCCCGCGGCCGGCACGTCGCGGTTCGCGAAGGTGGCATCGTGGAGTTTGAGGATCTCCGAGGCGGCGGAGGGGGTGCTGACGATGATGCCGAGTTTGTTCCCGAGCCGGAGCTTCGTGATTGGGCCGTAGGTCCGGCCCAGTTCGGCGAAATGGGTGTGGAGCTCCGGGTCGAGGAAGGGTAGGCTTCCGAGCAGGGGCAGGCCGCGTGGGCCCGGAGGAAGGTGTACGGAGCTTGGTTTGACTGATCTGAGGAACAGTGTGATAGCGAAAACGGCGGAGAGCGTGAGGAGTACGCGCCACCACGGGTCAGCCTCGTCCCACCATGACCAAACAGAAGAGGACGCGTGGATGAGAATGGGAAGGACACCGTAGGCTGTGGTGGCGTTCATGCTTGGTGTAGTTCAGTAAGATACTCTGGTGACGAGGTGGTGATATATATAGTTAAATGATAGCAGACACTTTTTAATAATTATTTTTCTTCAATTATTTACACTTTAAATAATTATATGAGTATAAGTGAACCACTTGTTGATTGGTTCGTTGCATGAAAATAATAATTGAATATTATTATGATGGGTTTGGTTTTGGATAAACAGTGAATGCCTCTGACAGACTCGGCGTTATCGAACCTTACAACGGTACCTGGCCCAACCGGTCGGCCCACCGCTACCAGAAGCGGCCCGGCAGCTGGGGCGGGGCTCTTGTATGTTATGGACTATCATTGTGAGATTCATGCACTCTCTTGCCATTAAATGAAAGGCTTGTAGTTTTCAGAGAGCACGTACAGTTGCGGGATGGTCGGAAATATTATATAAAAGAAATGAAGAAAACTAATAATAGAATTGGTAAAGTAAATATGTAAATAAAACAAATACGAGTTATACTTAGGATAAATAGTGGGAGACGATCTCCATATTGATGGTTGTGCAAGAGTGTTGGACGATAATCATTTCCTCTCTTGACTTTTTAATGCTTGTGATAAGAGATCGGAGACATTTGAGGGGATAACGGGTACTTAGGGAGAATATTAGGAAATGGGGCAACCATGTTGACAGATTTGCACCGACCTTGGCCAGGGAGAGGTATGCGTCCCCACATGCACCCCGTTGCTCGTACTTCGACTCATTGGGTCTGGAAAGACTACGTAGCAGACCTCGACTGGCTGTTAGGGTCAACAGGGGCTCCTGTTCGTGGTCCATGAAAGCTCAGGATTGTGTCGATTTTTCACTTGTTGTTTTCGATACAACGGGAGTGGGGGACACCATCATCTTCCACCGTCAGTCACTCCTCCCAATTTTCATGATTAAGGTCGGGGGAGATGGAGCTTCGTGTGGAGATCTCTAGTGAGCGGAATCAGTCCTATCTCGTTGCTGGAGCCTTTCTTGTCATCCCGATGAAATTGGTGGTCCATGGAGCGAGGTAGGAGGTGTTGGGCCACAGTGAGGCCACCAAAAGTGGTGGTGGGATAGTAAGTCGTCTATGATCTCTTCCCCTGGTCGTTCCGAGATGGACTTCAGAGCCGAGGCGCGAGAGTAGATGGAGACGGATGAGAAGGTGGTGATGGTGTTGGAGGTGACGGCGTTGACTGTGTATGGAGCGACGACTTTCGGGACGGCACTGTTAGAGGCGATGATGCGGGAGGCGGAGGCGGCACCTGTGCACAAGGGATGACTAAAGGTTCTTGAGAAAATTTTATCTCTCTCCAAATACTGTCATTCCATCCCCTCATTTGAATAGAGCACGGTGTGGATCGGGACGGTGGATCCATAGGAAAAACGATGGAGAAAGTGAAGGTGAGCCTGTGGTAACGAGCGGGGACCAGCCAGAGACATAGTCGGAAAAAAATTAGAGGAATTAGGCGAGGACTACTATGCAGCCTCACCAAACCTAATGAGTAAGTATGGATACATGCATTTTTATCGGGAAGGATCTCTGAATCATAAATATCCCCCATTGGTATTGTTGAGATCATGTTCCATTGCACTCCTCACGACAAAAGGAGTCCCCCCATAGGATTAAGCAATGTTTAAGCACCATCTTGAGCGGTTCTCGACAATACTGAATTTCTGTTATATACTGTTTTGAAAAGCTTATTGTAGCACCGGCGATTTTTTATAGAGTTTGTGAAAAGTGACCTTTCGAGTGACCCTGTCTTTGTACTGACTATTTTCCTTTGATTTATAAAAGTAGTACCTTTCGCTAAAAAAGCTCGATTTTATTGTCTTGTATTTTTTGTATCGCTCCTCCGTCAACCCGGTCTTCAAATATTTTTCTTCGTTCCGATTCACTGGATTGGTTGAACGAAAACAACTTCAAAATTTCTGAGTGAGATGAATATTAAAATGGAGTATTTATAAGGAAAACATTTATTATTTTATCTAAAAATCGATACATGACCGTTCTGTTTCCTGCTAAATTAGGCACAAGAATGTAAGTTATGTGAATAGAATCTTGTTAGAGTACTCACAGTGAGGTCGAATCAGTCGTCTATTCTACCTAAAATGCCTAAATCTAGGTCGTGGACGCGGCTGTGTTTAGAAGGTTGTTAATGAATTTGTTGATACTCATAGATTCTACATTCGACCCGAACCTATCGACAATAACGCTGACCACCCAATACGAAACTGCCATTTAGCAATGCATATCTAGAAGAAGAAAAAAACAGAAAACGATCCAGTGACTTTCTTCCAAATTAGATCCAATTCAGTCTATTATCAGTGTAACCACGGATTTAATTATGACCCAAATTATTAGAAAAGAGAACAAGACTGAGTTATTAATCTCATATTAGACCGGATTCAAACCGGTGAAGTGTAATTCAAAACATTTACTTACCAGGGCCTGCTTATCAAAACCAAGATTTGGGCTTCAGTAGTAGTGGGCTTTAACGAAAACAGCCCAAACCCTTGTTACTCTTTCATCAGCACAAATATAGGGTGAAATAGTGAAATGATAAATTAGTTTTATAATGTTTCAAAACAAATAGTTTTATAATTAAACGTGATAATATAAAATTTTAATGACGATAAAAAAAATCGTTTTATCATTCATACATGGCCTTATGCATAATTAATCAAGTTTCAACAATGAACAGTTTTTTTTTTATAAATGAAACATTTGTTCTTTTTTCTTTAAATTTAAAATATGTAACCTGACAGCAGAAACAAATTATGTAAGCTATTTTGTCATATTTGTAGGGAGAAACAAAATGATCGAAATATAATATTAAGAGGGTTAGTACATACTTCTAATTTATGCTACCTAATCAGCCATCTTTGAATTTTAATCCATACTAGAGTTGAAATTAAGTTCTAAATTCCGATCAAAGTCGCTTTCGAATTGACAATATGAACTTATTTTATGAGTTAAAAAGAGTATGGAAGTAAGAGTTTCACACTACATGTATTTCTTAGTTCATGCTGACATGTGTGCAGTACTAGATTTTGATTGAGGATTAATTTAATCTACACTCTAAAAGTTTTGCATTCTATTTCTACTGTCCTATATTTTTTTTAAATGAAAAGTACGATAATTTATTAATAATAAAAAAAACATGTACAAACAACAAGATCCTAAAAGGTCTCCAGTCAACAAACTTTGAGATAAATCACTGTAGTCACAAACGTTTTTTTAAATAGACGACACATACATTAAAAGAAAAATTAAATTGTAGAGAATCACTGTACATGGTGCCAAAACGCTGCTTGATCTTATAAAAGACTATTTTCGTCGTAAGGAGAACGATCGAACATGAACTAGATAGTAAAAAGGGAGAATAGGTATGCTCTATGGATCCCTCCCGATAAAAGTCCGTGAAGTTTTGGGTGTCTAATATTTCTTCTGGCGAAGCTACTTACCAACTCTCGCATGATATTCACATGGTTCCCTTGCAAATCCTCACTTCTTCCTCATTGCCTTAAACGGGCAAGTCCATGAAGAATTGACATACCCCGTCTGTGAACTGGGTCCCTCGTCCTGGGGGGAGCCATCCGTCCCCCCTACCCTCTCCTTGAAGGTTAGGTAAGGTGTCAGGGGTTACTATTGCGTCTCTTCCTTGGTACAAGAGATCCTTAGTTAGGGTGTTCGAGGCCAATGGAGCAAATCCCGGAGGAGACAACACCTCTATAGTCCAATCAATAGTATAGTTTTGTCCCAATTTGTCCGGTTTGATCTTCAGGAGGGACTTATCAAACTGGGGTATCCGTAGCACCTCCTAATCACATTGTCGTATCACCCGAACAATTTGACCACAATTATAGTAAAAAGCGGGCAGTCAATCATAGGTTAGGGTGAGCCTAATCGGTTCTGGATACTCTTAGAATTTCATGACCAATGTCTATCGCGAGGAAGAGGGGGATATAGGTCCATCCAGAACCATACATTCATTGTACCTCTCCAACAGGAACCTCAATGTTCACAAGGGATGTCCACGCATTCCTCCAGAGTCACACCAATGACTTTCCCGGTTGCCTTTGTCCTAACCATTAGTGACAGACCCTTGGCCTGGACCCAGAGCTGAAGGAGGCCCAGACGGGGGAGCTCACTCTCCACCAGATCCATGATGTCCCATATAACAAGGGGGTATCCATCAAAACACCATGATTCATTCTGGCGAACCCAGTCTTTAGCCTCCCGTGAACGAAAGTAGAAAGAAAAGACCCTAGGGTCCAGGTCCTTAATCACAAGTCCCAAAACCAAACGTCCTCAAGCCCTCGTTATGACCTTCATCATGAATTCCTTCTGAAAAGGTCGAGATGTAAGCACCCTCCCCACCATACCATAACGTTGGCGAGCGAGAATAGTCAGGTCCACCTGAGTGAACGGTACCACAATCTCAGCGTCCTCATCCTTTATGATGGAGTAGGCCGAGAACCCTTCTTGTAAGGCTGGCACTGATGGTGGCGCAACCAACAGAGGCAGCATCCTGGGAGAAACTGACATCCCGTAGATGGCACCTTCAATGGATCAAGACCACCTTTGATCAGAGAGATATCTGTCCTCAAGGATTTAGGACCATCCCTGGTCAGAGACGTCTCTCCTGATGGTGGACCGATAGCCAAGACATGGCTCGTATCCTTCGGCTGACGACCCCTCTTTGTCTTGACCTTTATGAACGGCGGCAAGGTACGACCAGGAGAGAAAATCACATAGAAAAGTCCACCGTAGGCGATGGCTCCACTGGATTCTCCATGGACGATGAGAACGCCGAAAAAAACAGGACGGGGGTCTTTGGAATCCTCTTCCTCCCGCCTTAACCGGTCTGATAACTTCCGAGGAGAGTCGTGGGGTCATGGTGAGACCAGGAGGTTTAATAATGACCATTGCCGGAGGAGGAGGAGGTGGGATGGCTACGGACACGATGAACAGAACAGTGGTCGACATCATTGTTCAGTTAAGGCTAGGGATAGGGCTAAAATGAATCTGCAGGGGAGGAGTAGTGCACAAGGCAATAGAATTATTTTTTTAAAGAATGCAACTTATTTTTGTTAATTCATGAATTTCATCTTAAACCTATTATCCTAATAGATACCATCATTACAAAAACTTACAAACAACTCACTTAAACCTAACTGTTAAAACCAAACTAAAACTACTTCAAGACAAGTTCAAGTACACAATAAAGAAAAGTTAAAACTATTTAACGTTTAATAATATCTGTACAACGTTTGTTTCTTCTTACAACATTGTCAAGGAACCAAATAATGAACAGAGTTTCAAAATAAAATACAAGTACAGTGATTGTGGCTTTTTTTGGCACGTCACTGTTACATATATATGGTCGGTGAGAAACCTCTGATACGAAGCAAGGTTTACCTTCAACCAACCATCTAAAAATATTAATTTTGTACCTTATAAATGAACATATATAAATAGTAATTGCTAGTACTTAATTAGTGCCAAACACGTTTCAACATTACTAGCCCTTGCTTAGCTAGTTCTTGTCGACCATCTCTAACAAAGATTTGCTGATTTCGAACTGTTAGGATTTAGAGATCGAACAATCGTCAAATCATAATATCGTCTAAATTATCGAAATCGAAGTCATGAACCTCGAAGTCCGGGCAGTCCAATAACCATGCGCACGTCTCCTCCCATGTCATGTTGCTAATGTTGTTCACGTCTACGTTCACGCTCTCTCCTATCGGGAATTTCCACGAATCGGTTTCGTCCACTAGCAAGCTGTCGAGCAATAGCGACGATTCGTCCGTGCAGATCGTGTCCAACATAGTACCGGGCGAATCGTTGTTGCTCGTACTCGAGTTGTCTTGATCGGGTGATGACTTGGCATGGTTCAGGGTTCCTGATTCTTCGGGAGTTGTGTCGGAGTTATTGTGATTTTGATCGGCATTGGATGGGGAAGAACCTTCTTGGTCGTGATCGGAGGAAGGAACTTGTTTTTGTAGAGGCTCGTGCGTGACGGGATCGATCCCCATTCGTATAAGCTTCTTTTTTATGTGTGTGTTCCAGTGGTTTTTGATTTCATTGTCAGTCCTTCCGGGCAGTCTTGATGCTATCTTCGACCACCTAAGGAACATGATAGTAACAAATGAAGTGCATGATATAAACAGTGGCTGAAGTAGCTTTTTCAGTGGGGGCACCGAAATTTTTCAGTGTCAATACATGATTGTAAAAAAAATGAAGGGGGCACAACTACGAAATTAAAAGGAATTAATTGGTACTTTTGAAAAAAAACGAAAAAATACAAGAATTTTTCAAAAAAAAATTGAGGGGGCACGTGCCCCCTGGGGCCCATGTGGCTCCGCCACTGGATATAAAACTTGTTAGTTTTTTAAGATAGATGAGGATTTTATTGATGATTTTGGATTACAAAGAAAGTAAAACAAAGACGGGTGATGCAACTCAGAAAATACAGATCTACCCGAAGACTAAATAAACCTTTTTAGTTAGATCTTTCTTATATAAGTTTGAGACATTCTCATACCATTTGTAAGGAGATTTAACATATACATACAAGGTGGTAACCAGGTTCCGATCCTATGTAACTCAACGACAATGATAAAAACTTGTAATAAATAATGTTGGTTTTGTAAAAACTTACGGTAAACTATTTTCTGCCTATAAACCCACTAAAATGGCTATTTTTGACAAAAAGTCAAAAATACCCTTATAAAAATGCATATATACGGATTACAAAGTGCAAAACTAATATACATGAAAAGTTATAAACAACAAAACCCATATAACTATGTATGACATTGCAGTTGATCTAAATTAATAAAAGTTACACCTTTTGCTAAAAAAAACATTCGTGAAACCAAAGAGAAAAAGGAGGAGAGACCTGTTGCCGAGACGGGCATGGAGGTCGATGACGAGCTTCTCTTCAGCTTCATTGAGGAGGCCCCTCTTGAGGTCTGGCCGGAGGTAGTTGGTCCACCGGAGGCGGCAGCTCTTGCCGCAGCGGGGCAGTCCGGCGAGCTTGGGGACGGCCCGCCAGCAACACTGGCCGTTGGTGAGGATGAAGTTGATGAGCGTCCGGTCCTCCTCCGCCGTCCACGGCCCTTTCTTCACCCGGAGCTTGTCGCAACAAGGTTGTCGTCCCATGATCACAACAACAACACCATGCAATAATAATGTTGAGAACACAAAAGCCACACCCACCACCCTTTATATATATATACATGAATGAGTGTTGTTTTATCTTTGGGTGTCATCATTTTATAATGAGAATTAAATCATGAGAAGCTATTTGTGCCTCACACTAGTGGGTTGTGATAGGGACATAGGAACAAAACAATAAACATGTTACATATATATATATATATATATTTGTCCGGGTGTAATCAGGTGCGAACCAATTCTTATGGTGTGAATTTACGAACTCTCAAAAACAATGTATGCAGTTTACGAAAACAGCAGTTTCGGTTTGAGATGAATATTTCCAGACAAAAAACATCTCAAATAAGAAACACTATTTTCCCAAAATAAAATGTTTTTCCCTCAAACTGAGATGCTACTTTTTCAAACTATATTTACGATTTTTTCGAACCAGATTTAAAATTCACAAATTCAATAATGTAGAAAAGAGGTCCGTACGTGATTATCTCCTTATACTTGTCTATGTGTATATACGTGTATAAGAGACATGGATCACACGGTTGATCAATGATTTTTTTTTTTGATATCTATATCTAATTATTTTATTTTATATTTTGTGGATCATATTTTTATAGGCCATCAGAAGATCTGTTCGTTGGTTAAAATATATAATAATTGAGAAAAAAATGGGTTTTAATATGTTTTTAGAGTAGACCACGTGAATAAGAGGAAAACAAATTAGATTTGGAGGTTAAAGAAACTAAACGAAACTCTTTGTTCCCCCTTTGACCTAGTGTCGTCTAAAGTCATGGTTATTGTTATGGTTTCTACTATGGCTCTTCTTCTCTTACTCGTATTCTGTGGTTTTGTTTCCAACAATAGTGTTGCTTGGATGAAGGTCACAAACTGCTACTTTTTTGTGCCTCTTCATGTGAGTCCGGCTAGGGTTTTTCCTGCTACGGCTCCCTTCGAGCCACCTCTACCCACCGCGACGTTGGCCGCCTCCCGCCATCAACAACGTGTCTCCCGATCTTGGTTTTTGTTTGGCTCACCTCGGCATCGATCAACCCCACCGCCTCGAAGTCCCACGGCCTCCCTGTATCGGGTTATCTCTCCCGATCAACCCTCGTTGTCGATGAAGCCGCTACTGGCGCGTCCTCCTACCTGGCCTCCACCACCGCACCCTCTGAAGTCGTTGTCGTCGTCTCTGACATCGCCTCTCCCCTGGCCTCCACCACCACACCCTCCTCGACCCCTCTATCGATTATGGATTTGTCTAATCGAGTGGGTCTTTTTATTTTATCTGATTTCGTCTTTGCAGGGTCAATGACGAAAGAAATTCAGTGCTCTAGGGACTGGCCCTAGGAGGGGTCCCTGGTAAGAGCTATGCATCCATTTGAAACTGATGATAGAAGGTTTGGTCGCACTCTATAGAGTATGCAGCGTTTAGGAAATACCTTGAGCATCCATAGTCAGTTTCGTCATAGTTTAGTGTTAGCTTGTCAATATGGCGCCCCATCTAATACCGTCAGGGACGGTTATATTATGAAAAGAATAGAAAACACTTTGTGTTCTTTGTCTGTTCTTCGTGGTCAGAGATTTATCCCTGATGCACTCAAACGTATTTGAAGTCTAAATTAATGAAATCGCACCTTTTAGTCATAAAAAATTGGATTTGGAAGGGGAGAAAGAAGAAAAAAAGGAGTGAATAGAAAATATATAATAAGGAAAGATAAATAATGTGGGTGAATAGAGATTTTATTTTGTAAATCTATTGTGTTTTTTCCTCAAAAAATTTAGACAGGTCGTGTCTGGTCGTTGACCAAACGATGTTGGCCAGGTTAACTTTCACCCAGACTTCTCGCTCCTCACCTAATCGAAAATTACGTGTCTTGTTGGTGTGATTATCATCAAATACATGTATTATAGACCCGGTTTCTTTCGATAGGTGGTCGTCATACGTTGCTCAGGGATACTCTAGCGAACAATCTTGTATTCTATTTATGTTCAGTGCTCCCCCAATAGGTTATTTATGTTTTGAAGCGATATAACAGGAGGGTTTAGTAGTGTTCGGGACAAGGGGAGGTTTCTTTGGTCGGAGCGTAACGAGCGTGTGTTCTCAGGCTCGGAAGCTATCGAGTTAGGGCTGCTCCTAGGCCGCTTACAACATGGAGGTTTCTTTAGACTGAGTGCTTCTAGGCATCATATTAGAATTCTCGATTGGTTGGATTCGCCTATTTTATCCTTTTTCCGTACACTTGAGATAAGTCTTCTTCGACTGCTTCCTTTTGGCCGACGTCTTATTTTCCCGTCGGATCCAGTGAGGGCTTGTTCGGGATTCGATTATGGGTTTCCCTCTTTCCCTCCGAGTCTGGTGAGTGCTTGTTCTGGAGTCTTATTTTGGGGTTGATCCATCCTTCTTTGAAGTGTAGGGGTGAATTTCTAGTCTTTCTAAGGCTCTGGGTTCATCCGTGTGGTCTTCGGTAGCACGGTTAACTAGTCCACTCGGGAGCTCCCAAGAGGTCTCCTAAGGTACCGTTCATTAGCTCGGGCGACGAGATGTCCATGCCATTGGGTTATGCGATGCCTCAGTCTCCCTATTTTTTGTTGTTCTTTCTCGTAAATTTTTTTCCATTAGACTTCTATTTGGACTAATTTGAGGTTTGTGATTCTTACCCTAGGACCCATTATTATGCATTTCCTTCTTTCTAATATTTAAAAACAAAACAAATACTGAAATATTATTAATCACCATTTGAAACCTTATTATATTTCTCTCAAATAGTCGTTCTCTCTTTTCTTCTTCTTCATTGACTTCGTTTGAATCGACTTTCACCGAATGCTCGCCCACCATTCACCTCCCTTGAGTCCCGACCTCCGCCTCGCCCCAGGCTGCCTTACCTCCGTCCGTCATCCGAGCCCTCCGTCGTCGTCTAGATCTCCTTTCGAGTTTTCGCTGCCCCCGTGGCCCGAGCCCCACCACCCACACCTCCCCCGTCTTGCCATTCTCGTCTCCCTCTGTTGCCGAGCCCCTTCGCTCGTCGTTATCGATCCCCCTCCACCCTTTTAGGTTGGGTCGTATGAAGCGTTGTTTGCAGCGTTGTTTGCATATGTCGTGCCTCGATGTCGTTGTTGGTTCCCTACCGCCGTCGTACCAGATGGAGTGTTTGTGTCCCTTCTTTTGTGCCACCATACTGTCATCGTTCATCCGGGACTCACTAATGGTGCGCACTTTGCACAGTTTCTCCCCGGTCCTCTACCCCAATGGTCAAACTTATTGGTCTCGGGTGAGCTTAGTGGCCACCATAGCAAGTCAAGACAACCCCCGAAAGGGTTCTTAGAACCTTGTATCTGCTATATTGTGTTAATCGCCGTGATTGTGTACTGTCCTACCAGTTACCTTAAGAGTTTGTTTAAACTTAACATATCAGGACACTTGTCAATTGATAGGGGTCTCGGCTTATTTGAGATGTATTTCTGTGTAAATATATTATCGTTTATGTTGGCACTTGTTAATGAATGAAACATAACCGTTCCTTAAAAAACATATATTTACCCGGAGATATTAACATGAGCCACTTAACAAATGCACATACACTCAAGCCATGAACCAAATTTCATCACCCATTTCGTCATCATCACGTAAACAAAACAAAACAAAAACAAGTGTACATGAGAAGATAGTGAGTATCAAAAGTTGGTGCTCCGCCATGACTCTCTCTTCTCCGGGGACCTACACTCTGCAACTTTTTGGTTGGTGGCCTTTTCATTATATTTACAACTTTAATGATTTCATTTTCCACTAAAGCCAATCGGATTGTTTCACTATAAGAGTCAAAAGTAAACATATAAATATATATATGCTTCGTGAATGTTACGGTGACTTTGTTTAAAGTTACATTTATTACGTGACTTAGTAACATATTGAAATTAGGTTAATCCCCTTGAGGGTTTGTGTATTATTCATCACAATATATAGATACAATAGAAATATAAATATGGAAATATAATCACACTATAACTATACAATATAATCTAGTATGGAAATAGAATCAAATCTAATCAATATAATATACTCTTACATGCCCCCGCAGTCGAAACGATCGGTGGCAAGACGTTGAGACTGGACCTGAAATCATCAAACAGAGCCGACGGAAGACCTTTGGTGAAGACGTCCGCGAACTGGTAGGACGATGGCACACGAAGTACACGAACCTACCCAGAAGAAACTTTCTCTCGAACAAAGTGTAAATCTAGTTCAACATGTTTAGAACGTTGGTGTTGTACAGTGTTAGCGGACATGTACACAGAACTAATGTTGTCACAATATACAATGGTAGCAGTGCTGAAGTGCTGAAATAGAATCAAATCCAATCAATACAATACACTCTTAACACATATTACGGACCGAGTAAAATGATTCATGGTACATCGGACTCGGACAACATAGGTGTACATCGTGAGTTTAATCATGGTACGTGCACGCCATGTAGCATGTGTAAGGACTTTCTAGATTGTTCTATAGCTGATTGGTTCGCCGGAGTACACGTGGCTTCGCCGGAGCAATGGCAAGGCAACACCGGGGATATGGTCGTGGTGGTTCATTGTCCAATTTGTGGGACATTGACTTGTGTCTCTCGGCTTAGGTGAAGTATGGTTGTGGACCCTTTTCTTAAATATATGAATTTTTACCCGTAACGGTGTTTAAAAAATATTTTTATATAGACGATCTTATCTACTAGATTAAATCAATATTTAATGGGTTTAATGGGTAAATCTGGTTTAATTAGCTCAAATCCTGAAACTTGGTACGGTCCATTTTGCCATGTGTTGAGCCAAGTGTTGAGATATTAGAAGGTGCAAATGACTTGCAAGGCATCATAGTACCAAAAATAAGATTTGGCTATTGGTGTTTCTAATTATTTATAGTCTTCACTTACATGTAGCTTATGGATTTTAGCCAATGTTTTATCCACAAGAAAGACATGTGTCTGGAATCGGTGGTAGGAGAATTGGGAAATTAAACCGAACGGAATATTGATCGACATCAATTGACGTTAAAACCAAAGTTATCGGATATTGAAAATTATAATAACGGCGTCAGGTTGGGAGGAAGGAAACGGCAATATCCAATCACGGGTTTGGGCGGATGGCATCAGGCAAACGGTAAACTGGTCCTGGATTAGACATGTACACGTGAACTGAAGTAGTTCGTTCGTCTCTACAAATTAACAGCCTACGGCACTATTTATTATCGACTGTTGATACACATATATTGACTACCTTGAGCCGTTGTGCTATTATAAA